>CAWUFW010001244.1:2400000-3020898 GCA_963921515.1 Calotriton arnoldi
CATTTATGTCCAGGTAATCAAATAAATATGATATTGCCACCGTTTCTACAACTTAATGGTCTAGAAATAGCCTTAAACACCTCTGATTCTCCTGAAGTGCTTATTTAATATTGCTTGCCAATTTTGTTTTTCTTACATGATTGTACTGGAAACATTTGTGATCAGGGTCGGACTGGCCTATAGGGCAATCAGGCAGTGCCCGAAGGGCTGGTCTGACGGGTCAGTGTGTGGGACGGTTTTTGGCTGTTATGGGCCTGTTTTATGGTCTGCTTGGCTGGTTTTTACTACTGATTTCCCTGATATCAAAAAACAAACATTGCCTGCAGCAAGCTCAAATCTAGGCAGTCTTCCTTACCTAGCAAACACTTATGCAGCATGTCTTTACAAGTTCAAAACAGCCCCAATTTGCAAACATGAACCACTTTTTTTTAGCTATCTAATTCACAAATTGGGTCACTTTCAATTTGGTGCCCGGGGCTATTTTCTGTCCCAGTCTGACCCTGATTGTGATGCTGGAATAAACAATATACAAAGAGCCTGATTTAGATCCTGGTGGACGGGTTACCCCATCACAACAGTGATGGTTAGCGCGTCCGCTGAAATATAAATCCCATTATATCCTATGGGATTTAAATTTTGGCGGACAGGATATCAGTTACCAATGTGACAGAGTAACCCGTCCGCCAAGATCTAAATCAGGCCCAAAGTCTTTGGGTGGCTGTCCCTTTGTTTATTAAAGTTGTATGTTATGTTCAATACCAATGTGAAAATACCAGTCCCAGAATTCAATGTGTTATTGGCTTAAAAGGCAGGCAGGCTGAAAGTGTTGTACACATAAGCTGCATCTTATTGGACGTTATGTCAAAGGTTCTAAAATGCGCATGACCAAAAAACAGAACACATTGCATGCCTGAATGCCTATGTTTTTGCTAGAAGTTGTTCAACCTAGTTACTCAGTGCAACACTTAAAAAATGGTGCAAAATGTAACACTAACTAAAATTCTACTAAATGAAAGTGCACAAGGTTTTGAAGTCTAGTGCAAAAATACAACAAATATAGAGCACTCACTACAGCCCGGCACACTTTGTGGTAAGAATTCATGACTTGACCTGTAAGAGTTCATAATCAATATAATTTTTCATGTCTCCCACCCACCGACAGATACATGGTTACTGTCATGCATTTTAGAAGTGAGTATAATTATTTCATTGTGACATTCACTAGAGGACATTTTCAACCCAGACGTTTTCAGACAAGTAAGATACCCGTCCAAAATGATGAAATGTATATTTTTGTAACAATTTCAAACATTATCTAAAGTATATACTCAATTTTCTAGCACAGTATATCAATTGAGCCAAAATCTTTGGCCAAAAGCTGGTACTTCCTGCTACGAAAAATGATTCTGGCTGTTAGTGCAGCATCTTTAAGTCATGACAAGGTGAACAAGCTGTTGTTTGTCAAAAGCTGTCAAGTGACCTCATTATGTGACATTATCAGCCAGTATTGTCTTTTTAACTAATAAATTGTTGCATTCAGGTTGATGTCATTAAGTCTGGTGGGTTGGCTAAAATGCCTCAACTGGCTGAAGGTGTCAAACAAGACAGCTGCCTGTACTTTACATAATTAGGTTACTTAGTGTAAGCGTAAGCGTAAGCGCAGGGGTAGGAGGTGGCTCCATTAAGGAACAAACTGCTCCTAACAGTCAACAAATAAAAGTCTACTGGTGACTTTTGTAATCATTTGTAGTCATTTGTGCACAGACAAACAACTTGTGTTTTTAACACAGGAAGTTGTGGAGAGTATTGCAATCCCGGACTAAGGGTGAGATGGCAGGCAAGGAAGAGTGATGCATTCTAATGAGTGTCTCAAACTAAACTCAGCTACGGTGAGCCCGTGCAGCATTTGATGGTTTAAATAATAAATAAAAAAATAAAAAATTAAAACGGACCTATTTTCCTGGGTCCCGCGTCTTCGGTCTGCTCCTACTTTCCTGCCTCCGCAGGAACAGGAAGCAGGCAGCCTCCCTCCCCTCCCCTAAGCCAATCACAACGCTGCAATGGCAGCGTTGTGATTGATTGGGACGCCGACCACACAGGCGTCTATCGGGAGGCCATTTTCTCCATGTAGGCTGCATGCATGGAGAAACGGGAGAGTGTGTATGACTGGTGTGGTCGGCCCTTTTATTATTTATAATACTATTTTATGTTTCTGCTTTCAGCACTGCGAGGAAGCAGTGGGGCGACGCTGGAGGAGCCGCCCCTATGCCCCTGTGCTTGAAGTAGTCTGTGACCTGGGAGGCCCAAGGAGTGTGTTGCTAGGCGACACCTCTGCTTTTCAAGCTGAACTGTAATAGTTGCAAGTTGCAACTGTTACTATCTCAAGTGAGCTGCTGCCAGGAGAAACTCCTGTTGTCTGAACTCGGAAGCATCTTACTCAGTAAAATGTCCCTGTTCCTCTGTTCCTATATTTTCCCCTTATAGGGCAGGGGTCCCAAAAGCATTGCTAGTGGTCGCAGGAGAACTGCTAGGGTTCACAGTTGCGACCTCTGGCAACCCCCCAATTACGTCCATGCCATAGACTCTTCCGTTCTGATTTTTGACTGGATATCCATGCACTTATCTGGCACAACACTGGTGTTCAAGTAGGCGGGTGGGCGACATCTCTGATGGGCACTATGGAAACAACAGAGAATCCTCACACTAGACCACCTCTTATCACGGGATGAAATGAAATTGTTCGCAGACCTCAAAACATATCATCTCCCCACAACCCAGAAATGGCGATACCTTCAATTGAAACATTCTCATGGGCGGTGGAAGAATCTCCCCTAGTGCAATATCTGAAAACCTGGCAACTGTTTAAGTGTGTAGTTTCAGGGTTCTATAAACCACTAATTTCCCACCTTCATTCCTTTCCCTCCTGTCACACCTTTGCACTACGTTGCAGGCAACTCATTGGGTCGACTACACTGAGTACAAATACACAGAGGTGCTTAGGAACTTGCACAGATGGGTGAGGAAGTCCAGAAATAAATTCACTCTCTACAAAACGATACACAATTGGTACTAGACCCTCTGAAAGCTTCTTTTGGCAGGCTTCCTCGAATAAAGCATTTGTTAGCATTGTTCCCCTGCCTGTAACATACCCCATATATTACTCCACTGTCCGCATATCTTCAGTTACTGTTCCTCGGTGTGGAACACACTTAACAATGTGCTGGACCTCTCCTCCCCCCTGTCAGAAAACTGCTCCTCCTCCATTACACGGCTGACTTACCAACACTTACAAGTCATATGAGACGTCTATTGGCCATGGCTCTGAAGATGGCCAAGATATGCATTTTGCAACATTGGGGCTCTCAACAGTGACCCACTCACGATAAATTGATAACAGCAGTGTATTAGATGGCAACGTACGAACAACTGTTCTTTAAGATTCAGGACAAATTGGACACCTTCAGACACACAAGTCTTTTTAGATGACCTGACACCGGTTGCCTGTCCTGCAGCACCACTCCTTTTTGCTCTATTCCTCCCCTCCCGTCTCACCTTGGGTGACCTGTGGCCCTTGTACTCATAACCAGTGGGGGCTCCTCAGCTATGGCGGAGGAGCGTCGTCCTACTGCTTTTAAGCAGTGTGAAGAAGAAAAATAAAATGATAATAACTTCAAGTTATTCTCATTTTATGCTTTGTTTCCTGCTGCTTTGCGTGCAGGCGGGTGGGCGGGGCTGTTCTGTCTCGGAACAGGGGAGGAGTGATGTGCACACTCCTAAGTGCGCAATGACTGTTTGGTCGGTCCTCTCGGGCGCCCAAACCACTCATTCGCACTAAGTTTATATATATATATTTTTTATTCCATTCCCCCCGCGCGACACCCCCACAAACCCCCTCCTCGTGACCCCCTGCGCCCACCACCATCCCGCGAGCCATGCCGGCCGCCACTGCTCATAACCACTGCCAATTCCCTCGGCTACAGTAGATCATAGGGGACGGAAACTGAACCTTCCGAGTGATAGGAGTGGCACTCGTAGTGACCCTCTCCTGCGCCCAGGGGGCCATGAGCCTATGGAGGGCCACTGCAATTCCCTTCCCCGTTCTGACCACTTCCTTTATCCCCTCCCCCACATTGACAGAATATCACCTACCTCTTCTGTGCATGGGATACCCCTATCAAGGATAAGCTGCCATTGGCCTACCATAACGCGCCCCCACCCTCCACATCCATCTTCTTTGGTACACCTTGACTCCCTCTCCAACATGGCATGCCCCTTTCCCATCCTCTGGGTAGTCAGTTCCCTACGCCACTCCTACCCCCCCTTTGTTTCTCCTGTTTGGTTATAGCTAGGGCATACTATACCTCGGTCTCATCGCAGCCCTGAAGTGTCCCATATGGCAACTTCTCCACTTTTCTACCACTCATTTTGCCTGTCGAGCTCTGGGCCACATGTAGGAAGCATTTTTCTGGTCGCAAACGGGCCGAATTGCAGATTGGGCTGATTGCGACCGAAAAAATGTTTTTGGGGATGTACAAAGCCCAAATTGTGATTCTGTAACTTGTTACCAAATCGCAATTTGGGTTTTGCGATTTGGTATTTGGAAGGGGTGTGTTTAGGGCATCCCTTCCAAATACTGATTTGCATTGGTATGTACGAAGGTTTTGCGAACGAAATGAGGTTGCAAAATATTCGCACTATACCACCAACTCAAAGTTGGTGTCAACCCATTCACAAATGGGAAGGGGTTCCCAGGGAACCCCTTCCCCTTTGAGAATGGCTGCTAAAATATTTTTTAACAGCAGGCAGTGGTCCCACGGACCACTGCCTACTCTTAAACAAGCATTGGAAATGCAATAGGTCTCGCATTTTTTTAAGTTAGAGCTATTGGCATTGTAAATGGCAATGTCTGTTACCTACTAAGGGAGGATGGAGGGAGCAGTTGGTGTCGGTGTGCCAAAATGCTCTGTTGGAGAGTGACTGGCCAAAAGTAAACCAAACAAGCAGCGACTTTAAAAAAAATGCTTGTTTTAATATGGGAAAGGACTACAACTAGGTTGGCCCAATCATAAAAAATAAAATATTACATATTAAATGATGTGCAGGAGTGAAATCCAGAAGTCTTTAACACCTTGGTAGTCAGAGATAGGGCTCCAAACAGTGTTATAGATCTTAAGCACCAGGTGCTATAATGTAATTAATATGGAGGCCTGTGGCCAAAAGTAGGTAGTCACCAAGTCCAATGTGATGCTTTATGTTGCAGCGCAGCCAAAACTAACTATCCTTGCAAAATCAATACAGTAGACCAACTCACACTAATGAAATGATACACTTTAATGGGTAGTTCTCTCTGTTACAGTTCAAAGGAAAAAGACGGGTTTGGTGTTTATCTTAAAGTAGTTTAATTCAGTTAATTGTGGTGGAATTTTTATGCAGTTTCATTGCACCTGCTACAAACCCTTTATAGGACCCGGAACCACCACCCGAAGGACGAATTACGCACCCTAAACCTGGCAAACAAATGTTCTTTTTTGGGGTCACTTTGGTGATGTCTGGTAATGTGCTTTACTGTCCGCCCTCTGTACTGATCCATCAAATGCTTTAAGCTGCGCCTCTCAAAAAATCCTTGGACTGTCCCTACATTTCCTCTCAATGGTTTGGAACCAGAATCTAGCACCATCCTGGAGGGAAAGGTTCCAAGGCCTTGTGACACATTGTTGAATGATAGGTCACTCATTGTAAGGCGGGCGGGAGTACTGGAGGCGGGTGCTGGTGAAGGATACTCAGCAGCCCGACTACATTATGGAGCAGGTTGGTAATGAACATATTATTTGGCGTTCACAACTTCTCCAATAACACCGAGATAATAGCCCTTACCAGTGAAAATATGGAAGCCGAGTGATTAGTTTAAAAAAATAAAAAGTTGCCCCTAATGTTTTTGTGAAGGGAGGATCGATTTTCTTTCAAACGCACAGCCGCGTGAGGGACTCTAGAGGAGAACGTGGCTGAGGGGGAGGGAGCAAAAGTATAGTATGAGGCACAACATTTTAGGTAAAAATCAGTGGCCAAGTAATGGCCTGTTTATTTTTTTAATTAAATGACAAATCTTTTTTAGCAGTATTTATTTTCCCAACCAAATCATTTTGGAAATATTTACAAAAATAGTTACAAAATATGCAGCAAAAAGAAAAAATACTGTGCCACTTCAATCCTCTGCAATTATCAGTCTTCTTCGTAGGAGGGAGGTACGGTATAGGGTAGGGAAAATAAAACTATACAGCGCTCTGGTACAGGCTCAGTACGTGCTATTGCAATACACATGAAATAAATATCTATAATCAATGCCTGCCACTATAAGCTTCTAACGTAAATAGTATGGAAGAGCAGGAGACAGATGGCACGTCTGGCACCCGTTCTTATCCTGAAGCCCCTACAACCCATAGTGTATCCTCTGCCAGGGATCTGGCAATGTTGCAAGGGCAAATGAAACGTATTTGCAAGTGGGTGCACATAACTTTAAAGAGTTGGTCATATTTCATCACTTGCATATACAAATAGAGTGTGTTCACATGGACACGCTCAGATGGGACACACCAACAAATACACACACTCTGTCAGACTTTTTTGTATTTCTAGAGGCCACCAATCCCTAAACTGTGTCCAAAGTCACAAAGTGCCCTCCTCCCCCGTGCCACACACAAATAGTATATTAGCAGGTGATGAGGCATTCCGCTTCATCTGGACTGCTGGGCTCTCATGAATTCCACCTACCTTTCATCTGTGGGTGGCTCCCACATGTATCATACCGTCCCAAAGTCACTGCTATACTGCTTTAAAATAAAGACAGTGACCACCCTTCCCTACTAATCATCAGCAGCATTCACTTTGGTATTTGGCCATTTAGCATGTGTCACTCAGTGAACAGGAAATCTAACATTTGTTTTTCCAAGGCTGCACCAGCGTAGTCATTTTTCCCTTTTTCCCTTGTTCTTCAGAACCATTTTTTAAAAAAACTGTGGTGCACGCGCACCACAGAGGAGCCAAACGCGAAACCAGTGGTGCGCGCGCACCACAGAGGAGCGGGGGGAGGGAGCGCGGCAGCGAGGCGAACGCGCGCTGCTGTGCGTGCTGGCCACCGACGGGAATGGGCGGAACAAAGGCGGGACATGCGCCCGCCTTTGCCCAATCGCGTGCTGGATTTTTGAAAAAAATGCACGCGAAAGCCAGTGGCAGCCGCGGAAAGCAAAACCACACGCACGAGCGTGTGGTTAGCTTTCTGAAGCCCTGTCTAGAAGTCTCGCGCTGCGTGAGCAGTGCTGCGCACTGCAACGCTAGGCTGCGCACTGCAACGCTAGGCGCGAGACCTAAAAAGGAAACTGCCAAGAAAAGAAGAAATAAAGAGGAGAGACCTAAGCAAGCATCCTATCCCCATCACAGAAGCAGTCTTCCTACCCCTGGTGAGGGTGGAGGAAGAACCATGGAAGAGGGATCACTTTTTAGAAACTGAGGGACGCAGGGAGAATTCCGTCATGACACCTTGAACCTATCCAAGGGCTCAACACACCACACTCCTTGGATTGTGGAATAGCCAAAGAAACCTAAAATGCACAAATGTGACAAGCAAAAACGCTTGAATCAGTCTGAACTACAGACATTCCATTCCTTTGTTTTTAGCTCAACATCATATCGGAGGTTGATGTCCTGTGTGGACGGAATGTGGTCTAGCAGTTCGACATGGGCAGTCCCTGTTGAAAGGGGCCAAGGCTGGTCATGGTTTGTAAAAGCAAAGGAGCTAAAAAACAATGGACTGGAATGATCCACAGTAATTATCGAGGTTTCAGCATTCATCACTTGCATGCTGTCTAAGTAATTACGGAAGACAAAAAGCCAAGACACAGGAAACCTTTCATCTTCCTTCTAAACCCACATCTGTCTTCCTCTTCAGCTCGCCTCCTGGAGGCCATCTTCCATCCTGCGACTCCTAGTGCCGCATCCTCTAGCCAGTGTAGTGACCTGGGGGCAGGGCACTAGGACCCTGCAGTGGACTGTGGGGACACCAAGGGAACCGGACACCACATCCGGTCAGCGAGGAAGAGGACACTACAGAACGAGGAGAAGCGTGGGCAGACGTGCGTGGGCACAGCGCAGCGCATGTAACGAGAATAAAGAAACTGCAGATCCTTACCTGTCTCCTGTGCATCTGTGGGCTGGGGACACGACAACTGGCGACGAGGACGGGATCATCCACCACCCTTCAGAAGAGCAGAAGTGGATCGGATCGTCGTCTGCCCGAAGAAAGCGCGACGGAACCAGGAGCCCACCCTGGTCCGCTGGCCAACACAAGGAACATCGTGGCAATCGGCGCGGCGGTAAAGAAGAAAAAGCGGAGCCAGGAGCCCACCCTGGTCCGAGTCAAGCAGCCAAGAAGCAGCGACGCGGGAGCCCACCCCGGCCGCCGAAATAGCGGTAAGAGCGCTGTGAGGTTGCACGCAAGAGGAGGCCAGAAAACAGAAGAGCCGGCAAGCGTCAGCACCCGAGAGTGCTCAGAGAAGACTGAATAGAAAGACGCGCGCTAGTTCAAACGAACTATCGCGAGAGCGGCGGCCATTTTGAGGTCAGGCAGAGCGGGCCAATTGGAAGCCAGGAACAAGCGGCGGCCATTTTAAGAGGTCAGGCAAAGCGAGAGGGACAAAGAAACATCGCGAGACTACGGCGGCCATTTTGGAGTCAGGCAACTAAGCCAATAAGAACAAAATACAGCGCAGCGGCCATTTTGAAGTCAGGCGGCCATTGAAATAGATAGGAAAACAGAAAAACAGAGCGAAAGAGTCAAAAAAGAAGAAGAAAACAGTGGAAATAAAGCACAATAAAGAGGAAACAAAGGGACAAATACAGAAACAAAGGAAATAAAAGAGGAAGAAGAGCAGAGGAGTGCCAAGGAAGGAAATGAGCGACAACGATGAGAAACAAAGCACGCAAGCAGTCTTCCGCAGGCCTTTACCATTCAGCCTATCGGAGCCGCAGGCAGGCATCCGGTGGGAAAGATGGATCAGGAAATTTGAGCGCTACATGAGTGCCACGGACGTCCCGGATAACAAGCAACTGCACCTACTTTTGAATCTAGCAGGGGATGAGATAGAAGATCTATTGCTAACGTTTCCTGTTGAACAAACACAGAACTACAAGGGAGTGATACAGTGTCTCACACAAAAATTCGACCCCCAGCGCAACGTTGATTTCGAAAGATACACGTTCAACACGGCGTGCCAGCAAGGCGAAGAGAGCCTAGATGACTTTGCAACGAGACTGAGAAAACTGGTCACGTACTGCGAATTCGACAAATTTGACAATGAGCAAGCGATAAGACTGCGAATAATTGAGGGCTGTAAATCAGTGGAATTCCGAGCAAGAGTGCTGAAGGAACCAACGACGCTGGAAAAGATATTGACAATGGCTCGCACAGAAGCACGAGCAACGGAACAGGCAAAGCAGATGGAAATTGGAAAGGAGAAGAGAGTAGCACTAGCACATCGCGTCACGGGGAACATAAACAAGAAGGAATTCCAGGCGCCGGTCCCACCACGGAAGGGCGAACAAACATGTTACAGATGTGGGCTCGAGTTTCCCACATCGGCGCCTGCCCAGCAATGGGCCAGAAGTGCAGAAAATGCAACAGGGACAACCACTTCTCAAGCGTGTGCATGACCAGGCAATACAGAGGTGAGAGAGGCCGAGCGACAAGACCGCGGATGACCAGCAACAGGTATGCCCGACACATGGAAACGGCAAATCGCAGCTCTTCTGAGGAGTATGAAGAAACGGCAGCACCTGCGAGCGCGGCAAGACTCTACCTAATGTCGGACGCGCCCAGAGAAAGCGGCGAGGCAGAGCACGTTCACCTGGTAGACAAGAGAGAAATAAAGAAGACAGCAACTGTGAACATCGATGTAGGAAACCACCAGGCAAGCTTCGTACTTGACAGTGGAGCAACATGCAACATCATGTGTATGTCCGAATACCAAAAGATGAGAATAAAGCCACAGCTACTGCCATCGATCGTAGACGTTTCACCTGGGGCTCCAAGAGCCCGGTAGAAAACATGGGAAAGTTCATAGAGACACTAACATACAAAGGCAGATCTTATCGTGAGGAAATACATGTACTCAAGGGCGACATCCCAGCGCCATGCCTACTAAGCAATGTGACGGCACAACTGATGGGGCTACTGGCAATGACATATCACATGTCGGAAACGGAGAACATCCTGCAAGAATACCCGGCCATACTGAAAGGGCTTGGCAAGCTGAAAGGGAAGCAGATAACATTACATATAAATGAAGCAATCAGGCCAGTAGCACAACATCACAGACGGGTACCAATTCACCTACAACCACAGGTGGCAGAGGAGATCAATAGCCTACTGGCACAGGATATAATAGAGGCGGCAGACGGCCCAACACCGTGGGTGTCTCCGATTGTGGCGGTTCCAAAGAAGAACACCTCCAAAATCCGCATATGCGTGGACATGAGGATCCCAAACACCGCAATCACAAGGGAACGCCACCCGGGACCACACCTGAACGACATGATTAGCTGCCTCACTGGAGCGTGCAGATTTTCAAAGCTCGACCTATGCAAAGGGTATCACCAGTTAGAGTTGGACCATCAGTCCAGGTACATCACGACATTTTCCACTCATCTGGGCCTGTTTAGATACAAGCGACTGAGCTTCGGAATATCATCGGCAGCGGAAATATTTCAGGAGACCATACGACAAGTGATCAGACCGGTCCCGAACAGCTTAAACTACAGTGATGATATCTTAGTGTTTGGGAAAACAGACAAGGAGCATGACACGGCGTTACGTCAAGTGTGCACACAACTGGAGAAAGCAGGCCTCACACTCAATGGAGACAAATGTGAGCTAGGAAGAAAGGAACTAGTGTTCTTTGGACACATCTTTTCGAAACAAGGGATGAGGCCAGATCCCAGCAAAGTTGAAACGCTACAAAATGCAAAGCCACCGACGGATGTCGCGGAAGTACGATCATTCCTAGGACTCGCCAGCTACTGTGCGAGATACATACAGGATTTCGCTACAGCAAGCACGCCACTGAGGGAACTGACCAAACAGGGACAGAAATTCACCTGGTCTCAGGAATGCAACAAGGCATTTGAGGACATAATACAAGCGGTGGTGACAGTGGAACATCTGGCCTACTTCGACCCCCTGCTCTGCACCGAATTGACTGTGGATGCCAGCCCAGTGGGACTGGGTGCAATACTAGCACAGCATCTGCCAGGAAGAGAGTCACAAAGGAAGATTGTCGCATATGCAAGCAAAAGCTTGACGGATATTGAAAAGGCCTACTCGCAACCAGAAAAGGAGAGCCTGGCTGTGGTGTGGGCGTGCGAGCATTTCCACATGTTTATCTATGGGAAGCCGTTCACCATCATAACGGACCACCAAGCGCTGGTGACAATCTACGGCAGCCCATCGGCCAAAATGCCACCCAGGATTGAACGCTGGGGCATCAGACTAATGGACTATGACTTCACAATTGTGCATAAACCAGGGAAAGAACACAATCCTGCAGACTACATGTCAAGGCACCCGTTACCACAGGCTCACGACACGACATCGATAGCAGAAGAATACCTAAACTTTGTGCTCAAGCAAAGCACGCCAGCACCAATAACACTAGCGGAGTTAGAAAGGGAGACGAGAGAAGATGGCACGCTGCAACTGGCAATGCAGATAACGAGAAGACAAAGATGGAGGCACATCAACAACAACTGCACCTGGGAAACAGGGATATGTAAAGAAGAAGTGCTAGCTCTACAAAAGATAAATGAAGAACTGTCGGAGACGGAAAGCGGAATACTAATGAGAGGGACGAGAATTGTGATACCAAGATCACTCAGGAGACAAGTGATAGATTTGGCTCACGAGTCACACCGAGGCGTAGTATCAACAAAGAAACTGTTAAGAGAGAAAGTGTGGTTTCCTGGACTAGATCGCATGGTCGAAGACACAGTAACGACATGCCACCTATGTCAAGTGACAGGAGCACCGCCCAGACACGCACCGCTACAAATGTCAGAGCTCCCAAGAGCAGTATGGACGACACTGGCAGCTGATTTCTTTGGCCCACTGGACACAGGAAACTACTTGCTGGTGGTCATCGATGAATACTCAAGATTTCCAATAGTGCGACACGTCTCATCGACATCAGCATCAGCAACACTGCCGATTTTAGATGATATATTCGCTGCATGGGGCTCACCGGAAACTCTAAAGACGGACAATGGTCCTCCATTCTCAGGAGAAGACTTCCGCAGATTCATGACCTATCTAGGGATAAGTCACCGGAAGATAACTCCACTGTGGCCTCAAGCTAATGGAATGGTGGAGAGGTTCATGGGGAACATCAAAAAGCAGTTCAAAGGGCGAAGCTAGCGCAGATATCACTTAGCCAAGCTCTATGCCAGGTATTGCGGGACTACAGAAACACACCGCACAACTCCACAGGAAGATGCCCAGCGGAGCTCGTGCTGGGGAGGATAAGTAGAACGAGGCTGCCACAAATAGAAGCAATGACAGCGCCAGATCGCAGCAATATCGCCGAGAAAGACAGAGAGGAGAAAGAAAAATGAAACGATATGCAGACGGCAAGCGGCACGCCAGATCGTCAGGCCTCAAGGAAGGAGACACGGTGATAGTGCGCCAACGACAACAAAGGAAATCGGACAGCATGTTCTCCAAAGACCCGCTAATAGTAACTAAAGTGAAGGGCCCAATGATCACGGCAGAGTCAGAACATCAGAGGATAACGCGGAACAGACACCGACAAACCTGGGACAGTTCTCCGCATCACCTTGGCTTTCCGCCAGAAGACTACGGATCGAGGTCTGAGGCCAAGGAGACTGTGCCAGGTCTGTTCCTTCCCATTCCAACCAGTGTCCTCTCCGGGCGACAACATACAGTACTCCGCAGCCAGGTTTGTGCTATAAAACGTCATCAGGGCATGCATGCATGGCTGGGGAGCAGACACGTCCACCTACCACTGGCGTAGCAAGGGGGGGGCGGAGGGGGCGGTACGCCCCGGGCGGCACGAGATTTGGGGGCGGCAGGTAAATTTATCGCTCTTAGGCGCTCGGCGGCGGCGGCAAAAGGCAGGGACCGCCACGGGCGGCAGAGTGCCTAGCTACGCCACTGCCACCTACATTAAAGGCCAGAACTGAAAGTGGAAGTAGGCCACGTAAACCCTGAATGTGTATTTCCAAACTTAGAGTGCGGCATAAATTATGCAAAACACCAGATCAGGAACCCTGGGTACTTCACTGTTTTAGTCAAAAGCTGCTCCTATACATGGACTGCATTTACAAAACCGACACCTTAAATCTCTATTTTTATCAGAATATTTCAGCATAGAACTAGTTCAAAGATAAAAAAAAAAATCTTTATCAGGCCTTGATAGGCCATAAAAGAATAAAAACGAAAATACTATAACAAATCAATCTATCAATTGATACATAATACATGATTCCTGTGGATGACGTAAAGTACGCTCTCGGTCAAGAGACGTAAAGCTTGGCAAGCGCGGAGGTCAAATGATTCATAAACCTTCATACGTTGAATATCTGCCTAAAACTACGATTTTAATAAACATGTGTATGAACCTATAATTAATTATGTTGAAGAAAACTAAACATTAACAAAGCCAGTGGTTAGTTAAATACATACAACAGACATACTAGAAGTAGTTCATATGCTTCCCACCCAAGCAGGCATAGTAACAAAGCGTCATTCGTCAGCAAAATCCTTATGCTCAGGATTAGGAGGTGCTAGCTGTGCCGAAGAGAACAATTACAAACACCTTTCACCCCTCCAGGCACAGTATTTTGGACTAAACTTCTCGTGTATCCACGGTACAGCAGGCGTTTGTGAGGGGATTCGGTCTCATGGGCTTGCAGATACTGTCCATATAAAGTGCTCACCTCGCCAGCCAGCCTTCCTCATATAATCCGAAGGGGCACACATAAAAAGACACACATGTGCACATGCACAGAGGGGCCTTGGGTCAGCCCTCTTCAGCCACTGCTCTAGTTCTCACTTTTTTTTGCACCCACCACAGCGTACACCGTACAGCATGGAGTCGGTCAGCTCTGTAAGCCGCCCCTCTCTGGGAGTGGGCGTGGCGCTATTATCCGTCATCACAGGCACATCCGCCAAAACAGACCTGCAGTCCAGCGGCTGGCCAATACTTTCGTTTGCAAATACCTTTTTCTTTCTATTATTTATCCTTCTTTTTTTAGTCATCTTTCCGTTTCTAAACTGTTTTCAGTCATTCCAAGCCAATAGTCCATTATATTTGCAACAATAAGAACAATTTTCCTCTGATGTGCATTAAACGTGTATCTATACATGTTCTGTGTACACTTGTGTGCTTGGAACACTTGTGTGCTTGGAACCACCTGAACTATTATATTAAAAACAATGATTTACTGTAATCTCTATGGGAATCATACGGTTGGCACTATTAGGTGGCGGCCTGTTTTATTTTTTTTGCCTATGCTTGCAAATATTTTCTTTTAATTCATCACAGAACAGCTTTTCAAGTGAGATCCTTCAAACGTGCCTATTTAATTATACATGTGTATATATTTTTTTTTAACATACTAGTCACTTTGCATTTCCTAAAAGGTTAGAAATTACATATTTTTTTGGGCAAACTCTAGTTCATAATTATAAATTTATTGGGGCAAACTCCAGTTCGTAATATATGATGCACTAATTCACATTACTCACTGAAAAAACAAAGGTTAAATTAATGTTATAGTTAGGTGAATTGGTCAGTGAAAACATTAACGTTTTGAACTTTAAAAAAAACACAAACTCACCAGTTATAGTTAAAGCCAACTATAACTTGCACCCCGCCATGCATTGCTTATGACCTCCCACATGACATCACTTGTGACATGTTCTATGACATCATTTATGACATCCCTGATGACATCTCACATGAAATCATTGATGACATCATCCAATTAGTGGTCTAGCTTGCTTTACAGTTTAAATAGTGGCAGGTAAATACCATATGAACTTTCTACCCAATTTTGTACAGCCTGGGTCCAACTAATGGAAAACGCATGTGCTTCTAATGCATCATAGGTGTGTAGAGGTATTGAACACGTTCTAAATCTTTGCATTGAAAAGTAACCCTGTGTGCAGGTGACAGTTGACAAAGTGTGTCCATTAGGTTCGGCACAAGTTTTTTGGTACTACAAAGTTTCCTGCAGGGCAAAGACTCTACTTACTAAATACTAAGGATTGTAAGCAGCCTTGAGTTATTAGACAGAATTGTCTCAGTATGACAATTTCTACTTAACATAGAAGGCTCTATGCACCAGGCACTAACCTATCTACATGCGCTTCTTTTGCTTTGGAAGATGGTCTCTCTTTTAAGTTTTCTCCATAGTATGAAGGCTGCAGGATGTATAATCTTTAGCACCTTCAGACCAAGGTTTTTTTACGTGAATAGTCGCTCTTTGGACAAGATTTGCATAGAGTGTACACAGTGGTGTATTTCTCACGGAAGTTTCACTGTCTATGAAGACGGAGTAAACACTTCATAGAGTACCCACTTTTCCACTTCGTTTCACAATGTAGGTTCAGTGAATGTCAGGATTTTGATACAGGTAAAGAGTGTAGGCAGTAGGGAATTCGTTAAATAACACGGCTTCATTATCTGGAGAAGCTTGGCTTTCCCTGAAGAGTTGTATACACGTTGAACACCATGTGCAGGACAGGTTACCCTTTCATCTGTGGTTTATAGTCAACATGAACTGGGCTACCCATAAGGTGTATGGTATAGGGTCAATGTTGCAAATACCACAAGCCTGTTTTACCTGCGGGGGTTGTATGTATGATGGCAGCAAAGACGCTTCATATTATTGAGTAATTTGGCACTTACTTTAATAGCTCTAATTGTATACCTGTTTATAGAGCAATGTGTACAAAAGACGATTGGATGAGGTCATCAGTGAGGTCATGAATTATGTCATTTAAGATGTCATGAGTGAGGTCAGAACATGTCATGAGTGATGTCATAGGTGTAGTCATAAGCAGTGCATGGCGGGCGCAATTTATAGTTAGTGTTGCTAACTATAACTGGTGAATTTCTGTGGTGTTTTTTATAGTTAAAAAAGTTAATGTCACTGAAAAATTCACCTAACTAGAACGTTACTTTTACCTTTGTTTTTTTTTCAGTGAATTTCTAAGGTGTTTTTTTTTCTTTCTTGTAAACATCTCTTTATCACACTCGACTATAACGTTACTTTAACCTTTGGTTTTTTCAGTGAATTTCTCTCTTTTTTGTGTGTAAACTAATATGTAATTGCCATACATAACTGCAAGCCACTGCTGTGCAAGGTCGAAGGCTGCAGGGCCTGCATCTAACACCCACCTCCCCCCCATACAGCCAACTCCACGCTGCGCACAGCCAAGGGTTGGTCACATGGCCTGGCCTGAGGCCAGGCTCTGCGGCCAACCCCCGTAACGGTAACCAACCCCTCACTGCGCAGGGCCTTCTGTCGTATACGTCAGGGGCTGGCCCAGGGCCCGACCTGTGGCCAACCACCCGCATACAGCCAACCCCACGCTGCACACAGGCTTCGGTGGTGTATGGCAGGGGATCGGCCATAGGGTCTGGCCCTAGGGAGCCATGGGGTGTGGGAGGACACAGGGGTGCTGCTTGGTTAGTGGAGCCTGGTCCCACCAGGCGTCTCTGGTTCCAAGCTGCCTGTCGGTCCACGTGAGCCCTCACTGGCCATCTTGGATGTCCATGGAGAGCAGCCCTGGACTGGCTGGGACCTCTGGCTTTCCTCGCTGTCAGGATGCCTGGACTGGATTGCACCCGCCCCTAGGGGTCAAGGGCTGGCTGTGCAGGCTTCTGACCTGAGGCCACTGGAGTTGGCATCTCAGCCTTCTTTCAAACCCCTCTTCATCGCAGACAGCGAGTCTATGATCGGCCTGACTGACACTGATGTAGGTACTTTATTTCTGGCCACATACGTTTCTCTCCTCATGTTTCTCTCCTTTCTTTCTCACACTTGCTGTACTTTGGAAGCTTTACATTGTGTTTGCGCCAGTTCACTAATGTTTGTACAACTCTTCAGTTTAAAGCGCTATGGCAGCTTATACCAATACATTAAACTATGGAGGATCTGTGCTGAATGAATAAATAAAACATAGTACACAGACCTATCTGAATCCACTAACGCGCTTAAACTGAGGCCGTCAAACAAAGTGATTTGCCGAATATCACACATTTCGGTGAAGAGGGTCAGCCGGAGCAGAACCTGTTTTTCTGGTGCCTTAGTGAGCAGCACACGAGGCACTAGGTAGGTCTCCCCTCCAGGAGGGGCAGGGGAGGGGAGGAAGGGAGCGAGCCCTCTTGAAGTGTCATCGGCCAGGCTCACAACGCATCTTCATTAACCACAACATGTGGAAGACTCATTGTGGCAGGAAAGGGAAGCAACAGGTCGTACTGAGCTCCCCCCGAGTGACGGGGAGAGGAAAGGGAAAGCCAGACGCAGAGAGATCAGGGGGAGAAATGGGCAGAAGGTGAAGCGGGGAGAGGAGCCAGGAGAGTGATCATGACGGGGGAGAAGAGAAAACGGAGGCGGAAACAAAAGACAACTCGGAGGAAGGTGGTGGAACCATGGAATGGGGGAGAGTGTGAAGCGGGAGAACATGAGAACGAAAGACAAAAAAGGAGCAAGAAAACAAAGAGCAAAAAAAGGAAAGACAGATCAAAAGAAAAGCAGAGCCTAGAAGCACTTACGTTTTGCAATGCGCTACCGAAAAAACTGTACCAAAACATTCCCGTGTAACCGAGATAGACAATGGGGAAGTAAACAAGCACAAGCACGCGCGCCTCGCGCGGCAGGGAAGGGAGAGAGGAGGGGGGCCTGCGCGATTCCCTTGCGGGAGCGAGCAGCAAGGCGCGATAATTGATAACATATGGCGCCAGCTGCTCGCTCCCGCAAGGGAATCGCCAAACGTGCACGCGTTGCCATTGAAGGCAATGCAACACGTGCACGTTTTTGGGACAAAAACCGTAGCGATTGCTACAGGTCTTTTTCCTATGCAGCGCATGCGCGCTGCGTAGGCGAGACCTAAAAATGAAACTTCAAAGTTTCATTTTTTTCTTTTTAAATGCATCCCATTTCTCTTACGGAGAACGGGCTGCTTAAAAAAAAATGCTTTATTTAAAAGCAATCACAGACGTGGTTTGCTCACCCCAGAAGGCCATCACCCCTGTGATGGCAGCGAATCGTAGTGGGTCACAAATTGCAAACTACCTCATTAATAATCAGGAGGTAGGTCTATTTACGACTCACTACAAATCGCTACTGAAACTCAAAAGAGTTTCATACATTAGAAATAGCGATTTCCTAATTGCAATTTTCCAAAAATTGCAATTAGGAAATCTCTACATGTAGTCCTTTGTCCCTTGCAACTCTTGGTCCCTATTATTTTATTTTATTACATCTGTTTTCTTTTATGGCCCATTTGAATATCGCACTTCTTTTTGTACATATTACTCCTAATGATGATGTTAGTTTCCTCCATGGCCTACAGCAGGCCACATGAAACAGATTTAAGAAATTCTGAGTCCCATGCTCCGCTTTGTTCCTGCCCGAAAGTCCACTTCGCTTTCTCATTGCTTTTAGCCTCTACAATGTTGCCCTTTTCTTTGTATCTTTTCTTTGTATCCTCCCGGGGAGTCCAGATGTCTAAGGGCTCTGTACACGCTGCTAAGGTATAGGATTTGACCCACTTGGTCGTTGCAGCTGTTTATGTCTGTACTGGGGCACTTTTTATCTTATTTATTACTGTCTACCATTGCTATTGTTTTCCTATTTAGCCAATACGTTATGAGCTTCTCAGCTATTTGGAATGTTCATAAATATACCCTTTTTCTTTGTAACCAGCCAGTGTACCTTGTGCACTATGTATCCTGGCCATTCCCTATTCCCTCCCCTTTTGCTTCCCTTCACCCTTTAAAGCCTGTGTTCTCATATTTCAATAAAGAATTGCAACACAAAAAAACCACACTCTGATACCCAGTTTGGGTTGAGCTGTTCTATTTAGAAATGTAAAATGAATAAATAGATTTGTGGCTCAAGCTGCAAAGCCACAATTATATGGAAGACACAGCAGCAGCACACTCACATACTTCCAGTGGCCCTGTCTATATCACACTTAAAGTTGTAATTCCATTAAAATATGGTCATTTTCCTATTACAGTCTAGTTGCCACATCTCCATGAAACTGAAAAAAAAAATCACATTACTATTCTTCTGTAACAAGTTCTTAGAGTTGAGCCGTAGGCTACACGCAGGTCCATCTCCACAATGAATTAATGCAGGAATGAGTGGAGCACCTATATTTCCAGGCCCTTATATTTGGTCAATAAAAGTGTGCACATCTTTTATGGTTTGAAAAAAAGCCAATCAAGCTTGGGGTAGATGTTCTCTTCTTAAAGGCATTTTAGTGTCCAGTGACTACTATCAGCTCGCCATGGTCATCCTCCAGGGACCTGTTCTGTTGGAAAACCTTGTGAATTCCATCCCAACAGGTTACAGGAGACAAAGAAGAGGAAGTAGTAGAGGGTGATATGGCCCTCCTTGCTCTTTGTGGACAGCATCCATCCTCCAGCTTGCAAATTTAATTCTCACAAAAACAAAGATGTTCATGATCAGGACAACCCTATTGAAAAGTGCACTGATAGTGATCACAAAATTTCTTCGGTGCACACCTGTTCTGATGTTTATGATCATTATTGCAAAACATTCCCCGACATTTCTTACTTAAGAAGTAGTAGATAGGAAGAGGCTCCCATCTCCCATTTGCTCCCATCTGCTCCCATCTACTGGGTGAGTAGGTCAATGGAGGGTGTCCTTGAAGAATACTACATTGGTAACTCGGTGGGTCCTTCAGGACCATGGGCCCTGCAAACTGTTGCAAAAAAGCATAAAGACAAGCAACTTACAGGGACAAATGGAAACATTGCAGGCTTGACAAGATCTCAAAACTCATTAAGGGTTTTGCTCTTTACTGGTAATCACGACTCAGTGTTTATGTGCTGGCTGTAGCTTATCGACTATCTCAGAGATAGGCGCATAGCATAGCAGTACCTTGATGGCCTAAAGTGTTTGAAAGAAGGTAATTGTGTGATTGTGCATTATAAGGACTAAAATGCCCTCAGTATACGCCAAAAGAAAAATGCAAGATTAATAATAAGCTTTGGCAACAGAGTTTGGACCCCTTTTGAGCACTCCATATGAACTTGTTGTATTATGCCACAGACTTTACTAATGGACAGGCTCGGCCACTGAGAACTGGAGGACCTCCACAAAGGGGTACTCATCGACCACTCCTCTGGCACCTGCTGAGACCACGATGGAGCAGAATACACTTGACCACTTATTAATTGAAATTAAAGAGTTACAGGAAGTATTAGAAAATAAAAACGATGCAATGGCTGTGGACCTTATGCTGTTCAGGTCCAATCAACAGAAAACATCGGTGAAAGTCACTAATGCTGAACGATTATTGAATGACCTCCAACTTGAGGTCAAACAGCAAAAATCAGAGGTGCAACGGAAGTTGCGGATTTGGAGTCCAGGGCTGAAGACGATGAAGAGAGGTCACATTACAATAACGTGAGGATTGTTGGTATCCCCGAACGGGCAGACGGCCATGACATGACCTCCTTCTTGAAACACTGGCTGCGAGAATCAGTGGCTACTGATGGGCATTCACTGTGTGCTTGAGAGTGCTACCTGCAGCGCCACCTGCCCCAGGGGCCACACCACAGTCATTTCTGGCTTGTCTCCCTAATTATATGGATAGGGATGTTATTTTGTAGTCAGCCAGGAATTGGATAGTTTGCCAAATGATAATCACAGGATATTCATTTTTCTAGATTACACATTTGCAGTACAATCCAAATGTGGGTTATTCCTTGATGGAAAACATCGGCTGTGACAGCTGGATTTGAAGTACATGCTTCTTTTTCCAGCTACACTAAAAAGTGTCCTGACCAATGAGTCCTTTTTCTTTACTGATCCAAGCCAGGCCTGGGATTGATCCAACAAATAGGCCCCATATCATGGGATGCCTTATCAGGAGTGGCCTACACAGAGACCTCGCAGACTAAGGAGACGGCAAACGATGAAGTGTGTGAGACCCGTCAAATCAACTGCGAAGCAAATTTTGACTGTGCAACAGGATGTCCTAAGCTCCATAAACCTATGGGGCAGGAGAGGTTCACCAGCTGGGACTGGTGACACCAGTTCAGAATCTGAACCCTTGGGATCAGAGGAGGGAGGGAATGTCGTTCAACTGGTGTTGCCACAGGTGACAGTGATGACTGCTGAGAACATTTTGGCTTGATAATACACCCTTCCTGTCCAAAGATTTATTGACAAGTTGTATTTGCAGTGGTGTGGACTATAGTCAAGGTTGCAATTTTACATTCTGTTATAGGTTAACTATCATGGAGGGTCGCGGCAGAGGGAGTGACTGACTGTTGCCTAACTATACACCATGGCTGCCGAGTATGGTTGTCAATTATGGGACTAATAACATTACTTGTTGGTTCTGAACATTCCCTCTAGTACCGTTGTTGTGTTTTTTGTACACAAATGGATATATACTACACTATTGGTTTTGATGGGCATTTTTGAGTTTCTGCTGGGCCCTTGGTGGGGGGTTGGAGTAGTGGGAGTTGGGGATGCTACTGTTTGGTTTGTGTGCTAGATCAAGCATGGCAGTATCTGTTTGTGTAAACTGCAGAAAATCTCCAGTAGGATGAAACATTTGCCTAGATTGTTGCATGGAGAGGTAGGGTTCATCATCCTAGGCAGAACATAAATGCCTTTGAACATTTTTAGTGCACTGATACCGGGGGAACCAACAATATAATTTCCTAACTTAGAAGGTTGGAGGCTTGGGTAAATCTACGAAGTGACACAAATTGTACACCTTCATGAAGAGAAACGGTGTCCATCTGGCCTGGGAGCGATGGTTTGCCTCGAGTTCTGTTCTCATTATTTGAGTGAGCTCGCCCTGCGCCTATCCACACAGGCTCGGGAACTGGGCGTGCTTCCCCCCACCATGCGTGCCTGTTGAATTCATGTAAGGATCCCCTTGAACTGGGCTGGTATTGCTCACTATCCATACTAAATTTGGACTATAAGATCCTCGCCAAACTACTGGCAAACAGGCTGTCTGCCTTCTTGGCCAATTTAATCCACCGTGACCAATTGGGCTTTATCCTGGGCAGGAATACTGCACCAAATGTTCATTGCCTTTTCCATCTGGTGCATTTTTCTTAACACAGACTTTATTGCATTTCCATGTACAGACACATGCCACTGTGTGGCCTGTGGAAGTATAGTGTATACATCGAGTACCAACAGCGTCAATTCCCATCCTCCCCACCCCTTAACTTGTCACTGTCTTGGCTGTAAAAATGTACCCACATCGTGCTACTGGGGAATGTATCAATGTGATGGCAGGAGCATCGGATCCTTGTAACTTATCTGGAATTGGCCTCTATGGAAGAGAGTATCATGAGTCATAGTTCCTTCTGGTATGTATTCTCACAGATCTGAGTTGGGTGTTATGGGGGTATCCCTGTTTGGGAAAGGGTTGCAGTGTTATGCCAGTGATTGAAGAACAGAAAAAAAAAGAGTTGCGTAGTCTATACCTAGACAGGCAAGTCATAAGGTGTTTCCTGAGCTGTGAAAGCTTCAAGGAGTGTGTCCCATTCCAGAGCAATGGGCCACTTTCGTAACCCTCTGTATTCTTCCCTCAGCAAGGCACCACTTTCAGCCGTGCCCCATCGCTTGAGCTCCTCGCGCCATTGTGACACCATCGGTGTCGCTGAGGACTTCCATTGTCTCATAAGGAGGCGCTTTGCTAGTAATTATTGCTAAATCCGAGAAGCGTGTGAGTACCTTGGAGCCTTTGGGTCTGAGATATAATCCCAGTATACAATGTGCCTCTGTGTACCAGTAGTCTAAGTCAGCCAGTTCTGATAAAGCAGTCCTGACATCCGCCCAGTAAGAGGAGAGTGAGGGGCAGGCCTATAACATATGTATTAAACCTGTGTTCAAAGTGTGGCAACGGGGCAGGCAGACAACACTGCAGGAAAATTGTGTGGAGTCTGTGTGGTGTAAGGTAGGCCCGGTGTAGAATTGAAAACTGAATAAATTTAAAGCTGGAGTTGCGGGAGACCCTATTTGGGTACTGTAAAAAAAAGGTCCATTCCTCATTCTGAAGAGATCACGTGAGATCATCTTCCCACTTGGTCCAGAGGGATGTTTGGGGTGTCAGTGAGTATGTTTCCGATCTGGTGCATAGCACCTTATTGGTATAGGGTGTCTCTGTGGTTGCACTGTGGCAGTAGTGGACATGTAAAAGGATTTTGGCACCTTGAATTGGGACTTTCTCCAAATTGTGATGGAGGAGATGGGCTTTGGCGAAGGGTTTAGTGGATGAGTATGTCTATTTTATAAGGGTCCTACGGCGAGAGTGAGGACAGTTAGGATTGTCTCAGAGGCCTGGCAGGTACGGCAGGGCATGCATCAGAGTTGCCCATTATCCCCACTGTCTTTTGCGCTAGTGATGGAACCTATGGCAGTAACCCTTAGAAAGTATGAATCTCATAGGGTGGTCACAGTGCAGGGCCACATGCATGTAGTATCTTTGTGAGCGGACCACGTACTGATCTACCTGTGAGGCCTGTTCGTAAATCTTCCTGTGATCTTAGAGCAGTTAGAAATGTTCGGGTCGCAATCAGGACTGCTAATTAATAAAAATAAGAACTGTGTTTTTCCACTTGCAACCCAGTCACAGGCCCCGGGCATGGATCTCCTCCCGCTGCCACTGCAGTGGAGTCCCGATTCCATTCATTACCTGGGGGTTCAAGTGCACCGCGCAGACAAAGACACAAAAGCAGGGATCTTTAGGAAAATGCTCACAACTGCCAGGGAACCAGTGCGCTTTTGGAATAAGCCACCTCTGTCTAAGGTGGGAGGAATAGCAGTGTCCAACTTATTTTATTACCCAGATTCCTCCCCTTTTTAGGTCTCGCCTAGGCAGCGCTTGCGCTGTCTCTTTGAGACATGCTGTATTAAGGAAATGGGCATGAAGCTCCGCCCACTTTCCACCCATCTCTTTAATTGGCTTCTGTCAATGTCCTTTATAAATGATGGCTTTTCATAGGTCAATAGGCTTGATAGACCCCCTTAGTACTGCCTTTTCTCTTGTAACCTCCCATGAGGACACCCCCTGTAACATGTGTTGCTGCTCGGTACCTTTTAATTATAGCCTCAAAGCACTATTTTCGTAACTGCCTTTCTCCTGCCTGCTGTTGCAGGCAGGACAGGCTCTCCCGCAACTTAAAAAAATGTTTTAACCAGCGTGGCATTCCTCATTCTCGGCCACGCCTTTATTTTATTTGTTGTTAATTGCATGCCTTTTTTTCTGTTTATTTACTTTTGTTTACAATGGCGGCACCCGTGCTTCAGCTTTAAGCATGTTAAGCCAAAGCGCGGGTGCCGCGATTGCTTCTAAAGTAAAGTCATAGAAAATAAAAATATACATGTATTGACACTGTCCTTCAACTTTTGGGAAATCTGTTTGTACATGGGTCAGCAAAGTGTGCAGTAAAATTTACCCCGCCCTCTCTGGAGACGAAGATTTTAAGACTGTATACAAGGTCTAAAAGTTTCAAAATCGAAGACAGATTTGCTAATTTGCCATGGCTGGTGGCCAAATGGCAGAACACAATGACATGGAAATTGGTGCAGGGTCCTTAGCTGAATGTATGGTCCCGCAAGTTATTGAACTGGGTAGACCAGAGGGCGATGTATTACATGGTATACAGCATGCTGAAGGGAGACATGCAGGAATCCCGTCTTGGGGTGCCTTCATAGTTGACCATAAGACCAAAGAGGACCATAGATCACCTTACACACCTAAAGAGGCAGTAAGATGTAGAAGGAAGTTGACTGTGACACAGTGAGGGGCATAAATACATGGTGACACTCCCTTGACCGGAGATATTTGGGCATAGTATTGCCAACTGGTGGTAGGTATCTTAATTGCTTCAATGTTTTTAAGTCTCGCCTGAGGCAGCCCACATGCGCTATCTTTTCAAGACCTATTCTAAGGGCTTAGAACCCACACACACACACACCCCCCTCATCCCCCAACCAGGATTTTGGTTTTATCTTTCTGCCCCTCTACAAGACTCCACACAACGTTATGCTACTCCAGACCATGGTACTTCACTCTATGCTACTCTACTCTACTTCACTCCACTCTACACCTATCCACTCTACGAAACTCCATGCCACTCCACTCTAATGCACTCTACTTCACTCTATGGCATTCCACTCCACGGCACTCTACACGGCTCTCTGACACTCTACTCCACTCTACACCACGCCACTCCATTCTACGCCACTCAACTCTACAACACTCTACTCCACTCTATGCCTCTCCAGTCTATGACACTCTACTCCATTCTACACCACTCCATTCTGCTCTACACCACTCTGCTCCACTCTACACCACTCTACAACAATACAGTCTATGCTACTCTATGCCACTCCATTCTATGACACTCTACTCCACTCTACTCCATTCTACACCACTCTACTCTGCTCTACACCATTGTCCACCACTCTACGACACTACAGTCTATGCCACTCCACTATGTGCCACTCCACTACATTCTATGACACTCTACTCCACTCTACTGCACTCTACACCACTCCACTCTGGTTGATAGCAATAGGCAGGAGTTCAAACACATGTATCAGCGCTCTCATATACAATAAATGTGCAATTATAATCCCTTTGCACAGTGAATATTGTCTGTCGGGGCATATGTGAGTTAGCCATCGTTCAGTATCTAATATCCCTTACTGCCTACTGGTTCACCAGTTTCTTTCCCCACCAAATATTGCTGGTATAATCCCCAGAAACCTTTAGGCCGACTCTGCGGGGGGAGCAGCTCGCTATAATTATCTGATTGAGTGTTACAATAAATCATATCTTTCTCCCAATCATCTATAATCGGGACAGGCCCTTTGGCCTAGCGCATGGCAACTCTGCGCTTTGCGAGAAGCAGGCCCATATCTACCAAGCGTCTGTGTTCTTTGTCTATTCTCTTACTGTATCCCAATAGTGCGAGCAATGGGTCTGGTGTTAGAGAGAGGTCTGTAATCGTATTTAGTGTATGAAAAATCTTGTCCCAGTAGTCAGCGATCCTGGGGCAATACCAGGCTACATGAAGAAATCCCGCCTCTCCCTCCCCACAACGGAGGCATGAAGCTGAGTCCCGCAACCCATATCGTCTAAGCCTCTCTGGTGTATAGTAAACTCTATTGAGATATTTGAAGTGGATTACACAGTGTTTACCGTTGAGTGAAATGTGTTTGGTCATCTCGCAGCAATATCGCCAGGTGCTGTCAACTATGGCAATATCCAGAACTCTCTGCCAGTCCTGATGTGCCTTCGTCAAGATCGGTCTCCTTGCGTCTTGCATCAAATTGTAAATAGTAGCGATCGTCTTAGTGGGGGAATTGGCGCGCAGGATGAAGGAGAGCGAAGGCATCTCCATAGGTTCCTGCATATCTTCGCCCAGGAGATCGCGCAGTGCGAGCCTGACTCGATGGAAATGGTTTTGTGTTAGGGGGGAGGGTTTGTGACCTTCTGGTAGTATGTCTTCCCAACCCCGTCCTGAAAGAGGTCCCCCATCTGTCTAATGTCTAGTTTCCTTAACGCCCAGGCCACTTCCTTTTCCCGTCCAGACAGAAACCAGGAACACCAATCAATTGGAATCAACGGGGAGTACCTTTGGGCGCCTGCCTGTCTTTTTAGTAGGTTACGCCAAGTGTGCACTGTGGAGTTGATAGAGTCAAGTGTACCAGGCCTCCTTGTAGGGGGGGGGGAACAGTATCTGAGGAAGAGTGTAGGGATTGGCGGCAACTCTCTCAATATGTAGGTGTGGTAAATTTTGTGGCCCATGAATCCAGTAGTGAGCATGGGAACACAGTGCCACTCTATAATACAGATTGAGGTCTGGAGCCTTAAGTCCGCCCATGAAGAAGGGCAAGGTTAAGGTGTCCCACTTGACCCTTGGCTGCTTCCCAGCCCAAGCAAGCTTTATAAGTAAGGAACGGAGAATAGCAAGTGTTCGCCCAGGGAGTAGCATCGGGACATTCTGAAACAGGAATAAGAATCTAGGGAGTGCGATAATTTTCATGAGAGAAATACGTTCTACCAGCGAGAGAGGCAGACGAATCCACTGTGCGACATTGTCCTCCAATTTAGAGATTGCTCTTTCGTAGTTTTCAGAAAATACTATGTTAGGGTCAGTATGCACTTGTAAGCCTAAATATCGAACCGAGTCTGTGGACCATTGTAAAGGGAAGTCCAGCTCCATTGGGGTCATATTTGGCGTTAGAGAAAAAATAATAGATTTAGGCCAGTTGACCTTCAGGCCCGATATTGCCCCAAAACTTGTGACTTCCATGAGCACCGGAGTGAGATTTTGCCCCGGATCCCGTATATATATGAGCATGTCATCCGCGTAAGCAGAATAATGAGCCGATATCTAGGAAAGCGCAGTCCCCAGTGCCCGTGGTATTCCCTTAGTGCACAAGCCAATGGCTCGGCTACCAGGGCATAAAGCAGAGGGGAAAGCGGACACCCTGTCGCGTTCCCCTCGCTATATTGATAGGAGCAGTGGTACAAGTGGCGCCAGGCGGTTGGCCAATATTTTAGCAAACTACTTAGTATCCACGTTCAGAAGTGACAAGGGCCTATAAGAAGAGCATTCATTTGCGGATTTCCCTGGCTTTAGAATGGTAATTATCAGGGCTTCTCTCATAGTCGGTGGCATCAGATCTGCTTCCACCATCTCTTCGTAGAGAGTGACCAAATGCGGTATAAGTATGTCCATGTTTGCCTTACAGAAGATCACTGTTAGGTCATCAGAGCCCGGAGAACTTCCATCACGCCCTGCGGATCTCACTGGGGTCAAGCAGCGCCATAAGGTACTCCCTGTGTGAGTTGGTGAGCCATTGCAACTGGATATGCTCCAAGTAATTATTCATGACCTCCTCACTCGGAGCAATTCTAGAGCTATACAGTTCCATATAATATCTGCTGAATCTATTGGCAATCAGCGATGTCTCTCGTATCAGAGTGCCATCCTCCCCAAGACTCTCAACTATAGTGCTAGATTCCCTTTTACGGCACTGCAGCGCCGCCAAGACTGCCCCTGGATGTTCTCCCTCTCCATACAATCTAGCGATAGCATACTTGCCCAGATGCTTAACCTCACTATCCGCCACTTCCTGGTATTCTGCCAAGGCAGTATTAATATCCTCAAGCGATTGGGCATCGCCTTTTAGTTGGTGAGTTCGCTCAAGGTGCGCCAGTCTCTTTTCCAGGGCAGTGAGTCTGTCTCTCAGTGATCGTAGAACTCCAGCATGTTTTGAGATGGCAACTCCTCTGATAAATACCTTGAACGTCTCCCAGACCGTGGAGAAGTGGGTAACTGATCCAACATTGTTCTCAAAGAACTCTTCAATAGCAGAGGCTAGGTCTGCCTTAAATACAGGGTCTAGAAGGGCGAATGGGGGGGACCTCCACGTAAAAGGTGCACTCCTCTTGGGAGGCAATTCGTTATCTAACAGTACTGGGGAATGATCTGAGTACGTGCGGGGAAGTGGTTCACAAGTACCGACGCGTGAGCACAGCGATCAGGAGACTAACCAGAAGTCTATTCTAGTGTGTATGTCGTGAGCAGCAGAATAGTGAGTGAATCCTGGGGTATCAGGGGAACGCCAGCGCCATACATCTAATAAACCTAGTTGTTCTATGATGTTCCTTATTTTCTTGGCTGCAGCTGAGTGCCTCCGAGGGGGGCCTCTGGAGTGATCTCGAGTCGGATCCAGGACGCAGTTAAAATCGCTGCCCCAGATTAGTGGGAGGTCTGACCCTTTGAGCAGAGGGGAGGCTATTTATTGATAAAAAAGAGGGTTATCATAGTTAGGGCTGTAAACGTTAACAAGATTAACATTCAGTCCTTCATTATGGCACCTGGCAATGGCAAACCTGCCATTGGGATCAATATCTAATTCTTGTAGCGCAATACCCAATTTCCTATTCACCCACATGGGAACACCACTAGCATGTGAAGTGAACCCAGCCGTACTATAATGGCCCTGTAATTGCCTGTGCGTGAGCATGTTACTGTTGGGGGATAGATGCGTTTCTTGTATCAATGCCACGTCTACTTGGTGGCGCTTAAGGTACGCTACTATTTGCGTATTTTTCTGAAATCCTTCAAACCCGCACATTCCAGGACAAAAATCTAACTCTGTTTTTCAGATGGTGCGTTGTATCATTCAAAACAGATCTATTTGTCATAGTGTATTATTCAACCTCCATGTCTCCTGCATCGCCGACCAGCCCTGAGTGTCAGGTGCAATTTTCTTTGTGCCTATATATGTGCTACCCAACACCCCTCCTCCCACGCTATGCCAACCTCAACTAGGCATAAACGATGAATTACCCACCCCCTAAAACAAGACATTCCCTAAAACAAAAGAACAGCTGACATAAGCAGTTTCAGTATCAAAATGCGAGTAACACACAGGGGCGGATGTTACTGGCTGTAAACTACCTCCGCTATCTGGCTATCCACAAACGAGTGACGATGAAGCCCTCCCCCCCCCGGAACGCTCCAATATACATTTATATAATATCTAGGGTTGAACTTAACTGTCTCCTTGAGTCTAACAGCAATTTTTATTTATTTAGTGTTTTATATAGCGCGAACATGACCCTGAATGGGGTATCAGAGCGCTTTACATTTGCATATCTATAAACAGTTTTGTTACCAAGTCAACAGTAATTGTACAAGTGATTTTGCGAAAAACATTAAAGCAACACAAACATATATACAGAACCCCAAAGAGGTTAATGTTCGATGAGAGGTAGCATGCGTATGATCATGTTAGATCAGTGATAATGTCAAGTCTGTTGCGATTATGGGAGATATTTACTCATGTAAAAAGATTTGGCTTCATTTTTGAAAGCAGAGATTGACGAAATTTTTCTAATGTTAGGGGAGAGCGTTCCAAATTCTAGGCGCTGCACCAGAGAAAGCTCGGTCATAAGTTCTTTTCTTACGGAATCTAGCCGGTTTCAGTAGTAGCCCTCCCTGACTCGGGAGACACGGCAACCTCCTGAAAGTGTGATTTTCTGGGCTAGGTATGCTGGTGTTTTGTAGTGTATCGCTTTGTGGGTAATACATGCCACTTTTAGTTGTATTCTCGCTTCGTAAGGCAGCCAGTTGAGCGCTTTCAGATGAGGGGTGATGTGGTCGAATTTCCTGGAGCCAGTTATGAGTCTTGTGGCCGCATTGAGACAGGCTTTTAGTGGGGCTGTTGAAATCTTGGGAGACCAGCTAGGGTTGTGCAGCCGTACTCGATCCTTGAAATTACTAGTGCTTGGACTGCTGTTTTAAGGTCTGCCTTATTTAAGAAGGGTTTCAATTTTCTGAGGTAGCTTAAATGGAACCGGGCATTTTTTGCCATTGTGTTGATATGCAAAATCATATTCAGGTTTTTGTCTAGTATAATTCCCAGTGATTTGGTAGACTCCACAATCCTCGGAGTACAGTTTAATGCTGTGATCAACTTGGTCCACTCTAGGATGTTCGTAGCGCTTTTCTGGGGGAAATCAGCAGGAATTCGGTTTTATGAGGGTTAAGCTTTAAGTGATTACTGGTTAGCCAATGGATGGTACTCTTTAGTGCTTGGTTCATGATATCTATCTCTTTTCGTCAATGTAATCTTGATGTACAATTGTGTGTCATCTGCGTACATGTGGAAAGAGATGTTTGCTCTTTGTAAGGTTTCTGTGAGTGGCTCTACGTACAAATTGAATAGTGCCGGGGATAGTGTTGAGCCCTGAGGAACTCCGATCTCATTTCTGGATGAAGCTGAAAATGTTTGGTTGACTGTGAATTTTTGAGTTCTATTCTCTAAGAATGATCTAAACCATTTTAGGACTGTACCCTCTAATCCCAACCTATTTTTCATGCGATCTAGTAATTTGGCATGGTTAACCGTGTCGAATGCCGAAGAGAGGTCGAGCAGGGTTAGGAGACAAGTTTCATTGCGGTCGAGCGCAAGTAGAGCGTCATCCACGATGTGCAGGTTGTATTAGCACTGTCATGCGCCTGCGGAGGCTATCAGCAGGCACGCATTAAACACATGCATTATGAGTGACAGTCGGGCAAATTGGAAAGAGACATGTAATAAATTGCAACCTTATCTAGACCCCAGAGGGCTGTTATATAACATATGGAGCAATGGTCGTCTCCCAACTTTTCGGTGTTAGCCCACCACCCTACTAGCTCTCGTCTGCCGGGCCATAGGCCGATGCATACAGCGGGAAGGACACATCGCTCAGCATAGTTTAAACTGTTGTATCATCAAGTCGATGAGGCTAGAGGTGTCTGGATGAGTTCATTGTTCATCAAGTTCCGGAGCGGTCTCTCCCATTAAAGCTGGTGAATTCGGAGGTTCCCGACGTGGTCTCTCACTCTCCCTTTTCTTAAGGAACTATAGCGCCTGCTTCGGGTCCGTGAATATATATGTTTTGCCATCAACTTGTATATGTAATTTGGCAGGATACATCATATTATAATCCAGGTTAAGGTCTCCGAGTCTCCTCTTTACCGGGAGAAACAAGCAATGTGCCTCCTGCACCTGTTGCGTGAAATCTGGGTATAAGGAGATGTCCATACCCCCATGCCGCAATGTACATAGTTCTCTGGCTCTTCGTAATGCTGCATCACGATCTCTGTAATTGAGCAATTTAGCTATTATTGGCCGTAGAGGAGCCCCCGTAACCGGTCAGGGCACCAGTGCGCGGTGGGCACGCTCTACAATGAACACACTCGAAAATATATCTCTGCCAAGGAGGGTGACCAGCAGGTGTTCAACAAAGAGTTCCATGTTTGGGATATTGGTCGATTCAGCTATTCCAACTAGTCTTATATTACTGCACCTAGAGCGCGCTTCTAAGTCTTTGGACTTGGCTTGAACCGCATGCAATAGCTTATCTATTTTGGTGTGTGCAAGAGTACTAGTATTTAGGGTATCCTCCGCATCAGAGACTCGTTTTTGCACCAAGTCTAGCCTTTCAGTATGCTTGTCCAGGCGTTCCGACATTCTATCCATTCGAAATGATAGTGCGTCAATCTTCCCATCTAGTTTGGTCAAACTCTGTTGCATTGCTGCTAGGATTTGTTTTAGATCCGGGTCGGGTGATGGCACTCTTGCCTCAGAACCGGACTCAGAAGCGGTTTTATCCATATCCTGCTGTCTGGGCGTCTTGCGCGGCTCAAACTGGTGCTTGGACTGTGATTTATCAGATCTCCTCATGTTAGAGGCAGCTAGTGCACGCCGCTCGATATCTTTATTCAAGGCGCACAGGGATGAAGCAGATAGTGGCACCTCACCCCGGCTCACCAGCTATGACAACTTGTGCTGAGAGCGCAAGGGCTCTTTGTCTTGCAGGAGGCCGTGAATGCTTTAACACAATGTGTCTGAATTGCAGCTCTACGTTTGCTTCTAGGGTCAGGCGGAACCGTGGAAATCCCCTCGCAATTCCCTTTAGTTCAGCAGCCAAATTCTCTGTGCCATCCCACTCTCCAGGGGGTGCTAGCTTGTGGGAGCGATAGCAGACTAACAAGAGTTTGCAGGCTGAGGAGATACTCAGGAGGAGCCCATCATGTCGTGGGCTACACCCATCTAGTCCGCACACAGCAACAACCTAGGGAATCAAATCCTGAATGGTAGGTCTTGGCCCCTCCTCAACTAGGAACCACTCTGTTCACCAACGCTTCTCAAACCCTTCACCTGCAGTAGTACAGTCACCAAGAGTGTCAGGGCGCCTCTACGGGAGCTGTGCCGCACCTTTAATCCTGCCCGCTGGGAGACACTATAGTGGAGCACGCCACCAACAGGAAGGCCCAGCCAGGTCATCTATGCCGAAGCCCAATCTATGCCCATAGTCCCCGAGCAGCTGGAGGCAATTTTTGTCGCCGCCTCTGGGAGAGGGAAGACAGATAAGTTGCGGGCTCCTACCTCAGCCGTGACCGTAACTCCGACCTGGTTGCGGCGTAGTGGGGGTTCCGCTTCAGCGCCTGCGTCTGAGCCGGGACCTCCACCGCTCCGTGCACCGCAGTGAGTCCGGACTCCTTCTCGTCAGGGCCGGTCCCTCCAGAGCAGGCAGGATGCGTGATGTTCAAGGCGGGCAACGGGCCCGGGGGAAGTGCCTCCCCAGTTCGCCTTACTGGTTGCCACGCGGCGTAGGCCCCACGTCGGATCCAGAGCAGGATTCAGCGTCGTCTCCCCGTTATCTTCAGGTCGGCGAAAGACTGGCTGCAGCTCAACCAGTATTGTTGCTGAGCTCACCGGAGGGGAAGACACCAGTTTTTCAGTGTCTCAAAGTACAGGATTCTGCAGGATAGAGAGCCGGACGAGCGGAACGCAGCCATCTCGGAGCCAGGCAAGCTCCGCCCCCGACATTGCTTGACTCTGCTGGATTATGGGGCAATATTACATTGATTTATGATCCGACCATGCTTTGTTCTAATGTTGTATTTCATTTCACTGTTTGGTCAGGTCCTTGCTCTTTCTGTAATGCTTTGCATTATGATTACATATTTGGAAAGTTTGCACATCTTGAATGGAACCACAATGTAAAGTGGATGTGATATTTTGTCAATTAAGGGAATAATGTGTAACTGAACACTTTCGTGAGATGAATTTACGTGTGTTTGAATAATAAAACAGAATTATAAAAAAAATAAAAAAGTTTAAAAAAAGACTAACTAGGGCATATGTCACTACATGGTTTACTTGGGCACGGCCTCCTTGAAGCAGGGGTCCTAAGTTATTTTAGTCTAAAGCGAGCAACATGGGTCCCAAAGAGCAAAATGTAATAGGATGTGGGTGCTTGTAGAGAATGAGATCTCTTAACAAGACCTGGGCCAGTATATGGATTGCTTGCAAGTTCTAAGATGAGTCAACTTCCGTGACATTATGGATGCCTATGGGAAATTAATGCTAATCGTTTGAAAGGTTTGTGGTCATCCTTGAGTGATTCATGAGTGCTATTAGTGTGTCTTAGATATGATTTCATATAGGGCATGAGGTGTGATTGGCCATCATGCCTGATGATGACAATGTCAGTCATTTTGTGAAAGTCACTCAGCACTGACAGTCTGTGGGGAGAGGCAGAGTTGAGCACTTTAAGCAGTTTGGGGTGTGGTACTAAATTAATAACATTTGAATCAAGAACAAGAGGAAATGACTCAGGTTAAAATACATGGCAATGAAAAATATCTAGAACGGTTTTGTATGCATTTAAAAGACTGAGGGCCGGATTTAGAGTTTGGCGGATGGGTTACTCAGCCACAAACATGACAGATATCCCGTCCACTGTATTACAAGTTCCACTGGATATTAGGCACTTGTAATATGGTGGACGGCATATCACGTAACCCATCCTCCAAACTCTAAATCAGGCCCTGAATCTCATCAATTATTTCCAATGACAGACATAACATTTGAGGCTCTAAAAACATGTATTTAACAAGTTCCAAATTCGGAATAATCTTTTAAACATAAGAGTGTAGGTAGTTCAGCTTGGTGTTTTTGAACATAGCCTCATCATTCATGAGATGATAAGTGCCTCTTTCCACTACTGCATTTATTGATAAATCTGTGACTTATTTCTGTTCTCACTGGGTCCCATTCACAAATCCATTCGCATAGGAGAGTCTAACTTTCTACATGTGCAAATGTCTTAATTTACTGCTGCAAGGTATTTCCAAAAGATGACCTTGCTGTCATGAATCATTTTACCTACATCACAATTTCATAATATGGATTAAATCCTTCTCAAGTTGTTGGAAGTGGGTGTTCCAGGTCATGGCTTCTCTAGAAATTTGAAACACCCACAAACTGGAGCGTCTGTGGATATTCTCAAACTCCTCTACAACCCCCTCCACACACAGCCTCCCATACCCTGGAAATTAGTTTTCCTAGTATATTGGTGGTTATGTCAGGGAATGTGTGATTTCAGTACTGTACGAGAACATCAGTTCTATTGTGTGCCTGTCAGGTGTGCTGGTACTGTGACTGTTTGAATCCAAAGGTGTTTTGGTTTTTGATGAGGTTGAAGCAGAATTGGAGTCAGGTTTGTCAATCTAAAGGCTAAACCCACTATTAAGAGAATTTTTGAAGCCGTATGCTGTAGAAGTAAGGCCATATCAATGATTTTTTTCAACAAGTGAAGTCATAGACTGAGGCATGATATACCACAACTTTGATAAATGGGTGATCAAGATTAACCGTGCACCCTCTACCAGACACATGGATAAAGTAAATGATTGTCTAGTGGTTAGGATAGGCCTTGTTGGAAACACCACCATTTTACTTGCTCATGTTTCTTTAGTTGCCTTCTTTCTTACACTATGACATTTGACATACATTTGCTTGCGTGTCTGTGCAGGATAATATTCTCTGAAATTGCTTTGCTTATATTTCCACTTCATAGGCACACTATCACAACACCTTGAACATTCCATACGAGGGATAAAGTTAATTGCGCAAATGTTGTTACTTATTGTTGTCTGGTAGGCAACGGAGGTATCACAATAGGATAAACAATAGCGGCCTGACTAGGGCTTCGACATGGCAGCATAGGTGTTATTATTATATACACAGCATTGCTTCCTTGTTTAAGGGAGAGGAGCATTTTGCTGACACTGCGAGGTTGCTGCATGATGGTATTCCAGCCCAGCTGATGCCGGTTTAACCCTGCAACGAGGGATGTCCAGCTTACGACCAAGACGGACAGTCTGATGACACTTACCCACTGGTAATGGGGAGTTAAACCATCCGACAGGGTTTTGGCAGATCAGCCACCGTAGGCAAACTAGGTTAAGAAGCGAAAGGTAGGAGTACACTATATCTCAGTACTTATATGACAGCATATATATTCACTGTAACAGCACAATGGTGGAATTGTTAATCTTTTTCACTATTCTCATTATTTTTTGTGGGCGACCTATTCATACAAATTGTGAACGTATTTACAAGCAGAAAGTATGTATACCTGGCACTTAATTCTTTGTTAATAATACGTTGGTTCACCTACAGTATACTTACATGCTGGAATTCTCTTCTTGTCATCATAGAACTTATAAAGAGTCCTTTTCTAACAACTCTTGTGCAGACTTTTGGATTCTCTGAAGATCGGTTAATTGTTCTTGTCCTGATGGAACCAACACAGACAAATGTAGATCTAATGTCAAATCTCTAGGTTGATGTCCATTAATCCAGAAAATTATTCCTATAGCAGAACTCTCAGCAGTATTATGGGTTAGTTCTGCTAACCATAACATCTTACTTATATCCTTTACTTGCAATAAAATTTGATATCTCAAATATTGTTCAGTGGTTCTGCCTATCCATCAGTTTGAGGATGATAACTGGTAGACAGACAAACTTCCTTTATACATCCAAACTACCATTATATATAATGTAGACCAGAACTTCAATATGAATTGAGAGTCTCTGTCAATTATCAAAACTTATGGCACACATGTAATCGAATGATATGATATGCTAGTGCAACACAATTTCCCATTTTATTCAAACAATTCACAGTTACAAGAATAGCAGTACAATTTTGACTCTTGGGTAAGTCTACAATAAATCCCATGGATAAAGTGTGCCATATTCTAGGAAGAACAGTTATTGGTCTTACAAGACCCCTAGATTTCATGTGTGAACTCCTAATTTGGACACATATAGCACAGGCCTGCACATATTGCTTACCATCTGCAGATAATGTTGGCCACCAACAATATCATTTAACTGCTACTATTGTTTTAGTTATGCCTGGCTGCCCAGGCATCTCATAGTCATGAAGTCAATCTTTAATTTGTTATAGTTGGCCTGAATATAACTGCAAAACGTATTTTTCATGTAACAACTCATCCATCTCACTTATGCCTTCCTTTTCTGTCAGTCCTGCTTCTTTATCACCAGACAGCAATTCAGCCTATTTAGGACTCCCTCAAAAAACTCTGAACTGGTTGCAAAAACATCCAAATATGCTGGTGAGGGCGATTTTCAATCTAAAGAAAGTTGACTCTGTCTCAGAATATCTGCGACAGCTACACCAGCTCACTGAGAGGAAGTGCATACTCTGCAAGTCAACCTGTGTAATGTTTAGAATTTTCCTCAAGTCCGCTCCTAACTTTCTGTCTTACAAACGTTAAAAAACACCTCACTGCAAGAAATCTTTGAACATGCTGTAAGAATAACTTTGAGGTCCCTTCGATTCCAATGCATAAAGTGAGGTGGTAGGGATTTTGGAAAATAAGCAGCTATTCTGTAGAACCAGATTCCTTTGGAAATCAGAGCCAAACTCAGAAAGTTCAGAAAGGCCGTAAAAACTTGGCTCTTCACTGAGTAATATAAGCTCAGGATCTGTACTTTCTTCTTACTCGATAAGGAAAACTAATGAGAGTCAAAAGATTCCTTGGAAGTGATAGTTGTACTACATAAATATCCATAAATAGATAAATAAGTAAAGTGTACTTTAATTAGAAAGTCTCCAACATAGATCAAGGCTGAAGCATGACTGTTCTGAGTTTCATATGGCAAAATCAATGAAGGTCCACTAACAGTGTTATTATTATTTTACATTAATTCTGTCTAGATAAGGCATCTACCCTACCATTGGTAGTACCAGGTTCATAATTGATCACTAAATCATGATCATAAAAAAACATATTCACCTTCACTGCCCATTGGGCAAAGTCATTTTCATAAGAGCTACCATACGAGCAACTGCATAATAGTATTCACTATTCAGTTTGGAATTGACTGATTTTCTTTACTCGACAAGGTGATTTGTTTAATTTATTGTTGAGGAATCCAGTTTTCCACCAGATATAACTTTTGTTGCTGTTGTGTTACTGATATTTACTCCTTAGAAACTGTAGATTTGTTCTGACAATCTTTCACAAAACGTCAAGATTTACCACAGTGCAACTATAATCTTTACAAACGTCTTCTTTCCTTTTCTTCTTTTGAATGAGGACCCTTTCCCATACCTAATTGTAGAGTTACAGGACTATATAATAAAACATTGTATGGTCTTCGTGGTTGGTATGGCTATTAAAACCTAGTTCATGATCTTATGTTTCTATGAGCATCGCTCAGCTAAACAATGATTTACCTTTACTACTAAATCTATGAATGCTTCACACTTCGTAGGAGTATTTACGACGTGTGCACCTTTTTTGCCTCCTGCTAACCCCCTTAAACTACCAGACAATTAAAAGTGGTAATATAAACTATTAAAGCTTAATGATCCAGTTTTAAATTCAGCAACTCACTATCAAAGGAAAAAGCATGTGATTTCCAATGAATAACATCAGCATTTGATAGCAGAAGACGAACAATTGTACCACAGTGGATCATTGCTCTTGATTAATGGAATACTCCAATTAGCAGTATTCCCTCTCAAACAAGATAGGACAAAGGCTACTTTGGTTTGATCATAAGCAAATGTCATGGATTTACATAGATAATACAACTGACACTGGTTGAGAAACAATGCAAACTTCATAGAGCTCCAGAAAATCTCTCTGGTGGGGCTAACGGTATTACAGGTCAAACTGGTGAACATGAGAGCATATGATTAAGGTCCATAAATGGTGGTGGTAAGTTCCAGTGGCTAGAGGCCTCACTTTTTGAAGGCAATGGAGTCTGAAATGTGTCTTTATTCTCTGACTTCACTAGAGAACCTAATTCTCTTTTGGCGTGAAATAACTTAGATTGTAAAGTCTTATGCTCCAATTTCATCAAGCTAACTTTGTATTGTAAAATGGTATCTATGCCTACGGTTCAAGACAGAGTAACTTCTTAATCCATTGCTTGGGTTGGAATGATAACCTAAACTAGGCAATCTGACAAGGTTATCCTAACCTGGACAAAGGTGAAGGTGGTATCCACACTTCTCTGGACCCCCTGGTGACCATGCAAAGGATATCTATGCTGGTCAACAGTAGATCTGGGGAACAGAGACACTGCCTGTTTATACTACTGAGTTGATCCTACTCTCGAGCGGGTTGAACTCTACAACAGGAAATAAGTCTTTTAGTATTTTGGCAAGTACTTTACAGTTTAGTACTTTTACTATGGCATATTATATACAATGTGACTATCTCTGTATAACACACTACCTATATTTGGTGGAAACTATAACTGCAGGATAGAATGGACCTTAATAAGAAATGCACATAATAACCTGCATCTGCACTGTAATACATGTTCCATGTCTCTATATAGATACCTGCCTTCTGTGAATTGTAACTGGGTCTGGGGTCTGAATGATTATCACCACACATAGTTCATCAGCTGCAAGATACCAATTACACATTGGTATTGTGCTTTCTTTCCTGGCAATATGTGTTTACTTCCACACCTCTGGTACTGCCTTAAATCCATCCATGATTGAAATAAAATAAAAAAGTCTGTACAATTTGAGGACTCATTAGTTTCTCTTGTGAACAAGTTCACTAGAATTCATAATCCAGGGAAGGACGACTCCAGTGCTAATGTGCAAATTAAAGTCTAAATTCTTGAGCTTCTGAATACTTCTCTGAAATCAAAACCAAAGGGGATGATGGACGGAGTGTTGAACATTGCAAGCACTCATCCCCAGTCAACTGATCTGGGTTTAATCCATCATCATTCTTTAGCTCACTCCGCCACCTCAGTTCAGACATGACTATATGCAAATCAGTCTGACCCTGTGCCTCATGGAAACAGCCCAGCCCGAACTGCCAAGCCATGTCTTCCCTGGACCGGAAACAAGCATCCTGGGACCGGTTTCGGGCTCACAGCTCTCATCAGCCAGGCTATCTTGAATCCAGTGGCAAAGTGAGCAAGGGACTCACGTCTGGATGCTTGTTTCCGGTCCAGAGAAGACATGGCTTGGCAGTTCGGGCTGGACTGTTCCCATGAGGCACAGGGTCAGACTGATTTGCATATGGCCATGTCTGAACTGGGGTGGCGGAGTGAGCTAAAGAATGATGATGGATTAAACCCAGATCAGTTGTCTGGGGGTGAGTGCTTGCAATGTTCAACACTCCGTCCATCATCCCCTTTTGTTTTGCATTGTTCGCCCTAAGTTGGCAGGGTATGCCCAGACGTGGGTCCCTTGCTCACTTTGCCACTGGATTCAAGATAGCCTGGCTGATGAGGGCTGTGAGCCCGAAACCGGTCCCAGGGTGCTTGTTTCCGGTCCAGAGAAGACATGGCTTGGCAGTTCGGGCTGGACTGTTCCGATGAAGCACAGGGTCAGACTGATTTGCATATGGCCATGTCTGAACTGGGGTGACGGAGTGAGCTAAAGAATGATGATGGATTAAACCCAGATCAGTTGACTGGGGGTGAGTGCTTGCAATGTTCAACACTCCGTCCATCATCCCCTTTGGTTTTGCATTGTTCGCCCTAAGTTGGCAGGGTATGCCCAGACGTGGGTCCCTTGCTCACTTTGCCACTGAATTCAAGATAGCCTGGCTGATGAGGGCTGTGAGCCCGAAACCGGTCCCAGGATGCTTGTTTCCGGTCCAGAGAAGACATGGCTTGGCAGTTCGGGCTGGACTGTTCCCATGAGGCACAGGGTCAGACTGATTTGCATATGGCCATGTCTGAACTGGGGTGGCGAAGTGAGCTAAAGAATGATGATGGATTAAACCCAGATCAGTTGACTGGGGGTGAGAGCTTGCAATGTTCAACACTCCGTCCATCATCCCCTTTGGTTTTGCATACTTCTCTGAAATCAACAAGTCCTTGATAACACCCGATGAAAGAGCTCTATGAGCTCCAGTCTCCTGGCAACAAGATTCTGGCTGCAGCAACTCGGTAGCACGATTGCCTGGAAGAAATGTTCTGACGCACAGGGAGCTCAGACTCTCTGGATTTGAGATGGCCTCCCCCGGCATGTCTTGAAAGCCCCGGTTCACTATTGGAACTGACCTTTGTCCTGCCTGTGTTTGTGTGTTTTGCATAGTGCAAGCACCTCAGCCACTAAACCTCACACTCTGCACATACTTCTGAGCTCCTCTGAAGCTGAATACTCGACCGCCTCTGAAGTGCAAAGGGGAGTGCAGGCCACAGATCATAACACCCATTCTGGAACGCAGTTTTAAAATAGGCCAAATTTAACCCCTTCGGCGCTGCACGAATTCTCCCGCTGTGCGGGAGAATTAATAAGTGGGCGGGATTCGGACGGCCTCCGGCCGTCCTCAGCACACGCCGACCGTGATGTCAGACGGCCGGGGGCCGTCCTGAGCACCAAAGAGGTTAAGAACATAAAAAAAGACACAGATCTACATTTATATTTTAATTTTTATCTTTTTACTGCATAAAGGTTCAGAACATTGGTTTTAAGTTTGTGGCGCTTGCACACTTTGCAGAGGTGAGACTTTTGTTCTGAGTTCCGTGATACCAAAAATTAGTAACATGGACCCCATACATTTTTTAAAAGTCAGGTTTCATAGGAAAACGTCTTGTTCTAACTACTTTGAAAGTAGGCATGATTAGTATTGTCGTCAATTATGTCATTTCAAATATCTTATTGATGTTATCAATTACATCATAGAATATGTCATGACTGATGTAATATGTGAGGTTATAAGCAGTGCATGGCAAGAGTGCAAGTTCTAGTTTTTTTAAAGTAACCATATGTGGTGAATTTCAGTGTTTTTTAAATTTAAAATGTTACACCTGGACTGACTTTTTCGACTAAGTATAACGTCACTTCAACCTTTGCTTTTTGGTGAATTTCATATTTTTTTTAAGGTAAATAAATATTTTATTGCCACACATAACAATGCCAACCCTTACCACACCTACCTCCCCCCGTGGACAGCCAACCCCCCCGCCGCACACAGCCAAAGGCTGTGTGTGCTGTGGGGTTGGCCACAGCCCTGCCAGTGCCCAACCCCCCACAGGCAGACAACCAACCTGCCGTGCAGCATGAAGTTGTTCACAGGACCTCCCGCGGTACAGCCGATTTAAAAAAATAAGAGTTTCTTGTTGGCCGCAACAGGAAAGGCACCACAACTCAACATGACAGAAATAATTTAAAAAAAAAAAATCCAAGCCATTTTTGCAATGTGGATTGCTGCGCATTTTGGGCCTTGGCTAAGTCCCCACTCAGGGAGACCTTCCAAACCTGAACATTTCTAAAAACTAGACACCCTCGGTCAGTACAAGGTCATCTGTCTTGCATGGATCACCCTCTCTTTTCATACCCCCAATGCCTGTCAACTTTGTCAAAAAACCTCAAACTTTGTCAAAAAACACACATTTGCCTCATATATCTGTGAGGAAAAGTTCTGAAATCTGAAGTGGTCTACAAATTTCCCACCACCCAGAGTTTCCAACTTTTAAAAAAAAGATCTTTTTATTAAAGCAAGGCAAGTATTAATCAAATAGGTGCAGCACACTTTGTCACACTCGTAGATCACACAATGACTGATTGTGTATCATGAAACATCAAACATGTTCCCTACCCTCTGCACCCGGGCCCACAACCACAACAGATTTTCCACACTTGTCTCAATAAAAACAGTACCCCATTTATGGGGTGGACCCAGGGTCTACAACAGGAAAGACCTCAAACCTTAACATGGAGAGAGTAATTTTTTCCACTGAAAACAACCCTTTTCTTTTTGAGAATGTGGGTAGCTGTAGATTTTGTGACTGTGCTCGGTCACTACCCATGGAAATCTAACAAACCCAGCCATTTCTGCAAACTAGACACCAAGGGGAGACCAGGGTGGTCTGGCTTGGTCTGGCTTGAGTGGATCTCAGGAAGAGTTTTCCCATAAGCCCTTGCAAACGTCAAACTTTGGCAAAAACACACATTTTCTTCACTTTTCTTGAGGGAAAGTTCCAGAATCTGCAAGGATGCGCATATTTCATGCCACCCAGTGTTCCCACCTTTGTCCCGATAAAAACGGTTCCTCACTTGTGTGGGTGGACCCAGTGCCCTCACAAGGGACCTGTTGAGTCACGGAGGTTAGGCCAAACCTTGCAAGTAGGGTAGCGTTTTTGCCAGGAGAAGTGTGGTAACATTGTGTGTAAGTATTTTGTGGATCTGTGCAGATTCCAGAGCTTTCCTTTCAGAAATGTGAGGAAAATGCTTGTTTTTAAACAAATTTTGAGCTTTGCGAGAGTTTCTGAGTAAAAACATTACATGGGATCCATGCAAGTCACACCACTCTGGACCATTGTGGGTACTTCGGTTTCAGAAACTCTGGCTTTGGTAGCTTCCTCGGAGGCCATCCTCTACTCAAGTAAACACTCATACTAGTTATTTTTAGCACCTCCAGTAGTGCTAGTTTCACAGAGCAAACACTAATGGAATCAGAATATTTAACCTATGGCTACTGGAGGTGAGCCGTAAACCACTCACCGGTCCATTCACACACCTTTCGTGCACCACACACAATGCCATTGTGTTAGAAGGTGGTTCTGACCATCTGAGTCGCCCGGATTTTTCGCTTTTTGAACACCTATTTGTTGAGCTTTTACTGTGGGAGAGCCTCATAAGTTGGGACTCACCCACAGTGAACTCATGATGAAAGGGACTGCATGTGTATTTTACCGGTGTCCCCCTGGTGCAAGTAGGCCGCTGCGCTGCAGCCAGAGTAAGGGGCACAGGGCTGGTTACCTGCAGACATGTGTGTACATGCGGGTGCACAAGTGTAAGGGCTGCGCAGGGGAGATTCCTGGCGTGCGCAGCCCAGGAGCAGCTACAAAGTGAATGGTGTGGCAGGACCTATGCAGAACTGGGTGGTGACATGGAATAGGCTTTATACAATGGGAAGAAACATTTGAGGGAAAGTCAGTGAGCTTTACTGTTTTCACTCCATTACTCTCCTATGAGGATGGGGAGCACATGGGCTAGTTTCACTTTCCTAGGGCCTACAAATTCCAGACACGCACTAAAGTCCACTGTAACTTATGTGAGAAGAAGTATTCTGCAGAGTCCAAAGTCATATTTGTACTGCTTTTGGGTCATCCAGAAATGTCATATTTCTCTGAGTCAGATCATAACCAGGGCCTGGCTGGGGCTGACCCTGCCAGGCTGAATTAATGACCTTCCTCCCCAAGCTGTAGCATCAGAGGCCCAGCCCTGCACGACAAGCATTCCAAGGGCGAAGGCCTCCTCTCCAAGAAGAGAGGATAGGTGGAGCTACAGGTTAATCCATCAGCAGCTGTCACCTGGTGCCAGGCACCAAGCTGCTCTGGAGGGAAGGCAGCGAGGGGGGAAGGGGCTCTCAGAGACCATGTGGCATGAGACCCCTGGACGACGCCATTTTGAACAGACTCAGAGGCCTGGGCAGGAAGGAGGGAGCAGGGGTAGGGAAGTGATGTGTCGCTGTTTGATAGGGCAAACAGAGACTTCCTGCCAGCCCCCTCCAAATTCTTTAAAAGAGTTTGCACAGGAAGAGGAGCTCTCTCTGGGGTGTGGTCTGCTGAGGAAGACTGGGGCTGGAGCCTGGCGCCATGGGCAGTTGGAAGGAAGAACCCCCTCACTGTCCCAGGATGCAGAATTGCACCAGGAGGGGAGTCCAGAACCAGTGAGCAGAAGCCTGGGCCTCTGCGCAAGGAGAAGAGAGGCCCAGGAGAAGAGCCAGGCGAAAGGCTGGTGCAGGGAGCCCGTGAAGATATCTCCCTGCTGAAGCCACCCTCTGTGAGACCAGGAGGGCGAAGGAAAGTGCTCCCAGTGGCTGGGGTGCGCCACCAGGAGCAAGAAGAGGCCAAGATCATGAAGATCGGTCCCCTGGGGGCTGAGATATGCCCCCCAGAAGGTAGGCGACCTTTGACCTCAGGGAAGACCGACGACGAAGTGCGTGGGGCTCCGCCGCCGGTCTTGGATGTGCCCCCGGGGTGGGTCAGGTCCCGGGGGCTGCCCCCACAAGAAGTCAAGTCGGGGGGCGCCGTCGCGCTTCCCCGTGAAGATGCCCCAGCGGGGTGCCAGGAGCCCACCCTGGCCCCCGAAGAAGAGCGGAAGCCGGGGAGCGCCGTCTCGCTCTCCGCGAAGATGCCCTGGGGCCCGGGATCCCAACTCCGGGCCCCGATTCCCCAAATCTAAGTCGGGGAGCGCCGGGGCGCTCCCCGTAAAGAGGGCGAGGGGCCCGGGACCCCTTCCCCGAAGTGAAGGAAGGTGGGGGGGGGGAGTGCCGTCGCACCCCCCGAGGTCCGGTGAGGCCGGCGGGAGTCTTTGCGTCTGCCCGCTGGAGCGGGCAGACCAGAACTGTGGTGCCGGCTCCCACGGCAGCACGCGAGGGTGCTGGCCGTGCGGGGAGCTTGCGGGGGCAGCCGGGGGTGGGCTCCAAGGATTGAGCCACGCGGGGTTCCCGGGTGGGACCGGGACCCCGCAGAGGAGAAGAGGAGGCACCAGGGGCCCGGGTGGGACTGGGCCCCCGAACAACGGACGGAGCAGCCGGGGGTGGGCTCCCCGAGCTGCCAGAGCTCACCTGGGGGTCCGGGTGGGACCAGGCCCCCACAGAAGAGGTGATGAGGCGGGAGGCCGCCAGCGGTGATCGCGGCTCTCCCCGAAGCAGCGGGGGAGCAGCTGCTACAATATTCAGGGGAAAGGGAGAAAGTGCCCCATAATGCCATGCAGTGCTCGTGAAGGCCTGCAGAGAAAAGCAGCTTTTTCCCGGCTCGTGGTGGCCCCAGGAGGACGGGGTCACCGCCAAATGTGTGACAGGGTGCAGGGGGAGCTGCAGGAGCAACGCAGGCTCCCCCAGCACGACGGAAGAAAGTCCCTCCCTAAGTCTCTGGGGACTTGGAAAGAATAACCCCTCAAGGGCTCAGAATAGGCATCAACAGCACCCTGTGGCTGGAACTTTTGTTCTTCAGCTGGGGGTGCGTTAAGGATTGCGCCAAGGAATGAAATGTGAAGGGCTGAGTTGGGGGATGTCTGGAAGAGGGCATCTCCTGGAGGTGAAGAGGAGTAATTGCACCCGTAGGGCATTTACTAATGTTATTTCTTTTAGAGGGACTGAAAGTCACATGTGTAATGTGAAGTACCTGTGTAAGGTGGAGTCATAAGCGAAGTGGGGTTATGTTGCCAGACACTCCTGCTAGGGTGTCTGGTTGTCTATGCTTAATCCTGTGATTCAACTGTGATGCCTTTTAGGGGCTTTAATTGCAATGCATTACAACTGTTATCAGCTTTGATAAGTACCTCATTTAAAGTGATGCCCAAACATGTATTCTTGCTACTGCGTTAGGGGAGGAACAACCCAGACTGTTAGCTACTAAGATGTAGAGGTGCATACTGTATGGTCAGTATAAAATGCTCAGTCAGGGTTATGGGTCCCCAGGGCAGGATTACCTATTTTTTAATGCTTGTTGAGATGATGGGGTGGGTCGCCACTGGGATGGTGCCAGTTGGCAAGGCCCTCGCTCCAGGTTGTGTCAACCCACTGCATTAGGGGCCAAGATGATGTGCATACATGGGAGTGGTGGTACTAGACCCCCCCCTGCGGGAGGGGTGGAGATGTTATGCAAGGTCACAAAGTAATTCCAACAGCTTATGTATATTTGTAAATTGGTGCATAGTATTGAGTAGTGTGTGTCTAATAAATGTACTCTTACTTTTATAAAGCAAAGTACAGACTGGACAATCAATTATTGAATGTTATTTCTGCGCACTTGTAATGGCGATTACTAGCCTACACCACCTCCCTTGAGTAAGCCTTAGACTGCTCTGCAACACTACCCTCTGAGAGTCAAGCGCTACAATAGGGTGTTTGGTTCCCAGTGAAGGACAAATGTGACATGTTATCTGTGCAGGCCTCACAGATACTGCCTCGTTTTCCAACACATTGATACTGCCAGCCACAGGCCCAACACAATGCAAAACTAACATCAACATACTGCCAGAATTCAAGGACCCATCCCATTCATACGCCACAGGACTGAAACACCAATCTCCCTGCCACTCACCCAGTCGTCAGTCAATTTTCATACAAACAAATATAACAGGTCAGTGCCTTGTCAAGATTTATGACATTCCAATGAAAAGAAACCTAGATTAAGCTTTTACTACCTGTTCATATCCCTGTCTCCCTATCAGTCCTGACTAAAATCATACCTGTGCCAAGTGAACCTTCACTAATGTCTCCCCGTGGCAGCCACCTGAGGCTCAGGAAGACTTGTTTTTCATGAGCTTTTAGTGCAATCTTACTGTGCGAAATCCAACTCCTGCCAGTGTGTGGATTTAAGCTTGGGAGTGTCCGAGTATGCTTTGTGGCCCTGATTCCTTGGTCTTTGTGAACACATCAACCTTGGAAGCTAACATAAACATGCTGGGGCACCCTGTCCTAAGTTGTCTAAAGAGCATTTCCAAATTTACAAAGGACTTTAGGATCTGGGGCATAGGGTACTCTGTGTCAATATGGCATACGTCTTGGCCACCATTATGTGCAGTGCTTTGACTGTAATGCACTTGTCATAGAGCTGACAGAACATCAACAATGTTTATGTTTTGATGGAGAATGAACATGGCAAGCAGATCACATGCAAGACCAATGTGTTCCTAATTATAAGAGCCAGTAAGGACTCAGTGCTGAAACCTACCATCACAAAATTCATTCTCAAAAAGTCTTCCTAAAGTTTTCCTTCATGTGATACAAAATGAAACATTTGGGATGGCAAAGGGAATGATTTCAGGGACACTGGGGATAGTAGTTCCTGGTTTCTCATCTGATCCACTTCTGTCACAAATGTGACATCTCCAGTAGAGTTGGTGTCTCTTCATTGTTGGAGGAAGATGATCAGGAAAGTGTCAACCTTGAAACACACTTCAACTCAGTTGGGTACAGCTCCAGCTTCTCCTCAAACAAGTTTGGAGATGACTGCCATCTCAAATTCAAACAATCATGTCTTGCATGGAGGAGCCGAATGGCAATACACAAAACATGCATTGTATGTTGCCATTTGTATCAGGTGCACAGCCAGCTTCTTATTCTTGATGCAGGTGCTAGATGCAGCATTTTAGGTCTGAAGCATCTCGTTGTCATTATCAACCCCACCCATGGATTTGTTGTAGTCAAGAATGGTATGTTAGATTTGTGGACTTCAGACATCTGACCATGCACAGAGTCTGAGGATGTTGTCTTGTCATACATGGTGGAAAAAAGATACACATGCCTGGGATCTTGGAATCTGAGGGCTAGCAATTGCTCTCGACACCTGTTACAATAACTGCTATAGACGTCTTTTAAACATGCCATCTCTGTTTTGTTTGCACTGGCTAATTACTGGTCTGCTAAAACATGGCTTCAATAGGGACACAGACGTTTGTTTCACGTGCAACACCAATGAAAATAACAGAGCTTAAATCAGCATGTCCTTTTGCAAAATGCCACACTTCAGGAATGACAGTGCCAATCAATCTACCCGTAGCCAGTTAATGTGGCCTTATCAATATGTGAATGGCATATGAAACATGGCTTGCAGATTGTATAAGTTTCATGAGTTAACTAAAGCTGTCTCCAGACGAACCTAAAAGTGTAATTTCCCCGAAGCACCGGCAAAGTGTGTCACTTATGGATACTTTGTGACAGCCAACCTGAACCACCGCCTCTCGTTCTACGCTCCCCAGCGTTCTCTCCGCTTGGCCTAGCTCTCCCTCGCGACGGTACCTTGCATCAAGAAAACCAGAGCAGGAGGACGCTCCTTCTCCCTCCTCGCTGCCAAGGCATGGAACTCCCTCCCTCTGCACCTCCGACAGACTCCATCACTTCCTAAGTTCCTAAAGGACCTCAAGACCTGGCTCTTCGATGGAACTCCGTGACCTCCTCGGGAACTGCGGGACACCCCCCCCCCCCTTCTTCTCTCCTGCCCTCAGCGCCTTGAGACCCGTTTCAGAGGAGTAGCTTGCGCTCTACCAACCCATGATTGATTGATTGATTGACAGCCCTGCCCATCAAAGCCTATGCTTGTAACAATGATGTAATGGTGGAGGAGTTTGGGTGGGGGGAGGAAGTGTGAAGAGTATCAGAAGCTGAATGATCATGGGTGTCCTGGAAAGGAAAGGGAAGAAAAAGTAGTTCTCAGCAAGCTTGCTTGTTGAGACTGCTTCGTAGGCAGTTCTAAGTGACCCTCAGTGCCTTGGTGCCCAGGGCAGCAGTCCAGTTAGCCTATGCCAAGGGCCAGCCGTGTACAGGCCCCTTGTAGTTAGTCCTAAGAGGCAAAGGGTCCATTAAGCAGGATGCCCAGAGTAGAGAGCCATTCATGATGACTGATTAAAATAGTTCAGAAACCTTCACTAAGCTGATTGTTATGCTGCCCGCCTCCCAGTGTTCAGGATGCAAATAGTTTGGCTTAGTCAGGAGAACTGTAGTGTATAGGTCAGGTACATTTCAGTGATTTGGGAGGTATAAGTCTTTGACAAAACTATAACACTGCTCAGGGCAGACTGGAACATGAAATTGGCCCTGGAACCAGATTTTAAGTGCCCCCTATTAGGTAATCAGATGGCTACAAAAGAGGTCCGCATTTGCAAATCAGAGCAGTTTAAAACTTGTAAAGACACGAGCTATAAGCGTATTTATGAAAGACTACATGCATTTGCGTTTGCCACAGTCAATGTTTATGGAAATATCAGATACATCAACTGTGAAAACCGGCTCATCACACTATAACATAGTCCCACAAACTGCACAAAACAGCCCATACACTGACCTGTGAGGCCAGCCCTTCGGGTTCTTCCAGATTGTCCTATGGATACAACTTTGCGGTTCACGATTATAGGCGTGCGCCAATATGGACCACTTGTAACTTTTGCTGATAACTTTTCGATGAAATCTCTCCCAAACATTTTGAAGAGGTCCTACCATTTCGAAGCCTTGAACGACCTCCCTAAAGTGTTTTTACGTTCTTTTGAATCAAACTGGGTAAATATTACTTTAAGAAGCCAAGTATGAACTATCTCTGCTGAACTGTAATTTACTGCTGTCTTCTTCACAAACGGTTATTCTTTGAGGTGACCAGGAGAGGGAGCCAAACAGCTATTTTTATTAATGCATGTAACAACCAGATCACCAGGCTGGGCTTCGAGGAGGATACGAGTGAAAGTTTAGCCAGTATAGCTTCGTCGATAAGATATTGTTACCGTTGACTATTACGATTCATTTGCCTCTTGTTTTAAAATACAAATGATTTTTCGATTTCTTTTTTGAAAACGCTAAACGTAATTTATGTAAAATCAAAACAGAAATATTTAACTAATCAGTGCTCACTAAAACTCAACGACATAAGAATTGTGTTGTATTGTAGGTAGCACCAATGCTTAATTTGTAAAATAATAAGTGCCAGAGCTCTCGCCAGGAGGCCACTGCAGCTTTCGCGACCCTACACTTTCACCACCCATTGCCTCGGCCATCGCTACCAATGAGAGTACCAAACCACTACTAACCATCGGATTCCTACTCGTTTGATAGTTCAGACTATTTCAGCCTCCAAACTTATAGGAATAGCTTTGGTAGCAGGTATTGGTTATAAGTGCCGATGTTAAAAGAAAACAGTCCTCCCGACGACGCCACTCAGCCTGCCACCAGAATAATGACCCTCAGCATAAGAGAGAAGGTGGGTCCGAAGGAAATGAAAGTGTAACCAAAGAGCATGGGGGCCCCCATCTCGCCGGACGCTTACGAAGCCCGACCGGGCCAGCTGCCTCCATGCTTCAACACCCTGCGCATGCTCCGCAAGATCTTCAGATGGATCCCCACTGAAACCAGGAAGACCGTCACCCAGGCACTCGTCACCAGCCGACTGGACTATGGGAACACCCTCTACGCCGGAACCACAGCCAAACTTCAAAAGAGACTCCAGCGCATCCAGAACGCCTCCGCACGACTCATCCTGGACATCCCCCGACACAGCCACATCACCGTACACCTGAAAGACCTGCACTGGCTCCCCGTCAGCAAGAGAATCACGTTCAGACTCCTCACCCACGCACACAAGGCCCTCCACGACCTGGGCCCAAAGTACCTCAACGACCGCATGTCCTTCTACACGCCCACACGCCAGCTACGATCAACCAGCCACGCCCTCGCCACCGTACCACGCATCCGCAGAACCACCGCCGGAGGAAGATCCTTCTCCTACCTGGCGGCCAAGACCTGGAACTCCCTCCCCACTCACCTTCGGCGAACCCAGGACCATCTCGCCTTCAGGAAGCAGCTCAAGACCTGGCTGTTCGAGCAGTAACTTACCCCCTCCCCCAGCGCCTTGAGACCCTCCCGGGTGAGTAGCGCGCTCTATAAATGCCGTGATTGATTGATTGATTGATTGATTGATGTTGACCATTAAGTGCCGATGCCGAGCACTGGAAACCCCCAGGGCTCAAATTAAGCCCTGGTTAGCACTTGTATAGCGCTTACTACTCCTTTGTGGGGTGTTGAAGCACTTGTCTATGCAGGTAGTGCGCTATGCAGTGTGGGCATGTAGCTTGAAGAGTGCTGTTTGTGCTTTGAGCCTTTGCGGCAAATGTTTCCAGGTCATGTGCGAGGACCACTGAGATGCAGTTATCGTGTTATGCAACACAGCGCTTAGAGGTGTGATTGATGAGGAAGTGTGAGACAGACATGCATTTTTAAAATATGTATTATGCCGGTAGCTGTAATAAGCATATGCACAAAGTAGTCTGCAATGTGAGAAGTAGTACAATGACAAATAAGAGACAAGCAATGGCAAAGCCAATAGGTTTTGCCTATGCGAAATCTATGCGGCGCCTCTGGGGTTACTGTGGCTGGATTGGGTTCCGCCATACTAAATATGTAAATAAATAAAGGTGTCCACCATCACCAGAGACCAGCACAAGGTGCCACGTCCGAGCACACATGACTCTCCACATGGTCCGTGTTACGTTGAGGAGCCACCAATTTACTCGTCAATTTATACCAGAGCACAAGTACTAACTTTGCAGTTTCCATCATGGGACAGATGTGTAAGTGGCCACCTCCTTAATGGGGGAAGCCATTACAGCGCGGCATGCACAAACCACTTAATCTGTCTAAACGTTTCCTTCAAAAGTCAATAAAGTACAGTTACCTTAGCAATCGGGCCCCAGGTAGGAAGGCTACCACTGTCACTGACATCCGAGCAGGGATTGGATTTAGTGCTGCAAAGTCTGTTGGTGAGTTATCGGCACATTAGTTCTGGCGTGGGAATGAGCAGGTGAATGTTAGGTGCAGGGAAGGCTGGGGGATTCTTTGCACTTTCTTTTATTTGCAGTGGAATCAGCAAGGCCGTCTCCTTGGTTGACCAATTTGAAGTGAACATTGGCAGGGCGGGTAAAAGCTGCAAGGGGCAAGCAACGGATGGAGGGGTGAGCGAATGCAGCAAGGGGCAAGGCAGGCGGCTAACTTACAGTATCATAGATGGAAGAGCACTATGACACAATAATGTATCATTGATTGGAACGGGGTGTAACATTTTTAAAGTTGAGGATTATCCAGCGAATCCTGGTAGATCTGCAATGGGGCTTTTTACACAAGACTGCAGTGTCAATTTACACAAAGAACAAACATGCATACTGTGCCTCTTGCAATAAGTATGGTGCCCAGCACAATCTTTGAGGCGTAGTGTGCGGGAATACCGCCCGCCAACAACGTGAAGGCTGAAGACCTTACCACTGCATAGCTTTCAACTGCCACTAGTCACAAGAAAATTGCTGTAGAAACAAATGACGGACAAACAGGCTGCTCTACTAGAGATAATAGGGCAAAACAATCAAATGAGGACACCGAGGGGGAGATTTACTAAAAACTTGCCAAGCCACAAGAAATTGAAAAGTACCAGCCACATTATGACATCCAGATTACAAGACACACAGCTAAAATCCACGTTCACTTCACCTCTTTCCTCCGGATATCACATTCCACCTTATGACACTAACACACACATACCGTTAAAACAATCCTTTGTACCTGCAACATTTAAATTGCTACAGGCTGTAGTGGTACATCTACAACCTGAAATGCCTTCTCCACAGTGCTTAATTTGTAAAATATTAAGTGCCATGGCTCTGCAGCTTGCGCCACCCTTCGCCCTTGTCATCGCTGCTTAAACAACTACTAATCATCTCTCTCGCATGTAAATGCGATAGTTCAGATTACTCCAGTTCCCCAAAGATAAAGGAATGGCTGGGGAGGCAGGTATTTGCAATTTTAATGTATATTGTATTCCTAAACAACCGTTGTTCTGCTCATCTCTAAATAAGATGAGCAGCGCCGCCATGTGGTAGACTGTTCTATGTATGGTGTTGACAATTAGGTGCCGGTGCCGAGCACCGGAAACCAATTAAGTGCCGGTGCTTAGCACCGGAAAGCCCCGGCTCAAATTAAGAACTGCTTCTCCACTTTCATAAGACGACAACCTCAAAACCCAGGCTCTCTGAGGGAAAACATATAAAAGAAAACAGTCCTCCCGACGACGCCACTCAGCCTGCCACCAGAATAATGACCCTCAGCATAAGAGAGAAGGTGGGTCCGAAGGAAATGAAAGTGTAACCAAAGAGCATGGGGGCCCCCATCTCGCCGGACGCTTACGAAGCCCGACCGGGCCAGCTGCCTCCAACGAACCTCACAGATCACAATACGAGTGACACCGGGCCTAGATAGATGCCATGGAAAAAAAGTGTAAAAGCACAACAAACCAGCATCTAATGCAACCACCTTCTTATTATGACTCCAACGTTAACATTAAAAGGTGGTCGCACAGCGGGACACTTCCAAATGCCTGTGTGTAGATCTCACTGCCGCCAGAAACCTACTGCATGGTGCTATTGGCAGCGTCGGACTGGTAACGTGGGCACACGGGCAATGACCGAGGGGCCGGCATCCGAATTCCAGCTGTGAGCTGCTTTTTTGAGCAGCCTGGTGGGCCGATTTGGGCGGTTTCTGCGTTGTTCGATGCCGCCAGCGGCCCAGTGGGTGCCTGAGTGGCCTTTCTGGAGGTAGATGGGCGTCCATTACCTCCCTTTTATCAACGGGCAGAGGTGTCACTCCCTTTGTCTCGCTGGGCCGGCCCATTAACATATGCATATTGAGCGGGGGCAGGGGGCATGAGCAAAAGTAGCCTCACTGGTTTACAGGTGTGTTTCACCAGTGTAAACTAATCCGTGCATTTTTTTTCACCCCCCTCCCCCCCCCTTTTTATAAAATTTCGCTGAAGCAGTGCTTTGCGGAAAGGCAATATGCAAATGTGGGCCACTTTTCTTTAGCATGCCCGGGCCGATTTTCAATCCCAATCCAACCCTGGCTACTGGGAGGTGATTCTGGGGTCACATGCCACTACCTAGTTCTGCCACTGAGGCGGCGCAGGCGGACAGCACAAACTTCGTCAGGCGGGGCCATCCCTCCTCCGGTTGGGTAGGCATTCACGGGGCTGGGCACGATCTGCGTTTAGCACTGGCAGCCCCCAGGCTTCGGCGGTACCTGTCACTGGGTGTCCTCCTTTAAAGAGCTGTCACCCGCAGCCGATGCCCTCTGACCTTCCTCTGGCATTCCTAGAGGCGCGGGAGCAGAGTCCATGCCCCGCATGACAGGAGCAGGCCAGGGAACCTCTCGGCCCTAGCAGCAAAGAGAGCGGGTAAAGACATAAAGGAGGGACAACGTCCCATACTCGAATCATCTAAATAAAAAAGGGACGGCACCCTGATATAGCGTGTTATATCCAGCGGTGGAAGGGCATTGAAAACAAGCATTTGCAATGCAATAGGTCTCCAATTTATGCGAGACCTATTGCATTGCAAATGGTTGGCAACTTGGCATCACGGACAACGGGAGGGGGGGAAAAGGCACGGACATCGGTAGGGAGGGCAGGTTTTGGGGGAGGAGAGGAAAAGGCACAGAGAGCGGGAGGGAGGGCGGGGAGGGGAAAAGAAAGCACGGACAACAGGAGGGAGGGCGGGGAGGGGAAAAGAAGGCACGGACAACAGGAGGGAGGGTGGAGGGAGGAAGAAGGCACCAAAACACACATTTACCTGGTCCATCTCCTGCGGCGTGCTCCGGCTCCAAAAGGAAATAGTACTCCCCGGCTCCAAAAGGAAATAGTACACCCCCGTGTAACAACCAAGTAAAGGGGCCAGTAGCCATGGGAGGATTCAAATGACGACATGGCTGTACTAAGGAGGTACTAACAAGCCTCATAATGAATCAGAAGACAGCATTTACAAAGGACAAACACACAAGCCAATGAAAAATATGGGCGGGGGAGTGAGCGGAGCTTCTCTCCGTACTGAACTACCACAGCTCTTCGCAGAGTAGCGCTTGCGCGCTGGCTCACGCTCGACCTAAAAAAACACTTGCACAAAGTCACAGGCATAAAGAGCATTAGAAATGAAACAAAGAAAAAAAATAGCACTAGGCAACAATGTGGGAAGAGCACGGGGAGGAGAGAGATGGCCTGCAGATGCACTCATATGGAGTGCTAGATAGCTAATTTGAAAAAAAAAGCACCTTCTGAAGTGGGTAGCCAGTGGAAGGACACTAGCCAATGGCGAGTGATCAGAAGCAGTATTTGGGCCAATCTTCACGCCACAGCATGGACAAAGCAGTCAGGAAGATGTTAAAAGTGAAAGCTGATGGCGTGCTGACCAATCAGAAGCAAGAAAATTAGCCCAAAGTTGATTCCAGTGAATGGTAATTAAAGGTAAATAATGGATGGATTCTAAGCCCCTTTTAAGATTTTTTTGTTTCGAATACAAGAATACAGGCGAAACATAAAAAATGACACATTACTGTGTAAGTGGTGGTGAGATATTAACCTGCTCTGTGTAACTCGATGAAAGATATTAAATCTAACAGTACAGCATGAGCATGGTGACATTAATTGGAACTACCAGCTAAAGCTGTTCCCGCTTGCGATTTCTTAGAGTTCAGAAAATGCTCTTTCAGTTCTCATTACCTTCTGAGCAATGCGTGTCTCTGAAGATAGTCAACCATTTCTCTATCATAGCTTTTAAAAAACACAATTCCTCCATCATGGTTATTTATTTCTTCGGTCTGGCTTGACAGCTCAGTTGTCTGCAAAACATATTGTTATCAACTCTTTACAATACACATAGAATAGGCTTTGCTCCACCCAGAGCAGAATATATTCTCTCACCTCATCTTGGCTGTTTGGTGTATCCTTCTTAGAAGCTGGACGAAGGGGTGTGGGAGGGGGTGCTGTACCCCAAAAATAACCATGCTGGAGTTCAGAAAGTGAGTGAGCAGTAAAAATGCCGTTTAAATTACGTTTTAGTCTTGTCACGTTTGCTGTGTGATTAAAGAAAGAGGTCAAATGTCAACCTATGTCTTCTGTCAAGTTTCTGCTTATTCTGTTAACAAAGATTGCTGTTTATTTTTATTTCTTTACTGCAAACTGAGAGGATTCTGTAAAGTGAACTATGTGATAATCTTACTGGTTGTATAGGGATTGTGAAAGGAAAGGCTTTAGGATGTTAATGTTTTTAACACACAGCAACATTTAAAAATCTATAAATGAACTATACGACAATTTCAAAATACATCAGCAGTTAGGCTAGCACAAATGAAGCACTTATTATGGTAATTCTGAAGAGTGATGGCAACAAAGATTTTAGTAGGAGCAAAACAAATCCAGAAACCTTACTTGCACAAATTATAAATATTTGCGGAAACAACATTTCCACATATTATTGTTTGTGGCCTACATAGTTTCATCAGTAAAATGCCTTGTCTGTGCAAATGTAGTTTCCATTTCAGTAGAAAATGTGCAGCCTATAAATGACAGTGTACTCCTTCACCATGCTTTATTTATATATTTGCAACAGTGTGCTCCAAAATGGGCCACCTGCAACATACCACTCCCTTCCTTAGCACTCTCCTTGGAATATGACTCATTACATCGCATAGCAATACCACGCATGCCATTACAACGCGGGTATTACTACGCAATGTCAATTACAACGACTACCATTACAACGCAAAATTTTACCACGACTATGCCTTTACCACGCATGCCATTTCAACGCAAAGGCATGCGTGGTAAAGGCATACTCATGGTAAACGTTTGCAAGGTAAGTGACTCCACCCTACCCTACCCTAAACCCTAATGTAGTACCACTGCACGACCCTCCCCCGACCCCCAGTCCTCTCCCTACAATAATACTACACTACCCTGCACGACCTCCCGACACTACCCTAAATCCAAAAACACTACCCTACACTACACAAACACCACAACACTACCCTAAACCCTAAAACACTACCCCCAGCACGACCCTCCCCTACCCCAAGTCCGGTCCCTACACTCAAACACTACTCTGCACGACCCTTCAACACTACCCTAAAACCTAAAACACTACCCTACACTACACAAACACCACAACACTACCCTAAACCCTAAAACACTAACCCCCGCACGACCCCCAGTACGGCCCCTACACTATAACACTACCCTGCACGACCCCCTTGACACTACCCTAAACCCAAAAACACTACCCTACACTACACAAACACCACAACACTACCCTAAACCCTAAAATAGTACCCCCAGCATGACCCTACCCCCAGTCCGGTCCCTACACTCAAACACTACCCTGCACGACCCCCCGACACTTCCCTAAATCCTAAAGCACAACCCTACACTACACAAACATTACAACACTACTTCGACACTACCCTAAACCCTAAAAAAGTAACCCCCACCCCAAGCACAATCACCCTTACCTCTCTCTCCTCGTGGTTCCTCTCTCGTGGTTCCAGCGTCGTCTGAGGGGCGGTGCACATCGTTGTGAGGAAACGGAACAGCCTCAGTTTCCTCACAACGATGTGGATAGCCATTACATCGCATGCGTTGTTTAAAAGCGCATGCGATGTAATGGTATGCGTAGTAATGGCTACGCGTTGTTACATCGCATGCGTTGTAACGCATGCGATGTAATGACGTGCGGGGTAACAGCCTCGTTGTAATGGCTGTTTACCCTCTCCTTGTGAAGGAGCATGGCTCATTTCCTACACCTGTTCTTTGTGTGACACTTGGATGTTTCACAAACCATATGACTTTAGTGATGTAACATTGATGGCAGTACCCCCACTCTGAAAATTGTTCTAGCTCCACTGGTATCATTCCACCTTCTACGGAGTGCTTCAATTGAACGAGGGACTATCTTATGTCTAAAAATAGACTCATCATCACACATGCAATTCTTTATCTAATGCATGATGCACACTGTATCCTTTTTATAATTTTTATTTACTCGGCTGGGTTGTGTAATGTTTTAAGCAGGGTTCAAGTGACAGCCATTACCACCACCACCTTTTGCTGCCACAATCACCACCACCATCTACTACCACCACCATAGCATATGTGCATGCATTTTTTTCAAGCTATACTGCATAAAAACAGACCTATTTGCTTTGCCAAGGCATTACTTCAGAACACTCAAAGTCTTGAAAAAGTAAAATTGTTTCTGTTCAACGAAGACAGTTGCTTGAGTCTAATTGGTGTGGTAGAACCTTGCCCAAAGTTCTTCCACACCAACCTCCTCGTGTTCTACAGTGTCAACCTCATTCGTGCATGGATTCAGCTGTGGACAAGTTTATTAAGTTGTTTTCAGTTGTTTTATGAAATATTTGTAAATTAATTCAGCTGTCAGATTTGGGTACAGAGCATTCTGCAGCTTGGGCCCATGCACACCCCTAGATCTGCTTCTTTACTTATAGTGTGCGAAAGATCATTAGGTGATGAGATGAGACATCTCAGAGTGAAGATTTCTGGTCGATAAGTAGATGGAGACTAGGAAATTAATGTATTTTGGACCTTCTCCCAGTATACTTTGTGGGCAGTGCAATTGACTTTCAACTAGATCCATCCATCCACCAAGAGCCAGTTAATGCTGAAACCAATCTTTGTATCCAAAAGATGTCTCAGAGGCCACCTAGTATAAGATTATCATTAAGAAACTCAAGATACGGCTCTTACCGGGGCATATGGTTTACTGATAGTACTAGGTGACTACAAATGTGGTTACTGCATTGTAAGCTCATTTACCGATAACTTCACAGTGAAACTGCATAATCTAACCAATTGGGAAAGTTTAAATGTTATTAATTACATCAAATGTCCTGGTAATTTGTGAGTGGAGGAGAGGCATGGACTTCTGTGTGGTGATGGACCAGCAAGTATATGTGGCACGAGGATGCGTGTGCAAACTTGACAAGATCTGGGACCCCTGGAAGACCTGGTCCGGGCCAGACGCTAACGCTTAAGCCACAGCGGTGGGGGGTGGTGGGTGGGGTGGGGGGATTGTTGCAACACTGCATTGCACTGTGCACTGAATACCCGTCAGGAGGGCGGAATGGGCCCTGTGACTCATAATCGGTGGATTATGACTGTTGCCATGTATCCATACCCCATGTGTTTGTACTCTGTTCACTATTTACCTCTACTTGTAGTATCTCAGTTCATCTGCATGTCGATGTCCTGCTTTCAATGACGTGGATTGTTTGTATTAAAGAAAACAATAAAATTAGTTTAAAAAAAGTCCTTGTAATTTGTTATGTTGGCCAGATCAATATCTGGCCAGCATAACATAAAGAGATTCAGCCTAATGACCAGGGCTAATGAATTTTATAAAGGAGGAGCACCAATATCAATACAATCAATTATTGTAGTCCTTCTAATGAGTTTGAAGTTGGAGATTGGTGAGTGATGCTTCTTTTACGACATGACTCTAGAGATATAAGTGTTTAATGGAATTTATTGGTAATGCTGTGACTTTCTTTCGGTTTTTTCAGAATATTTTTCTTGAAGATAATTAATTAGTGAACTGAACATCGAATAAATTGATATGAATTTTTAATTGTGGTGAGTGACATTTCACTATGGATATTAGTACATTGGTACACTGATATGGAAAAGGTGTCTTTAAATTGTTCACGTCTCATTAGGTACTTTAGGTACTCCCCTTTGGAGGGTAATAGGTAGATCAAATTAGGATAACCTTATATCTATATTTATTATACAGTTATATGTTTAGAAATGATCATGAATCAAGTGTTATAATTAAATGTTTTCAACACGGGTCTTATAAGATCTTCCTATGTGTTAATAATTAATTTGGATAATTGGTATTTTCCATCCATCTTGATGATTGTGAACAGTTTAGAATGGATATAGGCAGGAGATGATGTTTAATTAAGTTAAAGAAAAGATGTCACGTAATTTTTGTGGTAGTATGAAGTAATAATGTAAATAGTTTTTTTGACATGTTTTTTATTATATTTTTTGTTTCATTATTTCAGCCCTGATGATGTCCTAAATAGGACGAAACGCGTTGGCTGATTCAGAAAGTGAAGTTTTGATGTAAATGATGGAGTTTAAAACTGAAATTGGAAATGAAAATTAAGCGTGTTGGAAATGAATTTTTGTGAAATTTTCAATAAAGAAGAAGAATTTTCAATTGAATCCACTGCCTAAGGACTAATCATTAGAAGGACTACAATAATTGATTGTATTGATATTGGTGCTCCTCCTTTATAAAATTCATTTTCTCTGCAAGGATGGTTTTGTTGCGGTGGACCACGAGGAGTGAGCACTAACATTCTTTAAAAAGTAAATTTATTTTGATTTTTGAATCAACTAGTGCGCTGTGGTACTAAGCCCTCACCGCTGTAGCTGCACAAGGAGTATAATGACCAGGGCTGTCGATTTTATGACTGGGGAACCAGGTTCTAGTCTGGTCATTGGCTCAATATCCTGCGATTGTGGGCAAATCCCGTAATCTCCCTGTGCCTAAAAAACAGGGGGAAAAAATGAATCCATCCTCATGCAATGTAATCTGGTGCTGATGAACAGTGCTCTCATGCCCTTAGGCCAGTTTTGCATTATATAAAACTGCAAAAAAAACCCTGAAAATAATTAAAATAAACAAATCACAGAGCCATTCAGGTCCCATACTGCCCAGGGACTGCATGTATTAGATAGAAAGCACCAATTTTCCAATTCGCTGTCATTTGTTTCAAAATAGTCATTATGTGTCCAAATTAGTGTTGCCCTTGAAATATTTATCTGTATTTCATTAAAAATCTTGTCAAATACAAACGTGTGGACTATAGAAAAGCTGTCCTATTGTTTTACTTCTTTCGTTCACTTGTGCTCATTTAATGCTTCCATGTTTTTGTACAATGTGTAGGCCAGTGGTTCCCAATCTGTGCGCCGCGGCACCCCAGTGCGCCGTCAAAGCTAGTCTGGGGCGCCGCACACCAAGCACACAGTTTGGGAATGTACATGAATTTGGCTGTTAATCATGTCTTTCTAAAGCACAGAGCTCTAGTTTCACTCCCTCAGCTGAAAAACATTTCAATCCATAGTTTGCAGTTAAAATGTCAAAGCCAAGTTATTTACGATGCTCAGGCCGTAATTGCCTCCAGTTATCCCTGAAAAAAATGAATTAATGCACAAATACAAGTTTCATGCTAAGTTATATACACAGGCTATCTGAAGTGTTCAAAATTCATAAAAGGGAGGCATGACATCTGCAGTATTCAATGAAGGTTGATGAGTTCATTGAGATTGCAGAAGAAGTGAATAAAGTGAATAAATTAACATTTCCATAAGCAACCGAAAGCAAATGGAATTGGTTAGAAGCAGAAGCAGAAGTTCAAACTCAAAGGTCAGAAACTAAAGTGCAAAAAACATAGGACAAAGGTCAGAACAAATGCCCATAAATAAACTAATGTCACTGATGAAACAGAACATGGAGTCCTAAACCAAAAGAATCGAATTCCAAAAATGTGGCCAAACCAAGGTGACAGGAAAAACAGTGGTAAAGACAGTGTGTGGTGGGAGAGACCTGGGAGGGACGCATCTGGGAGCCCAGGGAGGAGCTGGCACAGCACTGATGTCATCGTCATCTTGGAGCTGAGAGAGAGGCTCAGGCAGCATGCTCCCGTCATCTCAGAGCCCAGAAAGATGCTGAGAGTGCATTATTGGGAACTAGGAGCAGCCTGCGGTGCATCAATGGGAGCCCTCAGCTCTGAGCCCTGAGCTCTCCTGGCAGGTACCAGGCCCTCCTCAGGGGGCATGCACACACAGTCAGAAGGCATGATGACACACACAGGAGGCCAGAACACATAGTCAGGAGGCAAAGACACACAGGCAGTAGGCAAAAACAGACTGAGGGCATGAGGACAGAGATAAGATGCAAGAACACACAGACAGAAGACATGAGACAGACAGCATGCATGAGAACGCAAAGTCTGGAGTTAGCAAGGAGCAGACAGGAGATGTCCACAAAACACACTCCTAAAGAGGACAGAGTGAAAAGGGAGCAAGCCAGACAAGAGTTTACCTGGGGTCATCAGACTGGAGGCTATAATGTGCAAAAACAGAAAAAACTAGACAGCAGATGCAGTCTTCTCTATCAATGCACCGAGGGTCTGAAATAACATTCCTGTATCTATCAGGGCCTCACAAACCCTGCTCAGGAATGACCTGTCCTAAAGACACACCTCTTCAAAGAGCACTACATAACAATGCAGTGACAGTTCACTTCTCCAACAACCCAGTGTCCCTCCAATCAGTTGTTGATACTGCATGGGGCTCAGTAGTGGAGTGGATAGGATTGCATCTATGATTCTAATACCTTTATCGGCTTCATCCCAATTATTTTCAGGGAGAAAAATGGAAATACTCCAGAGGCTGGGCTTACATCCCCCACCCGTCCCAAAAAAAAGTAACAGAATGGGGAGCCGCGGCCAATGCCCAACAGGTCAAGGGAGCCGCAGGTCGAAAAAGTTTGGGAACCACTGGTGTAGGCAATTATTGGACAGATTATGCAATGAAATGTGCATAATTGTTAACCAGAAGCAGCGGCGTGTTTCCGGGACTCTTTGTTCATGGAGACAGTGTGTCTCTGGTGCTTGTGTGCTCTCCTAGCTCCTTGGTCAGTGTCAGCTCTTCGTGGATGGTCAGAGGTATACTTGGCTCGCCATGTTGAGCGCCGGCTTTGGACAGTGACAGGCATATTGCAGACACATGCAAAGGTGAAAGGATGTCAAACGAGGCCCTTTTTCTTGTGCCTGAAAAATGTCATTCTCCAGAAAAGCATGGCTACTGTTAAATCTATGCCTGTCCAAGATGGGTGTCTTCCCAGCATTTGTTCTGAAGTTCCCAATCCAATATGTGCCTACCTTTGTTCCTGTGATTTCATGTCCTGCATGGACCATATATAAAGAGTCTTTGTCCTGAGATGGATGTATTGCATAGCGTTTGATCTCTTATTTTTCATCGCATTCATCATTGTTAGACCTGGCACCATTGGCGTGGGTCTCCCTTCCATTTTTTGCCTCCACTTCCTGTGTTTTGCTGTGTGTTGGACTCCATTTTTGCTAGTCTAGATGCTTTGGGCACTTTGCCACTGCTGTTCAGGGCCAAAGTGCAATTGCTCCCTTTGTAAAGTATTGTTGTGGATTAGTGATTCCATGATTGGCTATTTGATTTACTTGTCAAACCCTAGTACAGTGCACTATGTGTGCCCAGGGCCTGTAAATCAAATGCTGCTGGTGGGCCTGCAGCACTGGTTGTGCCACCCACAGATGCAGCTTGTAAAATGTGACTCAGGCCTGCCATTGCAGAGCCTGTGTGCAGTCTGGGACTGCCATGTCGACTTGGCAAGTGCACACACTTGCCAGTCCCTAAACCTTCCCTTTTCTACATATTAGTCACTCCTAAGGTAGGCCCAAGGTACCCCTGTGGGCAGGGTCCATTGTATGTGAAAGGTAGGACATGCCCTGATGTGTGTGGCATGTCCTGATAGTGAAATACTGCCAATTTCGTTTTCACTATTGCAAGGCTATCTGTTCCCATAGGCCAGAATGGGGAGTTTGTTTATAACATCTTATAAACATAACTGACCCTGGGAACGAGATAGGAAAAAAAGTTTAGTATGCCTGAACTCAGAATGTTAAGATGCATCTTTTAGTGAGGGGGATTTTTACATTCTGTGTTTGAAAATACCACTTTTAGAAAGTAGGTATTTTCTTGCCTAACCATCCAGTGTGCCTCTGCTAGGTTTGTGTATTGCATATCTGGCTTTTGGGATGACAGGGGCTGGAGAAGGGCAGTGGCTCCAGAAGTCTGATGAGTCAGGGCTGGGCTGAATAGACCTGGCTGCATTCAGAGTAGGGGGAGGAGATTTCCTTTTCACCTGAATGGGCCTGGTCTGCCTTCAACAATGCTGTCGCCACCTCCTGCCACGTAGCTCCATACGGTGTGCATTTGGAGGCCAACCATGCCCACCTCCACTCCACACCCATTCACTCTCACTTCCACAGTATTGCAGCAGCAGTCGGGAGAAGAAGCTATGCCAGGTCTGCCATACACAGGTAAGGACCAACTTTAGCACACACCAGCCGCCCCTATGCCCTACCACGCAAGAGGCGGACGGGCAGGTACACAACCTGCTCTTATGGTGGTGGTGCAGATGCTGGGAGAAGAGGGTAATGCAAAGACCAGGCACCACCCTCACTTACACTGCTCAGATGTCATAGTCAAAAAACCATTCTAGCAGTGCCCAGTGGTCCCTGAAAAAAGTTAAAAAGTATAAGTGATGGAAATCCATCATAGACAGCGACACAGCAGTCGGTGTGTTTAGCGGGGTCTTGGTCATGTTTCCTGAATTTGGACTGCTCGCTCTCAGTGAGGACCTTGGAAGTTTCTTGTTTTAAAAGGGCAGTGGGGTGCCTTCCTGTAGGGTGAGCACACCTCATGTTAGTATGGACAAGTCTTTTTCCAAACAAGTTCTCTATTAAAATGTTATACATTCTGAATGCTTACAATTGTTGAAGAATTTTAAAACATGTCTAATTTCACTTCCTATCGCATTTGTGGTAGCAATAAGAGCAAACATAAGGAGGAAATAACAGTTTGTCAGCACGAGACGGCACCTGCAAGGCAACTATAAATAGCATACATGGCCTTTAATGTCTCTAACCTGAAAGTGTCAGTGCCTTACTGGTCCCTGGGTATCAGACAGTGGAGCTGCTCTGGTGTGTTTGACCCTTGGCAGCTCTGCTGACCTGTGCAGATGTCTCTGGTGGGAAGCATACTCAAGGCTGCTTGGTGATCTTCTCAGACCTATTTGATTTTTCTGTGTATTGATAAACCCAGTGGGCTGGGGCCTGCTTGGTTCTGAGTTAGATGCCTACTTGGACTTCTTTTGATGAAATCTCCTCAGATTCAAAACTGGATTAAAACAATTCTCAACTTACGGACTTAGAGGGAGGGCTGACAGGCAACTAACACAATGTGGTGCATGTCGCTGTGGGGGGCTAGTGCTAGGCTGGCTCAGGAATGTGTTTGTGATTCAAGTCAGAAGAAAGTGGGGAAGGGGTCACAGAAGCATAGGCAAATGAGAAAGACATGTACACAACAGCATTAGATCACTCCCCACTTCAGTCATAGAACTACGCATTTAAGACAGGGAAAGGACTGGAGACTGTGGAAGACTGAGCATTGTCACCTATGGCGCACTGGAGCACTAGACCACTAACCACTGTGGGGTGGGGAATTCCTAGGTCAAGGGTTCACACCCGGGTCACTGATAGTAGAATCAGTACTTAACCACACTGCTCTCATTTCCCTTTGCCTGGCACCATTTCATCATGGTTTGATTGGCTTTCTGCTTTTGCTCACTTCATACACTCGACCTATCACTTTTGATGACTTCTCCCCTCTCAGTTTCCCTCGGTTGTCCTTGACCTTTCACTTTGGAGTTTCTGCCTTGTTTTTTTAAATGTTGTTTGTCTACCTTCTCATTGGCTGCTGTGCTAGAGATGCCAGCACCTTGGTCTCCTAGGGCTCAGTGCCAGTATCCTGGGCGATGTCTGGTCTCATGCCCGCAAACACTGCACTGGATCAGGGTAAGCTACTATCCCTAAATGTGGGTCTCTCTCTTCGGCACCAACTCTTATTTGTTGATCCTTGTTCACTGACCTGTTGGCTTGAATCGTATCTCTTCCTATTTCACTCCCTCTACCACCTGAGGTCACAGCCGAACATCAGGCCACTACCAGATAGCAGTCCATGCCAGGCATTCTGGGCAACGCAGCGGACTAGCAAGCGCTCAAACTTTCTCTCTTGTTCTGGAATGTTTTTATGTTTTCCCTTATTTCTCTTGAAAGGCAGTCAAACTCTCTATGCCTTAGGGTGACCAACTGGCATGGGTGCTAATTCAGGACAGCGAGTGTAAAAATTCAGGACAAAGGGTCAAAATTCAGGACAGAAGGACAAAATTCAGGACAGGAAGGAAGGGTCCACTGTATAGCGCACATCTAGAAGGGATTTTTTATATTGAACAAAGTAGTGTCAGGTATTCCTATTGGATGACTAATAACATGAAACGTGTTTTAAATGGTACTAGGTAGGAAATTAATGCAACGTAAACATCGAGATTAATCAAATACCTTCACCTTATAACTCTCACGAGTTCATGACAAGATTGGCCTACATTCATTCAGATTTTTGCTGATGCTTCCAGCATGGCTGTTCGACAAAAGCACAATGACATGCCCTAGACAGATATGGGAGAAGGCACACCCCCTTCTGTAACTACCCAAGGGCCCATTGTAATTCTTTATCTGACAATCATCCGAAGTCAGAATGACAATGGGCCAGTCCTCAGTCTGTGTGAAGGCGGGGAGAGGCTGCCGCAGCCTCTACAGTTTGAGAAGTGTGAGCTGGCCCCGAAAGCAATAACATTTAAACTTGTATTAGGGCTTTTAAAGGGAAACAGCACAGATTGCTGCAATTCCCAAAATTACGGACAAATGGTGTCCGTAAAAGGAATGATTACGGACAACGGACAACATGCCAAAATAACGGACGGTCCGTGAAATTTTCGGATGTTTGGTCACCCTACTATGCCTTCAGAGATGCTCGGGGACTTCTAGGATTCTCTCTGAAGCTCCATCCTCAGCCGAGTGTGACAGAACGCATCCCTGTGGGTTCTGACTGGCTTTACTGCAAGTGTTCCCATTCCCATTCCTCCTTCTTTGCAACACATCGTGAGTGCTTGGAGCGGGACATGATGGAACTCAGTCAGTGGCGTAACAATAGCCCCTGCAGCCCCCATGGTGCAGGTGGCCCGAGCTCCAAGGGGCTCCCTCTGGCAATGTCCACGGGAGGCTGGCCCGAGGCCTGAGAGCTCCTGCCTGGATCTAAAGAATGGGGAGGGGGGGCGGCCTCCATGATCTTTGCAGTGGGGCCCGTTAAGTTTTGCTATGCAACGGAACCCAGTCCGATGCTGCTTTGAAGTGACAGACTAACTTGCCGTAACCATGGAAATGAAGAAAGAGGGAGAGGAGGCCCAGGAGGAGGGGACGGGAGTTTAAAAAGGAGTACCCTGAAATACCCTGAACCACTGCTGGGGCACCGTACAGAAACTTGCCCAAGACAGACAGAAGTGGAGGTCCTTCATTGCTGCCCTACATGCCAGGCAGCATAACAGACAATAGGTAAGTACCTAGTGGATGAAGAGGAGCACCATGAGGCACAAGGGCAGACTAGAAGAAGCATTAGGAGCGCCAGGAGGACAATAAGAACCTTGCAGAAGAAGCGGACCAAGAGGAGACAGAGGTTCAGAAGCAGGAGGACCAAGGAATGACCACCAGGAGGACCAGGACTAGAGGACCTCTGCAGTTAAAGAGGCCCAACTCATCAAACCGTTGTCTTACTGAAAGTATGACAGCACATCAAGGGTCCCACAGTTTGCTGCCAGGAGGTGGGCTCCTTGTTATGTGAGGAGTCATATTTATATTGTTTATTACATGCTACATTGCTTTCAGATCTTTCTCTCCCCGCCTTCTGGGGTCTCCCATGCTCCTGTCCGTACAAACAAGGTCTTATATACCAACCACACGTAGTATGGTTTCTGCTTTCTTTTGAGCTCACCTGCTTTGCCACATATTTTCTAGTGGTAAAAAAACATTTTTGAAATTCTTGTAGTGAGTTTTGATAAGTTTTGATAGTCATAGACTACCGTTTCTCAAATGAAAACGTTGTTTTACACTGTAAAGAATCCAACATTGACATTGTTGTTTTAACTGTGAACAATCCGACATTGGACAATTTCCGTGTCATGCCCTCTATTTTCATTTTATGACAATCTTTGTTGAAATTGGACTTGCATTTGTTTACTCAAATTTGATGGCACTTGTACTGCCACTAGCGTCACGAATATACTTTTTCATTGTTTCTGTGCAGTGTGAAATTTAAATTCCGCAGGCAAAGTTGTGCCAAGTTCTGAAGTTCTGACCTGTGCAACTGTGTGAAAAACGTTTTTTCCCCCGTGGGAACATTTTTGACTCAAATTCATTCAAGTGTATTCCCCAGCAAAAGACTTTCTGCCTGAAGTTTCGCCACTAAAATGAGATTTTGTGGCATTTTTCTCCTACAAAAACTGCTTTTAGCTGGGTTTAGCTGCCATGGAGCTTAAAATAAAGTTTGTTATTTACGAATTTTCAAAAGATTAAAAACAAAAGGCTCGAAGTGAACCTAGGTGACCTGCACAACTCCACTCACCCCTGTAGTTCACAAGAGTGTTGTTATAAGTCATGCAGATAAGGGAATACACCCCAAAAAATAGTAAGTGGACTAATTAGCATATGCAATGCTCAATGACATCATATGTAGTGATCATCATTAACACTTGGAGAGAGAGAGGCTAGAGTGGACCTCGCGTCTGCTTCTTACTATATCACAACTCACAGAGAGCGGTAGTTGGCTAGAAAGGTACAGTTCCATTTTGCTAGTACCTACTCTGAGAAATTCTGTCTACCTATGCTATGTACCTATCCAAAATCTGGGTAATTTCAAAGATTGGATGAGGTGGGCTCGCTCACGTAATGTGACATGCTTCATCATAGGCCACCTCATCCCACACTGGTAAGATGGTTCTCCCAGGGTGGACTTAACCTCAAGGGGGACTCTCTTACCTCCATTTAGTTTAGGTTGGTACATTTTGAAAAGACAGTAGATAGTTTCTTTTCTCTACCTGAAAGAATATAAGGAATAAAGTACCCCGGGCACAGGGACATAACTCAAGCCTCTACAGCCCCTGCAGAGCAGATGGGTCCCATCCTGCAGGAGGCCCCTATTCAGCCTATATATGTCAAGAACACAAGTGTCCAAACCTCTCAACACATTTTGCTGGAAGGCAACATCATTTTGTGTTACTCCACGGCCCCAAAATTATGTGATAAGAATATTGCAAGCAACCAAGCAGTGCATGACAGAATAAAGAGAATCAAGATCAGAGATCAGGAAATGACCTGCAATATCCTTTCTAACACACCCTTGGGGTATTTAACTACCAATAAAGTCATTGCTGCTTTATGGAATCATTTTTTTATGTGGCAACTTCTGCCACCTTTAGGTATTAGGGAGTAGCACTTCGCTTTCCGGGACGAGTATACTGTCCAAAAATTATTAGTATCATCATCACCATCATCAGCATCATCCTCCTGCCCAAATTAAAAACTACAAATCTCAGAATGCAAAATGGTGTTGGAATCAAGGACGTGATTCTTTACAGGTGTCGCAGGTGACACAAATACAACTTTTTTCTCTCACATATTTTGTACATTTTTTGTGAGGTGTCATGGCGTTCAGAAACTCCCCTGCACCAAGTGAAACGACACTGCAGTGCCGGCAGGGACATAGGTAGTGAGAGGGAGTTGAGTGGATCAGTGCAGAACTACTCCCAGAAGGTCCCACCGAGCACCTGATTATGGTCTTGCCTTTGATGATGCTATGTTGTGTCTGACTCTGAAAGGGAGAGGACCAGAAGCATTTCTGCTCTGAACGGGTCCCCTTGGGCTGTAAGGGGTGCCCAACCATGCCAGTGCCGCTGCAATATCTCAGCAGGCAGGAGAGGCAGGCAAGAGGCGTGTAGCTTAGGTTTTGCATTCCACAAGGGTCTGCCCAGCTGTGTACCACTGGAACATCCTGCCAGGCATGGTGAAGCATAACTGTTGGGGCCGATTCACAAAAGCATTTATGAGTACGGGAAGTAGTACTGCAGGAGTACTCATTTACATACTCATACATGCCTTTATGAATCGGCCCCAAAATGTTCAACTCCATATTAGTAAAGTACAAAGAGTACGCAGTCCTTCTTATCTGTATCAATTGTATTTGAAAATCCCTTGTATATTTCCATTTTATTTCCATTTTGCATGTGTACGTCCCAATTCACAAAGGCATGTAAGAGTACTTAAAGAGTCCAACCGGAATACTACTTCACATAGTCCAAAATACATTTGTTTTTAGGCCCTGAAGGCTTCTGTCTGGTTAATGCTGGCCCAGCAGTCCCTACCGATTCATGTGCTCACACTGTATCATTTCAAGTCACGTGTAATAAGTTATTAGATGTAAGTAGTGGCATTGTTCTTATTTTAGGTGGGTTTTACCTTCAGAATGGTCTGCTTATGAGAGAATGGTTGACAGTCTATTATAGAGAGATTTAAACTCCCAACGAGGAATGAGCCCAAATGTGAGTTCCTTTATAAGGTAATGGAACCAAAGTGACTTGTACTATTCTTATCATATATGGCAGAGGGTACTTTATTCCTTATAATACATAGTCACACCATCACCTTTCCCACAAAAAACTTAAATCCATGGTGTGTAGCTCTTTCATATGAAAGAGAGCATGTTTGCAAACATAAAGAATAAAAATAGAATCTCTAGTGCAACATTAAACACATCCAAAAAGTTCTTTTCTGTTGCAAAACGATATTATAACCAGTTTAATATGTCAGTCTTTTTTTTTTTTTTAAAAAGGTGCAGGAGAAAAATAAAGAAAGATTATAACTTTTCTATAAGTACCTTAGGAGTGCAAAAAAAAACATATTGCCAGAAATTTCCCCTTTTTGCTTTTCATGCTACAGCTAGAAAAACAGAGCAGAATAAAAGCAAGGTTGCATTTTCCGTTTTTTAAACTGCTGCTTTAATTATGCTCTTTGACCTGACCTGCCTTTCCCCTCGCTGCTGGCTCTGTTAGCAGGCATTGTGACATCAGGAGTCAACTGTAATAATCTATTACACTTGAGGTCTGATGTCATTTCTTTATAATTGGTGTCTGGGTGCGCCACAAGTCGCCGATTCTAAAGAAATTGGAATCAGGTTTAAATACAGGGATTGTATAATTCCATGTATTATATATGGGATAAAGAACCCAGTGCCATACATTATAAGTATATTGCAAGTCACTGAGAAGTTCCATAACCATATAGAGGAACAAGCCTAAGGCTGAGTTCTTTTGTAAGGTTATGGAACTTTAAGGTGACATGCAGTATCCTTATCATGTACGCCAGGAGGTACTTTATCCCATATAATACATGGTCACACCATCACCTTTCCCACAAACCACTTAAAACCAAGGAACATAGCTCTTTCATATGAAAGAGCGAGCATGTTTGCAAACATGAATAAAGATAAAACCTTTAGTGTAAAATTAAACACAGCAAAAACCTGTTAGATATTTGTTGCTAAAAGATATTAGAAACAGTTCGATAAAAGTCATTTTAAAAAAAACAAAAGCTGCAGTAGCCCGGAATAGTGTAGAAACAGGCAGAAAGATTCTAGCTTTTCTCTACCTATCTAAGGAGTGCAAAAAACAAACAGGTTCCCACTGCTTGTCATTTTAAGCTAGAAAAATAGAGCAGAAGAAAGCCAAGCAACTTTTCTGCCTTTGTTGCTTTCAACAGCTGCTTCAGTTATGCTGTGTGACCTGGCCTGCCTTTCACCTTGGCTGCTGGCTCTGACAGCAGTCATTGTGATGTAAGAACTCTCCTTAATAACTTATAATAGTCCAGTTTTGAGATCTTATCTTTATAGTGGGCGACTGGGTGCATCACAAGTCGCCAGTTATAAAGAAATTCGATATTGGCGTTTGTGCAGGGATTACAGAATCCCATGCATTATAAAGGCATAAGGAAGTCTCATGAGGGGCTTGCATCATGTGGTTGGCTGTGGTATCAGTGCTTAAGTTTCCAACTATAATAGAGACACTTTTATGGGTTTAGAAAGGAATTTCCAGTATGGAATGAATCATTGACCTTTTGGCTGTCTAACAAGGATACCAATTATTTAGTTTGGGAAGGAAGTGGCCAGTGATCATTGTTACTCATGGCAGAAAAACAGGTATGTGGATGAGAACTAGTTTGGCAAAACAATATTGTGAACGTGCTGCTAGAGCTGCACATTGGATTTAAAATGAAGTGTTGAAATTAGTTGTATGGTGGAAATGCAAGCTCATTTTCATTATAATACTTTTATTGACAAACAGAACCATTTCGTTCAGTTCTGGGTGTATTTCACCAATATGTGACAGTTCTCTGAACATTCACTAAGTAATATAAAACAGCCTCACATTTGTTGCACAGTCACCTTTTATATAGAAGAGAGGCGCAAATGCCACAAAGTTGGACTTACAAATCCGTCTCTTCCCTATAGGAGGGGTCGCCTTTCAGAGAGTCTGAATAATCCATATATTAATCTGCAGATCACCTCTTGGTCCTGTAAGCCGTATGTCACTCCTTTATAACAAGCCATTTTCATATTTCAAAGAGCCAGTCCAACGTTTATGACATTTGCCAGAGTCTAGATGTGTATTATCGTTCTGTTGCAATGCCCAGAGACAGCCATAGGTTCGTGAATTTGTCTGCACCCTATGCCTATTTAAAGTACATTAGTAGACACACTTCTGGTGTCATAGATTATACGTGTGTAAGGAAATGTCTCTTTTTGTACGGTTGCTCCCAAAGTTTCCAACTGATGCTGCTGGTTCTTTGACTCTGAGAGTGCACTGAGACCTGCAAACCAGACCTCAGTGCCAGTGCTCTGACCATTAAATGTGTAATATTTGATTGGCTTATACCCAATTGTCATAGCTTAGCTTACTTTTAAGTCCTTAGTATGTGGTACCAAGGTCACCAATGGCCTGTAAATTAAGTTGTTCCTCATGATTGCAGCACTTAGTGTTCCACCATGTGCGTGACAAAGTAAAACATGTCTCCAAACCTTCCACTATAGACTGGTAGAGCAGTTTTAAACTGCTAACTAGACATTGCCACTTAAACTAATGGCAAGGCCCAGATCTCTCTTTTTATTATATATAAATTGACCCAACAGCAAGACTATCAGGTGCTAGGCAGGGTGTTGTTTATTAAAAAGTAGGGCATATACTTTTATATGTCTTAACAGTAAAAACTCCAAAATGCCATTTTACTGTGGAAAGGCTAGTAGCTCCATTGGTGAGTACAGGGTTACACACTGACAACTCCTGATTGGGACTACTAAAGTTGGTATTTCAATGAAATAAAAATATTTGTTACATTTAACCTGACTTGATGCCCAAGTCGAATTCAATGAAACTTTTTTGTATTACGCAACTGTCGAAAGTTGACACTTTGTTGCCCAAGTTTTCCAATGGCCATTCGCAGATGCTGGCCACAAGACAGCCTTCTGCCCTCCTGAGGAGAGGTGTGAACTATTCCCGGCCACTGACACATGTGTGTGCGGACGGGACACTCTCGTTGAGAGGGGTAAACTTACCAGGGTTGTGCCCCGTGGTATCCAGGGAAGATTGACTAACCTTGGATTGCCATTATCCTCTTTTATTGTTTGCCACTCGTGCAGTGTGTATCAGAATTTTACTTCACTCGCTTTATACACTTAAGCGATTGTTGCATACCTTATGGGCAACATCGGTGCGTTTCACTGGTCCGTTTTTATTGGGATTCCATTAATTTTCCGGATGTCAGGTGTGGCAATGATACATACTTGTATGCTTTGACCTTTTACATTACGATATCCTTATTTGGATTCTGGATTTCTTTCGGTTGATGTACTGCAGGGACGGACTCTTTTTCTGACTACAGTTTGCCAATATTCCCATTTTTTGCCTTGAAAAAATCTGAGTACAGACGAAACACGTGTCGGCTAATCGTGTGCTGGGAATTTTAATCTTTTGGATACTAATAAAGGATACAAGAAATTTCAATTGATGAACTTATTGGATTATTTTGAACATATTGGTTGTTTTTCATCGCCCTCATTGTGCAGAGTTTAACTTTACTATGGAATCAATTCAATTTATGACCAGTAATTTTTCTGGATAATTAATGTATTCAGGTTAAAAGGGTGTGCTGTAAGAGCTTCTTTTGTTGTGTCTAGTTAGATGCATGTTAAAGTTTAATGTGCAGTTAGCACCTCTAGGTAGTAGGTGTTTGAAGCTGATTTAGCACCCAGTTGCCAATATAGCAACACGTATATGACATTTCATGCCAATTATTGATATTTTGAAATACTTTCACTGATTGGATGTGCGGTTTTTTCCCTTATAGGGAACACTACTACCTGTTCTTTCTCTTGAAGGAAAAAATAGAGGCCTGCCACTGGAAGAGGTGTCACCTCTACCTGGCAGGAAGTCACACAGGGTGTGAGCCTGAAAGGCGAGCTTCAAAGAGCAAGCCGCCTTTGAAGGGAAAATGGTGGACAGATTTACGACAGGGACAGAGAGGGAGAACAGTTGCCAAACTGGTTCTTCCGTGGGCGTGTAGCCCTCAAGTAGCTACAACTCTAGGGCGGGCTACCAACTTCCACACACTGAGAGGGGTACTGCCAGCTTTGGAGTGGGCAGAATGTTGCACTATGGTATAGCAAGATGATACACTTCTCAGGAAGTCGTCATCAGGCAGGAAGGGATCCGGTAGCCCATTGGTAGTGATCACTGTATCCCCCGAGGGCAATTTCTGGGCATAAATCTGGCACCCCCAGCAACCAGACCTCAGATCAAATCTGCACTGGCAAAAAGACCAAAGAAGGACTGCTCTGCTGTTACCCAGACCTGGCAAGAGAGGCTGCACCAACCGCTGGACTGCACCGGCTGATCCTTGGGCTAGCAAAGAGAGAACTGTGCCTGTGGTGCCTAGCTCATGAAAGAGGCCCAGACAGAAGAGGTGAACTCTAAGAGTCAGGTACCTGTAACTGGTAGTCAGTCCCTGAGCCACAAAAGCTGAAGTAGGCCACCTTGGCAAGTCAGTAGCCACAATCGCTTGACAGCCACTGACCGCAGTCATACAGCCTGGGAGACCAAGTCCTGACACTCAAAACTTGCACTTGAGTCTGTTGGGCCTGGGAGAGTGGTTGGAGTGCAGTTTAGTTGCCCAAGCCTCCATCAAAGGGAACTGCTGGCTTCAATGTGACCAGACACCAGTAGACCAGTGACAACTGGACTTTTACGGTGCCACAGTCGCTTCACCAAGATCATGGACCTGCCCTAGTCGATGGCTACCCATCGACTGGACAGCATCCTCAACATCCTACAGCATCTTCAGCATCCTGTATCCCTTGCATCAGTCCACTCCATTGAAGTCTATGGTGGTTCATCCATAGAGCCTGGAACTGGACTAGACACTGCTTTGGTGACACGTTAACTGTCCTACAACTACTTACTGCCCCCTTGACCTACTCCCTGCCGAAGTTGGTCACCCAAAGTGGGCTGGAGTACCCCAACACCACTCTTGTTTTACAAGGTTTCCAAAGCTTCAGCTAACTGCCAATGCTTGTTTTAATTTTGAGCGAAGAGCTGCGTGTTAGAAATGAGGTCTCTAGTTGGCAGTGGTATGCACCTTGTCCAAGTATGGGCCCACACTCTCGTCAGGGTAAGTGTAGTACACTCTAAAAGTTTACCTGTGCTCACCCTCAGGTAGCTTGGCACAGAGCAGTCAGACTAAACTAAAGAGGCAATGTGTAAAATATTTATGCACACACACTAACACAGTGAAAACACCACAAAAGTACACCACACCAGTTTAGGAAAATAGCCAATATTTAGCTGAATAAAACAAGACCAAAACAACAAAAATCCAACATACACAAGTCAAGATATGAATTTGTAAAGATTAAATCAAAATGCAGTGCTTAGTAGTCAATAGCTCCAACTGGGGCTATCTGGTCGTGCTTGACCGGGAAAAACCCAAAAGTTCAGTCCTACTGCGATTGAGTGTGGGCCAGATACAGGAATCGCAGTCCCCCTTACAGTACCTTGGGTGAATTGGAAATAAAAGAAGATGCGTCACTCAGAGGAAGTGAGGCGTCGCTGATGTAGGTGATGCAGCGGTTCCTTAAGGCGGTGCAGGGTCGTTGAAGCTTTGCCGCTCTGGGACAATGTGCTGAGCAGAGGAGGTGATGCATTGGTTGCTGTGCGAGGCATAGTTTCTGAAGGTGACGTGGCGTCGATTATGCATTAATGTCGAGAACGCAGAGCGTCGATTCTTCAGTGTTGATGTCGAACTGCTGGACCAAAGGCGATGCGTCGATCGAGAGTCGCGCAGGGCTGGGGATGCGTCGGAGTCGAGACGGTGCACCACGGACATCTGTGGTGCATTGTCAAGACTCACGTAGAGGCGGTTCTTCGGAGGCGCTAAGGTAAGGTCAGGGCTGCGTTGAACTCGAGGTCATTGCGTCCTGCACTCGGGTAGCGGCGTCCACGGCTTAGGTGCAGGTAGTGGCGATGTGTCGGTTTTGCAAGGATATGTCGGTTCCGAACTGACGCTTTGGAGTCGATGCGTCAGTTTCTTTGTTGCAGCACCAAATCCACCTCCAAGGGCCCAGGTATGGGTTTGGCACCACTTGGCTGGTCAGGACTCACAGCAGAGGAGCCCAGGTGCTGGTAGCAAGATGCAGGTGAAGTCTTTAATGTCCCTGAGACTTCAGCAGCTGGAGGCAGGTTCAGTCAAGCCCTTGGAGAACCTTAGAAAGGAGGCTGCAGAGAGCAAAGTCCAGTCCTTTCACTCCCAGGCAGGAAGCAGCAGGCAGCAGGCCAACACAGCAAAGTTCCTCCTGGTAGCACAACAGCTCTTCTTCCTGGCAGAATATGCTCAGTCCAGAAGTGTTCTGAGTCTATGTGTCAGAGGTTCAGTATTTATACCCCTTTCAGCCTTTGAAGTAGGGAGACTTCAAAGAAAGTTTTTTGTAGTGCACAAGACCCTGCCCTTCCTGGCCTTGGCTCCAGACACACCACAGGAGGGTATGCTGCTCTTTGTGTGGGGACAGGCACAGCCCAATTCAGGTGCAAGTGTCAACTTCTCCCTCCACTCTAGCTAAGGAAGACCCATCAGCCTGGTGATGGGCCATCAGGATATGCAGGGCACACCTCAGCTCCCTTTGAGTGTGACTGTCTAGAATGAATTTACAAAGCCCAACTGTCATCCCACCCATACGTGTATTCTAGGGACAGACAGAGGCAGAGGATGGTTAAGTAGCAAAATTACAACTTTCTAAAAGTATCATTTTCAGACCTGCAATTTAAAAACCAACTTCACTAAAATATGTGTTTTTAAATTGTGAGTCCAGAGACACCAAACTCCAATATTCAATCTGATCCCAATTGGAAGATACACTTGTAAAGTGTTACAAGGCAGCTCCAATGCTAACCTATGGGAGAGATAGCCCATGCTGTAGTGAAAAATGAATTTAGCAGTTTTTCACTACCAGGACATGTAAAACTCAAAAGTACATGTCCTATCTTTTAAATACATTGCACCCTGCCCATGGGGTTACCTAGGACCTACCTGAGGGGTGCCTTACATCAAGTAAAAGGGAAGGTATGGGCCTGGAAAATAGGTGAATTTGCCAGCTCAATATGGCAATTTAAAACCGCCTACACAGACTTTGCAGTGAAAGGCCTGAGACAAGTTTGAAGGGCTACTCGTGTGGGTGGAACAATCAGTGCTGCAGAACCACTAGTAGTGTTTGATTTACAGGACCTGGGCACATGTAGTGCACTGTAGTAGGGACTTAGTAGTATATCAAATATGCCAATCATGGACAATTGAATGCCATCACATTTTAGACACAGAGCACATGCACTTTAGCACTGGTCAGCAGTGGCAACGTGCCAAGAGTCCTAACACCAGCAAAAACGATGTTCAGCACACAGTCTAAAACAGGAGGTCAGAAGCAAAAAGACTGGGGAAACCATGCCAAAAGATGCCAGGTCTAACATTGTGACTTTTTACTTAAAAATCTATATCTCTGACCGAACTGTCACAAATAATGATGAAGGAAGCACGCACGCATTTGTCTATATTACTACTGTGGTGTATTCGCAATTGATTGGATCGCTCAATGTTCAATAAAAAGATGTTATAAAAAAAATAAAAAAATAAAATCTATATCTCCAGAACCCTCTGGTCAATTTTGTTCATTTTGATGTCTGAAGAGTGTCTGAAGAGATTTTGATGTCTGTAAGAATAGGATCTATTTTTAGAAATTGGTGTCGGATTTCTTTCTTGTTGTGTGACTTCCTTATGTGGTTGTTGTGGCTCTCCTAAATGCTTTACACTTGCTCCTTTGTTTAAGCCTGACTGCTTGAAGCACAGCTACCCAGCAAACTGGAGCTATGATTGAGGCAATACTAGGCAGCTCATGCAAACAAGAGCCATGCCTGAGGCAATACTAGGCAACTCATGAAAAACTGAGCCATGACTGAGGCAACTAGACAACTCATGCACACAAGCACCATGACTGAGGCAATACTAGGCAACTCATGCAAACAGGAGCCATGACTGAGGCAATACTAGGCACCTCATGCAAACCAGAGCCATGACTGAAGCAATACTAGGCGACTCATGCAAACCAGAGCTATGATTGAGGCAATACGAGGCAACTCATGAAAACCGGAGCCATGACTGAGGCAATACTGGGCAACTCATGCACACAAGCACCATGACTGAGGCAATACTAGGCAACACATGCAAACAGGAGCCATGACTGAGCCAATACTAGGCAACTCGTGCAAACAAGAGCCATGACTGATGCAATACTGGGCAACTCATGCAAACAAGCACCATGACTGGGGTAATACTAGGCAACGCATGCAAACAGGAGCCATGACTGAGGCAATACTAGGCAACGCATGCAAACAGGAGCCATGACTGAGGCAATACTAGACAACTCATGCAAACAAGAGCCATTGGCTGATGCAATACTGGGCAACCCATGCAAACAAGAGACATTACTGAGGCAATACAAGGCAACTCATGCAAACCGGAGCCATGACTGAGGCAATACTAGGCAACTCATGCAAACTGGAGCCATGACTGAGGCAATACTAGGCAACTCATGCAAACAAGAGCCATGCCTGAGGCAACACCAGGCAACTCATGCAAACCGGAGCCATAACTGAAGCAATACTAGGCAACTCGTGCAAACAAGAGCTATGACTGAGGCAATACTAGGCAACTCATGCAAACTGGAGCCATGCCTGAGGCAATACTAGGCAACTCATGCAAAAAGGAGCCATTGGCTGATGCAATACTGGGCAACTCATGCAAACAAGAGCCATGACTGAGACAATACTAGGCAACTCATGCAAACTGGAGCCATGCCTGAGGCAATACTAGGCAACTCATGCAAACAAGAGCCATGACTGAGGCAATACTAGGCAAGTCATGAAAAACTGAGCCAATACTAGACAACTCATGCACACAAGCACCATGACTGAGGCAATACTAGGCAACTCATGCAAACAGGAGCCATGACTGAAGCAATACTAGGCAACTCATGCAAACCAGAGCCATGACTGAAGTAATACTAGGCGACTCATGCAAACCAGAGCTATGATTGAGGCAATACGAGGCAACTCATGAAAACCGGAGCCATGACTGAGGCAATACTAGGCAACTCATGCACACAAGCACCATGACTGAGGCAATACTAGGCAACGCATGCAAACAGGAGCCATGACTGAGGCAATACTAGGCAACGCATGCAAACAGGAGCCATGACTGAGGCAATACTAGACAACTCATGCAAACAAGAGCCATTGGCTGATGCAATACTGGGCAACCCATGCAAACAAGAGACATTACTGAGGCAATACAAGGCAACTCATGCAAACCGGAGCCATGACTGAGGCAATACTAGGCAACTCATGCAAACTGGAGCCATGACTGAGGCAATACTAGGCAACTCATGCAAACAAGAGCCATGCCTGAGGCAACACCAGGCAACTCATGCAAACCGGAGCCATAACTGAAGCAATACTAGGCAACTCTTGCAAACCAGAGCCATGACTGAAGTAATACTAGGCGACTCATGCAAACCAGAGCTATGATTGAGGCAATACGAGGCAACTCATGAAAACCGGAGCCATGACTGAGGCAATACTAGGCAACTCATGCACACAAGAGCCATTGGCTGATGCAAACAAGAGACATTACTGAGGCAATACAAGGCAACTCATGCAAACCGGAGTCATGACTGAGGCAATACTAGGCAACTCATGCAAACCAGAGCCATGACTGAGGCAATACGAGGCAACTCCTGAAAAGAAGGGCCATGACACTGGACTGAAGTAGGAGTTCCAAGAAATTAAGGATCTAAAAGTAGAGACATCAATGTCAACTGAAGCTGAAGTGCCAACAGAGCTATGTTTTCAACCCTGGGTTGTCAAGTGTATGGGGGTCGAGGTTAATGCTGTGATAGTCTGTCAGCCTGCTCACCCAGCCTCAATGCAATAGTCCACAATGACACGAGGTGGAAATGGGCTCCATTCCTAGCAGTGCCAGTTCAGTTACCCTGCTAGGTCCCCTTCCAAGTGAGGGATAAGTCAAGTCATATTGTCTGTTTTTCGTTTAATTGAGAAATGACTAACATAATTCATTACTTACAGTAGCCAGAGGCACAAAACAAAATGATGGGTCCCCCTGCAGAATGTGAAGTGAGGCCCCTGCGCCTCCCATATATCATATTCATTGGCCTTAAGTTCATTCCGGTTGGGGCCCTCTGAAGGGTTTGGGGCCCCGAAGGGCTGGAGACCCCCTGCGCCCCAGAGGTCTGCGTTAGGTTCCTACGCTCCTGACAGTAGAGTTAACCTGCAAATTTAGCTCAAAGGTTTTCTCCAGTGAATGAATGTTGCAGATATTGGAATGAGCGTGGTCTAAAACCTGTTGTTTCCGTCTGTTAGATACTTCCCAGGCGGGTGCCTTGTAGAGAGAGTGTGAGGTCATCGGGTCGTCTGACTGCGGTGCATCGGAGGTCTTTCATTAGGCGCGTGGTGATGGGTCTTATTAAGTGCGCGGTACAAGATACCAAGATACGAGCCACGTGACGCCCGACACAAAAGGCTGGCTGTACTTACAGAAAGAGATAATGACACTTTGAAATATTATGTCCTTCACCCTGATTCGGCCCTGTGCCGGTGAGCCGTGTTACTCAAGGTGCCCCTGACTATTTTCTATAAATAATGAAGAACATCGATTCACTAAAATGGCAGAGGAAGCGGAAATGGCGGCACTCACATCTTTACTTCAAAACGCTTCACGACTCGAGGTTGACCTCTTTGCCCTCCTTAGCCCCCCTCAAAACATCTAATATGCTGCCTAATGGCTAGGCGGAGGGGGACGAAAAGAGAGAAAGTCAACATGAGCATTCGAGCTCTATTTATTTTTATTATTAGGGGTGGGAAGGGTAGTCAGGACTCAGGAGTACGAAAGGCGAGCCAGAAATATCAGCTGCAGCCCTGGCTAGGTCTAGTCGGCACCCACGTTAATTGTTCAACTCAAAACTCAACAAGTGCATATCTATTTGCATTTAGCACTCTCCATCAGCCCAACAGTGAGTTTGCCACTATATGTATGACAATTCTCCAGTAAGTGAACGAACAGAAAGTTTGCAATATTCATGAAACCTGCATGATTGTGTTTTTTTAAATTTTATTTTGATAATGTATATTGTTGAGGGTGTACTGTTTTTACTCAACTTTTCATGCTGGATGTTAGACCCGGGGTTCAAATCCCCTACCTCTGCCACCCAGATGCTAGAACCGGGGTTCAAATCCCCTGGTTGGCTGAGGTAGGTACCCGCGTTCCAACGTCAGGGTAAGGAAGGTCACCTTCTGAGATAGCCCCGCTCACCCCCTCTGTAGCTTGGCACGAGCAGCCAGGCTTATCTTCAAGGCAAATGTGTAAAGTATTTGCAATCACGCTCACAGCAACCCAATGATGACACACAAATAGACTCCACACGAGTTTTATAAAACAAGTATACATTTTATATAAAAAGATATACGATCAGACCACACAATATAAATCCAACATATGCGTATTTGTTATATTCCTCCTGGCCGGTTGTTAGGCCAGCCAGCCCTTATCAGTTCTGGCGATATTAATGAGCACGTCTAAACATCCTACTCTAATCCTAACACCCTGTTATGCAGATCGTAATGCTAGAATCAGGTACTGCTGCAATGTAAAAATAATGCAATGCGTACGCAACAATCAGGCACTTTGCGATGTAAACATAATGCAATGCGAAGCACAACCGCCAGGTACGTCGTTATACAGATGTAAGGCAATGCTTAATACACTAATCAGGTAGTCCATTATGCAGGAATAATGCAATGCGTCATACGCTAATCAGGTAGTTCGTTATGCAGAAACAATCCAATGCGTCATACGACAATCAGGTAGTTCGTTATGCAGAAACAGTGCAATGCGTCATACACTAATCAGGTTGTTCGTTATGCAGAAACAGTGCAATGCGTAATACACTAATCAGGTACTTCGTTATGCAGAAATGATGCAATGTGTAGTACGACAGTCAGGTACTCCGTTATGCAGTAATGGAATAATGCGTAATACACTCCGGCACCGATCACTGTGCCGTAGGCGGTCTCTCTGCCTCTCCTTCCGACTTGCAGTCAGACTCTCAACAGTTGCCCCCAACACAGGTACGATGTAACCAAAAAGTGCAGCTCCGCACTCCGGCCCCTGTACTGCCACTCCCTTGCCAATACGGTCCGCAATACGAGCCGAAGCAGAGGCTCGCGCTGCCGAAACGAGAGAGAGGCCGAGAGCGTCTCCCTCCGAGCCCGCACCCCACCCCAGGAGTAGACACACGTTACCTGGGGGGCGCAAACTCACTCTCCTCTCCTCATCCAGCGGCTGGGCCTCCAATGCAATCTTTGTCCCTTGGCAACGGCGGGCTCGGGCCAGCGTCTCAGCTCCTCCGGGGCTGCCTGTCCGGGCCGCTACAGTTACGAAGATCTCAGGCTGCCACAGGGCACACGCACACAGCGCCGCTGAGTCTTCCTTGAACTTCGAGTGCACGATCACTGGGCACTCCACACGCAGGTCTCAGGCTGCACGAAGATCACGCGTGCAGCGCCGCTGAGACTCACTTTAACTCCGGTGCACACGATAACAAGGCAAATCCTCACGAAGGTCTCACAGTGCCCAACGCACCCGCACACAGCGTCGATGAGACTCACTTGGATTCCGGTACACACGATTACAAGGCCAATCCTCGCGAAGGTCTCACAGTGCCCAACGCACACGCATACCGCGTTGATGAGACTCACTTGGATTCCGGTGCACACAATACTGGACAATCCGCACAAAAGGTTCAGGCTGCACGAAGCACACGCACACAGCGTCGCTGATCCTTGCTTGGACTCCAGGTGCCCACGATCACAATGCACGCCTCACGAGGGTCTCAGGCTGCAACAAGCACGCACACACAGTGCCGCTGAGACTCTCATGGAAACTTTTGTGTTCCTGTGTTTCCGCAACAGGGAGCCAACTCACCTCGGGCCCTTGGGGATAAGTTACTTCAGGACACAGCACACAGCAAAGTCCTTCAAGCAGGGGGACACAGCACACCGCATAGTCCCTTTAGCCTTTCCTTGCTTAAAACAGCAAACTGCAGGCCAGCCCCAGAACACACAGCAAGGGTCAGTCCTATCCTTCAGTCTATTCAGTTGTTTCTTCCTTGGCAAGGTCCTCTTGACCACGAAGTAGCTCCAGTCTTGTTCACACTTGATCAAGCCATTCTCCAAAGTTCAGGGGCTTCAGCTCTCATAGTTATACCCCTCAATGGTTTTGAAGTCTTTGTGCTCAGGGGGCACTGACCCCTGTTCAAACCAGTTCTGGGTGCCTCCCTGCCAGTGACACCTTTATCCTTTGATTAGTGGGGGTCTGGATTCTCAATCACTCAGCAGGAGATGGGACAATTGTTTTATAGCAGCAACCCAGGCCTCTTCACCTCTAGGGGCTACTTCTCCCCCTACACTCCAGATGCAGGTCAGCCTGTTGCTGTCTCACCTCCTCCCCTGGGTCAAGACATTCCCCAGATCCTATCGCTTTCAAATCCAGACAGTCAATCCACAACCAGGCAGAGACACACAGAAATGTCAGAGCACAAAAACTCAGCCACTTCTAAAAGAGTGGCTTCTGAACACACAATGCAAAAACCACCTGCATAAAAAGATGTGTTATTACATTGTGAGTTCAGGCATACTAAACTACACCTTTCCATCTTAAGCCTTGCAATGGTAGGCCTGAATTCCCTTTTTAAAGCTACTTGTGTGGGTGGCACAAATAGTGCTGCAGGCCCACTAGTAGCATTTGCATTACCAGCCCTGGCACACATAGTGCACTTTACTTGGGACTTTACTACTAAGGCAAATATACCAATCATGGACAACCAATTACCATTACACTTTACGCAGGGAGCACTTGCACTTTGACACTGTTTAGCAGTGGCAAAGTGTCCAAAGCATCTAAGTTGGCAACACAATGTCAGAAAAAAGGTCTAGGGGGAAAGCAAAAAGTTTAGGGAACTTTAGCCAAAAAGGGCCAAGTCACAACCCCCTCCCAGCCAAAAGCCAGGGTAGACCAATCAACTACCTTGATGGACTTCCCTGCTTAGGGCGATAGAACAGGGACGCAGGCCCGCTATCACAGGGACACCCTCCGGTTCTATGCTTTCCTGACCCCAGGGGATTCTCTTGATCACCACTCCCTGGGCCAACTATGCCACTTCATGGGTACTTCCAGTCAGTTGGGGCCTCTCTAGGGGCGCTGGCCCCTTGCCAACCCCCACCTAGACCGGTATCCCTGGAAGACCCATCAGTCAGGACACTGTTCCCAGTTATCCTGTCCTCCAGGTTAGATGTGGGTGTACCCTGGTCACTCCTAGGGGACCCAGCTCTACTAGCTGGACACTGTCCCACGGGTTTTCCCACTGAGGGACACCTCCCTCTCTTAACCTTCCATTTAGATTTCTGTGCCTGCCATTTAGGAATGGCACCCACAAACTTCAGGACTGGGGGAGCTCCGATGACAGACGCCCTATGCCCTCCTGACGCTAGGTGTTCTTCCTCGCACAGCTGGCAAGTAGGCGCTAGGCCTCCCACCTGGTGCTCCTGTAAGGAACCCTCCAGTCTCTGGGGTGGGGTGGTGAACCCCTGGGGACGCTGCTCACACTCCCTCCCTCTCCTTTGAGACAGGGCACTAGCCCGCATGCCCCCCCACTACTCTGGGACCTAACGGTTCTACTTCGCCTCTCTTCCCTCTCTAGGGCCTTTTCAGGCCCTTGGACCCATGACCAGGGGTCCGGCTCTTGTGCCAGCTCCCGGGAATCAAAGAGCTCGCACCCTAACACGAGTTGGCGCAATCCTGGAAAATGATTACTGAGCCTAGGCTCCCTAGGGGTAAGGTTGAGCAACCCCTTCCAATCATTTGCCATGCTCACCAACACCCAGTCATCCAGTGCACGCTTGTACTCATCCACACTTGGCACTGGCTGTACGCTGCCACCATTCAAACTGGACTCTGCCTGTTTAACCTTAATGTCCAGTTCCCTCATGCTTAACTCATGAGCTAAGAGAATCTTTTTCTCTTCCAAGGCGAGAGCACACCTGCTCTCCTCTGCCTGAGTTTTAAGTTTCAACACCTCCAACTCATGCTCTCTGACCCTTTGGTTTTCCTCCAACTCCTCTGGTGAAAAACTCCTCCCTGAATGGCTACTACCAGCCCCTAAGGCTGGTCCCTCCACTGGCAAATCCTGTGGACCAAATCCATTCCCTGGGTCATCCTCATCCACCTCAACATCACCCGCCTCCTGAGTCCCTTTGGCTTCCCACCAGGCCCTCAAGGCCATCTGCAGCTCCTATTTCTTGGCGCTACTTTTCATGGGACATCCCAAAGCTCTGCAGAATTGCCTCAATTGATCAACTTTGTAGGTAAGCAATGCCTCAATGTCGAACTCTAATTCTGCAGCCTCACTGGCTCCTTGACTCCTCTGAGACATGATGTGTCGCTTAAAGGTCGCTCAAAAATAAAACCAACTAGAACCAACAAATCAAGAACACAATATGTGGTTGCGTCGTGGTCTGCGCTATTTGTGATGTACACCAATTACTGCGAGTGAATTTGCAAATACACATCCAGATCCCACACCGCTGACCACCAAAGGTAGGTCCCAACCGCTGCCACCAAATGTTAGACCCGGGGAAGCCTTTGGGAAGATAGGCTGGAAAACATATTACACAGCCTCCCCATTCTGTCCTATGGGCAAGATGGCCTTTCAACAGTGAAAAACGAAATGGAGATTATTTTACTGTCAGGACATGGTACACACCTTAGTACATGTCCTACCTTTCACATGCACTGCACCCTGCCCAGGGGGTACCCTAGACCTACCATAGGGGTGTCTGATATGCATAGAAAGGGAAGGGTAAGGTCTGGCAAGTGAGTGCACTTGTCAGACAACATGGCAGTTTAACAAACTGCGCGCAGGCCCTGCAATGGTAGGCCTGAATTCCCTTTTTAAAGCTATTTGTGTGGGTGGCACAAATAGTGCTGCAGGCCCACTAGTAGCATTTGCAAAACCAGCCCTGGCACACATAGTGCACTTTACTAGGGACTTTACTAGTAAGGCAAACATACCAATCATGGACAACCAATTACCATTACACTTTACACTGGGAGCACTTGCACTTTGACACTGTTTAGCAGTGGCAAAGTGTCCAAAGCATCTAAGTTGGCAACACAATGTCAGAAAAAAGGTCTAGGGGGAAAGCAAAAAGTTTAGGGAACTTTAGCCAAAAAGGGCCAAGTCCTACACTGGATATGACAGGGTAACACACATGTGCCTGCCTGCTCTTCTTTCTACTGGTAGTAACCACAAAAAGAGACAGACTATACATATGTTTTGCTGAAGACGGTATTAGGCCTTGCTAGTGAAGTATTGCTTGGATCCCTGTGGCTCAGTGAACAAGGGACCCTCGTCAGGTTTGCAGGGGCTTCACCTGACAGTTTGGGGTGGACTGTTCCCGTGAGGAGCTGGACAGGTAATGCTTTGTATAAGGCGGGCCTCTGTCTAGAGTGGCACAGTGGGCGAGAACAATGGGTTGGATGCTACCCAGAACAGTTGCAGTGGCTCAGACGCTTTACAAGCAAATAGTGTTTCATGCACCTTCAACCAGCCCTTGCTTTTTAAAGTGCAGAACTCTGCACGTTGGGATATTTAATCCCATACCGAAAAATAGAGAAAATGAGAATACATTTCCTAAATATGCGAAATGTTTTTGGACAAAAAGCGAGGATTGGCAGTAGGTTTTCACTGGTGACATTGAAACACGTGACAGCTTTGCTACTCACAGGCAGCGCCAGTACTGCACACTGCAATGAATGTGCTGTGTTTAAATGTGCAGTATTGGCAAAACACAGCATAGCTTACAGAAGCACGGCAAGAAACAGTGCCTCTTGTACATCCTTGTTAATTTTCCCAATTTCAAGATGTTTTTTCCTCCAAATAGTTTTTTCATTTAGTAACATAATAGTTGCTCTGGTTTTCACATCACTGTTCACATTATTATGAACCTGTAGGTCATAGCATGATTATTGTTGATGGCTGAAAAGCCAGGAGTGGCTGAAAGTCTCCCTGATGACATGGGGCTGCTTGACAGCTACGTGTTCACTGGCAGCTTTGCACTGGCCATTGGACTCACTGCACTGTATGTCCAGCATAGCCACTGTGCATCACCCAGTGATCTCATTGCGCAGCACCACTCACTGTCGTGACAGCACAAGCACGGCTTGTCCATTCACAGAATTGTCACTCCATAGCACTCAATTACCGCACAGCACAGCATCACTCGCTGCCATTAGGCACTGTACCACACGTCTCACTGTCAGCCCTCTCTTTGCACAATACTGTGAGTCATAGTAGAGCAGTCAATAATCCTATGTGCCCACCTCTAGGAAGAATAACATTAACTTTTATGTAACCTGGGACCCAAGTCCAGGTCTAAAAGGCTTGTCTTCCCTGCCCACGGGTGCCTGGACTGAGTTCAGTACACCATCGTTTGAGTAGGGAAGTCCAGGTTATTGTAACCCCACACAACCCACTGGGCATATCGCTGGTGTGGTGTCCGTGCTTGCTGGGTTACTGACAGTAACGTAAAGCTTTTTGGCGGTGCGGTTGTAATTTAAACCCAGTTTCGTTCTTTAGAATAGCACACTCAAGCACTATACTAAGAAAAGACACCATAGTTTAAAAGTTTTTTATTTCAACAGTCTCATGTGGTTGCTGAGTACATGAGAAATAACCACACAGAATATAATTAAAACAACACAAATGCATGTTGCTAGCAGCAAGAATAAAATTAACAGTTCTAACATGTATTAATATGAGCCTAGCAGCCTACCACCCTAAAACTACTTCTATGTGCTACACTATGAGAGCATTGAGTAGAAAACTTGCCTTTAGAGTTTCTTGGGGCCAGTGCACGGCATCCCTGTTCACAGCAGATCAGCTGTGGTTATCAGACTTCAGTCGGGAGAGAGGTGTTAGAATTGGGGTTTCAGTTGGCTGAGGTATGCACCCTGTCCAAGCAGGAACCACCACGCTAGTCAGGGTAAGCTAGATACACACTCTGGTAGCTTGGCACCGAGCAGTCAGGCTTATCCAAAGAGGCAATGTGTAAAGTATTTGTGCAACACGCATACACACAGTACCACAATGAAAACACCACAAAAATACTCCACACAGGGTTAGAAAAATAGATTATATTTCTATGAGTAAAACAAGATCAAAACAACAAAAATCCAATCAGTAGAACATAAGTTATGAATTTTTAAAGAATAAATCAAAATCTAGGGCCTGATGTACGACCCTTTTTTGCGGCCGCAAACGGGAGATCCTCCCGTCTGCGACCGCAAAAAAGGGTAATGGCATGTACAAATGCTATTTTGCGAGTCACTGACTTGCAAAATAGCATTTGCGACTCTCGCTATTAGGAAGGGGCGTCCCTTCCTAATAGCGAGACTCACTGCCATGTACTATTGTTTTGCATCCGCATTTGCGGCCGCAAAACACTCGCAGTTTACCACCTACTTCAAGTAGGAGGTAAAACCACTTGCAAACGGGAAGAGGTCCCCAGGGGACCCCTTCTCCTTTGTGAGTATGTGAGAAAATATTTTTTTCTACTGCCTGCCCTTAAAAAATTAAACTGAAAAGTTTCATTTTTCTTTTTTAAATGCATTCCGTTTTCCTTTAAGGAAAACGGGCTGCATTTAAAAAACAGAAAAACTGCTTTATTAAAAAAGCAGTCACAGACATGGTGGTCTGCTGACCCCAGCAGGCCACCATCCCTGTGAGTGCTAGCCATTCCCAATAGGGTCGCAAATTGCGACTGCCTCATGAATATTAATGAGGCATGCAATTTGCGATCCCATTGGGAATCGCAAACAGTGTCTGAGACACTGTTGCACATTCACATTTGCGAGTCGCAATTTGCGACTCGCAAATGTGAATGTTTGTACATCAGGCTCCTAGTGCTTACAGTCAAATAGTGCTTAGGGGTTACTTGAGGTTGCGCTGGACCGGGGTGAATCCAAAGTTTAGGCCGACCGTGATGGTGGGCTTGCCGGCTACAGGACTCACGCAGGTCCCACGGAAAAAGTACCTAGGATGGAGCAAGCGTCGACCTCGAAGACTCGATGCATCGATTCCGATCCATGCAGGCAATGAAGGCTTCGTCGACGATACCCTTTAAGATGCAGGCACTGCATTGTCGACGAGCCACATGTCTGTTGTCGTTGAGCTGCGCAGTCTGTCGAAGCGATGTCGTCGATCAGATCCTGCATTGGCGTTGAAGGGCAATGCGACGGTTCCGATCGGCGCAAAGTCGTCAATGCGTCGATTTTGATGGTTCAGTACAGCATAAATCACCTTTCAAGGGCCCAGTACCGGATTGGCACCCCTTGGCAGAGCAGGACTCACAGATGGCAGAGTCCAGGTGCTATTGCAGGGTTGAAGAAAGTCTTCGATTGCCCTGAAACTTCAGAACAGGGAGCAAGCCAGCAAGCCCCTGGAGTCACTCTGTGTTCAAGTGAGATGGGACCAGTCCTTGTCCTCAACAGGACAGAGATCAGCAGGCAGCAGGGCAGCACAGCAATGCAGAAAAGCAGTTCGTCCAGAGCAGCAGTCAAGCAGAGTGGCAATCCTTGTAGCACAACAGTCTTTACTCCTGGCAGAGTTCTTCACAGGTCCAATAGTGTACTGTCTTGGTAGGGTCAGAGTCCCAGTACTTATATCCAATTGTGCCTTTAAAGTGGGGTTGACTTCAAAGCAGGCCCTTTAAGTGCACAGGTCCCCTTTCTTCCCAGCCCTGGCTTCAGGCTATCAGTGGGGGGTAATAACCCCTTTGTGTGGGAAACAGGACACTGACTATTCAGGTGTGTCAGCTCCACCCCCTCTTCCTGCCCAGGAAGAGCTATCAGAATGCAGAAGAATGCAGATGAGTCCTGTCACACCCACCCTTCCTGTGTTTGTGGCTGTTTAGAGGGAATGCACAAAGTGTAGCTGTCGCCCACCCAAGACTTGTATTGGAGACAGGCAGCAAGGCACACAGAGCAGTAAGAGCAGATAAATGTCCACTTTCTAAAAGTGACATTTCTAAAACAGTAATGTTAAATACAACTTTACCAGTAAAGAGGATTTATCATTACCATTCCAAATATATGAAACATGATGCAGCTACTCCTTTCTAATCAGGAATTACAGCTTAAAAGTGTTCCAAAGAATTCCCAATGCTAGCCTATGAAAGGGGTAGGCCTCACAGTAGTGAAAGACAAATGTTGGTGTTTGTCATTAGCAGGGCATGCACATTTTAAGAGTACATGTGCTAACTTTTACTTTCACAGCACCCTGCCTATGGGCTACCTAGGGCCTAGCTTAGGGGTCACTTATGTGTAATAAAAGGGGAGTTTAAGGCTTGACAAGTAGTTTTAAATGCCAAATCGAAGTGGCAGTAAACTGTACACACAGGCCCTGCTATGGCAGGTCTGAGACAGGTTTGAAAGGCTACTTGGATAGGAGGCACATTCATTGCTCCAGGCCTATTAGTAGCATTTAATTAACATGCCCTGGGCATATGGTATACCGCTTTACAAGGGACTTGCAAGTCAATTAAATATGCCAAACAGGTCTAAACGAATTATACCATGTTTAGAGGAGAGAGCTTATGCACTTCAGCCCTGGTCAGCAGTGATAAAGTGCTCAGAGTCCTAAAGCCAACAAAAGGAAGATCAGAAAAATAGGAAGAGGAAGGCAAAAAGCTTAGGGTGACCCTTTAGAGAGGGCCATTTTCCAACACGAGGGTTCCCTTGAAAGGAAAGTACATATTCAACTGGGCTCAGCTTCTATCATCTCTGTATCCCCTTTGGCATAAGAGTAGATGTTAAGTCAGTCTGGCAGAACGTCTTGTGATAACCTGGTGAGAAGGCCTCTCTAATTCATTGGTCAATTCATGGCTTTTATATAGGGTTGACCACTGACTTCAATAATTCGAGACTTGACCAGTCTGAGCCAGCATGACGAAAATACATCAGCTCGGACTGCATGCTGATTTTACACATCTACTGTCAGACCTTGAAACACAGATATTGCGTAACTTGGAGCAGACTTGTGTCACCTTATGTGATAGTAAAGCCATTGTTTAGATGGCTTGACACTTTCACAAGTTCTGCAAAAGATAATGGCATGCTCAAGGTGGACTAAAGGCAGACAGCCTAACTTAACAAGCTCAAAATGGAGCCTGACTGGATTTTACGACATACCTTGTCAGGGTGAGCCCCAAAGTCACTAAATTAACCTGAGCTGAACTTCCTGATAGCTTTGGCAGAGAACAGACAGGCTTAACCCAGGGCAATATATAAAGTATTTATGCAGTAGCAAAACAATATAAGGTCAAAACACCAAACAATAAAAACCCCAAACCAAATTAGGAAAGTAGTAAACAAAATGACACTTAAGTGACAAAAATCCAATAAGGGAAACCAGAGATATGTTTTTTTAATTTCTAAGTAGAAATAGTGCCAATAAGCAATAATTGCCAATGACAGTCTATGGAAGCGATAGATTGTGACCTGGGGGCGATTTTAGGATGACCATGATGGAGTGCGGGTCGGATACACCATTCGTCCAGGTGAAAGAGTTTACCTTCTGAATTAGTCTTTTTATGGAACTCAAAATTCTCTAGCAGGGCAAGCCTGAAGCTGCATCTGAAGCAGCTGCATCAAAATCGAACACCTTTGCCACAAGATGAAATTTGTTTGGGTTTCGGGAACAGCGGCTACTCTGGATCATTTCTAATGCTCCCATAGGCTACAGATTAAAGTTTATAATCTGCACATTGCCATTTTCTATGCATCAGCTACAGTCCTGCAAATGAAAATAGCTTTTGCGGCCTTGACACTGGAGGAACATGCAAACTTTCATTTTGCACATGCTCCACTTTTCAGACACCCTACCTTGTGGGTAACAAGGTTTACATAGCGGTGATTTATTAATATTTAAAAGAAATGTTTCTACCAGTAAAAAGATTTCTTTTGATAAGTTTGACTGCAGGTTTTTAGGCTGCTGCAGTCAGGCTACACATTGTAGGCCTGAAGCCATGTTTTAAAGGCCCACTCTGTGGATTACACAATCGGTGCTACAGTCCACCGGTGGCATTTAACTTCCAGACCCTAGATATATTTTCTATTCTATATACTAGGGATTTGTAAGCAAGTTAATTATGACAATCACTAATAAGCCACTTTAACCACGTTTAAAGGTGGAGCACAGGCAATTTACTCTTGTTTAGTAGGGGTAAGAGTGCACAAAGTTCTAAGTCCAGCAAAAATAAGACCTAAAACAAGGTGACAAATCTGGGGTGACCATGCAGAAAAGGCGGATTTCCAGCATACACTGATTGTTGCTGCACAACATGCTCTGAATCTACCCCACTGACCTTGCACATAAAACTTCAATACTTATGTAAACCAGCCTGAACCTGCAGTGACCACTATTGTACTCTCGGGATCAACCTAATTGCTTCGTGTATTTATTTTGCGAATACCCCCAACCAATCTCACATATAACTGTAATAACATATTTTGTATTGTATTCGTATGCAAGTGATACACGATCGCCATAGTATGTTGCTGACAGTAACATCGAATGCAGCTCACTGCCAGGCAAGCACATAACTTCCTGCCACAAGATTGAAAAAAACTAGTTCTCACAATACATACCACAACAACTGCAAACTGCTCATGACCATGTTTGCCTCACTGTTACAACTGCATCTTGTTAATCACTGCCACCTAAAATGTAAATCCGTATTTGTAAAGCGCAAACTACTCACCCTTACGGGTCTCAAGGCGCTGGGGGCCGTCGTGGAAATTAAGTGAGCTATTGCCCAGAGTCACATGGTGCTGAGCTGTGCTGCCGCCGGGGATAGAACCGTGAGCCCTCTGCTCCGAAGTCAGCTGCCCTGGCCACTGCACCACACCTCTCCGCTATACCTACAGCTACAATAAATGGTTACCACTCTTTGTAGCAATGACGCAGCTGTTCACCAAATGACGCCATCTCTGAATGTTCATAAACAACCTTTTTTACTTATTTTCACATGCTAATATGAATGAACATTTACCACAACTGCCATCGCACCACACCTGCAACTGACAGTTCAGGATCTCATCAGTGCACATCACTTGCATGCACCATGCAAAGTCCCACATTGCAATCACTTTATGCCACAAATTCACATTACTGACATGCCTGACTGCCCTCAGCCCACACAATGTTGGTCACCATTGTAAAATGTTCACTACTGGTCACAACAGGTACCACTAAATATCGCTTTCTGCATCCCCTTCCTGTCGCCATTATACATTTTTCTGAAGTGACCCAGGGAATCACCCCTCCAGATTATCGTGACTAACCTTAATCTGCACATGAAATACTTTGACTCTCAGGTCAATTTCCTGCCTCCACAGTCTTGATTCTTCACATTTTTACCTTTCCAGTTACCAAGTACCTATTAGGCCTGAACCTGCTAAATAAGAGGAGAACCCATTACCAGAGGAAGGTACCCACTAGAACCAGGTGAAGGCCTAAGCCGCAGAGGGCCCTGAAAGCACAAAGCCGCATACCCAGGAATCAGGTATCCAAACGTAATCGACTGTGTAGTGGGCTTGTATGTTTTTTGTGTAATACATTTCTTGTCTTTTCTACAAAGAGAAGCACTGGGCTGGAAATAGATTTTATTCCACTGCTTGAGTGGCGTTGATGCTGGGGCCATAGTAACCCCCACACTAACCTCCCTGAGAAGCCTGTGACTGCTGGCCCACTATACCACTGAGAGTCAAGTGCGGAACGGGCTGTACTTGGCCCAGTTACCAGAGCCATAATTGGGCGGACGCCGGGACAACACAGGTAAAAGGCCTAATCCCCATGATTGGGGTCCATTAACCTGCCTCCTGAACAGGGTCTGACAATGAGAAACGATGCACACCGGGGCTGGCGCTCTGGATTCCTAACTGCAAGTCTGTGTATTCACTTAGGATTACCGAGTAATGGTGTAAATTGGAAGGTGCACATAGGATTACCCTGTGGTGAGGCAAAACTGAACATAAATAATGATGGTAAGTTCTTAGCATTTTTATAGCATTATTGCAACTGGTGTCAGGGCCCTCGGACTGTAATATTGGTGTAACCTGTTTACATCTACCATACCCACACTCAACCATTCATACACTCAACCATTCATCCAGGCATCCAGATGGGCATATACTTATTCAAAGTTTCATCAATGTGCAAAACCATTCATCAATCCATGCACTCAATTAGTTGTGCCTTATCCACACATTCAGTTACTTGTTCATTCATCTATGCATCCACTCAACCATCAACTCATTCTCACATTTAACCACTCAGTCAATCACACACACAAACTCACCATTCTATGAACTAGCACTGCCATACTTGGGTAGTCAGACCTATCAGCTGTGCCAATGCTTGTTTAAAATGTAGCTTAGCATTTATCCACGCAAACCACTGTTGGCATGGGTAATTTTTCTTTTTACCTTTTAGCCTTTGGAGACTCCCTCAAAGCCTATTTAAAGGCAATCTGGAAACTCTTCTTGTGCCAAAGATACATTAACTAAAGGATCAAGTCCAGTAAAAGATGGATGGTCAAACCTTGAGCCATAGTTGTCTGGATCAAGTCCATGAAACGGCTTGATATTTGCACCTTAGCAATAGTTTTTACAGATTTCTGCAAAATTTGACCAATTAACCCTAGATTGGCAATTAAAGTTTAGTTTAAGCCAAGGGTTAGTAAAATGAGGTGGTGTGTGTTCAATAGATTTGATTTGATCATTGAAGAACTGCACACATTATTTGAATGTGGCCACATGATCTACAACTGTAAAGGATGTGCCCTCCTTATTGGCCAGTTTTAAGAATTATTTTAGAAATTAGGGAGATTATTGGAGGCCTTGAATGCCAAAGTGTCTATTTCAATGCATTTATTATGAACAAACCAGTTCTCTCCTTTTTTATTTGCTCAGATGTTTTTACTATGAGTCAGAGTTAATGAGAAAGGCACCTGTGTAGGATCAGACAAGCCAGCAGGGACAGGGTAATCCAGAAAAGGTCAGGAGTATACAGGCTCCCCCTGCTGTTGGATAGGGTAATCCAGAGGCCAGGAGTATGCAACCCTCCCCCCCCCTGCTGCTGGATAGGGTAAACCCGAGAAGGACCCCTGCTGTTGGATAGGGTAATCTAGAGGGCAGGAGTATGCAAGCTCACCCTGCTGTTGGATAGGGTAATCCAGAGAAGGCCAGGAGTATGCAAGCTCCCCTTGCTGAGGGATAGGGTAATTCAGAGAAGGCCAGGAGTATGCAAGCTCCCCTTGCTGTTGGATAGGGTAATCCAGAGGCCAGGAGTATACAAGCTCCCGTTACTGTTGGATTGGGTAATCTATAGGACAGGAGTATGCAAGCTCACCTGCTGTTGGATAGGGTAATCCAGAGAAGGGCAGTAGTATGCAAGCTCCCCCTACTGTTGGATAGGGTAATTCAGAGAAGGCCAGGAATATACAGGCTCCCCCTGCTGTTGGATAGGATAATCCTGAGACCATGAGTATGCAACCCCCCCCCTGCTGCTGGATAGGGTAAACCAGAGAAGGCCAGGAATATACAGGCTCCCCCTGCTGTTGGCTAGGGTAATCTAGAGGACAGGAGTATGCAAGCTCACCCTTCTGTTGGATAGGGTAACCCAGAGTAGGCCAGGAGTATGCAAGCTCCCCCTGCTGTTGAATAGGGTAATTCAGAGAAGGCCAGGAGTATGCAAACTCCCCCTGCTGTTGGATAGGGTAACCAGAGGCCAGGAGTATACAAGCTCCCCCTGCTGTCGGATTGGGTAATCCAGGGAAGGCCAGGAGTATACAGGCTCCCCTTGCTGTCGGATAGGGTAATCCAGAGAAGGCCAGGAGTATGCAAGCTCCTCCTGCTGTTGGATAGGGTAATTCAGAGAAGGCCAGGAGAATACAGGCTCCACTTGCTGTTGGATAGAGTAATCCAGAGAAGGCCAGGAGTATGCAAACTCCCCCTGCTGTTGAATAGGGCGATCCAGAGGCCAGGAGTATACAAGCTCCCCTACTGTGGATAGGGTAATCCAGAGAAGGCCAGGATTATACAGGCTTCCCCTGCTGTTTGATAGGGCAATCCAGAAAAGGCCAGGAGTATACAGGCTCCCCCTACTGTTGGATAGGGTAATCCAGACCCAGGAGTATTCAAACTCCCCCTGTTGTTGGATAGGTAAACCAGAGATGGCCAGAGCTATACAGTCTCCCTTTGCTGTTTGATAGGGCAATCCAGAGGCCAGGAGTTTACAAGCTCCCCCTACTGTTCGATAGGGTAATCTAGAGGACAGGAGTATGCAAGCTTCCCCTTCTGTTGGATAGGGTAATTCAGAGAAGGTCAGTAGTATACAGACTCCCCTCTCTGTTGGATAGGGTAATCCAGAGGCCAGGAGTATACAAGCTCCCCCTGCTGTTGGATAGGGTAATCCAGAGAAGGCCAGGAGTATATAGGCTCCCCCTGCTGTTGGACAGGGTAATTCAGAGAAGGCCAGGAGTATACAGGCTCCACTTGCTGTTGGATAGGGTAATCCAGAGAAGGCCAGGAGTATACAAACTCCTGCTGTTGGATAGGGTAATCCAGAGGCCAGGTGTATACAAGCTCCCCCTACTGTGAATAGGGTAATCCAGAGAAGGCAAGGATTTTACAGGCTCCCCCTGCTGTTGGATAGGGTAATCCAGAGAAGGCCAGGATTATACATGCTCCCCCTGCTGTTGGATAGGGTAATCCAGAGAAGGACAGGAGTACACAGGCTCCCCCTGCTGTTGGATGGGGTAATCCAGAGAAGGCCAGGAGTATACAGGCTCCCCTGCTGGTGGATGGGGTAATGCAGAGAAGGCCAGGAGTATACAGGGTCCCCCTGCTGTTGGATAGGGTAATCCAGACCCAGGAGTATTCACACCCCCCCTGTTGTTGGATAGGTAAACCAGAGAAGGCCAGAGGGATACAGGCTCCCTTTGCTATTCGATAGGGTAATCCAGAGGCCAGGAGTTTACAAGCTCCCCCTACTGTTGGATATGGTAATCTAGAGGACAGGAGTATGCAATCTCCCCCTGCTGTTGTGGCGTCCCACTTGTTTTTACTAAAAAAGCCCCTGGTTTTGTAATCTTTACAGATGTTTTGTGTGAGCCAGCTGCTGAGCTTTACTGTTTACATTTTCGGGCAAGGTATTTTGATTGATGGGGTCCATAACTAGAACTGCAGGCCAGATGCAAAATAAATGTCTCAAAAATAAAAGATAAATTACTGAAATTGTACAGACACCGAGGGTGGGTCCCAGCTGCTGTCACACAACTGTCAGCAAAATGACTCCTAAGTTGCACAACATGAAAATATTTTTGGTTGGCTGTGTTAGTATATTTTACATGATGCCGGACATGTCAGACTGAGGAAATTCAACTCATGAAAGAAAGCTCGGGTGCAGGCACAGTTACTGTCCCACGTTTTCACTCTATAATTAGCTTTTTAACCATTTTCCCTTAATGTCCGTGTTCATGAGCTTCACAATTGATGAAAGGCGTGTCTCTCGGAGTGTGTCTGTGGGACTGCAGGGGTGTAGACCGCTGTGCAGCGATTACAGTGACTATTACAATAGCTGTCTTGCATCCTCGTGCTTTTCGTGAGAGAAGGGGACAGGCGAGCACAGACCCTTTCTACAAAACATTAGCTCTTTGCCAAAATCACACTCTGTACTACACTGTGCAGGGGCATACGGTACGCAGCATGCTGTCACAGAGCTTCCAATGTGTTACACGTCGTGGCAAGTAATGCAAGGAAGCTTTTATTTTCTGAATTTACTCTCACTCGAGCCATATTTTACACCAAGTTCCTTCGACTTCTTTACACCTTGTGATTAGTGTATTTTGTTTTTTATCATATTTCTGCTTTCACGTATTCTTACAATCGTGTATTTCAGAAACTATGATGCTTTCAGTGAAATTCCCCAAATTTCTTGACACATCACAAGTTATCAAGACGGCTCTGCGTTGCTACCCACATACTGTACTTTACTGTATCGACTCACATTGTCACTTCTCTCGTTAAAGAAAGCAGAGCAACATTTTGTCATACTAAATTTGCTACTGCTGGAGATAAGTATTATTCCAAAGCAGCATTTTTCATACTAAATTTGCTATTGTTGGAGACATGTAATATTCAAAGTACTTCCTGCAAATTGGCATCATTCACGCCATCAATGTTCTCACATCCTTAGTTTTTCATATCATAAACCAGACCCGTAAACAAGATTTAGATGAATCTTGGGACAAATCTTGGTCGAGTCTCAAGGTCTTGAAGCCGTAATGTAGTCCTTCTAGTGTCCTCCTGTTGATGGGCCTTTGTTTATGTTTGGAAGAGCTAACTAAGATGCATCAAAGTTCCTCACATTCATTTCTAAAGGAGCAGTCTTTTAAAAAGTCTTCTGCAGTGTTCTGCTGGAATCAGTAAACCTCGGCTCTCTCTTTCAGGATGTCATCATTGTCAGTCGTGACTTGAGGCCCGATTATGAGTTTGGTGGTCCTGGAGCAGGCCTCCATGCCCCTCCAGGACTGCCAATCAGGACCGCCGCCTGCCCGCCAGATTACGATTTTTTTGTGGTCTGGCGCTTTCAAATGCACCTATGTATGCCTTGGAAAGGCACCGCCACCAGACCACCAGAGCGCGTTCCAGCACGGCATGGACTGGTAAGTCCATTCCGTGCTGGAACTGGGGGTGCATGCACAGAGGGGGGCACAACATGTCCCCCCTGCATGCACCCCTGTAGGACCCCCTTTGTTTCATGACCACCAGCAGTTTCATCGAGGAAGAACCTCTATGACACCGCTGGCAGTCCTGAAACTCGTAATATGCATGGCAGTGCCGCAGCAGCACCGCCAGCATATTGTGAACCCCTGACTGCCTCAGGACCGCCAGGGAACACGGTTCCCTGGCGGTTGCGGCAGTGCAATGGCGGTTCGACGGCCAAAGTTGTAATACGGCTCATAATCAGGCCTTTGATGTCTTGGTGATTTCAAAATGTATTTTTGCACCACTTTAATGGAGCAAATGCATTTTGTGAATCAGATTCATTGTGAGGGGTTAACGTCATGGTGTGAGGATTCATGCCTATGTGCATTTTGCATGTATGTTTGTGCAAGGGTATGTTGATGGTGGGCTACAGTATTGTGGTTCACACCCTTAGTGAATGGATCATGTGGCGCAACCGTGCACTAGTATCCCACCCCTGTTTCATTCTGGTAGCAGTGCATTGATCCTAGACAAGAAAGATCTGCTTTTGCACACCTACAGATGCACTAGCAAAATATCAATGAAAATTCAAGCAGATACTTGCATTTAAAATAATAAAACCACGATTTGCTGAACAATGATAGTCCTGTTAACTGTCCTGATGTGTGCAGCTATTTGCCTTACGAAAACATCTGTGGAGTGGAAATAGGTTGCTTCCATTGGCATTTCAGGAAATGACAGGATGAAGAGAAAACCACATCGATTTAATACATCAGAGTCACACTGGAGGTTTCTGAATGCTAAGCTAGCTTTGGAGCACATACCTAGAAGAATAGCCGGGTATACGAGTGATTCAGAGATATCTTAGGCTTTTACGTACATGTCATTGATGCTGTAAACTACTAAAGCCAAACAATACCTGCCCTTGAAATCAAAGGGATCATTTAGAGTTTGGAGGAGCGGATGAACCTCCACCCGCCTGGTCAAAGTCGAGGTGGGGGACTGCCATGCAAGACAAGATAGTCCCAAGCAGAGAAATCGAACTATTACCTCCGATGCACACGAAGGAAACTCCATTGCCACCAGGGCTATTATTTTGTCGTTTTCCAGAAACAAACTGTTGCTCTGGAAGTTTATTCTTGAAAATGAATGCCGAATGAGCATAACAAATATATTGCACACTCAGCAAACTTTTCAACCTTAGAGCAATGGTTGCACCAGCTTCCGGTCTGAAGTCTTGGAGATCCCCACCAAGGAGGCCGGAATCTCTAAGGGCCTGATTAGGAGTTCAGCGATCTATGGCACTGCTGAACCCATGGTGACGGTGCAGCAACCGCCGCAGCTCCAGTCCGACCGCCGTATTTTGAGTTTGGCGGTCAGATCACCACAGGACTGCCGCAACCGCTGGGGATCATGGATCCCACGGCAGTGGCGCAGCGGTCAGAGACCGCAATATTCTGGCAGTGCCAATGCGGCTCAGTCAAGCATATTACGAGTTAGCCACCGAGACCCTTACCATGGCGGTGAACCCTGCCATGAAAAGGGTGACGGTGAGGCAACTAGCCTCTGTGCACAGGGGTGTATGCAGGGGGGCACATGTTGTGCCCCCCTGCATGTTTGCACCCCCCAGGTCCTGCACAGGAAGAAATGCACGACATGGTGCATTTCTCCCTGTGCAGGTACGTGCTGTGGCGCTCTCACAAAATGATACCAAAGGGGATGATGGACGGAGCGTTAGAGCAAATCAAACACTCACCCCCAGTCAACTGATCTGGGTTTAATCCATCATCATTCTTTAGCTCACTCCACCACCCCACTGCCTTTCTAGGGCTGTCTTTTGAGCCTTAGAAAGGCACCGCCGTGGGACTGCCGCCGTAGGACTGCCCGCCAGAATTACAACTCGTACTGCGGTAGGTGGACTGATAACAGGTTTGGCGGTCTTGGAGCAGGGCGCTGGTGTGGCAGCCCGCTCCAAGACCGCCAAACTCGTAATCAGGCGCTAAATCTTTATGGGAGGTCTTTCGCCATGGTAGCAGAGGTCATAACTACCGCTGGCTGACAGGCTGGTGGGCCCTCTAAAAGAAGGCCACACCTACTAATAACAACTGCAGTGGAAAGATACCCAATATTCCAGAATATATAGTGCAAAACTGGTGCAGTTTTGTACTGGTATTTGCACTGAATGACAAACATGTCGGATTGGGAACATGTTGTTTTTACACAATGAGGTACAAAATTGCACTGTAGCGTGTTTTGCTCTAAACATTATTATTGGTCTGGGTAAATTTACAAATGATGAAATACTAGTACTTCTCCATAACATTTATCGACTCCTCTGCCAACACCTCTATTCATACTGCTTGTTATTTTGTTTGGGTTTTAGCCAATTTACCCTTTAGCATTTCTTGTAGTTCAATGAGGAAATTTGCAATCTCAGTAGGATCTGTATTAACTTTCTTTAATTATTGGATTCCTTCACTTCCTTTTTATTCCAACAAGGGGATGTTTGTAAGAGCAGAGTTAGACCTTAGGGTTCAGAGAGCACATTGAAGAAGTATCCTTAGTCTACAAAGCCAACAATAGCAAAGATGTTATTTTTAAGAAAAGAATTGTAAGTGTTGCCATCATGGTTGCATTGTCAAGTACTTACAAGCGCTGCTATCCAAAATCTTGAGCAATGCAAAGGCTACGTCTTTCATGACATACAAGAATGTTATTTTGCTACAACAGCTCAGGGAGAAAATAACTGCCTTCTAATATCAGTGGGCAATCTGCAGGTTGCAGGTCTGAACCCCGGTGAAGTTCACTTCGCCTTTCACCATTCCTTCCTTTTATTTTATTCCTCTCAGCTAATTAGCCTTTAGCAAACAATATATGCAAATATACAGTCATACAATTAAGAAAACGTAACACATGATATGCATAGTGGAGAGTTTAATGGGCATTTGTGAGGGAGGACAAAAACATTGGGTTTAAAATTTCGGAGTTGTAGGGCAATTTTTGTAACTTCATTACAGATGTTCTTCTTAGAACGTGCCAGAGGGCTTTACAGAGCAGGCATAGAAACAACAGAGACGCATGCAAAATACTAGTTAATGTTTAGAGTTTGACGGATGGGGGACAGCTGCCAAAAATAGGCGATTTCACATTCGCCCTATTTAGACCATACACATGAGTATACACTCTAAGTAGGGTGGACGTGAGATCTGCCTGTTTTTGGTCTATGCTCTGAATCTGCCAAAAGTTACATAGCCCCTATAAGAAATTGGGTTATTGGTTGAATGGGGCGTGCGCCCTGGTCAAGCAGCAACCACAATCCTTGTCAAGGTAAGGCACAAGCAAGCCTCAAATTAACCTGTGCTCCACCCCTGATAGCTGAGCACAGAGCAGTCAGGCTTAACTTAGAGGTGATGTGTAAAGTATTTACGCAACACCTCAAACCGTTAAACATTGAAAACATCACACAAAAAGGATCCTACACCAAGTTAGAAAAATAGAGCGGATTTAATAAATAAAACAAGACCAAAATGACAAAAATCCAAACAGTAGAACTGGAGTTATGAATTTTTAAAGAATAAAATGTAAAATAGCACCTAAAAGCACAAAGCGCCAACCGCTGCCATCTGGTTGCGCTGGACTGGGCAAAGTCAAAAGTTAAGACCTACTGTGGTGGAGCACAGGTCGGATGCAGTCCCATGTTAGTCCCGCTAAAGGTTTACTTTGTCAAGTTTTGTGCCAAGACTCCCATCCGCGTTGGACAGGGCTGCTAGGAGCAGGAAGAGCAATGCGGGAGGCTGTAGGCGTGGCACGCAGAGCAGGTCAGCCGTCGCGGACGGGAAGGCTGGAGGTTTGCAGTCTCCGACGAGTGGTCGATGCTGCTGTGGCAAAAGGCAGGCTGCCAATGGTTAGAGCTGGTTTCCTGTGCGAGCGGCGTGGACTCGATGCGAACGGACCCGTTTGCGGTCGCGAAGAGCCCAAAAGCTTGATTTAAGCTCGCTAAGCCATACTAAAGGTCCAGGACCTGAGGGGCACCACTTGAGGGTCAGGAACTCACTGCACGTGGTTCCAGGTGCTGGTTGGGGAGCCCTTTATGTCCATAAGGCTCAGATCAGGAGGCCAGCAGACTAGCCCTTGGAGTCACTCTGGGGTCCTGGGTTCAAGATGTAGGTGCAGGTCCAGTTCTTCTTTCCCATGCAAGAGGGCACCAGATCAGCACAGCAGGGCAGCAGATCCTTTAGAGCAGCAGTCCAGCAGAGTGGCAGTCCTTGTAGCAGCACAGCAGTCCTTCTTCCTGGCACAGTATCTGCATGTCCAGAAGTGTACTGAAGAGTTGGTGTCTGAGGTCCAGTATTTATACCCAGTTGTGCCTTTGAAGTGTGGAGAAGCCTCTAGAGGCATGCCTTTGAAGTGCACAGATGGCCTGCCTCCCTGGTTCTGGCTCCAGACTAACTACAGGGGGTATGCAGCCCTTTGTGTGGAGAAAGGACACAGCCTGTTCAAGTGTAAGTGGGGCTGGGCCCAGCTCCTCCCACCCATCCTACCAGTGACGGCCCATTCAGTCACACCTAAGCTCCGCATTGTGTATGACTGTCTAGGAGGAAACACAAAGCCCAATTGCCAACTACACCCAGTCATGTGACCGAGAGACAGTCTGAAGGCACTATTGGCTAAGGCAAGAAAATGCCAACTTTCAAAAATTGGCCTCTTTAGTATTGTAATTTAAAACCCGATTTCACGATAAGTTAGGATTTTAAATTGTGATTTGAGAATCACCAAACATGAAGGGGCTAGCTGTTCCCATTTGAAAATGACACATAAAATGTAATAAGGTAATTCCAATGTTATCCTATTGGAGGAGTAGGCCTTGCAGTAGTGAAAAAACTAATTTAAGAGTTTTTCACTACCAGGACATGTAATACATTAAAACTACATTTCCAACTTTTTAAATACACTGCACCCGGCCCTTGGGGTTGTCCAGGGCCTACCATAGGGCTGACTTAGATGTATTAAAAAGTAAGCTCTGGGCTTGGCAAAAGGTTTACTTTGGAAGGTCGAAATGGCTGTTTACAAACTGCACACACAGCCTGCAATGGCAGGACTGCAACATGTTTTAAAGGGCTGCTTAAGTGGGTGGCCCAATCAGTGCTGCAGTCCCCCAAGTAGCATTTAATTTACAGGCACTGAGCACATGTAGTGACACTTTACTAGGGACTTATAAGTAAATTAAATATGCCAATTAAGTATAAGCCGATGTTACCATGTTTTAAGGAGAGCGTACAAGCACTTTAGCACTGGTTAGCAGTGGTAAAGTGTGCAGAGTCTTAAAGTCAGCAAAAACAGGAGGTCTGAAGGCAAAATGTTAGGGGGAAACAATGCCAAGGATGCCAGGTCTAACAGCCTGGGTGATGGATGATCATCTATTTTCACAATCAAAGCCATCAACATTCTATCCTAGTCACTGATGTTGCTATCACCTGGGCCTTGATGGTGTAACTGTTGAAGTATTGTTAACTCAACTTTGGTCCATTATCTTTTTACATCACCCAGCTGTGCATTAATTCTTTGTGCCTTCTAAGCTTTCCAGTACAGGTCTAAGGACCACCTTCTCTCTAAACCAGTGAAAGCTTGTTTACATCTGATGTGGTCTGGAGTGAGCTTGACAGGTTGATAAGTTCACCTTGGAGGGCGTACTAGGGGAGAGCCATGAAAAATGTATATATTTCTTTGTCTTTTTGGTTCACTTTGGTGCATTGGTGTTGCATTAAGAATGGCAAAGGGGTTGGTGAAGTGGTTTGTCCTTCCAAAGTATATTGGGGCCTTGCGTGAGTCGAGGAGGAGGCTGTCATGATACAGCAAATGTGTTACCTTTGGAGTGGGTGAGTTTGGTGACATGCTGCTTGAAGTCCCAGGTGATGAGGAGTGATGGGGATTCTTTCTTTAATCTTGTTGAACAGTGTAAGACTCACAAGTATCCTAAATTTGTAGGGCTTGTTCATGTGTATTCACTGTTGCTGCTGCTACAGCTGTGATGTCTTGCAGCAATGTCTGCTCTTTGATGGGCCTCCTTCTCAATGACTCTGATGTAACGGTTCTTGACTTGAGCGTTTCCCCCTTGTAAAAGAAATCAAAGTTACAGTCCCTGAGAAGGTACCATGGCATTGAGTGAAACCTGCCCATTCATTTCTGAGCTTCTATAGTTAAAGATGTGCCATTGTTATTGATGTTACAATGTAAGGCAAATCAGTCCGGCAAGAATTTTCAGAGCACTTCTACTGCTTTGTCTTTTATCTTGGGAAAGTGTGCATGGCGTCATGGGTGTCTCCACCAAATAGTTTACCAGCTACTGCCAGGCATCCTTTTATTCTTTTGGCCAATGGTGCACGAAAGACATACTAAGAAGCCCAAGGCTCTATGTATTTGCCATATCTCACATTTTGTGCATACTGTCTGTCTCGGGGTCCTTTCAGCGCCGGGACACTCTGTGGAGTAGCCGCGTGCTTTACAAGTACCTAGTTACATTACATTACATCTACTACGTTGAAGACCGGTGCGGTCACTGAGCCTTGGAGGCATCCCTTAGATCCACACATCAGATGAAGAGGGATATGATTGGCACCAGTGACCTTGATTAACATCTGTGGACCAACACAAATAATCTATAATTCCCACCATTACCTGTGCAGACTGACAATAAATGGTGGAGGTGATCTCATCAACTTCGCCACTGGTAAAAAAGATTTAATGGATGCTGGACAGTGAGCACACCACTGCCCCCTCCCCCCCTCCAAAACTGTTCTGTGATTTCCTTCATCCTCTGTCACACTGAGACTTAAGACTCTGGTTAGAGATGCTGAGGATGCTGCCAGCACAGAGGGCTTTCATGTGCTGCACAGTACTGCTGGTGTAATTTGCTTCAGCCTCAGTGTTCTTTAAAGAGGTGAGATTTCAACTCTTTCCTGAATGGGAGTAGCGTTGGGGGATGGGGTCCCTGATGGATATGGGGATGTTATTATAGATCCTGGATGTACAGATGGAAATGGCCTGCTGCCTTGTTTTCTTTTTTGCATTCCTTAGTCTGCAATCTGATGGTGTCCTGGTACCATGTGTGCAGAGAACCAAGAGAGATGGTGAGCTTGTCTGCAAAATAAGCAGGGCTGCTGGTCATGATGGCTCTGTAAAAGATGCAAGTGGTTTTGAAGATGATGCAGGCCGGCAATTGGAGCCCATGGAGTTCCATCAAGATGAGGGTGATGTAATCATATTTCTTCAGTTATTGAATGAAAAGTGCTGCAGCTCATAGGATATAATTTAGGGGTGCCAGTATGGAGTCTGAGAGGCCACAAAGCAGGGCGTTACCACCGTCCAGATGTGAGAGCTGGAGGGCTTGAACAGCAGCTCTGACGTCCCTTTCTGGGAGAAATGGTTTCACTTTCTTTAGAAGAGAGAGCTCGTGCCAGGCTGTTTTTGTTTTTTTGGCAATCTGTTTCTTGAGGCTGGGATTGGTGTCCAGGGCAAATGCTAGTGACTTGCCTTTCGATGAAAGTTGGGGTTGAAAGACATCAAGGTGCATTATAACTCATGAGGGGTTAAACTAATGCAATTGGATTATAATTAGATTATTCCAGCGATTAACAGTTTTGTCAAGAAAATCAGATTGCATCCTGTCACTCAAATATTGTGCATATACAAAATCTTTGCCTGCAGTGCTGTGATAACAGAGACTGACTCGGTGTGTGCTAATTTAGGGTTGCTGCTTCAGCTGTTATCATGCCCAGACTGGGTAGAGGGAAGGTTACGGGGGACCATGCAACGTAGAACCCACAGCACGTGGAATTAAGCAGTCAGGGACATAGAAGTCTGATACCGCAATTCAGCTGTGCATACTCACATCCTATTCAGGGCCTAACATCTCCGGCCTTGGCTGAGGGGCTGCTGACCCACCCCTGGCCTCATATTGTGCTCAGAGCTCACCTTCAGCAGCACCTATAACTCTTATTCACCCGTGCCTCTGATGAGCACTGAGCTATAGAACTAAGCAGGCTGTTGAGCTCAAGGCGGGCATCAACTCGTTTGGGGTGTTAACCCAGTTTTCATATAGGTAACATCCATGCAGTGCAATGCACCCATCGCAGTCTGCAACAGGTTTTTCAGATTCTTGTTGACAACTGCTTTTCTTTACCTCCCTTACACAGGAGCATAGCTTAGTCAGTGAGATTCGTGGGGGTGTGAATCTCAAATTTCCCAACTAAAAAAGCAGTAGGCTGCAGGGTGAATAGGTGAGATGACCAAGGTTTGGGATGACCTGTACCCAAGAGCAGCAGGGTCAGTACTGATTTGATTTAGGTGGGCCTCTGGAGCTGAAACGACTTCAGAGTACAATGTCCGCCATACTCAATGTCTGCCCCCAAAATTTTGAGTCAGGCAGACTGCAAGTTTTACACCGTGTTAAACTTCCTCTGATGGCCAGATGGGGTAGACAACGTCAGAGGTAAGCCATTTGCCCTATTTAGAGTGGACGAATGGATGACTTTTTTTTCACTGTCAGTCACAGTGAGGGACAGTAAAAAAAAGAAAAAATTAACCCCACACCATGGAAGAAAGCTCCCATGGCCTGGGGGTCATCAGTTTTTTTGTATTTTTTAAAAACACTTGATTTATAGATTTTTACATCTTAGGACATTGCCCAGCTTAATCAAACAATAGGTCTAAGCAGAAGACACCACAGGGCTAACACATAGTTTTCTGCAACAGGTGGCACCTTGACGAGAAAAACAGGGTGGGGACAAGTCACAGCAGAACCTCAGTGGCAGCATCCGATTCACTTTCAGATGAGGAATATCCCTCAAAATGAGAACGAAGCAAAGTAGTCAGCATAATCGTGGCCAGATTAAGCTGCTCCCTCTCCCTTTTTGCATATGTTTTGAACGGCATCCAAATTCTCTCAAATTTACAGAGTCTGTCCGTAATAATAGTGGTCAAACACTCCATGCCATAAATGTGCCAGACCTTGGTCCACTATAGTGTGAGGCTAGGAGGAAGCGGGTTCTTCCAAGTGTGGGAGATTGAGAGTCGGGCTGCCAACAGAAGGTGAGTCAAGTGTTTGCCTTTAGGGGTGGTATGAGGGTACACTGAATCCTCTCGAGATTCCCCCCAGGTACATCATTGAATGGGTCGAATGGTAGCTCCAACATACAGATCGACCAGCTCTGCTGGAGAACCTTCGCTAAGTACCTCCTCACCAATGTACATTGCCACCATATGTGAATACACATGCCTCTCTCTCCACAGCTGCACCAACAAAGGCTGGGCGTTCTCAACATTGCATTCACTCTCACCAGTGTAAAATAACACTTAGTGAGGATTTTATATGCATTGCCCTATGTTGTAGGTATATCGAAGACTTGGCCGCTTGTATCCAAATTTGCAACCATGTCTCCTCCGAAATCGAGCCTCCCAGATCCTCTTCCAATTTCAGCTCATGGTTATGTCTCTGCGTTTGTGAGTGTGTACGTAGCATGGCATTTAGATGAGTGATTTCCTTCTTTGTGTAACCCTGGGTGAAAAGTTGTTCCACCAGTGTTTTGGCTTTGCTGCCGGGAACCTTAACCCCCTCAGTGTTTGCCCAGTGGAGTAGTTGGTTCAGACAAAATTAATCAGCTCCTGTTAGCTGGAAGAGCCATTTACTTGCGTGGTATTTCTATGCGATGTAACGAGTGCTATTCGTCAATGGTATCTCCATTGTGGTAAAGCTCACCTAGGAGTGGGGGGGGGTCCCTCCCCTCCAGCTTTCAAAACGCATGTCTGTCAAGCCAAGTAGAAAGTCTAGATTCTTAACAATGGGAGAGAGAGGGGAAGGGTATGTTGTCGCTTCTCACTTCTTGAAGCCGATTCATCTTTTTCCAGTATCTCAGTTGAGATCAGTCAGCTGATGTAGCGTAAAGGATCTTTGTTGTTTTCGGGAAATGGTCTCTGTATTTCACCCACAATAAATAATGAAGGAGGAGGTGTGAGCAGCCCTGTTCCATCAACACCCATGGTTTGTTGTAAGGGATTTGATGCCAGTCCAGGGCAGAATGCAGTTGGACAGCATGTATGTAGTTGGCTTTGTTGGGAAGACCTAGCCTCCCCCTCTATTGTTTACTTGTACAGTTACTGCTCGACACTCATGGTGTACCATTGTTCTACACAAATCGTAGCACTTGGGTCTGGATATGGTGCAGGATCTAACTGGAGTACCCAATGGGAGAGTTTGGACTATATGGAGCAACCGGGGTAGGAAAATCATTTTAATGCCATTTATGTGCCCCAGCCCGGAGATTTCCAGGTGGCCCAATGTAGGAAGCTGGGGTTCTGTTGCAGTAACCCCACCACTTTTTGACAAACTACTGATGCACTTTGACTTGATGTGCCCTGGGTCCCTGCCAATCAGGTTCCCAGGGCCTGTGTTCTTTCCCAAAACTGTACCTTGTACCCCCAATTGGCATCTCTCTGGCCACATGTCAGTCCCTTGTAAAAGGTACCATGGGTACCAAGGGCACTGTGGCCAGGGAAGGCCTGTAAGGGCTGCAGCACTTATTGTGCCACCCTTAGAGGCCCTGTGCCTTTACACACACACACTGCCATTTCAGGCTGCGTGTTTTGGTGCAGAACAAAGTGAAGAGTCGACATGGCACACATCCCTGTGTGCTATGGCTACAACCCACTGGACTGGCATAGGTCAGCCACCCCTCTAGCTGGGTGCACTATACCAGTGGTGAGGGTACAGGTGTATGCGCCCTGTACCCCTACAGTGTCTAGACCAATTCTTAGACATTATAAGTGCAGTAATGCCATTACGGGTATATGGTGCTGGGAGTTTGTCATTACAAACTCCACAGCACCATAATGGCTTTACTGAAAACTGGGAGGTTTGGTATCAAACTTCTCAGCACATTAAACCCACACTGATGGCAGTGTGGGATTTAATGAAAAATGCACTCAGAGGGCATCTTAGAGATGCCCCCTGAAAAACGACCAGCCTCTGGTGGATACCCTGACTGGTACACACCAGCCTGCCACCACAAGACATGTTTCTGGATCCCTGGGGTGGGAGCCTTTGCTCACTGAGCCCAGAAACAAAGCCTTTCCTGGGCGGAGGTGGTCACACCTCCCACAGGCCAGGAAGAGCCATCTGTGGCAGGGGAGCTTGAAAGGCCTTGCCGCCTTTGTAACGCGACCCCAGCCTCTCCTGCTATCAGGAGCAGGGCCCCTTCCTGTCTCCCCTCCTTTTTGGCGGGAAGACAGGCGGGAAAAATTAGCCAGTCCAGAAGGTGTGTCCACCTCTGCCAACCCCACCCCTCAGGTGGGGGAGGCGAGGTGAAGCCCACTCTTCAGTGTCCGCCATCTTGCAGATGGCAGGCACTCTCCAATCAGGATTGGGGATTGTGCCCACTCCCCCACGTGGGGTGAACACACCAAGGCTGTAGTCACCCTAAGGTCAGTAGCCCATTGGCTACTGACCTTGAGACCCCTAAAATGCCCCCTAAATACAGTATTTAACCTAAGAAGAAGAAGGACGAAACAAGACGCCCAGCAGAGGAGACTGCAGAGAACAACTGACTTGGCCCCAGCCCTACAGGCCTGTCTGCAGTTTCTAGAGATCCTGCGCAAAAAAGTCACCTTGTCCTGCAGCCAGCGACCTCCAGAAACCCTGGGAGGACTGACTGCCTTCAACAAAGACCGAATCTCCTGTGAACAGCAGCTCTGTTCAAAAGAATCACAAAGAAAGACTCCGAGCCTGCTGAGGACAAAGAAACCCGAGGCCTGGAACCACCACTGCACCCAACGCCTACGGCCTGAATCCGGGTGGCCCACCGGTCCCACCGAGGTCCCCCAGCGCTCCAGAGTCCGAGTCCACTGTGGGTTGACTCCTCCAGGACTCCCCGACGTCGCCTGCAGCCTCTGCACTGAGACCCCCCCCAACCGTCAGTGGCCCGGTAAGGTGAAATCCGACCTCAAAAGACACCCTTGCATCCAGCCGCCCTGCGCCCTGGAGAGGAGAACCTGAGGTGCACCCAAGTCCCCGAGCCCTCCAACTTACCTGCCCAGCTGTTGGTTCCTCCCGGAAGTCTTCCTGGACCGAGCCTGCAGCCAAAATCCAAAACCGGCAACTCCCATTGAAATCAACAGGGCACCCGACGCCAAAACAGCACCCTGCCGCCCCTGTGGGTGCACCTTTTGTGCTAAACTGGATCCCCCTTTGCCCTGAGCTTACGTCCAGGAGCTTTGCTTCCACAACCCTGTGGCCTGCTCGTGAGCAGCCACCAACTGGAGGCCCCCTATCATATAACATTGGGCCTCAGCACTCTGCACCCGGCCGCCCTAGTGCTGCTGAGGGTGTTTCAGGAGTGCATCCTTGACTCTGGGGTAACCCTGGTTCTAACCGCAGAATACCAACTCTCACAAACTTGTACTTACCTTCAAACCGTTAACTTCATTTTTCTCCATAGGAATACATTGACTGTTTTTCCTTTAAAATTGTTCTAAGTGTGGAATAGGTTTGTATAAAACACTGAAAAACTGAAAATGTACAAAAACTGATTTACTTACCTTTTCTCTAGGAAATGTCCCAGTGTGATATCTAGGCATATCACACTGAGTAGAAAAAGTAACTTAAAAAGTAATCTGAAAAGTAACGTACAAAGTAATGTGTACAGTAACTGAAAAGTAATTTCAAAATATTGACTTACCTGCAATTCAATCAATTGCATTTGAACCTGTATTCAAAGGTAAAACATTGCATAAGATTTTGCAAAGCATTTATCTCACTTACCTGCACCAGGCTTGGCTTGGTTCTAGAAATAAAATAACTAAATAATATTTTTTATACAAACAAATTGGTCTGAGTTCAGTCTTTGAGTGTGTGACATCATTTGCTGCCTGAGTGTGTGCAACAAATGCTTAACACTACCCTCTGATAAAGCCTTACTTCTCGCCCACACTACCACAAATAGAGAGTAAGGTGCTATCTACTTTTACCTCTGCCTACTTTTGGGGTTCCACTGGACTCTGTGCACACTTTACCTCATTTTGGTATAGAATATTCAGAGCCAGCTTCCTACACCCAATGGTAGAGATCCTTTAACAGGACCTCAAACACTAGGGGCACATCGCCCTCAGAGAAGCCATTAATGGTAAGAGTAACAGACATATCTAGGCACCATAGCGAAGTACCCGCCCATGTAAGACCTGAAGAAGTCAATAAGTGTTGGGCACTGCCCATTGGGCCCGCTACACCTATTCCTCTATACTTCGCGAAATTGATGCGAAAGCCCAAGCGCTTAAAATTGTCTCAGTTCGTCTAAGAGGAATGGCAGGGAGGCATCGGGAAACATCACAGTACATCATCAGTAAATAGGGTCTCTTTATACTACTCCCCATCAACCTCAAATCCCGAAATATCGGGACTGGCCTCCAGACGGTGGACCAATGGTTCCATTGTTAGTGCAAACACCAAGGGGGACAGGGGGCACCCTGTCTAGTTCCCCTGCTCAGGGGGATCGAGGAGGAGTGAGCTCCATTTACTTTGATTCTGGCCACTGGTCAATATTTATGTAATCATATGGGGTCTCAGGCCAGTCTTGGTAAGGTAGCATTTTGAGGAAATGTGTGTGAACCCTGTCAAAAACCTTCTCCACATCCAGCGAGAGAAGGATAGTAGTTGTTTTGGTCCTCTCAGTTATGTCAATAGCATTAACCAACAGTCGCTAATTGTGTTTTGCCTGTCTGATCTTATCGATATGCAGACTGGTAACTTGATAAAAGTAATGGCCATTTTGTGTACAACCAGGAGACTAGTATGGATGTGAATATTTTGATATCAAAATTAAGTAATGCAATGGGCCTATAGGAACAACAGGCCGTAGGATCCTTGGCAAGTTTCAATAATAGCATGACTAACGACTCCGTCATAGTAGGGGTAACCATCTTTGTAATAAGAAAACAGTTGAAAACCCTGGCCAAGGGCTCTGCCAGTAAATCACAATAGGCTTTGTAGAAAGACACAAACAACCCATCTGGCACTGGAGTTTTGTTGCCTTTTAAAGTTGTGGATGGCTAACTTTTACCTCGTCAGGTGAGATAGGATCTTCGAAGTCCTGAAACAAGATGGGATCTAAATGGGGAAAAGCAAACCCAGGTAAATATTGCTCCTGGTTCATGCTAGTTGGTGGGTGTGCCCAATGTATATAGGAGTAAAAGTCTGTAAAGTTAGTAAGGATAGTTGTAGTGTCTGTGCAGGACCGCCCTTGGAAGTAAGAATACGGTTTCTGGACTGTTTCATTCTCAACTTACACGCTAGTAGCATATTGACCTTATCTCCCTTTTCATGATACTTTTGGTTGTGGTAGAAAAATTTTCAAGTTGTGTTGATCATATATAACTGTTGTAGCTCCCCTTGACCTGTCCCAAATGTTTATGCACCTTAGCCGACCCAGAAGCTTTGTGTTGGACCGCTAGTTGGGATAGTTGGACTCTAGATCTAGTATTTTGGCTTGGGCCAGTTTAATGACTATCGCTGTGTGAGCTATTAATTTGCCCCTTAGCATGGCTTTAGCCACCTCCATAGGGTGGCTAATAAGACCTTGTCAGTGTCATTTTGTTTAAAGTAATTTCTCAAGGGCCTCTTGTATTGTCATGCAAGGCTGGGCCATGGAAAGCGTTCTCATTAACATACAAGGAGGGGGAAGTGGGATGGAGGTGCACACCTGTATCCACGAAAAGGAACACCAGGGCATGGTCGGAAAGGACCTGTGTACCTATGGAAGTGTCTATGACTCGCAATTGTGAGGGTCGAAAGATTAGGAAAAAATCAATTTTTGTGTGAGTTTTATGCACATTTGAGTAGTAAGTATAATCCTTCTCCGCCCCTTGAGCCTCCCTCCAGATGTTCACCAACTGCTTGTCCGTCAGGCCCTGTAACAGTGCCAGGGGGACGGGGTAAGTATTGTACTGTGCCACTGACCTGTCCAGAGGGATTCAAGACTGTATTAAAATTACACCCTTTTGAAAATAGCCCTTTTTGCAGAGTTACCCTAAACTTTATGCCTTCCTCCTCTTTTTCTGACCTTGGTGTTGTTGACTTTAGGACTCTGTGCACTTTTTCACTGCTAACCAGTGCTAAAGTGCTTGTGCTCTTTCCTTAAAATGTGGTAACATTGGCTTATCCACAATTGGCATATTTAATTTACTCATAAGTCCCTATTAAAGTGCGCGGCATGTGCCCAGGGCCTGTAAATTAAAGGCTACTAGTAGGTCTGAAGCACTGATTGTGCCACCCAATTAAGTAGCACTGTAAACATGTCTTAGGCCTGTCACTGCAGCACCTGTGTGTGCAGTTTTAAACTGCCATTTGGACTTGACAAGTTAAACTACTTGCCAGGCCCAAACCTTCCTTTTTATAACATATAGGGCACCCCTACGGTAAACCAAATACAGCCTATGGGCAGGGTGCAATGTATTTAAAAAGCAAGACATGTACTTTTAAGTTTTAGTTGTCCTGGTAGTGAAATACTCTTAAATTTATTTTTCACTACTACAAGACCTATCTCTACCATATGAAAACATTGAAGCTTCCTTATACCATTTTATAAGTGTAGTTTCCAATTGGGACAAGATAGAAAAATCAAAATTGGTGTCTCTGGACTCACAATTAAAAAAAACAACTTATGGTGAAGTTTGTTTTTAAATTGCAGTTCTGAAAATGCCACTTTTAGAAAGTTGGCATTTTCTTACTTAAATCATTTGGCGCCTTCTGCCTGTCTCTGGAATACACGTCTGAGGTGGGTGGCAGCTGGCTTCCTACATTCCCTCTAGGCAGCCACACACAAAGGAAGAGTAGGTGTGACTGTGCAGGCATCTGCATGTTGATGGGTCATCCTGAGGCAGGATGAGGGAGAAGAGCTGACACTCTGCAGCTAGGGCTAGATCCTGTCTTCACACAAAGGGTTGCATACCCCCTGTAGTGAGTCTGGGGCCAGGGCAGGAAAGGCAGGGCCTTGTGCATCTTTTTGAAGTCTCCTTACTTCAAAGGTCAAAATGAGTATAAGTACTGGACCTTTGACACCATGATTTTAGTACACTTCGGGAACTGAGCACATTCTACCAGGAAGAAGGACTGCTGTGCTACCAGGAGAGACTGCCACTTTGCAGAGACTGCTTTGCTGCTTTGCTGTGTAGGCCTGCTGCCTGCTGCTTCTTGCCTGGGAGTAAGAAGGATTGGACCTAACTCGCTATATCCTCTAAGAACTTAAGTGACTTGGAACTGACTCATTTCCTTCGACGCATTGCCGCTTTGAGAACATCCCTGCACGGCTCGATGACTACGCGGGATCCATCTCCAAGGTTCATCGACGATGCAGTGACTTCATCGTAAGGGGTTCGACGATGATGCGGGACCCGACTGCGAGGCTCCACAAAGACGCATTGCATTCACCACAAAGGGGCCTGACGACGACGCAGCTACCCAACTGCGTGACTCGTACCGACGCACCTTGCTCTTGTCGACGATGCATCTTCCGGGAAAGTACTGTCTTCAGAGGACCTGGGTGGTTCCTGTATCTGAGCCGTGCTCAATCGCGGTCAGTCTGTACTTTCAGATTTACCCCGTCCAGTGTGAATCAAGTAACCACTATGTGCTATTTGATTCTAAGCACTATGTTGCAATTTAATCTTTAAAACTTCATATCTCAAGTTCTACTTATTGGATTTTTGTCTCTTTTTGGTCTTGTTTTACTCACAGAAATATTCTACATTTTTCACTGTGTTACTGTAATTAAAGTGTTGCACAAATACCTTACACATTGCCTCTTTAGTTCAGCCTGCCTGCTCTGCGCCAAGCTATCAGAGGTTGAGCACAGGCTAATTTTTGCTGTGTATCTGACTTACCCTGACTAAGATTGTGGTTCCTGCTTGGACAGGGTACATACTCTGCCAACCAGAATCCCAATTTCTAACACCCCCCACTATCAAATTGCCCCTGTCACAATCTGCTATCAGTGGTAATAGGGAGAAGTAGAACTTGTCTTTTCTTTATTTGGTCCATAATGGAGAACCGAGTGATAGTGTGTGCACCCACCTGGCACCCGAATCCGTCTAGAGTGGCACAGTGTGTGAAAAACAATGGTTTTGAATGCTACTCAAAGGTATTTCTAGTGGTTAGACTATTTGCAAGTATTCATTCCATCACCTTTTGGGTGTTTGATTGCCAGTAGGATGCCTGGAACCTGAGACCTATGCAGCTTTACAAGTCTACTACTGCCAATGTTTGTGAATTCTTAAAAGTAGTAACTTTTCATCCATTCAAGGAGTACTTCTGTTGGTTTGGGTGCATATTTGCTACTTTTTTGGTAAACTGGTCACTATATATACTTAAGTTACTGATCGAAAAAATGAACAAGTTAAAACATCTGGATGATGAGAAAAACCAACACAGTCAGGGCAGACCCAACTCAGGGCCTCCAGGCCTAACTACTAGGTTAAGAATGCATTTATTTGGGGTGTGTCACACCCCAAATACCATTCCTCTTCCCATTACTTCCACCCCAAACCTACGCCCCTGCTCATACAATATCCTTTTTTGCAAAGGAATTTTCAGGAAGGAAAGTTCACTCAGACAAAGAATTCCAATACGCTGGCCCAGACAAAAATTGTTAAGTACAATATCATGCAATGGTTTAATGGTTTAAAAAGCAAATATCGATTACTGGAAAAAAGCTATATGCTTTGCATATGCAGGGCTCAAAATATATGCTTGAATTATTGCAAATCACGGTTTCTTTCAGGCACTAGATCTGCTAGCATTGAAAAGTTTTCATCAAAATGAAAGGCTTCCCTGTTGTTTACATGTGGAATGCCTACCTGCTGCATTGGCAATTTGTGCCCTGTGTAGATTGGAGCTTTGTCAAACACTCTGTAAACACTGTGAAGTATGCACAATTGCTCTAATATCCTTTGTGATAAAAGTGGTAGAACATTTGCTGGTTTTCAAAAGCTAGATTTGGGATTCAAACAGATCTTAATTTTAAGCCAACACCGCTTTTATGTGGCAACTGTGACTCCTATGCCTTAAATGGGAACACAAAAAGATGATGGACGGAGCGCTGAAACTTTTCAGACACTCACCCCCAATCACAGATCTGGGTTGAATCCTACATCGTTCTTTAGCTCACTTTGCCACCCCAGTTCAGACCCAGTTATATGCAAATCAGTCTTGATCCTGTTCCTCATGGGAACAGTCCAGCCCGAATTGCCAAGCCAGGTCTTCCCTGGACCGGAAACAAGCATCCTGGGACCAGTTCCGGGGTAACACCCCTCATCAGCCAGACTAGCTTGAATCCAGTGGCAAAGTGAGCAAGGGACCCGGGTCTGGGCATACCCTGCCAACTTAGGGCAAACAAAGCAAACACAAAGAGCTGATGGACGGAGTGCTGAAACTTTTCAGACACTCACCCCCAGTCACAGATCTGGGTTGTATCCATCATCGTTCATTAGCTCACTTCGCCACCCCAGTTCAGACCCAGCTATATGCAAATCAGTCTTAACCCTGTGCCTCATGGGAACAGTCCAGCCCGAACTGCCAAGACAGGTCTTCCTGGGAATAGCATACTAACAAGTCCCCGAATTTAAAGTGCTTTTGGCAAAAAACAGTCAGGACTAGCAGGCATTCATTATATGGGGTCACTTTGCAGCAAGGTTTTGCCTCCTTGTCAAACTAACCATTAGTTTTAAGGCAGACTCACCAGGTATCAAACCAGGACTGTTTAATAACTCATGTTTTGTTTTCTTCTCTGTAGGCAGCCGTTTTTAGTATATGGGTGCCTTTTTAAAGGAGATGTGTTGTAATGAAGCTGATTGAGTTAGATTTAGGGAGATGATGTTCTGTTTGAGAGCATTGATTGCTAATATTCATTTATGAAAAGGTAGTTCATTAGACTGACTTTACTGAAAATAGTTGTCCATAACCTCCAGGTCACAAGTTGCAATCCTGGCAGGGCCTACTCTACCTTTCCTCCACCAGAGAGCAAGAACATAATTGGTTTTGATAATGCATTGACAGATGAAGTCACTGAGAAAAAGGATGGCCCGGTCCTGAGTACCCAGTTAACCATGTAATGTGTTCTGTGAATGCTGTCTTTGTTCACTTCATTTGGATTAAAGTAACAGATTACAATAGTTTTGCTGATGAAAAGTTGATGATTGTGCGTCCTAAGTTTAGCATAAGCAAACTAAATAGAAACATTTTAAATCACTATATGTGTGTGTAGGTGCGGGGGAGTGGTTTGAAAGGGAGGTGATGAGTCCATTACAGAGCTGCCAAATGGCCCAGTGACTTGTGCGTCCAGTGGCTTCAGCCGGTCCGGGTGTTGTGGCCAAAGTTACTTTAAATTATGGATTGTTTTGGGGTATTTAAAAATTACTGCGCTGCACAAAAGGGGCTGATTTATTGCGTTATGTGCCCATAACTGATTAGATCCACTCACAATGAAGTGTCACTGAGGGTGTCACACATATGGCATTGCAATGTCAAACATCAGCACATACAGTACATAGAAATGTCATACATAGTCAAACTCAAAACATGGCAGCCATGAAGGGTCATGTCGCTGAGCCAGGTTTGTACTTTTTCTTGTTTGTGGTTCTTGGCAGATTAAATATATTCTGTCTCGGTTTGGTTGAGCTTCAGATACGCACTGGACATCCAGGTCTGGATGATGTGCAGGCAGTGTTTGAAGCTTTGGAGACTTTCTAGGTGAATTGTGTAGGATTAGCATATTAGTTGTCCACATTACGTATTAGTTGTTTCTATGCCTCAATGAAGGTTGGGTATAGAGAATAGGAGAGTTGTGGTGAGCTCTAATTACCTAATCTCTGCTCTCCATGGAAACAGAACTGAACAGTCTTCCAGGTGGGTCTTGTAAATCAGATACACAACTAATTTCATCCCAAACTCTAGACCAGTTTAAGCCAGAGGTAGACGTTGTTTCATAATACTAGATAATCTATTCCATTCTTCATGCTTGGCAACTTGAACTACCACCTGAAGCACCTCACTGGCCCCAACACAGTCAACATCCTTGAGGACCTGTCAAACCTTGGATTCACCTAGTGAGTGGAAGCCCACGCACACGCCACTGGACACCTACCAGATCCCATTTTGACTAGTTTTTACGGCATCACAGTGGACAGGCCCACACTGATCACCTAGTCCAACCACACCCTTGTCCATTTCAGCATGCCCATCCCACATCACCACATAAGTACTGCCACCAAATCATCACAAGCAAACTAAAGCAAAATCTCAAAAAACACATGTTCCACAGACCTCATAGACCAGCTACTAAATCATCACAACAACCTTCACAGATCCATCACCAATTTCAACACCTTGATCACCTCCTGAGCAGACACCCTGTCTCCTCTCACAACTTCTAAAGCCACAAAATCCACACTACAAGCAGGCTGATATACGTAAGAGCCCAAAACTCGCCGAACACAAACTCAAACTCACTGCAAGCAATTAGAATGCAAAGGAGACTAAGTCAGAACGACACTGACATAATCACTTACAGGTCTGTCCTTAGGCACTGTCACCAGCAAATCAAAGCAACCAAACACTCAACGATCACTGATCAGATCGAGAACAGCACCAACAGCTCCAAGGAAATATTTGCAATCATCACCTCTCTCACAGCAAGCTCACCACCACACAAAACCTCTGCAACCAGCTGTCCCACTTCCTCAGGAATAAGATCACCAGCATCTATGTCAACTTTGAGCCCGAACCGAACCAGCCCACCCTTGCTTCCCTCCTGCCTGTCACAACCAACTCCCGGAGGACCACCCTGACTGTTTGACCAGCCATTACCACTCAAGAGACTGCAACAACCATGCTGTCCATACACACCGGAGCACATTTAGACCACTGCCCTCACCATGTCTTCAGCAAGGGACTGGACCCAATCAGCAAAGTCCTTACTGCGCTCCTGAATGACTCGATGAACACAGCTGCCTTCCTGGAAACACGACACAATGCTCATCCTCCTCAAGAAACCTTCTGCAGATGCAATGATGCTAGCCAACTACTGGCCCATCTCCCTACTACCCTACCCACAAAAGTAATGGAAAAGATGATTAACAAGTGAATAGCCTCCTAAATCAATGACAACCACCTCCTTGATAACACTTAATCCGGTTAAAGGACCACCCACAGCACAGATAATACCCTCATTGCCACTATGGATAACATCAGAATAATCATGGGTAGAGGAGATTCCACCAATGTCTTCCTTCTGGACCTATCCGCAGCCTTCAACACTCTCTCCCACCCAATCCTCATCTAACGATTACACAAAACCGAAATCAAGGGACCAGCACTCAGATGGATCTGCTCCTTCTTTACATCCCACACCTAGTCGATTAGCCTGGATCTTTTCACCTGAGACACAGCCGACTTCATTTGTGGAGTTCCTCTTCACCCAGCCCCACCTTGTTCAGCACCCATGTGACCCCTCTCACTAACATCATCCGAGCCCCCAGACTCAGCATCATATCCTACGCAGATGAGACCCAGCTCATAGTCTCCATAAACAACAAAAGTTGATTCAACTTCTTAACCTGCATGACCTAAGTCTCCAGATGGAGGAAAACCAACTGCCTCAAGCTCAACACAGATAAGGCAGATGTGGTCATCTTCGGCAAGGACACCTCTCTCTGGAAATCCACATGGTGGCCTGCTGAACTTAAACCCACACCTAACCCGACACCACTGGCAAAAACAACTGGCAATAATGAGCAACAACCAGCTCATCACGACACGTCGATTGAACGCAGTCTGTGCTGTCGTGTAGTTCCTATAAGACCTATGTAGGATCTCCGCGTTTAGACAACATACACTGCGGGACTGGTGTCCAGACTGATTCCAGACACCCAACGGGTATGTTGGCCTGTGTACCAGCTAGCTCGCAATGCCACTATAACCTCCTCTTACCAAGGAGAGAATAGTTCTTGGCAATTATCGAACATGACAACCCTGATCCCTCAGGACCGTGGAAACAGTAACTTACTTTTCGCTCAGTCACTCGTGCTTACTTGTTCTCAGAGAGATACACAGAATAAACGGTTGGGACGTTTTCAATAAGTATTTATTGAACAGTCAATATTCTAGCGTAAAATAAGTGCACTGAAATCACCAGTAGCATAGATAAATGAGTAACAGCACTAAGAAAGTAAACAGATGGTAGGTTTCTACCATTTTGCTAAAATCATAACCACAGGTAAGTATATAAAATACATGGCAGTAAAATGCGTACTCCTACGATGCGACCCTAACTAGATGTACCTAAGTGTACCTAGCATGTGAGTAGGTGTAAAGCCAAGAATCCCTCTAGGATAAAGCCAACCCCATTACCTGATGTTAGATTGCTGGGCCTCATTCTGGTCTCGAGCTGAACACCCTGCAAGGGATGTCAGACCACTGCGAGCTGGAGTATCTGCATGCAGGAACCTCGGCGTCTTGCGTCAGTGTGTCGGCATGGAAGTCGTGATCTCCTCTTCCCATCTCAGCAAGATGTGGTGTTTATATACCCTAAGGTATCCCCAGGGGTTCTACCTTGCTGTGCCAGTGTCTGACTTAGGATGACGTCGGGAATTAACTTTATACACAGTTATTATGCAGGAGATGACGGTCCAGCTGTGATTCCAAGAAACTAAGAATCTCATGCATAATTTATGAGGCCAGTGTCCAGGGAAAAACCCTACGTACTTATGTGTAGTATTGTAACTGGGTAAAAGGTCAGTCCTCCAAATCCGTTATGTATGTAGTATAGGAGAGAATGTAGGTGAAGGGCTATGATGATACCTAGACCTATATCGGGGTACCTATATGAAATATAACACCCACTCCTCATCCGACTGGATGACATTACTAAATTCTAGCGTACTACCAAGGCGTTTAGAGGTTTGTACTCAACAAATAATAAACAGTTTTAAGAGAAGTAAAAAAGCGTTAAAAACCCTTTAAAAAGTGTTCTACAAAAAATCAGTCAAGTAGTGGCTCTAAAGTGTCTGTTTATATAGTCCGAACAACTACAAGCATCTGAAAGCCATGCAGGTCAAAATGTTTCAATTTGGAATTTCGAAAAAAGGTAAAAGCCAAATCTTCCTAGCGTGCAATATGCCAAATGTTTATGTGCCCTTGCTGGTAGATGCAACATTGCAGCTGTCTGCATACGCAGCTGACGATCCCTGTAACACCTCACAAAGAATGTCAATTGAGCTTAGATGATCTTCCGTACTGCCTACAGCAGATGCCGGGGCAGCCTGTGCCACATCCTAGGCCTGAGTGTTGGAGGAGCCGGTGTCCATACCAACAGGAGCAGAAACTACCTGTGGTGGCTCTAAGAATGCTGCCAACAACATGGGAATACGCTGAGGACACTGCAGAACATGGGCTGTTATCGGGTCCAGTAAAGCATCAACGTCCGGTGGCGTAACCGATGGGAGTGTCAGACAGAGGTCCAACACGCATTCTTCTCCGCAGAACAGGCATCGGAGAACAGGTAGGACACAGTCCATCCAGACTGGTCTAAATGACAGGAACCAAGAGGCGTTCAGTTCCCGTAGGCGAGGTGTGCCTATATGTTGTACCATGCGATCACGGTATTTATGCTCCAGGAGAGCGGTTGCTACCTCCTTGGTGGCTGGGACATCCATTGTGTAGCAGAAAGGTAACAATCAGGATCCCTGCTATTAGGAACAGGATCAGCGGAAGCCCTCCAAAAATGCTTCCAAAGACGGAGTGTATAAAGTTTGGTATAACTCTGAGGACCGTCTGAAAGGTGCTTAACAGTCCGGAACGTATGGTCTTAAATAGGTGTACAACACCCGTCGTATCGGACATGTTAAAAACACGACTTACCATCTCTGTGAAATGGAAAGGGCAGTTTGTACGTATAAGTGCCTGTATCTCAGCCGAGGACCTTGCGATCTGGAGATCAAAAGTCTCTCGGGCGAAGGTTAAGGGCACGGTTCATTGTAAAAGCATGGCTTTTATTCTGCTCAGAGTATCAAACCGTATAAAGGAAACATTTAGCGAAGGCCATAACGGCGCCTCCCTGACTGTATGTGTTGGTGGAAACAATACTTGCATACAGCAAGTAACCCTGGAGCTCATGGTGACTAGATATGCGATGCCCGGAAGCATCCCACAACAACCTTGATCATTCAGCATCAAGTAACTCCCATTCGAAAGAAGCCTGAATACCAGATTAATCACAGCTGCCGGGGTACCCCTCAAGTGACAGGACAAGTTTGCCACAGACCCATTACAAGACCCGTGTAGCATAATATACTGGCATATGAGAGATCCACTTAAAGCGTTCTCGCAGTTAGTTCCGCTTAGAAACACTTCCAGTTCCCCACTCCTGCATCTAAACCTGTATGGTAAATCCCAGGATTCCCTGATAAATTCCTTACCCATCTTCTCATATCTGCCTGCCTGTTGTTGTTCTAGGCAATATTGAAACTGAAAAGTTGCGACCGGTAATGTTATATGGCCGTGGACTAACCTTTCTGTGGACGGTGACTCAGCCACAGTAAAGGGTAACCTGTCCAGTTTCTCAATGCGCAGCATTGTATATTTTGCTCCCCTCTGTGCCATTTTCATCTGCTTTTCTGTTAGATTGTATGCAGAAAATAATGACGTAACGTTGATAAAACACCAAGGCACATAACCGGCGCGCAATGACTGCAGCGTCCAGCTTAACAAAATAATAGAACATAACTGCGACTGTCCGTGTTGCAATATTGCCAAATCCTGTTCTATTACATCGATAGCAGAAGATAAAATGTTGCCCAGTGAATATATCCTGGATGTTAATGTAGTCATGCCATTGTCGACTACGGCTAACGACTTTTCTTGGTTAACTCTATCTATTTCTCTTAATCTCTCTGCAGCTTCTTGTTGGGAGATTTTCCAGATTTCATTATAGACAGCATACAAAAAGCGCTTCTGACGTGGTTTTCTGGGACCTAATAAAAAATCCCGTAGGTCCACATCCTCTGTGAGTAAGGACAAGTGTTGCTTCACCTGAGGTAGTGTTGAGGTCTTTAGCCAATCAAGGCACAACTTCCCAACACTGTATGATGTCACTACCCCTGAATGTTCTCGTTGTACATAACGTGGGTCTGGCCTGTGGATACTAAACCCTTCGGTGGTACCCCTGAATCTTTCTTGACATCTGTTTGTGTCAGTTGGCCAAACCAACCATCCCTTACAATTGGGGTCTGATCCTTTGTATTGCAATATGTTATCCAACTTAGCCCCTCTTTCTGACGTAAAATTCCCCTCGGTGTTTAAAGGTGTTGGAATTTGAGGTGTGTTCAAGTCCTTATTCTTGGCTATTCCAAGACAGGAAGTCTGTTGCAAAGTATCATTCAGAAAAATAATTTACTGTAGAATGAGGCATGCTCTAAATAGTGCTTCTGTTCCCTAGACTTGCCAGTCCCTAGAACCCCAGATTGATTTCAAGTCTACAGTGTCCATCCATAAGTCAAAACCCTGTTCAGAGAGATGGGAAATAAAGGAAGCAGAGTAAATCTGTTTGGTGTTTGTTAACATATTTTTCTGTGCAGATATAGGTGCAACCTTATAATAGTACGAGGTTGGGTCAGAAGTGTTAAACCCTGAAAAATATAAGAATTTCTGTGCAAATGTTTTTGAACTACCTTTCGGTGGTGTAGGGCAATGTTCCCACTGGTGGTATGTGAAAACATTTCTGGGTTTGCTCGATTTATGCAAGAAATGATGACCATAATGTTGGTAACAATACATTTTGTCAAAATCTGATCTATCCTCTAACATTTCAGTGCTAGAAAATGCGGCAGATTGTTCTAAGTCAGACAATAAGTTATTAACAGTTTCAAAATCCCAATCATCAGAAAATGTACTGGAGGTAATATCGTTCAATGAAATTTTAAACAAATGTGGAATTTTTAAAAGCTCGGTCGGTCCAAATATATCAAAATTTACTTTGTCCCACACTATACCATCCGGTATAGGAACTGCTGAAATGTTCACGAAGGACAAGTCTCTTTGTTCACGATGAGATGAAACATGAGGTTTTAAAATTAAGTTCACTTTTGACGTTGCAGAGCTCTGTTGAAGATAAGTTCCATTGATGAGCAAGTGGAAAGTTATTACTAATCCTAACCAGAAAAGAAAAATAAAATACCGGTGATTATCCAAAGTTCTAGCCAAGGTGATACTAAATAAGCTTTTCTAAGAAAGTTAAAAAAGTCTTTGATCCGTTGTTTGCGAGAAATTTGGGCTGGCGTTGTTTCAGGTTCACTTGGATCCAAAGGTATCGAAGTCGATGAAATAGCCAGATGCAGTTCGATCTATCTTTGGTAGCTCAGCAGGTTTTGTTGAACTTGTGGATTGCTCTTGTTGAGGCATGTTGACATAGACATCTTTATTAGCTTGAATTGAAATTTGTCTTTCACTTTGATTTTAAGAGTTTGTGTCAAGGGGAACTAGTTCCATTGCATTGTTATTGATTCCTTTGCTTTGTAAAGGTGACTCTTCAAAATGTTATGAGTCTTTCTGTTTGAACTTCCTGTATTGTAGCGAGAGGAGGACGTCGGCTACTCAGGAGCCCACGAGGCCTACTAATTAGTATCGGCCACATAGTGTGGTTTGATCAGATCGATTGAGACGAATCTCTTTTCTTTTCCGGCAAGAGGTGGTAGAAGTACAGTTCTTGATCCTTCAACGGCCAGGACAGGTACAGACTTTCGATAGGATGGCCTGAATTCTTTCTTGTCCACAATCTTTTCTCTGACCAGATCCCCAGGCAGGTCTTGTCGTGGCTGATTTGACTTCCCCAGTGGCGCTTTTCTTTGTCTCGACGTTACTTAAGGGGGCTCTGGATTCATTCAGATCCTGTAAAACAGCCAAACGTTTATTGATGTCAAACGGTTTTTCATCCGCCACTGTACCTTCACAATCGAGATCAGGTACCCACATTCTTGTCCCAAACAGGACCTCATATGGAGTTGCACCTCCCAGAGAGCTTCTTGGCTGGTTATTAAGGGCCCGCTGGACCCTAAATAGGTGATTGACCCAACTACCACCCGAGCCTAATACCCTAGCTGTTAAAGATTGCTTTAAGTCCCGGTTTTTCCTCTCCACAACCGAATTTCAATCGGGATGGTATGGAGAGGAGTACCGCAATGCTACACCCAAACTTCCCATGTCTTCCTTGTAAGCCCTAGAGCTGAACGCGGGGCCACGGTCAGAATGTAATGTGCCAACTGCGTATGTCCCTATGAAGACTCGCAAATCTTTTATAACAGTTCGAGCGTCAGCCGAGCGCTGAGGCCATACCCATAAGAATCTTGAACAGGAATCCACTGCAACGATGATATACTTGTAAGCCCCGTCAGATTGTAAGGTTCCGCAGTGTTCCAGGTAAATGCACGCGAGCGGTCTGTCCGATATTAACAATGGTGTCTGTGCTGGGCGAGCTACGGTGGACCCTTTTATCTGTTGACAGATATCGCACTTTAAGATGAAGTCTTTGGTCTGCTTTGTTAACCCTGGCCACCAATAACATTGTTTCAGTAAAGAAACTGTCGCCGTAACTCCTGCGTGCGCAGAACCCAGACCCTCATGTGCAGCCAAGATTAAACCTAACCTGCGATCCATGTTTGGTATTACTCTATCCCCCACTCCAGGAATCTGAGCAAATGGAACGTTGTTTGCATCTAACTTTTAGGAGTACTTGAGTACTTAAGTAGTGCTTTACTGTTATTGCGTGAAGCAATCACAGCTACCATTGTGCTACCGTCTACCCTCATTTTTGAACGGGTGACTGCAGCTACGGACGCAGTGCATACTGCCCCCTTCGCGGCTTCATAAGCCAATGAATTCCCTTCAACGGGAACGCCATCACGTTGATGACTCAATGTGTGTATCACGTGAGCTCTTGGTAGTTCGTTCTTCAACTCTGCTACCTGTTCCCATAGTTTCCAATGTTTAATTGTGCCACCTTTTGCATCTCTGTACCCATTCTGTCCCCAATAGTGGAGATATTCGTTGTACGACTGGACACAGTAAAAGGAATCACACACTATTAATGTGGGGAATTCGGGATCCATTTTTTTTAGTGCCAGTAACAGTGTTTTTAATTCTGCCAACTGAGCCGTGCAGTCTCCGAGAGACCGTTTTTGTACAGCTTGGATGGAACTTGTCATACTGCATCCTACCTTTTACAAGAGCGCATGCTGCACTGTATTGTTGCTTACTCCCTTTGGCCGGTTGAGCAGATCCATCGGTGTAAATAATGTATTCATACCGATCTAGAGGCATTATTTCATTTGGTAGAGGATATTCTTGTTCATATTGCAGGAATGCTTGTGTTTTTAGACTAGGGCCATATCTGTATTCTACATCTGTTGCAGTGAGAGAATTAGCCCCTTGTATCCATCTTAGATGTAACACTTTTGCATTTGAGACGCTTGCCTTTGTGGCAGCCTCTAAGGCCGGTACCGGGGTCACGACAATTATTCGTTTCCCTTGAGCTAGTGCTCTTTCTCTCACTACAGCAGTCTGTACTGCTGTCAGAATTTTTTCTGTAGGAGCAAAACGCATTTCAGCGTTAGTGTACAAATGCGATTTATATGCAATTGGTACTGTTTCACCTTCATTAAAGGTTACGTAAGTGTACCCAGATTGACCTGCGACGCGGATCACCAGGTTGCGTACGTTTATGCATGTCTGTAAATGTTTTGATGATATCATATCAGCTTGTAGGGAACGAAGTATATTTGTGTGTTCCTGTGTCCATTGTCTAACTGAAAAGTCAGGTCTTATTAGGTCGTAGAAAGGTTTTACCCTCTCTGCGTAATCCAAAATATAGGTTCTGCCAAAATTCAAAAATCCCAGTATGGACTGTACATTTTTTAATGATTTTGGAGGTTGTAGCATTGCGCACTTTTCTAAAAAGTGGACTGCCAGGCTTTTGCCTTCACTTGAAAGCTCATATCCCAAAAATAGGACATTGAGGTGGGCTATTTTAGATTTTTTTAAATTAAATTTGTAGCCCTCATAGGCGGAAACCAAAATTATTGTGCTCACCTTGGTCAAGTGTTCCTCTAAGTCATCATCCGTTAGATAAATATCATCTACATAGGATAATGCTTCTTCATCCAAATTCTGTAGTAACTCTGTTACCCTCCTTGAGAATAACCCCGGGCTATTCTTATACCCTTGGGGGAGTTGACAAAATTGACGCTAGGACCCTAGCGCTGAGAAGGCTGTCAAATATCTGCTTTCAGGCGCTATGTTTTGGCAGAAAAATCCATTTGAGATATCTAATGTTGTTTTGTATTTTTTCCGCACAATGTTATTCATTAATGCGTCACTTTGTGCATTCTGAACCACAAATGTCTTTGTACATGAGTTCAGGTGTCTATAGTCTAAAACTAGATGATATGAATTGTCGGGTTTCATTACGGGAAACAAAGGATTATTCATTGATGAGGTGCGTGGTTCAATTACACCTTGGTATTCAAGTTGATCTAAGATCTCCCTGGCCTGTTTTTTAGCTTCCTGTTTTATGGGATACTGTCTTTGTGGAGTTGGGTTTGTTTTTATTGGAATAACGTGGTGGGGAGACTTCTCATCCCACCCAACATGGTTGCGGTATAACGCTGGAGCAAGGGCTACCACCCACTCCTGCGCATATGTATGTCTTAGGTATGCGGGTACTAGGTCGGAGAAAGCTGGAAAAATTACAGTTTCACCCTTTGGGCATTGCATAACAATAGTATGCGGTCAATCTTTTTCCGCTAATAGGATGTCATAGCCAGAAGTCAGGTTCTCCCAGAAGAGACCCTTAACTTGTCTGGGCTTGTACCCCTCCATTTGGAGTGTTATTTCATGTAACTTGTGTAGGACACTCACCCTAGAATCAGGTGTTTCCATCGTGATATACTCACTCAACTCCGCTGTCACCAGAAATTCCATCAGGTTCCGGTGAGCTATTGTTACTTCTGCCGCGCTGTCTAGCATCGTCAGAGCCCATTCCCCGTTCAGTAGCTGAGTCCTCAGAATTCTGGGCATGTCTAACTTTGAGACCTGCTACCTTCTTCTTTTTAAATTGAGGTTTGGCTTTAGGTTTTTCTTCTTTCTTTGAAGCGTAGTCTGAAGTTCGTTGCTTGTCTTTGGACTTTGTACGCTCTTCTTGTCTTTGTTCTGCCCGTCCTTCCCTCTCAGAGTTTTTTGATGAACCCTGAAAGGAACGAGAGGAACGTGTATCAGTGTCCTGATACCTGTCAGGTTTTTTAATGTTATCTCTATTCCTAAGATTAGATCTCCTTTCTGGGGGCTCCTGCTGAGGAGACCTTCCCCTGGAGTGAGATCTGTTCTTTTGTTGTTTATTATTGTCCCATTTCTTCTTTGAAGAAACTGGTGTTTGCTTTGCCTGTTCTTTATCTGAACTCCCCATTAGTTGGGGTTTTACAGGTCTAGCTCCCAGACTGTCTCTACCTAACTCTGCATAAGCAGTTTCAATTATTTTAGGTAGTTCTGTCTCCTGTTGTAATGGAGTGAACTCTCTCAGGCGTTGGCGTATTGCCACTGATGCTGCTTCCCCTTTAATATTTGTGAATATTATCGCAGATACCTGGGCAAAGTTATTTAACAACTTCATCCCTAAGTTTAGAGCAGGCTCTGCTCCATACTCGTTCTGCATTTGTCTTAATACATCTGGTATTACCGCTAAAGAAGGGATACCATGAGTCCTGGTATATATTGCAGCGAAGACTGTGCCCCAAGAGGTACAATCCTCTATAGAGGGAGTTATCCCCATTGGCAAGCAAATAGTAAGTATTCTATGCTTTTCCTTAGGACCAGTGTGTGGAAACACCGCCTCCAGTTGTGTCATTTTTTGTGCTATCCAGAATGGCATTTGTTCACGTTTTGTGGGCATTTTACCCATCACTGCGTGCAGTGTCTGTGGTGTAATTTTTGTTGTAGGAGTTTGGACTAGTCCTGGTTGTGTAGCCGGTGTGGGCTGAAGTGTGATTGTTCTCAACACAAACTGTGTCATGTTTCTGTAAAGTCTTATTAATTCTTTATGCTGTACAAGTAAGTCTCCTCCTGGCATTGTGTCAATGTCAGGATGTGGTGTGTATGCCGCTAAAACTGGCCATGTTGCTCCGTCTCTTCTGAGCGGACCAAGTCTTACTCTATTTCTTGTATGGGGGAGGGCGCCTTTAAACCAGTAGAGGTGTTCTTCGTAAGTGAGTGGAATTTCAATGTCCTCATATGGACTATACTCATTTGGTATATCATCTTCTATATAGTAGTGAAATGTTTTGGTTTGTGCATTTGCCTGCGGGAATTTAATCCATGAATGGAATACCTCTGTTCTATATGATTCTTGTGCCTCAATCACGAAAGTCACTTGCCCACCCCTAATTGTAACACCATATGCTACTAGTTTTAGGGTGACAGCATTTCTAACATTATCTGCAATGTATATTGCATCTGCATCGTCTTCTTCGGCTGAGAAGTTTAGTGCATTTCCTTCATCTACGTCTCTCTGTTCAGTCATTATTTTTAGAAAGGAGAGTGTTTCAAGGGAACTGAGATAAAGTGTTATGCACAATTAGGAACACTGTATCCTTCAAGCTTGATGAGTAGGGGTCTGGGTCTGCTCTCCATGCCACTGGAGTCAAGCTATCCTGGCTGATGAGGGCTGGAAGCCCGAAACCGGTCCTAGGATGCTTGCTTCCAGGCCAGGGAGGACCTGGCCTGGCAGTTCGGGCTGGACTGTTCCCATTGGGCACAGGGTCAAGACTGATTTGCATATGGCTGGGTCCAAACTGGAATGGCATGGTGAGCATAAAAACGATGGATTTAGGCCCCGATCTCTGTACTGGGGTGAATGTATGACATTGTTCTGCATTCTGTCCATCAATTGTTCTTTTTACATTTGTCACCCAGAGTGGGACGGGTATGCCCAGACTTGGGTCCTGTGCTCTCCATGCCACTGGAGTCAAGCTATCCTGGCTGATGAGGGCTGAAAGCCCGAAACCAGTCCTAGGATGCTTGCTTCCAGTCCAGGGAGGACCTGGCCTGGCAGTTCGGGCTGGACTGTTCCCATTGGGCACAGGGTCAAGACTGATTTGCATATGGCTGGGTCCAAACTGGAATGGCATGGTGAGCAAAAAAACGATGGATTTAGGCCCAGATCTCTGTACTGGGGTGAATGTATGACATTGTTCTGCATTCTGTCCATCAATTGTTCTTTTTGCAATACCAACGTTGGCGGCGCCATGTCGTGTAGTTCCTATAAGACCTATATAGGATCTGCGCGTTTAGACAACATACACTGCGGGACTGGTGTCCAGACTGATTCCAGACACCCCCACCGGATATGTTGGCCTGTGTACCAGCTAGCTCACAATGCCACTATAACCTCCTCTTACCAAGGAGAGAATAGTTCTTGGCAACTATCGAACATGACAACCCTGATCCCTCAGGACCGTGGATACAGTAACTTACTTTTCGCTCAGTCACTTGTGCTTACGTGTTCTCAGAGAGATACAGAATAAACGGTTGGGACGTTTTCAATAAGTATTTATTGAACAGTCGTTATTCTAGCGTAAAATAAGTGCACTGAAATCACCAGTCGACAGTAGCATAGATAAATGAGTAACAGCACTAAGAAAGTAAACAGATGGTAGGTTTCTACCATTTTGCTAAAATCATAACCACAGGTAAGTATATAAAATACATGGCAGTAAAATGCGTACTCCTACGAAGCGACCCTAACTAGATGCAGGGCCGGCTTTAGCACTGGTGGCGCCCAGTGCGACAATGTTTGTTGGCGCCCCCCCAATGACCACCTCCGCCACAGATTCCACCATTTGACAGTGCCCCTCAAGTCTCCATAACCACTGTCTCTTACATTAATTTAGTTGTATAGCGCCACTCATGCCAGTTTAAGGTGTCAGAACATTTTACATCACACAAACATTGCACAGATGCAATCATATGTGTGTGAATCAGTGTATAGGAAATGTTACATAAGACGGAGGCTTACAAGGTGTAGGAGTCACATATCATCCATTCTGGTAGGCAGTAGAGTTGTGTCTGGAAAAGCACAAATTCAGAATTTTAAATGTAACACCATTGTTAGGGGTTTTCTTTAATAATAAGAATTAATTTCTACCTAAAGTAACCCTTATTACAATATTAGGATAACGAAAGACAGGGCAAAAACCCACAAAACTCTAATATATTCCTTGCTGTTTGCATGCAGCTCTTTGATGACAGTTAATAGCTCATTGCTCTATATTAGGATTTTAACTTATAAACTGCAAGTAACAAAATGATCTCTCTGTCAAAAGCGGTAACCCATTGACCAATTTGTATTATATGCACGTTGTGATCTGAATGGGACACGTTCTTTGCAGCAGGCACATTAACCCTCTGCACTACGAGTCATATTTTGTTTGACCAAGTTCCGGTCTCTCTCCAGGAAGAACATTTATCAAAGGAGTTATCTTGACATTTTTATTGCTGGGACAAGGAACGCGACATCAGGTGCTTTTAAAACAATAAATATAGCGCCCCCACACCAAGTCAGCGCCCGGTGCGATGGCACCGATCGCACCGCCCTAGAGCATGCCCTGACTAGATGTACCTAAGTGTACCTAGCATGTGAGTAGGTGTGAAGCCAAGAATCCCTCTAGGATAAAGCCAACCCCATTACCTGATGTTAGACTGCGGGACCCCGTTCTGGTCTCGAGCTGAACACCCCGCAAGGGAGGTCAGACCACTGCGAGCTGGAGTATCTGCATGCAGGAACCTCAGCGTCTCGCATCAGTGTGGCGGCATGGAAGTCGTGATCTCCTCTTCCCATCTCAGCAAGATGTGGTGTTTATATACCCTAAGGTATCCCCAGGGGTTCTACCTTGCTGTGCCAGTGTCGGACTTAGGATGACGTCGGGAATGAACTTTATATACAGTTATTATGCAGGAGATGATGGTCCTGCTGTGATTCCAAGAAACGAAGAATCCTCATGCATAATTTATGAGGCCAGTTTCCAGGGAAAAACCCTACGTACTTATGTGTAGTATTGTAACTGGGTAAAAGGTCAGTCCTCCAAATCCGTTATGTATGTAGTATAGGAGAGAATGTAGGTGAAGGGTTATGATGATACCTATATCGGGGTACCTATATGAAATATAACAGTGCTGGCTGCTTCTACGTACCCAAAACTCTTAAGAAGATCTTCAAATGGATCTCCACCAGCACCCTAAGAACCATCACCATTGCCCTCATTACCAGCAAGCTGGACTACGGCAACACACTCTATCCCAGAACTAACATTTAACTGACCTGCCACTGCGCTTCATAGCCACCAAGCTGCCTCCTCAGTTCTTGAATTCTGCAAGAAACTGAAGACCTGGCTCTTTTCCTAGTCTAGGCCCTAGCTTGGCCTAGATCACCTCCTGTTTTTTTCAGTGCCAAGACACCCTCCCGGGTGAGTTGTGCACTCAAATACTCGTAACGTAATGTGGCGTAACATAACATGAGACAACACAACACGACACTGTAACTGCAATGGTTAGGGAGAGAAAGGGTATTGGACCACCATCTCCTCCCTAGGCCAAGTGGAGTGTGTGAGAAATCACACCAACAGCCCATGAATTGAGGGTCTCTGAGTTTGCCAAGATAGGTATTTTTTTGTTTTTTTGTTTTTAATTTAGTCCTCATATGTGACATCTTGCAAAGGCATATGATCAGGTATTCTGTGGTACTGGCGCCCCAAGCCCGCAGCCTACCAGGCAAAATTACTCCTGATGTACCTTCTGCTCCATTACGAGAGATAATAAAATCACCCGCCCAAGGTCTCTCTGGAGGCGAGTGTCTTAATCATTGGACCGATTTTTGCCAAAACTATATGTGTGCTAATTCCAATATGTATGCAACTAGTGGCTCCCAAGTTTTAATTCGATTTAGTGAACCACTTAAGCAATCAAGATTGCCAATACGTTCAGCAGTTGTTAACCATTCAGCGCAGGTTGGAGGTAATCGTGAAACCCACTTAATACAAATTTCCCTACGCGCAATAATTATCAAAGTGAGTAAAAGTTGTTCTTGGAATTTCCTAGCTCTCCCCACAAGATTGTTGTCTTCTAAAACCCCAAAGACAATAAGTGATAAGCTTACCTCGATTCTTCTTTTCAATAAGATGGTCAGTATCTTACCCACTTCTTGCCAAAAGGGTTGAATTTCCGAGCATTGCCAGAACATGTGAATGTCATCTGCTTTATCGTTGTCGCACTTCGGGCAATGCTTAATCACTTCTCCTATTTTAGACAACTTCAAAGGAGACCAATATACCCTATGGGAGGTAAACAAATGGTTCTTTCTTAATGGGGCATATCTGACAAAGGACCATAGAGTAGCCATAGATACTTGCCACAAGGATGGTATATCAGCTGCAGGGAGATCTCTCTTCCATCTTTCTTCTGGTAGGGTGTTGGGGCCATCTTCTGCTTGTATCAGCATCCAGTACCAGGTTGAGATCTCTTTTTTTTGTACATTAATGTCACAGATTTTTTTTACCCAATCCATGGCCTGACCTGCATCTGGTTGTTCACGGGCCCAGCTTGTTAGTTGTAAATATTTAAACCTTGAGAGCGTATTGTTTGTTTCCTGAGCGAGTTGATCCCAAGAGATAATGTTCTTGTCCCCTAGCAGTTGGCCCCATTTTTCTATCCCGGCCTGAATAAGTGGTGTTGCCAGTGAGTCCACTAAGCATGCTGGAGTTCCCGGGGATTTCCAGATTGGAGCCAAATGGCAATAGTAAGATATTCCAAGAAGTCTTCTGACCTGTATCCATACTCTGCATGCTGTAATCAAGACCCTGAGTCGCACCTTTTTAAAATATTTGGGATGCCCAAATTTGAAAAGAAACCCAGATCTTTGGTCTGCCAAGCCTTCCGTTAAGGCTCCGTAACAGGACGTCCCCAGTTGATAGTTGTCCGATAGTAAAACTTTAAAATGTTTTAATTGGAAGGCCCAGCAGTATATCTGGAGGTCTGGCAAATTCACTCCACCATCAATTTTCTTTTTCCGCAGCTTCTTCCAAGAGATTCTAATAGCTTTATTGTTCCAAATAAAACTATTTAGCTCACTCTGTACCTTTCTCATCCATTTGGCCTCAAAATGAAGAGGAAGCGCATTAAACAGAAAAGTAAATTTCGGGAGGAGATTCATTTTAATTAAATTGATTCTGCCTAGGATCGAGAGGGGAAGGTGAAACCAAAGTTTTAGGAGCTTGCTGGTTTCTTTAGTAATTTTTGCCCAATTGATCTGTGCCATGATGTCTATATCCTTCGTAATTTGTACACCTAGGTACCTAATCTCATTCTTCTCTAGCTTTTTCAGTGTTGTATCTAATGAGGTGTTCCATGCCATTATCTCGGTTTTCCCTTCATTTATCAAATATCCAGACACTTTCCCAAAGTCTGTTAATATGTCCATAATAATGGGATAAGCGCCTACGAGATCTTGGGTAAATATCATTAGGTCGTCGGCATACAGAGCCTCTTTCTTAGCCCATTCTTGATATTGAAATGGTGAGATTTGCTGTTCCCTTCTAATTCTTATGGCCAATGGTTCAATGTATAGATTGAACAATAGTGGTGAAAGGGGGCAGCCTTGCCGGGTGCCTCTGCCTATCTCCATCACAGATGTTAGTGTGCCGTTAACCAGAATTCTTGTTTGTAGGAAATTTTTGCCCACCCCATTGAGCTTAAGAACTTCATATAAGAAGGGCCAGCTTACCCTATCAAATGCCTTCGCGGCATCAACCATCATTATGGCTAAAGGATGTTGTTGAGCAGTGGCTAAATCAATCGCACAGACCAGGTCGTGAACCAGCTCGTGTAGGTGTCTCCCTGTCATGAACCCTTTTTGAGAAGTGCTGATTTGCTCACCTGTAATTCCACCCAGTCTTTTTGCCAGGATATTTGTGAAGAACTTGTAATCGTTGTTAAGTAATGAGATTGGCCTATAAGATTCACATGCTTTGGGGTTTTTATTTGGTTTGAGAATTAAGGTGATTGTGGCGTCATTCCACGTGTCAGGAATAGTGTTATTGTCTATATCAATCAAATGCTTTATTTCGATTGCTAGAATCATAAAAGCAACAGACAAGAAAACACAGACAAACATATAAAAAATGGAAAGAAAAAAAAAATTAATATATACAATATATCACAACGCTGTTAATACATGATTTAGCGGAATTGTCAGGACAGATAAAAAACACTAATAATGATTTTAGGACCTAAAAATTTCTAAATTTTTTAAAAAGGTTAAAAGCTTCTTTTTTTTTTTTTTTTTATAAGACCTTGTAGAAAAATGGATAAGAGGATAAACATTGGGCACACAACCAGAATTAAAATACAAGACATGGAAGTTTAAAGCAGTTGTACAGAGATAACTAGGGAGATGTACAAGATCCACCACAGATAGGGAAGTATAACTCAGGGCAAGGCATTCCACGAAACACGAGCATCTTCACAATGCACATGAGTAGGTAAACTCTAGGTGTTGTTACAGTACTTAAGTAGTAAGAAATAGCTGCCATAAAGGAATTTTTAGCCCTCAGCAAGCGTGCTAGAGTACTTCAGTGCTTTGTTTCTAATAATCCAGGCTCGGCTCAAAAATTTCGCCACCCCACACGAAAAAAGCACACCTGGATCCGTTTTAGAATACGCAAAGCAGTCCTATAGTCGTGTGTACCCATAATTTTACAAATCGGTTTTAACCAGCTAGACCTGACAATGGAATAAGCCGGGCATGCAAACAGAAAGTGGGACATGCTTTCCAACGGGGCTCTACAGCAGGGACATGCCTCACTTTGATATTTGTAAGAGTGCCATTTTGAAGTGGTTGCGTGGATTGGTAGTGTGCCCAGCCTGAATTGAATGTATAGCTGTCTGTCACGTGGAATCTGGATGATATCCAAGTAAGGCTCTAAACCTCTGCGCTGTTTGTGGCAAAAGAACTCTTCTGTCAGGCTACCCAATTCTGGGTTGGTCAGCACTTTACTATCAACCCAGTTCCAATAAATACTCTTTAGCTCTACCTTGCCGGGTGGTACGTGAGTTTCCCATGCTTCCGTGAGACCCAACTCAGACAGTAACCTTCTAACGTTGGATATCCACTTAACCCTGTGCCCCGTGTCTAAGTTGATCACCTCTGTTAGGGCCGCAGCGTAGTTTGCAAGCTCAGGGGTACGGATCGTACGCGCCCAAAAGAGAAGAGGGCGCAGTTTAGCAATATCCCTGAGTGGCCGTCTGCCCATGTCAAACATCAAGGGAGTTAATGGAGTATTACTAGGAGGCATCACCAAATCCCTCAGGAACTTATTTTCGGACCTGCCAATGTCTTCAATATTTTCGAAGCCCCATATCTCTGCCCCGTACAGAGCAGCGGCAACGGCTTTTGCATCATATATTACAAGTGCCGGAGCTACCGGTCTACTATAAGAGGCCCGGTGCTCTTTACTAAGAGCCCCAGCAACACGTTTGTGGTTCAATAGCATCTTGGCTAAGTGCGGCTTCCAATGCATTTTGTCAGAGAGGCGGATGCCCAAATAATCAAACACATTTACCCTCTCTAGTCGGGTGTTATTTAAAATTAAGTTATTTTTGAATGTCTTGTGGGGATTAAAAGCCATAAATTTTGTCTTATCTGTGTTGACGACCAAATCCCGGGAGTCACAGAATAGCTGATATCGAGTAAGGAGTTTTTGTAACCCGGACGGGGTTTTCGACACCAGAAGGGTGTCGTCAGCAAACAACAGTGTAGGGACTTTCTCGCCCGCCAGGGTAGGTGCGTCTGCCGGGATCTCTTGAAGGAATTTCACGACCCCATTAATGTATAAAGAGAACAGGGTGGGTGCCAAGACACACCCCTGGCGGACTCCTCTGTTTACTGGGATTTTTTCAGTAACCTCCCCCTGGGGGCCCCACCTGACCTGGGCGAAGTTACCTTCGTGCAATCGGATTAAAAAGTCAAGTAGGAGAGGGGAGATACCCAAGTCCCTCAGCGTTTGCCATAGTCTTAGCCTAGGGACAAGATCAAAGGCTGTTCTCAAGTCAATGAAGGCTAAATAAAGACTTCCCTTGCCAATGACAACAACCTTCCAATAAATAAGTAGTAACCTGAAAACTTGGTCAATCGTACCTGTGTTTCTTCTAAACCCAGCCTGGTATTGGGATAAAATGTCCTCCTCTTCAGCCCAAATCTGTATACGTTGGAGGAGGACCCCTTCCTACCAACTTTTGCATGGCATCTATTAGGCTTATAGGCCTATAGTTTGATGGATCTTCCCTGTCTCCTTTTTTAAATATCGGGACCACCAGCGCTCCTTTCCAAGAGTCGGGAATTGGGGATCCATTGGCTATACTATTGGTCAGGAGTTGGATATAACGTGACCAGTTCCCCGGATCAGCCAAAAAGAGGTCGCCTGGGAGACCGTCTGGTCCAGGAGCTTTACCCGGCACTATCTTTGAGATTGCCATTTCGATTTCGGGCAACGAGAAGGGATTGCTCGTATTCCCAGCCGGAGGAAGGTCTGTGGAGTCGCTTAACTCCTCCAGACATTCGTCAACAGGAACGGAATACAGTTTCCTAAAATGATCGTACCATTCTCGGCTTGTAATATGATTAGACAAGGAGGCAGGATCTCGACTAGTACCCTTGCTAACAAGGGACCAGAACTGGGTTTTGTTCTTCTCCTGACTGGCGACTTTCAAGTTCTTCCAATGAGATTCATCCCACTCTATTCTAGCCTCGTGAAGGGCTTCCCTATACTCCTTTCTCACAAATTTAATCAAATCAGTATTCTTGGACCTGATTGTGGCTGCCAGTGATTGTCTGGTTAGTCTGCATTTTTTAGTGTACCACGAGTGCTGTCTTAACCGGGGTACCTTTGTAATGGCATGATTATGGGTGACTAAAAAGACAGTGCTCAGCTGGTCTATAGTACGGGAATGTGCTAAAGGAGCTTCTACACAAGGTTCAGCGGCCAGTAAAGTTGCCTGGAGTGCTTCAATGCCTGAAGAAACAACTTCCTTAACACGAGATAATTTTATTTCATGTGCACTGATATTGTGCCATTTCAAATATCTTTTGCAATTAGAGGGAACGATGTTTATAGCTGGAACTGTAGGCCTCCTAGTTTGATGCAAAAACAAAGTGGTCCAGGGCATTACCAATGTCAAACAAAGAGGATTGTGATCGCTATCTGTTGTGGTGCCCACATGCATATCTATCATTTGGGCCCACAGTTTTACGTCCACTAAGATATAATCTATGCGTGAAGGGAAGCCTATTCTATTAAAGGTGTTTGCACCATGTGTATCTGAGTGGGATCTGCCGTTGGCAGCTCTAAGACCATGTTCGATGGTGAGTGCGTTCAATTGAATTGCAAGCGGTGACCACTTTTTGATAGGGGAAATATTATAATGTGCCATGATGTCTATATCTTTCGTAATTTGTACACCTAGGTACCTAATCTCATTCTTCTCTAGCTTTTTCAGTGTTGTATCTAATGAGGTGTTCCATGCCATTATCTCGGTTTTCCCTTCATTTATCAAATATCCAGACACTTTCCCAAAGTCTGTTAATATGTCCATAATAATGGGATAAGCGCCTACGAGATCTTGGGTAAATATCATTAGGTCGTCGGCATACAGAGCCTCTTTCTTAGCCCATTCTTGATATTGAAATGGTGAGATTTGCTGTTCCCTTCTAATTCTTATGGCCAATGGTTCAATGTATAGATTGAACAATAGTGGTGAAAGGGGGCAGCCTTGCCGGGTGCCTCTGCCTATCTCCATCACAGATGTTAGTGTGCCGTTAACCAGAATTCTTGCTTTTGGAGATCTGTATATATTTTGAATAGTTTGTAGGACATTTTTGCCCACCCCATTGAGCTTAAGAACTTCATATAAGAAGGGCCAGCTTACCCTATCAAATGCCTTCGCGGCATCAACCATCATTATGGCTAAAGGATGTTGTTGAGCAGTGGCTAAATCAATCGCACAGGCCAGGTCGTGAACCAGCTCGTGTAGGTGTCTCCCTGTAATGAACCCTTTTTGAGAAGTGCTGATTTGCTCACCTGTAATTCCACCCAGTCTTTTTGCCAGGATATTTGTGAAGAACTTGTAATCGTTGTTAAGTAATGAGAATGGCCTATAAGATTCACATGCTTTGGGGTTTTTATTTGGTTTGAGAATTAAGGTGATTGTGGCGTCATTCCACGTGTCAGGAATAGTGTTATTGTCTATATAGATATGATTAAACAGCGAGGTCAACTCTGGAGCTATTTCCTCCGCTAGGGCTTTATAAATCTCTGATGGGATGCCATCAGGGCCTGGGGCTTTCCCCCTTTTTGAATTCTTGATGGCTTTAAAGACGTCTTCTTGGGTTATTTCGTTGTTAAGGTATTGTTCCCTATCTGCTGCAAGTTTGGGGACAGATTCTAGGCTTAGACAATTCTCAATATGGGATTTTGTCGCAGGACAGTCGTCTCTATACAGGTTTTGAAAGAAATCAGTGAAGGCTCTCCCAATATCTAGATCATTTTGAGACATTTCCCCTGTTTCTTCAACTATAATTTCTTTGATGGTATTTCTGCTCAACTGCCCTCTTGCCTTCCACGCCAGTAACTTTCCACACCACTCCCCATATTCGTAATGTGCGAGTTGACTAGCGTTCCACTTTTGTTGTATGATCTCATCTAGATATTCTGAGAGTACTTTTTTGGCTTCATCTATCTGTTCTTGAATTTTGATAGCCTCTTTGCCACCAGTTGCGTTTTTCAAGTCAGAGAGCCCAGCAGCTATTACCCTCTCTTGCCCAGTTATTCTTAGGTTAACTTCCTTTCTCTTATGTGTGGCATAGCTTATCAATTTCCCTCGCAAGAAAGCCTTGTATGTATCCCAAATTATACCTGGCTGAGTGGAGTTTTTATTTATAATAAAGAACTCTAGGGTGTCCTGTTTCAGGCTCGCAATTATGTTTTGGTCCTCTAAAATGGATCTGTCTAACGTCCATCTCAGATTCGGTGTTGCGCTATCTAGAGATAAGACGAGTCTCACTGCAGAGTGATCCGACAAGTGTTCAGGTTGATGTGTGATTGCTGCAATTTTATTACCTAGCCTGGTGTCAATTAAGAAATAATCTATGCGAGATGCATGTCCATATTTTTTGTTGTGGAAAGTATAGCCCTTATTGCTACCCGCCTTACTCCTCCAGGGATCTATCAGCCCCATACTCTTCATTAAATTTTTTATAGTCTTGCTCATTTTTGGTGTGTTTACCGTAGGTCGTATAGAGGATTTATCTAAGACAGGATCAAGTAATGCGTTAAAATCGCCAGCCATTATGATAGTATTTTCATTTTCTAGTAATACTTGAAATAGATCATGCAGGGAGGAGGGGTCGTCGACATTTGGGCCATAATAAGTGATCATAGAGTATTTAATGGTATTAAGATTTACAATAACTATCAGCCATCTTTCCTTAGGGTCTGCAATGACCTCTAATATTTTGGCCTGCGCTGTATTTTTTATTAGGATCGCTACCCCCTTTACATTGCAACTTTGATTTGTGCATGCATACTGATTGATCCAACTCTGACCTTTGACAATCTCTTCCCACTCTGCTTTCCGAAGGTGTGTCTCTTGTAACATTAATATGTTGTTATTTGATTGTTTTAAAAACAGCAAAATTCTCCTTCTTCTGGCTGGCACCCTTAACCCATTTACGTTCCAGCTTAGTATTCTGAGGCTGCGGGTAGTGTTAGTGTTAGTTATTTTGAGAGGGACACCCTTCCTTTGCACGCTTTAATCTCAATATATTTGCTACACATGAGGACCTATTTTTTTTTATTTTTTCCCACTGTTCCCCACCCGGTGAATTATTTACATTAGTGTATTTATAGTCACCCCTCCCCCCCTGAGGAACCGTCCCGTTGACCAAGTTGGGCATTTCTATACTGCCCTATGCCCTCACCTCTCCGTATTAGTTATAATAGATTCATTGTGTTGACCGCACCTAGCCCTTAGCTTTTATTTTTTCTATCAGGTTTGCAACTTCATCAGGATCCTTTACATTAAACATCTTGTTGTTCCACATTATTCTTAATGTGGCAGGAAATTTTAGTTGGGCCGTAGCGCCTAATGATCTCAGCTCCTGTATGTGTTTCCCTAGTTCCCACTGCCGGTTCTGGGTCTCCCTGGCTAGGTCTGACCGGATTCGGAAGGACCAATCATCTTTTGTAAAAGTGCCCACCTTTAAACCTTCTGCGAGCAGCTTTTCTTTTATCACATAAGTGTTAAAGTTTACCAGGATTTTTCTAGGCTTAGTTATGTTGGGGTTTTTCCTGAACGGATCCCTATGTACCCGTTGTATGTCCTGGTGAAGATCAAGTGTCTTAGCAGAGGGTATTAACTCTTTTATCAAGGTTATGACGAACTCTTTTAGGTCCCCCCCTTCTTTCCCCTCGGGAATATTTAGGATCCTTAGATGGTTTCTCCTAGAATGATTTTCTAAAACCTCAACTTTTTCCTGGAGTAGCCTCTCGCTAGCTTTAAGATCTGCTATTTCTCTAGTGTTGTCTGCAGATTCCTCATGCACTGTCTCCAAAGCCGCTTCTAGGTTCCCTATTCTTTCTGAGAGACTCGTGAGTTTATTTTCTAAGCTTTCGCAAACATTGCAAATTTTTGCTTGATTTGCCTCAGAGAGCGTAAACCTGGTTTTTATCTCTTCCGAGAGAGCACGCAATAGACCTCCAGTGTCTTGCAGTGGGTGGGAGACAGATATGTTTCCTTCTGCTGTAGTAGCAGTTGCTATTTCCGGAACCTCTGATTCCGCCTCTGGTGTAGTCTCAGGGTAAGTTGAGTTTTCCGCTAGTATTTGGAATTGGTTAGAAAGCAAGAGCCCCTCCTGACCTCTAGAATTTCTGTGGCCTGTTGTTGAAGATGCCATTCCTTTACAGGTGATTGTTTGGGGCACAGTAGTGCATGTAATAAGTGTAGTGGGTGTAGAGATTTCCTCCTTCCCCTGAACCTTAAAATATGATCTTAGTGATGGAGTGATTTTAGTCTTCCTGGGCAGAGGGTCTAGAGGGGGTACCGGTTTTCTCCCACCCTTTTTTCTTTGTTTACGCTCAAGAAGGGACTCTTTAAGTATCGGGGTTACTTCAGTAATATAAGGCAGTGGGCCGGGAAATATAGTGCGTGAGGATGTGGGTACAGAAATAGATAAAGTTATTGGGGGAGATATTTCGGGGACTTCAACTCTAGAAAGCCCTAAACTGAAATCTGCCCTTGAGTTCCTTAGTGTGTAACGAGAAATACCTGGAGGTTTCCCTTCTGTAGCTGAGGAGGATCCTGTCTTGTCCACCTTGCTTGTTATCTTCGTTGTTTTCTCCAGTCTTTTCCCCTTTGCGCCTGTGAGAGGGGTCCTTTTGGGGCACATAGAATGAGGTGTGGATGTCTCTATCGATGACACACACACCCGGAAACTTGTTCTGATGCTGCCGCCCGTGACCTGGTGGTGGAACTGGGTTGCAGCTCGCCGATCCCGACGTAGCTGCGAGGCTGCCAGCAACCACCGGTCACCGCGGGAGGCAGGCTGCTGCTGTGGAGAAATGGCGAAATGCGGCTCCAGGGCGTGTTGCCCTCTTCCCTGACGGGCTACAGAATGCTTTCTGCAAGCCGCGTCCTCCGGCCTCTCCGTGGGGGTCTGCAGCGCGATTGGGCTAAGAGCGGTTTAGACGTCTCAATGACGGAGAGGTGAGCAGCAGCGGCCCGTGTTTAACTGGCCGCCATGTTCCTCCGCCAAGATAGGTATTGATTGGAGGCTTGCTTCCCCCTTAGGGACTGGCTGGGTACAGATGACACTCACTCTAAGGAGGAGATGTCAATGAGAAGCCTACTGAAAGTATTCCATCTGCTTTCCGAGGGAACATTTGGTGAAAAAGATCCAGCTGCTTGCGTTGTTTCTCTTTAGACTGAGTTTCCTTTCATGAGAGAGAAAAGAGAGAGAGAGAGAGAGAGAGTGGAAGAGAGAGAGAAGAGAAGAGAGAGAGAAGAGAAGAGAGAGACAGAGAGAGAGAGGGAGAGAGAGGGAGATATTATACAGTGCTCCGCCTCATCAGTTAGATGAGGTAGCAAGCCACTATGCACACAGACAAAAACAGTATTTAGAAACTATCACAATAGATTATTTTGCAGTGTAACTGGAAATAACAATTAAGGTGCAATGACTTATCAGTCTGTGGGTGATTGTATACTGTGTCGAGGTCTACAACTGACAGGCATGGAACCCAGGAGGCCCCGGAGAATAAAGACAACTGTTATGCAGGAGGCAAGCGGAGAACACCAAAATAAGTTACAAGAGCATTGACACAATACTTCACTAGGGAGCTAGAACCGAGAAGATCAAGAGGGAAGAAAACAATAAAGGTGCTAGAACATAGGGCTGACTGATGAACTATGCAGGAGCGGGATTCCAAATTTGATTGATTTTATTTATTTTGTAAAGCGCGACGAATGCTCAAGGGCATCTTGGCACTAGCGTCTGCAACGACAACATTGCTGAAAAGAGACCTAAACCGAGATAATTACAAAGGTAAAGAAAAAAGCCATGTTTTTAGATGCTTTCTAAAAATCCACAAATTAGGTTGGCATCTTAAATGCATAGGCATTTGATTCCATGTCAGGTAGGAGACATGAACAAGACTTCTGCCTCCCCAATCAGTGTTTTGGATGTGGCTGACTGAAGGCATCTTCTAGGTGAATACCACAAAAATGTATTCTTCGGGTATTCTGGACCTGTGCGGTAGAGAGCTTTAGGCGCAATGCAGGGTGCTTTAAAAGCCACTCTATTTTTAATGGGAAGCCAATGTAGCTACTCCACCCTCTTAGCGGCTGATTTTAATTTTTTGATGTTTTTAAGAAGGTGTACCACAGCAAACTGCAATCTTTGGAGTTTCTTTAAGAGGCCTTGCTGCATGCCCAAATAGAAGGCATTGCAGTAGTTCAACCCTGACAAAACTAAAGCGACAACGACTGTTATCTGAAGATCACACAAGATACAGGTCATATTTTTTTTTCAATATCTTTAGGAGATAAAAACAGTAGGCAATGAGTTGATTCGTCTGGTCAGCAAAGGTACGTTTTGAATGAAAAACCACTTATAGGGTTTTCACTTTTGAGACCAATGTGGGGAAAAGGCCAAGAGTCGAAAGTCACCAAGAAGCATTCCAAAAAGATGTTTCAGACCCATAAAGGAGCACCTCCATTACAATTCGTGAAGCATTGCCAGGCAAAGGTGAATCGTGTGAACTTATTTTTTGTGGTAAGTCTTACCAATCTTCCCTGGAAGTGACCTGCTGACCAATTGATTCTGCCTTATGGTCTTTAGTGGACCAACCACCACTGATCCATTCTCCATAGTCTCCACACATGCACTATTAGTCTTAGTGGCAATGTGGTTTAATGCAGCGTTGAGTCAATGGCATCAGCCCTTGTGGGGCTTTAGGAGTCATGATGGTGTATATGATTTCCTGTTTCAATCTCAACTTGAGCCTAAGACTGACAGTCCCCCACACCCCCGCCCCCTGAAGAAAGCTCCTTTGGGAATATGGTTTGACCCTGCTTTGAGAGGAAATGTCTTGAGAATAGCTGATACTAGCTTGTGGCATTTACAAAATAAGCACTACTCTGAGGCTTCATAACCTTTCCAGACCAGTAGATATTGCAGTTGACCATGGCCTACTCAAGTGTTTAGAAAGATAGCGAAATAAATTGGGTTGTTGGTTGACTGGGGTGTGAGCCCTGGTCATGTAGCTACCACAAATCTTCTCAGGGTGAAGTCACAAGCAAACCCTAATTTAACCTGTGCTCAACCCTTGGCTAGCTTGGCACAGAGCAGTCAGGCTTAACTCAGAAGCAATGTGTAAAGTATATGTGCAACACTTCAAACAGTACCACAGTAAAAACACACCACAGTAGGAGCCCACAACAGAATTAGAAAAATAGAGTAATTTTGATGTCGTGGATGGGCGGAAATACAGCTTAGGAAGCTTTTTGATTTGCTTAGGGTGACTTTTATTGAGAGTTTTTACAAAAAAGCATAGGGGTAGGCGATTGTCCCAATGGTAGGAGAATGCGGCTGGTAATGGTTGTCTCTCCTGAAGATATAGCTGGTGGTAATTCTGATCTCCTTTTCTCTCCTTAGGTCCTTCGAGGTGGCTGCCACTGCCAGCACCCTCAGGAAAAGGTAGGCGAACATTGCGGTAAGTATTAAGTGAGATGAGTTTCTGATTATTCAGTCACCAAACACCCGTAATTTTATGCCGCAGAGTCACGTGAGTTAATCAGACAGTATGAGATCGATTACCCTGGTTACAGAACACTATAAGGGTTGTCTAGAGTTTAGTGTTCCAGAGTAATTGGAGATTCAACTGTGGGCTATTACCCTTCACCCCCTTTTCTGCCGTGAGTCGGTGTATGTTTGCAGGGATGGTTTCCTTCTGTGTCTCAGGCTTTAAGTTCTCTCCAAATGGGTCAATAGGTGACTTTTGAAAATTAATCAAAACACCAAAGAAAACAAAAGTAATGCCACCTCTCTGTAAGGGCCCGGATTCACCCCCTTTCCCGGATCACTCACCTCAGAGCCACAACTCTTCTGAGTTGTGGCTGGGACCTGCATGAATTCTGGCGGCATCCACTACTCTTCACACCAGGTCTCGGTCACGTCCTCGGTCGGATCGGCTTTGCCAGGTTTCCCTCTCCTCAGTCCTGTGGTGTGGGCCATTGTATCCTAGCTGTCAGATCCCCGGTCAGGATGAGTGCTTTCTCGGCGTCTGTCCTCCTCCGTGGCGTCCTCTGTCTCGTCGTTGCTTCTTGGATCCCACTGCGCCTTTCCCTGGTCTGTCCTATCTTTTAGTGGCCTGACTCTGCCCCTTTGTTCCGAAAAGAGAAAGTCCTTCCTCACTGCTTGAGGATTGTATGACTGTGTTTGCCCCGCCCTTCCACGAACGCGGTGTATCTGAGGAGTGTGGAAGGAGTTGAGGCTGAAAACTAAGGTAAGTGAGGGGAGTGGGTTGGGGAGATTTCACATTTTAATACATAAAACAAGACCAAAATGACAAAAATCCAATTAGTAGAACCAAAGTTATGAATTTTTGAATATTTTAGGGTAAAATAGCACCAAAAAGCACAAAGTGCCAGCCATGGCTATCTGGTCATCATGTGAGACCGGGAGAAAGTCACAAGTTCAGGCCGACAGTGATGGAGCTCGGGTAGGATACAGCGGCCAGCTTGGTCTCGCTGAAAAGTTACCTTCTCAGTCCAGTGTCAGGAATCCCGTTCGCGGTGGAGGGGGTCTGCGAGGAGCAAGGAAGCATCGCGGTCTGTTGTCGATGTAGCGCAAAAGGCAGGTAGGGCATCGCGGCGATCGCCGCTGCAGCACTAAGGGTCAGGCTGACGGAACTTCGTGTGGCAGTACTGTGCAAATGTTGAGGATTCGGTACTGCTGGGCCCGTTTGCTGTTGCGAAGAGCACAAAAAGTTCAATTCAGCCTTTCTGAGGCCACATCAAGGGTCCAGGACCTAAGGGGTACCACTTGACGGTCAGGGTCATGCTCCAGCTGGGTCTGGGTGCTGGTGCAGGTGGTTGGGAGCATGTTGTGTCCCTGTGGCTCAGAGCAGGAGCCAGCAGACTGGCCCTTGGAGTCCCTCCCCGGAGTCCTAGGTTTAAAAGGTGCAGGTCCAGATCTTCTTACCCAGGCAGAGTTGCAGCAGGCAGCAGGTCAGCACAGCAGGGCAGCAGTTCCTTCAGAGCAGCAGTCCAGCAGAGTGGTGGTCCTTTCAGCAGCACAGCAGTCCTCCTCCTGTCAGAGTATCCCTAGGTCCATAAGTGTACTGAAGTGTTGGTGTCTGAGGTCCAGTATTTATACCAAGTTGTGCCTTTGAAGTGGGTAATAAGATTTTAGAGGTTTCCATTTGTAGTTCCCAGGCATCCTGCCTTCCCTGGCTCCAGACTCAATATAGGGGGTATGCAGCCCTTTGTGTGGAGGCAGGACACAGCCTATTCAAGTGTAAGTGGGGCTGTGCCCAGCTCCTGCCTTCCATGCTGCCAGTGATGGCCCATTCAGGCACACCTACGTTCTCTATTGTGTGTGGCTTTCTAGGAGGAATGCACAAAGCCCAACTGTCAGCTACACCCAGTCATGTGACCACTGACAACCTACAGGCACTAAATGGCAAAGGCAAGAAAATGTCAACTTTCTAAAAGTGACATTTTCAAAATTTTAATTTATAATCCGACTTCACCATAAATTAGGATTTTTCATTACAATTCCAAAGACACCAAACATGAATTTGTTCCCTGCTCCTCTTTGGAAATTACAGCTTGCTAAATGTAATAAGGTAACTCCAATGTTAGTCTATGGGAGAGGTAAGCCTTGCAGTCGTTAAAAACGAATTTAAGAGTTTTTTACTAACAGGATATGTAAAACTTAAAAAGAATATGTCCAGCATTTAAATACACTATACCCTGCCCTCTGGGATGTCCAGGGCCTACCATAGGGTTGACTTATATGTACTAAAAAGGAAGGTTTGGGCCTGGCAAAAGGTTTATTTTGTCAAGTCGAAATGACAGTTAAAAATTGCACACACAGGCTGTAATGGCAGGCCTGAGACATGTTTAAAGGGCTACTGGAGTAGGTGGCACAATCATTGCTGCGGGCCCACTAGTAGCATTTAATTTAAAGGCCGTGGGCGCATGTAATGCCCGTTTACTAAGGACTTACAAGTAAATTAGGTCTGCCGATTGGGGATAAACAAATTCTGCCAGGTTTTAGGGAGAGAACACAAGCCCTTTAGCACTGGTTGGTTAGCAGTGGTAAAGTGCACAGAGTCCTAAGGTCAGCAAAAACAAATTCAGAAAAAAGTGGTGGGTAAGGAAAAAAGTTTAGAGGTGACCCTGCAGAAAGGGCCAAGTCCAACAGACAGGACACCAGGCACACTGAAGTTTGACAGACAAAAACAATATGTTTAAAAACTATCGACTATATTGTTTAGCACTTTAATTTGGAATAATTAATGTGGATTGACTCCCCAGTGTCCTGGCGATGGTATGCTGCGATGAGCACCTTAACCAACCAGGATACAGGCAAAGAACCTAGGATCTCCACAGCCTCTATGCTTTTGCTCAATTAGCGTCAATGTGGTTGTAATGTGGTCTTTTGTGAATGGAGTAGGGAGAGTAACAACCTTGTGGTGCTTTAGGAGTTGTGATGGTGTATATGCTCTCCTGTTTTGAGCCTTAACCTTAGCTTTAGATCTTACACTTTTTGCTCCTAAATAAAACCCTGTTAAGGAAACACTTAAGACCCTTCACACATATAATATGTGCAGGTTGTTACCCTGACTTCTAGAAGAAGTCGCCTTTTCCTTGGGCAATCAAGAAGAAAACTTGAGAGATCTTTACTGCGCGGAGTCCCTGACATGAATTTTTACTATGTGCTAATTTTTATGGAGTTTCCAACTTGAGATCGTAATTGCATTATGTTATTTTAACGATGGAGGTTCGAGTCCATTTTGTAATGTGATTCATCCAAAGGCAGGAAGCCACTGCTGAGGTGTTAGACGCTATGAATGAATGAATATAGGCTTTGTAAAGCGCGGACTTAGCCCGGGGGCATCAAGGCGCTGCGGAAAGGGATCAGGATCAGAGAGGTCCATAGGTGGAGGGTTTACAGATTCAAGCTGGTGAAGAGCCAGGTCTTCAAGGCCTTACGGAACGAAGAATGAAGTTCCAGAGCCGAAATTGAAAGAGGAAGAGAATTCCACAATTTGGCTCCAGCCAACGAAAAGCTGCAGTTTAACACCAAAAGTATATCCTGTCTTCAGCTACAACCTGTGAATTCAGCACTTCAGAACAGTACTGTTCTATTAAAATTATATGTAATAGTTTTATTTAAAAAATATTTCATTGAGAGCATATAGCAACCACATTTAAGCAGTGGCATCTTATGCTTGCAATAAAAGAAAATGAACCACCAACATACTAGCTTGCCAAGACAAGACAATTTGTTGTGCCAATGCTTGTATAAAGTGCACTCTGTGGGTACGCTTTAGGGAATATTTTCAGTAGCTTGACATCTGGAATGTGCTCTTTAATGCCTATTATACAAGTCATATATGTTTAAGTATCACTTAACTCAGATTTTACCCCAGTAAGATGGTATTTCTCTTGACAGGAGGCCCTCTCAACCCTACTAACCACCCTAACTGCACGCTATAAACATTGCTTTAGAGTGCATACTAATTTTTTCACCGACTCACATTGCGACAGAACTGTGTCATCAGCTCATCTTTCCCTCTCCTGTGTGGTCTCATGGAAAAAGGATTAATGGCATATTCCTGTGAGTGTCTTCTATCAGCAGCATCGACATGTGGCCAGAGATATGCAATTTCTGAATCACATGCATGTTTTTCCTCATTGGGGCAAATGAGGTGCATCCAAAGTACCAATGATTTATTTCAGCAATTGTGGATGCAAAATGATGAAAAGACACCGACTCATTGGTAGCCAATCCCCAAAGGCGTAAGAAAATCACTTGCGCTTTGTGAATGTTAGATAAAATTTGTCGAAGTGCAAACAGGGGTCCAGGGAAGCATTGCCAACTTGCAAATAAAATTATCAAAATACGGAAACCTTTTTTTCATGCAGTTGTTTCCTTTAAGGAAAACGGGCTGCAACTAAAATTCCTTTATTTAAATGAGATCATGGACATGGTTGCCTGCTGTCCCCACCAGGACACCACCCCTGCATTGGAATCCAATCGATGTAAGTTGCAATTTGCGATTTACTTCATAAAAGAATTCATGAGGTAGGTCAGATTGCGACCCACACCAAATGGTGATCTGCAAACCGACCCAATAGTCGGTTTGCAAAATCTCATTGAAATAGCAAAAATTGTAATGCACTTTGCGACCACTTTTTGCTAATTCAATGTTAGTACACCTGGCTCTAAGTAAGTTCTAGGTGCTATATTTTCCCCCTTGCATTTATTGCAAATCCATATATTCTCCAACTATATATATATATATACACACACACACACCCCTCTTTCTCTCACACGCTCTTCTCATGGGTGGAAGCCATATTTCAAGAGAAAGGTGCAACTCTTCTGTAACTTTAGATTCTAACTAAACCTCCAAAAATATATATTTTGTTCGATGCATCGCTGCCAATGTGCCATAGGCTGTGCTTTAGCATTCACATACAGCACAACCTTCAGCTTTAATTCAAGGAACCACTATAATAAACACTGGCCATCGGTCAGCTGGCCCTTTCTAAAGAAAGAGCATGGAAGTTATACTTTTCCTTACAAGTTAACGAAATGTTTACAAAATCACCATTTTTAATAGGAGTACATGTCCCAAAGCTCTAATTACACACCAAATCCTGTCCAACAACAGTCGACTCATTTCACCTCTGGATGAAAACCTAATTTAAACATTAACATTTTCCTCACCAACATTCCTGGAGATCAACAAAAGACCTCGTGGCACACACCTGAACTCCGCGGCTGCTAATTAAGTATGCTGACAAGTGTGATCAGGCGTGCAGATAGCATCAGACAAGGAAGGTCGAACAGCGTGATGAATCGATGAATTTTCCATGAGCATGGGCCAGCCTCTACGGGCCTTTGTTCACTGCCTGGCCGCTACCTTCCCACCCACAGTCATTTATAAGCATTGTGTCATCCTACTGCCATCATGACGTTGCCATGGCGACCTATTTATCATGGGTGATAATGGTATAGCCTTTCTTCTCATAGTGGATCTTTAGAGAGCAGCACTTATCTCCGTGGTGGCTTCTGAAAGCTGTGATTCCCAATGAAACAAACAACCAAACACAGGTGTGTCACAGATGTGTGCAAAGTCATTATTGATGAATTTGCAGACACTCTGACGATGGCCCACTGTCACCGGACCTTTTAAGGTCAACAGAAAAAGAGCTTTACAAAATAAATTGTCCCTCTTCTACCACAACTGGCTAGGAAGCTGGTGGTGCAGTGTACTGTGCTAAGTAGACTAGATTATTGTAACTCTCTTCCTAAAGGGATTCCAGACTATCTGCTTAAGCGGCTCCTGAGGATACAAGTGCTGGTCGCAAAGTTAGCTCTAAATAAGACCAGATTTGACTCAGCGTCTGGCACTCTGAAAGAGCTTCATTGGTTACCAGTGAAGGAAAGATGCATTTTTAAAGCCCATGTGCATAATGCATAGAGCCTTGAGTGGAAGGGGACCCAGATCTCTACAAGAGAAATTCTGTTACTACAAACCTGCACGGTCCTTAAGATCGTCTTCAGCTAGTTTGGTCTGTGCGCCCTCTTCTAAAAAGACAAGACTTGGTGGAAGGTCTTTTCAAGTGAAGGCGGCACAAATCTGGTACAGGCTACCAATTACGTTGAGAGCAAACACAAACCTGCTAAGTTTTAGGAGAAGTTTAAAGACATGGCTTTTTCCTAGTTAGTGAATATATCACTACAGCACCCCCACTTGCAATGCGTCACAAAATCGTTTATGTATACTGACAGGATACTAGCGCCAAGATGCCCGTTGGTTTTATAAATGTTTAAATAAATAAATAATACTGTAAATAAATGTAATTTAAGAAGCACGGCGTGGGTGTCTTACAGAATATGAATGGGCAGAAGTTCTATGCTCTACTTGTGTTCCACACTTTAAATGAGGTGGGCCTACATTGGGTGTGGTGACAAGCTAATGCTCAAGGCTGAGGGCCTGATTGTTTCATTGGGAAAAGTTATGTTAGATGCCATAGAACCGATCTGTTTATTAAGAAAAGCCATGACAAAGGCACTAGGCCTCAGTTATTTGTTATGAAAAGCATACTTTAATGCCAGTTGGCCTTTAAAGGTGGATTGCAATTAGACTGAGTTAAAGCCATGAGTGTACCAATATCTAACATGGATTTCCACAAGTTACTGAAGGAGGCAAAGGTTTTGGTTACCCCTCTGACAAGCCCTCTGCTGTTTGGAACTTTATTGTGTATTTTGGCCTGGCATGAGGATGTAGCTGTGTGACGGGCGTGAAGCGATCTGAAAGAAGCAGTCCTAAGACAGGGGCATTTGCTTCTCCTACATGTTAAGCATTTGATTGACAAATAGTTGTGTTAGGCTGCCTAAGAAGTCCATTGCTTTTAGCTGATAACATTGTTCACGCAGTCCCCAGGACAACTGTAGCAAGTAGGGGCTTTGCATGGTGCACTACACTACACTAGTTAACAACAGTAGGAAGATGTTTTACATTGCGAACTCTCTGACAAATATTATGGGATGGGGTTTTATATTAAATAGCTTCTCAAAAACCATGCGAGTGGCTGTACATTGTGAACTCTCTAACAAATGCGATAGGAAAGGGTTTCAAATTATGAACTCTCTGGCAAACATTGTAGGAGGGTGGTTTACATTGAACTGCTTGCCAACCACCATACAAAGTGGCTTTACATTGGTAAATCTGACAAACATAGTAGGAAAGTTTCATTTTTAACTCCTTGTCAAATACCATAAGCAGGAGCCTTACATTGTGAATCCTCTGACAAATGCAGTAAGAAGAGGTTTAACTTTGTGAACTCTGAGACATGCAGTAGGAAGGTTTATGTTGTGAAGTTTTTCACAAACACCAAAGGAAGAGGCTCTGCATTTGGAACTATTTGACGAATACAAAAAGAATGGGTTTGCATTGTCCACTCTCTGACAAATGCAATAAAAAGGGGTTATGCAGGTTTTAGGACTGGCAACAGTAAATGCTTGTTATTTCCAGAAAGAGAGTTAGTATTCATGTCAATGTATAATTTGGGTCTGCCTAAATTGCTTGATGGGACTTTCAAGTCAGAGACAACATGATCATGTTTATGTTGATGTTAATGCAAACAGGCACGTTTTATTGATTGTTAAATGTGGTGACAAAGACAGTAGGCTTTACATTGTGGATGACTGGACAAAGCCTGTAGATGTAAGCCTCTTTGTTGTGAAAAGTCTCATGTTTTCCAATAGGCTCATAAAGGAACATTGCTGTTGTTGTTTAACATTAGATCCTGCTGGTACATAAATTGTCACATGATACCTTACATCTAAATGAGGCCAGGCTACATTCATAGAGTTAGTTGCCCCTGTGATACTTCTGTAGGCTATGTTGTTTGCACTCTGGTTAACCTGAAAAGCCCCTGAACAAGGGGTTCTGATGTGTATTTCCACCCAAAATCATGTAAATATTTTTAATTTTCATGATAGCAATAAGTCTGCATTAAATACTTTTTTCATTTGCTGGGCATTGATTTATTGAGTGTTAATGTTGTGCACTGTTGTGTTCTAATTTTCAGACCCTCAGCACCTCCCTCAGTTAAACTTTGTTTGCTGTGCCTATTTATCCTTTACATACAAGGGCTAAAAGAGGCTACTGGTCCCCAGTTTAGAGGTCCGAAGTATGCAAGTCCAGGACACCAGAGGTAAATGACTCCCATTGACTTGGCTAGTAACGTCTGCCTGCCCTGGGACCTCCACAACGCAATTTCAATAATGCAATCGTAAGGGGGTTTACATTGTGAACCCCTTGCCAAACACCGTAGGAAGGTTCTTTACAATGTGAACCCTCTGACAAGTGCCATAGTAAGGGATTTTATATTGTGAACTCTGACAAATGCAGTAGCAGTGGGTTTTACATTACAAACCCTTGGTCAAATACAATACAAAGGGGTGTTACAGGGGTTTTAACATTGAGTACCATGATAAATACCATAAAAAGGGGCTTTACATTTTGAACTTGACAAATACAGTTGGGAGGGAATTTACATTATAAACTCTCTGACAAATGCAATAGGAAAGGGTTTAGTATAAAGACCCCTTTTTAGGTTTAGCCACAGTAAATTCTTGGTTTATCAAGAGGGAGACATGGGGCCTGATTACGAGTTTGGCGGTCCTACAGCAGTGGTGCCAATGCGCCGTCCGCTGTAGGACCGCCAAAGCCATGATGCACCCGCCCACCAGATTAGGAGTTAAATCCTGGCCTGGAGGGTGGTGCTGCAGCGGTCTGACAGCGGCGGACTGTTGGGCTCATAGAAGAGCCTAGCATGCAGACCGCCGCTTTTAGAGTGCTGACGGCACCTGCCTGCACAGTGTGGCATACATGTCACACCGTGCCGGAACTGGGCATGCAAATCCAGGGGGACACTACATGTGCCCCCTCGCATGCACCCCCAGGCCCAGAGGCAGCAGGAGGTCCTATTAGGGCCCCCTTAGTTGCCTCACAGCCACCCATTTCATGGTGGGCTCACCGCCATGGAAAGGGTGGTGGTTTGGCAAATTGGAATATGCTTGGCTGTGCCGCTGCGGCACTGCCAGCATATTCCTACCTCAGACCGCCACACCACGGGATCCTGGATCCTGGCGGAGACGGCAGTCCTGTGGCGTTCGACTGCCACACTCAGAATGCGGCACACAGTGCCGCAGTGTGGTGGTGGTGGTCCTATGGACCGCCGTACTCGTAATGAGGCCCTTAATGGTCCTGTGAATCTATACTTCGTGTTCTGCCTAAAATGTTTGATGGTTTTTTTTTCCAAGCAGAGCCCACATGGTCATGTCTATGTTCATTTTATAGCTAATAAGCTTACTTTATTAATTTTCATGTGGGGCGACAAAAGAAATAGAGCTAAACTGTATACATCAATAGTCCACAAGAGCAGCCAGTGCAGCGATCCAGTTCCCATCGGACCCTAGTAGAAGCTCTGATTTTCCCCTACTATTTCTATAAATGGCCACTTGAAAGAGGGGATCCACTAAACCATCTCCTCTCAATATCTAGCTTGCAAACTACAGCCACCTTCTCTATCACTGGATCTACCTATTACGACCTCAATCCAAGTTATCCTCACAATTAACAGGCCAGACTACTACATCACTCCTGTCTCCTTCCCAGCAATCCAGAGTACCCTACAAAAAACCCCGTCACATATAAGATCACAAATATCTTTCCCAGCAGACTACGAATCAATGGCCTCGGATACTCTCCCGCACCATACCTGACTAGTACACCCACTTCCCAGTCCATCGCACCCGCCTTCTCAGCTTACGCCTCATCTCAGTCAGTACTAATGATGGCAATATCAAAGATAAGGATCAAGTGGAGTACTGTTTATTGTAATTGATTAGTTACAATCGTTACAAAGACTGATAAAGCATGTTCATAAAATCCTGTATCCTTAGAGTCTGTCTGGACCAATATTCTATCCTAACTCAAACTTCCACTGCGTACTTACAAATCCAACTCCCTCAAGATCATCTATCCACCCAATCTTTTCAAAAACACCTCAAGGAACTACAAACACAGACTACTGAAAGGATTCATAAAACTATAATTACTGTTATCTACTTCTGCGTCAAAAAAGGAAGCCACAAAACGGATCTCATCTTCTCCACATGCCTCAGTTGAAGATGGAAGGAATTGATAAATAATAACCTATGTGTTTCAAACTCAACCAGAATCCCATATGACCTCAAAGTAACTAGCTTACCAGTTTCTAATTTCAGAGGAGGCCTCTATCTATAAAGATGGCAACATCCTAACTCAAGCCTCTGATCACAACCTCAAACTCTTTGACCTCCACTTCCTCACTCTGGAAAATCTACTAACCACCAACCAGAGTGAAAATACTGCACCAACCTTGCTCAGTCCCACTTGAATTGCCCTCGCAGAGACATCTCCCCCTACATAGCCACTGCTATATCATCCACGCTGGACTAATCCCTATGCTCCAACAACCCTACTCTTATTATCTCCAACAGACCTACCACACCCATACTCCAACCCCCTGCCTTAGACCTCAATACAATCAATTCAGTCACCCCAATTACATGCTCCATCTCCCTCGCCATGCACTCCATGTACAGGGCAAGTTCCAATTCACACTGCCCTCACCCTCCAAGACTAGAACAGAAAAGACCTGACCGCACTCACCTCCCCATAAACTCTGAACCACCGACCATTAATGACCACTAAATTAGAAGACCCTGAACTTTCCACCTTTTCTAATTCAGACTCAAGACTCTACACTCACTTTCAAACCCTATCTGCCTTAAACATTGCACCACCTAATATATGATATCATGAAAACAAGGCCTACAGTTCTAGCCCACCATCTCCCATCATCCCATAGCTGTCTAGGTGTCATATGTTATTATGTATCCTTACGCACCCAAAACGACACACCAGAATGCATGCCTCCCATTCCCTCCACAGAATTGCTCTCTCCTCTTGCATCAGCAGACACACCGTAATGTAGCCCTCCCGCTGCCTCCACAGAACAGTTCTTTTCTCCAAGAAAGCTCTTAATAATCTCCCACTAGGTGTATTAGACTCCCTCCTCAGCTCATGCAAGCCTACATGCACCTCCTGAACTCACACAACATTATAATTATCATAGGGTTCAATAACCGCAAGCGACAACCTTGTAAGAACAAACATCTCAATTGCAAATCAACGTACTTATAGTATCAGACTGAATTTACACATCATCAAAAACTCACATTAAAGGTATGCTACACAACTGCAGATCTGCAGACAAACATAACACAGAGCTATCTGATTCAATTCTACATCATGGGATTGACATCCTATATCTTACTGAAACCTGGCTGAACCACCTCTCCTCCCCACTGATCAACATCCTGGTCACCCCCAACTTCTCCATCAAAGGCTTTAGCCAGGAGGGGAGAACTGACAGCGGCATTGCCATTATCCACCATAACACCCTGCACATCAACTGCTTCACTGTCAAAGTGTATTCCACCATCAAATGTTTAGAGGTGGAACTCCTCAGGACATACAGAAGGATGACTAAATTCCACACATTGTATCACCCTCCAGATGACAACCAACTATTCATGCATATAATTGATCTCATCACACAAAAATCACTTCTGTCCCCCATAAACTTTTTCCTCAGCAATTTTAACTTTCACTGGAATGACAAGAGCAATGCCCAAACAGCCTATCTCAAAGAATTTCTGAGCTACAATGTCCTGATATAATTCGGTCAAAATCACATCAAGGACACCACCCTCAACCTACTTCTAGGTGAGAAAGAGTTGATCACCAAGTACCCAATAATACCAGTAGATGGGTCTGTCCACCACATGATTTTTTTGCATCTGTTATCTGAGAGACTACCAATCAGAGGGCAAATATTCAAAACAAAATATTGGACCAGAGACACAAAACAAATCAATCCAGCTGAACTCAGATAAAATCAACTCCCACCTTAATCCCTCGATCATTCCATGCAATGAGGAGAACTTGCAATGCAAACCATTTCAGATAAACTCCAGGAAGTAGCACCTATGAGACTCAAGAGGGAAGAAACAAACCCTTCTGCCTTTTGTTCAACAAGGATCTAAAGGAAGAGAGGAAACACCTCAGAATGGCAGAAAGAAGATGGGGGAAATACCCCACAATGCTACCTCTATCACTACTACAATTAAAAATAAATAAATACAAAAAACTTAAGAGCAAAAGTTGCCTCCCTCGGATCCCAACTAGACACAGCAAAACACCATCCAAACAAACTCTTCATTATCATCCGGCAACAGGCTTCCAACAAAATGAAAACAGCTATGGACAACTCAACGGAAAGATGCAAGAAATTTGCCAACCAATTTACTGACAAGATCAAGAAAATTGAGCTCTCTTTGCCAAATCTGTCCTTAGATAATCCTTCTCACACACAGACATCCACAAAAGACAGCTCTGCCTCAGGCATTACCAACAATTTTGACCAAGCACACACACCACAGAAACCCTAAAAACAATGTCTCCTAGAACAGCTTCAAGGCTTTAAGAGAAGAAGAACTCATCAGAATTGTGTTGAAAACTAACCCTGCCTATAATCAATACATCACTATCACGAGCAGGGCCGGACTGGGAACGAAATCCGGCCCTGGCAAAGTGCTCGGCCGGCCCCCCGAGGGGTTGGGGGTGCGGCCGAGCTGTTTGCCACGGCCGGTTTCGGCCGATTTCGTTACAGCGGCTGATATTGCAGCTATGCTGCAAAAACGGCCCTGTAACAAAATCGGCCCCCAGGGGCCCAAACCGGCCCCCAACCCTGGCGGCCCACCGGGGAAATGCCCGGTGCCCGCAACGGCCAGTCCGGCCCTGATCACGAGGAACAGCCCCATACTGCTTGAAAACAGGCCAAGTCACTCCACTCCTCAAGAAACCCGAAGCCAGCCATGACAATATGAACAACTTCTACCCTGTGACCAACCTCCGATTTCTGGCCAAAGTCCTCGAGCCATGTGTGCTATCACAACTCAACCAACTTATCCAGGACTACAACCTCCCAGGCAACTTCCAGTCCGGCTTTAGTGGCAGCTATAGCACAAGACAACATTGTGGATGATGCCCTCTCCATTCTGGATAAAGGAGATTCCAGCCTGATTGTACTCCTTGACCTTTCCTCGGCATTTGACTCAGTCAATCACAATACTCTTGTAAACAAACTAAAGTCAGGGATGGGACTTGGAGGTACAGTCCTGAAATGGTTCTCCTCATACCTCAACATCTCCATCCAACAAATCAATCCAAAGGACTTCCTACCAAAATCTGCCCCTCTCAACCAAGGAGACCCTCAGGGATCCATTCTAGCTCCTAGGCTCTTCAATTTCCACATGGAACCCCTAATCTTGATTCTTCATCAGGCCAACAATGCTAATCATCTATATGTGCATGACACACAGCTTTACCATAAAATTGCCTCACTGGAGGATGTACTTCACCTTAATCAAACTCTAACGAAAGTACAATCTTGGCAGTTAACAAACCACCTGAAACTTAACCCACTGATGACAGAATTCCATCTTATCCATCCCTCTCACCACTTGTCCCCAATGCAGCACTGGCTAAACAACCTGAAGCTCTCAACTGCACCCCTAATATCATTGACAGTACTAAACCTCTTGGAATCTCCCTAAACAAGCACCTGAACGAAGGCGCTTTATATCAACTCAGGTTACTAAGAAAAATCAAACCTTTCATTCCTCTGCCCTTTCCAAAATGTGATACAAGTGCTTGTATTCTCTAGACTCGACCAAGAAAATGCAGTTCTAACAAGCACACCAAAATATAATCTTTCCAAAATAAAGGCCACGCTTAATGCAGTAGCCAGGCTAGTATTGGGAACGAGTCACTTTGGACATATCTCCCTATCTTTGATAACACTCAAGTGAATACATATCAAATCATGCCACATACTAAAGATAGCCTGTATCACACGCAAAGCGCTCCACTATGAGACCCCAAAATACCTGGCCCAGAAATTCAGCATCTTAGGTGACTGCTGTGTCTGAGAAACTCTAACTCACTCCACTAAAGCTGCCCAATTTCAAGAAAGAGTGATCCTACTCTTGCTCATTTACTGGTAGTGCACCGCAAGATATAGAACTCTGTACTGCTGGAGATTCACACTATCCCCCTCTCCAGGGCTCTCAAGAAGAGCGCTAAATCTCTCCTCATTAAAAGATACAGAATGCACTGACTAAATGTGTCCACACAAGAACAGCTATGAACCACTCTTCCACAGCTACTTTTGATCTGCCCTACTCCACAACTGCGATACACCCTGTGACTTGCTTTGTCGCCTGCTGCACCAGGCCCAACCATCCATTTGTTAAATAGTGTATGCGAACTCATTGTATTTTCCTACAAATTTTATCCTGTACAGTGCACTGATACCCCCGAGTCATGCTTGCCCTTTATAAAACTCCCAATAAATAATCATAAACGCTTTATGTGTTACAATAGGATCATATTGGAGCATTGATGTTTTTTAGGGTTTAAGCCTGTTGATGTGCAAATTGTCACCTGACACCACACAGATGATGGGAAAATATACTGTACTGGGTTAGTTTCCCCTTGTGATAATAATTTGGGGTTAACGATTTGCACTCTGTGAATCTGTGGGGTCCCTTTAGAAGATATTTCAGTTTGCAAGTCCACCTGAAACCTTGTAAACAATTATTATTTTATTTAGTATTTAAGAATGTGTTCTTTATACTGATCTTCCTTTAAAAGAAGCATAACATAGGCATTGCTTTATTGTTATTTTTGCAGGTTTCATAGTTTTTATTTTCTAGCCAACATCACCTTCCTCAGTCAGCCTTGGACTTATCTGCCTCACTACCCTTAGAGTCAAGTGGTAAAAGGAGTACTTGTTCGCCAGTTTGAGGAACTGGGGTACGGAGGCAACAGGACGATAAATAGGACACACCTCCATTGTCAAAACTGGGTCCAACAACTAATAACAAGTGCCATGAGACATCCTGAACTGGATTTCTCAAATAATATAGGGGGTTTACATTGTGAACACTTTTTCAAAGGAGTTTTATAGTGTGAGTTATGTGACAAAGAAAGTAGGAAGGGGTTTTAATTTGTAATTCCACCTGAATTCCTGTAAATATTTGTCATTTTGAGTATAGTACTTAGTTGTGTGTGTGTGATAAAGTACTTTTAGTTTTTGAAGAAAGACAATTAATTTTTGGGTGCTATTTTTGTGTGTTGCTCAGTTTTGTCCACAACACCTCCCTGGGTCAGCCTTGGGCTGTTCTGCCTCTTTACCTTGAGTATCTGTTTTACACTGTGAGCTGTTTGACAAATTCAGTCGGAACAGGTTTTATATTGAGACCTCTGGGATAATTACAATTGGAATAACTTCTCATTGTGAACTCCTTGGTGAAGACCATAGGAAGGGCACTTACACTGGTTCATTCTAAGCAACCTTCTGACACAGATGGGGGTGGGCTTACAAGAGACTCAGAGATTTTGTCTTCAACGGATTAAGGTAATTTAGTTACCTTATTGAATGCCGTACTCGGGTTTGTGTGAGGACCTACTCGCTGATTCTCTCAGTTTACTTGCCTACGAATCTGGAGACAACGGAAGTTGGTTTTACACTGAGGCCTTACCTCGCCTTATAGGTTTACTTACCTAGGAATCTGGAGACAACGGAAGTTGGTGTTACACTGAGGCCTTAAGACATACCGTTTTCACAAAAGACCTGGGAATACTGGAGATACCGTTCATCACTAGTGACGCCCCTACAAGGCAGGTCACTTTTGGCGCTCCTTTCTGATGCTTTACGCAGGCATCGGCATATGAATCTTTTTAACTTTGCCCTGAAGAAGCCCTCTTGAAGGGTGAAACGCGTTGGCTGTATCCACAATTATAATGAGGGTTGTTCCAAATAAAGGACTTGCATCGGAAACCAACAACACCTGAAAACGAACTCTTCTTTCTGCGTCTTGAACCATTGTTGCTCTTTTGTGTTGCCTCTCATCAGCGTTTTGTTCTCTGGTAATTTAGTTTAGCCTTGGTGTGATGATTCTCTCAGTAAAGCTTGCTGCTCCCTTTGCATGGGACAAGTTGGAGGAGGGCCTCCTACCCTGCAATAGTAAAGCCACCAATTTGGCATTATGGAATATGTAGTGATAGTGGGACAAGAACATCAGGTGACAGAGCCTATAAGTACTTGCATCAGTTCCAGATGGTGACTTGGACTGGAATGAAGTAAGAGGCAGTTATTATCTGAGGAAAAAAAGTGGTGCTATGAATTCTGACTCTGCCATAGCAAATTAACAGGTTTCCATCAGCCTTCTTCCTTTTCAGGCAAATACATTTGTGTCATATTTTTGAGCTATAGGATGAGAGAGACCACAAGCTTGGTTTGAACTAGGATTCAGCACTCACGAGGGCCATATAGTATGATTCTAAAAACTAATTTTTGTGAGGAACCACTGGATCACATTGAGTAAGTTTGGCTGAAAAGTGACATTCCTTTGAGAAATGTATGTGGGACATCTGCATCAGCTAACCAAAATGCCAATACAGTTAATAATGTAATATTACGTGTATATGTAAAGCTTGTGCTCACCTCATGGGCTATAGTGGCAGTGCATAACATATGTTTATTGTTGCCCAAGTCAACAGAGCACATTTCATCAACTTCAGAATGATGGAAGGCTGTGTAGATTTGCCAGAATTCAAACCTGTGACCATAAATTGAAACTCAGACTCTTGTAGAGGATGCATTAGTCCACTGAGCCACCTGAATAAATAGATGCAAACTATGTGGTGCGTTGTTCCTGCCGATGGGCATTTTGTGCCTGTGTACTGCAGCACCTAATTAAACTACGCTGCAGTTGTACGTGGGGAAATGTCTATCAGCAGGTTGGAAAGGGGAGCATGGGTACGGGGAACCCTCCCGTTAAAAAAAAAAGCTGCAATCACCACGGGGCAAACACCGGCATGGAGAGTGAGTCCGTTCTTGCCACGCGGTGAAATGTCCGCAAATCAAACAAGCATTGGAAATGCAATCGGTCACGCATTTGTTTGAGTTAGCGCTATTGGCATTGTAAATGGCAATGTCTTTTACCTATGTGTACTTGGCACACCATATTGAGGAGGTGCCAAGTCTGTGAATGAAACACTGCATTGAAATACTGCCCTCAGTAACAGGACCAGCTTGCGGAAGGAATCCCACTTAACAGAAAACGAGAAGCGTGCTGAATCTGAACGTGTGTTATATACGCACATCAGGGCTCGAGTCGGGGTACCACGCGGGTGGACGGCGTCCCCCCACTTATTTTACCGGGAGCTCGATAACTGGAGCAAATGGAGCCACACATTCACTCTTTGGCCTCTCTGGGGCGAGATCGGAGCTCATTCAGAACGCTGCTCACGCGCTGGCTTCTCTGATGCAATCGCATCTAAGGGGTGAGCGAGGGAGGCAATGAGTCTGATGGTGCAAGCCACCTTTCGTGACGTCACTTCCTGTTGTGACGTCAGCGTCCCCCCACTTCTTTTTTTGGACTTGTGCCATGACGCACATAATATAAATGCAAGTGGGACACATGTTCCTAAAGGCATGGTAGGGATCTCCCAAAGGCGTTGTCATGATTGAAATTGACCAAGCTACGCCCCTGGTGTTCACATTGATCAGGATTGACTCCTACTGCTGGTAAAAGGATCAATGATATGTTCGAGAGAGCTCTGTAATTAACAAACAAAAAGTCAGTCTGCCTGGCTTTTTGTTATTAAAAAACTGCTGCACATCACTGCTGTGCAACCAGTGGAGCTAAAAAGTACTTGCATGCAAATGTGAGCATCTGAACGCAATTTGGAAAAATATAAACATTTCTACCTCGCACTCGTGAGCATTGGACCACTCCCACCCTGAAGAATCCTGTAATATTATGGAAGGGTTTACTATGTGCAAAACAGTGGGTGTTCCCTCCGGGTACTTGCTTCAAAACCTGAGGGGTGGAGGAGGGGCAGCCGGTTAGGTAAAATAGCGATAAAGCGTTCATCTTGCTGAACGCCAACCTTTTGTCCTTGTTCCTTTTAACTATGACGTAAGGGACCGACAAGCGTCCACGGTCGGAGTGCTGTCTGTGAAATGTTACTGCTTCACAAGCGAAGTTACACTGCAAGGCTTAAACCGGTGGGGAAAACGGCCAAAGCTTCCTATAGCTGTCGATACCTGGAAACTTCTCAGCAAGGGAGGGGTAAAAGGTATGGGGGAAAGATGGTTAGACATTCATATGCTGGAGTATGCCACTCAAAACCGTCCTGAGCAGAATTTCCAAAACAAAGGCCACAATCACGAAAGCCTAAGGGTTGGGGGTTGTGTTTAAGGATTCCCCTCTTCCACTGCGAGGAGGAAAGATGCACAATTGGTTTCCCGGCACTGCACCCTGGAGTGCACAGAAAATACTGAAAGGCTGGTTCAATGAGCGATTCACGCCGTCCCTAATTAATTTTTTTTGGGAAGGTTTTATATTGTTCAAACTTGACCCGAACGCCTTCTATCATCAAGTGGGTGTTTCAACACATTTGTAGGGATGATGTATTTATGCAGAGAAAGAGGTGAATGAAGTACTCACGCTTTCTTTTTGTAATATTTCACACACTATCAATTTTATGACTTTTCTTATCAATGCAATTATAAAAAAGAAGGTTTTACTTGTCAAGTGCTGCTGCTGGTGTGCCGCTCTCACAGTTAGCTGTTTTTCAACTCTGCCTGAGCGTGGTCTTTTCCGCTGGTAGACCGAGGGTAGGGGCCCCTCCCAACCTCCACCGGGGCAGACTCTCCAAAGAGCCAGGAGTGTTGGCACCCCAGGCCAGGCTGGAGACGAGGTGCCCATGCTGGTGAAGGAAGGTGCCCAGGCTGAACAGAGGTGCCCACTCTGGTGTAGAAAGGTGCCCACTGTGGTGAAGGGTTGCGTCCTGGCTGGTGAAGGGAGGTTCCTAGGCAGGTGAAAAGAAGTTGTGTGGTAGAATGACCCCTTCAGTTGCAGGTCAGTTGTGTCTGTGACCTATGACAGCAGTAGTCGGGCTACCCCTGAAGACTTTCCCTCACTGGGAGTAATGATACGCCCAGGGCACTGAGGGGCCTTATCTACAGAGCATGCTCAAAGCAGCCCTGCGGGCGCACTCTCAGAGTTACCAACTAGCCAAGTTATAGCAGGAGATTGTTGTTTTTCTAGGCCAAAATGGCTTTGTTTTTTTTATTTTCTCATCTTCAAAGTTACCCCGTTTTAATTAAAGTTAATGGAAAAATGTAATTCCCTGAGTTCCTTTTCCTAAATCTTCAGCTTACCTGCTGGGAAAGACGGCATGCCGCAAGTACTACAAAGTATTCCTTTTAGTAAGTTACTTATTAAAAGGATGCCCTACCCAGAATCTCCTGTAGACCACTACTCAAACAGGGCATCCCGGCCTCTCCCCTCATTTCCCTAGCCCCCTTCCCTTCCAGCAACCCCTCCGCCCCCCTCGGCTTGAGCACAATGACGAAGAGTGAAAACTTAAAAACTTAAGAAAGCGTGTGAAGATTGGAGCCGTCTCGGGGACAGAACCTTCACATAGGAGACAAGATTCTACCATGTGCCGTTGTTGGAGACTTCTTAATATGTGGCCATTCCACGTTGATATTTGGCAACTTTTCCCCTTCTTTTGCTAACTTACCTCTGTGCAACTCTAAAAGGAAAATGGAAATGTCCATGTTTGTGCTGCAAACTCCCATCTTCGGGGTTCCCAGCAGTTAGGTGAGCCCCTTCAGCCAATTTGGTGTTAATGTCAATAGCGACATGCATTCTGGGGTTTGCAGTTTTGCTTCAAACATGGGATGCAAAATGCATGTGATGCCCCCCCTTCTAAAACTCCAAAGGACTCTACCTTTTTAAAAAAATTTTTTTATTGTTTTTTAAATATGCCATTAACAGAAAAAACTGAGAAAACACAGCAACATAGTGCAGCAACCCCCCACCCCGAGCCTAAAAATACAATATGTGCCAATGCTAAGAAACAAGTACTCACAATTAGCTCTTCAGCTGAATTCATTATGTAGGGCAACAAAAAGCATAGGGGTCACAATCTAGAGAACCAGCATAAAGTGCACTGTAATAGAACATAAAATTTCATCGATTTGCATGGCAATAAGTACCTAGGAGGTAAAGTGGCCTGTGCAAAAGTGCATCATATAGCATTACTTAAAATTTTGTGCAAAACATACAAATAGTTAATGCACCAAGTTGGACTGATCCCCCTAGCTTGATCTGTAAAGATAACGATTAGTTGATGTTAATAAGCCCATTCTTTGGCACTTGTTATCGTTAGTACATAAGGTGGTCGTATACATAGCTACCACCATACCAAACCAATCCCGTCTCGGTGGTGTCAGAACTATGGACAGGTTTACACACTCATATTTGTACTACCCAAGTCTAAGAGTCAAGGAAGATTTCCCTCTTTTTCTAGCTTTGTTGAGGAATTGTTTGGTGAAGCCAACAAGATAGGGGTTCCCAAATAACGAACCCTTTTTTTTTGGCCCGGGTGCCCTTTTTTTAGAGTAAATAGCTTTTTCAAGGGTACATATTGAATATAGCTGGGCCAACCACTGTGAGAATAAGGGAGGATTAGGATCTATCCAAGCAGAGGTTATGCATAGCCTGTAAATTGCCATAGCGATAAATATTAGGGCCCCACCACTCTTTCTATCAACCGTATCTTGTACGCCCAACAGAATTGCCATAGGGGTTAGCAAGATGTTTCGAGATAAAACCTGTCCGAGAAAGTCTTGTATCTTGGTTAAAAGCGGCCCAAGCTCTACGCAAGTAGCAAACATGTGGACTGAGTCTGCGGTATATTCAGCGCATCGCGGACAGTGTGTACCTTTGCCAGTCCCCCACTTTGCGATTCTGCTTAGTGTAAGATATAGAAAGAAGCAAGTTTTATAAAATTGCGCTTGCAAATTGGCTGATAGTAAATCGCTTTGGGCGAATTTAAGAGCTAGGCAAAAGACATTATTGGTAGTATTCAATTTTTGTTGCCATTTTTTTGAAATTTTTGCCAGGTTGTCGGGCATTAGGCTATTTAGGGAGTCATATATTAATCCAATTCGGGGGGCGGTGGGTTCACGTAGTTTCTCAATTAATTCGCATTTAGTGAATCCCGTAGGCCCGCCGGCCTTACGTGATAGGAAGGCCCGGATTGCATAATATTTAAAGGCCTTCCTATTATTCAAGCTGAATTGGGTTTTAAGTTCCTCAAAGGCCAGGACCCCTTTGGTCGAATATAAGACCCCTAGTTTATCTATCAATTTTGAAAGTATGATCCCCCAAAAATGTCTGGTAAGTTAGCGTTCTTCTTAGTAGGAGTATAGTAGTTCAATCTACCGATTCCTAAGAGTTTACGCACAGTGGAGAATACCTTAAAAGTTCCCATAAGGGTCTTAAACTTAACCTTCTTGTAATACCTGAATTCGAGTTGGCGCCACAAGCACCCCCAAACATCCGATCCAAGTAAGAGTTCGAAAGGTGATGGGAGTCCTGTTGGCGGTGTTAGCGGTTGGTCTTGCATCAATATTGGGCATGTCTGTAAAACAGTGGCCCAGTAATATAGCCTTAAATTTGGAAGTGCCCAGCCCCCTCTTTCCCCGGGGAGGGATACAAATTTGAGCGCTCTCCTTGGTTGGGAGTATGGCCATATAAACTGAGAAAATAAACGATCAAATTTTAACAGCATTGTGTTAGTAAATTCCAAGGGGATAGTTCTAAAGAAATACAGAATTTTGGGGAAAAAGATCATTTTAAGCACATTGCATCGGCCCACCATAGATAAATGTAAGTTGTTGAGGTGGCTCAAAGCCTTCTTTGTCTCTAAAGCCAGGGGGTCCAAGTTTTCGCTGACTATTAACTCGGTTTCGGCCAAGATGTTTACCCCTAGATATTTTGCTTTAGGGACAACTCTTTTATCCGTCCAGGTGATCTTTTTGTTTGCTATGATTTGGGTTTTCCCTTTATTTAGTGCATATCCTGACACCGCACCAAAGTGCTGAGCCTCTTGTTCTATTGCTATTATAGCTTTCTCGGGATCCGGGGTCACAAAGGCAAAATCATCCGCGTATGCCATGATTTTAGTTTCTAGGCCGCGTCTATAAATAGCCGGGATTTCCTGGCTTTTCTCAAGCTTTTTTATAAAGGGATCGATGTAGATTGCGAAAAGCAACGGGGAGCAGGGGCAGCCCTGGCGGGTCCCACGTGTGATTTTAATTTGCTCCGTTAATAGCCCGTTAATAGACACCCTAGCTGTGGGATTGAGATATAAAACCTTAATGGCCTGGATAGCTCTGGGCCCAAAGTTAATTCTCTGCATGACGCACCAAAGAAACATCCAGGAGACCCGATCGAATGCTTTTTCGGCATCAAGAAGTATTAAGGCCATCGGGTCTCCTGTAGTCTGTGCTGCGTCAAACAGAGTGATAGTCCTCCGGATGTGCTCTGTAGTACCTTTATTGGGGATAAACCCATGCTGCCACCTAGACACAAGACTTTCGATTTTAGCTGAAAGTCGGGACGCAAATATTTTGGAGTAAATTTTAGAGTCTCCATTGATGAGTGTGATTGGGCAATAAGAGCCCATTTCTAATGGAGACTTGTCTTTTTTAGGAAAGACTATAATCTTGGCTGTTGCCCACGATTGAGGTGGGGTTGCGCCATTAAAGATTTGGGTCACTAAAGATTTAAAAATATCTTTAATTTGGGAGGAGAAGACTTTATAAAATTCGACTGGTATGCAATCAGTGCCTGCCGCCTTGCCGTCTGGTAGGTTTGCCAGAGCCATGGCAATCTCATCCCAAGAGGGAGGGTCCTCCAGCTGATCCCGATCCTCCCTGTCAAGGCGTGACAGAGAATTAGGGTCGAGAAAATTGTCGATCTCTAGCTGCCTATTGTCTTTTGAGCCTATACCCTCTTCAGAGTATAGGCCTTGATAGAATTCACGGAAAGCTGTTCGTATTTCATCCGGGTCGTTGGTAATTGCTCCTACTGAAGTCCTAATAGAGTGTATCACATTGATGGTCAGCTGTTGCCTGGTTCTTACCGCCAGCTGGTGGCCAATGTGCTCGCTATATTCATACATTTTTTCGCGAGCAGCAGCCCACTTGGCAGCAGCTTTCTCAGCCAATATGGAGCCAATTTCTGCTTTGATGGCTGCTATATCAAGTTGTGCTGACTCTATCTCTGCCCCAGTCTGGACTGCACCAATAAGGTTTTCCTCAGCCTTTGCAAATTTTTTCTGTAGTTCTATAATCTGAGCTTTCTCCTGCTTGTTTTTCCTAAGTGAGAATTGCAAAGTCTCCCCTCGAATACAAGCTTTTAAAGTGTCCCACACAACCATAATTGGGGCAGAGCCAATGTTAGTATCTAGGAAATCCTGAATCCAGCTTTTCATGTGATTTTGATATCCTACATCAAGTAGTAGTGCTCTCTCAAAGCTCCAGGACGAGACTTCTTTACAAGTAGCCAGGCCCCGTACATTAAAGATTAGAGGGTTGTGGTCCGATAAAAATCGAGGAATAATATCAATACTGCTTTTGTGGATCAAAGAGGGTGAGACCAAAAAATAATCTAATCTTGCAAAGGAATGATGAGGTGCAGAATAAAAAGTATATCCTGGCAGATTTGGTTTTAGGCGGGACCAGACATCCACAAGCCCATGTATATGTAGAAGGTTTTTTTAGGCTTGCAGAACCTTTGGTTTTCGACTTGTATACCCCCAGTAATCATTCATTCCCCAGTTGCTGGGCAAATTAATATTAAGGTCCCCACATACAATAACTGGGAGAGGCCAGTGGGCTAGCTCCCCGGAAACCCAGTTGATCACTCCGGGGTCGTCCACTATGCTCCCATATATGGAGCATAGGGTAAAAGAATATGCAGGAGTTAACCAACATTCTGCTAGAACCCATCTTCCTTGAGGATCGGACTTAGTCCGAGTGGGTTGTAACAAGCGCTTATGTTTTGCTAAAATGGCGACCACCCTGCGACGTTCCCCCGATAAGACTGTATCCCATAGATTTTAGGAGATGTGTCTGGGAGCCCTCTATATGTGTTTCCTGGAGGCAGACTATGTCAGCCCCCATCAAGCACAGTCCCTGGGCTACCTTCTGTCTCTTTCGAGTATTGTTCAACTCGCAGATGTTCAAGGTAACAATTTTAAAATGCATTGTATTTGTCATATCAGAATGTTACAATGTTACTAAGTTAGTTACATACATGAGGACAGAAATCAATAGCCCAAGAAGCCCGATATTATACACATAATAAAGTAATCTGCACATCATGAAGAGATCGAGAGACCCATCCCAGATTGTTGCGCATTCTATAGTTTCAGAAGAGAAATTCCAGCTCAAATACAAAATCGAATTGGCACATAAAAAAAAACAAGTAAAGCTCTTAATGGCCCATCCCCCCCTCGCCCTGCCTCAGCCCCAACCCCCTGCCCCCCCCCAAAAGTGAGCAATCAGGTAACACCTGAATGATGGATACCTGTAGTAAAACCTCGCCACCCGACCACGCCATGTTTGTAAAACAGTGTTTGAAAACTTATTAGGCCAATAAGTAAAAGGAAGCAAAATCCCAGCCTAAAACAGTTTAGAAAGGAAAAAAAAAAAAGAAAAGGAGAGATGGGGCGGCCCTTATCTTAATTTTCTAGCATTGGACCCTTGCTTGGTCTAGGCTCAAGATTCTCAAAGATACCCATACTTCTTTCTATCCACACTGAACCTTTGGAAAGCCTATCCAATACCTACCCCACCCCTGTCCTCTACCCCTTCAAAGACATATAGGAAAGAAAAGAAGGGTGTCTAACATGCAGCATCTTTAAAGCTATTATCCATAATAATCATTAACTTTGCCCCTTTCTAGCCTTAACTTCAGAAAGATATTCTTGGGCTTTAATCTCGGACAAAAAAGTACGTGAGGAGCCGTTTACGATAACTTTCAGTTTGGCAGGGGTCACAAGAAATACTTGTGCTCCTAGTTGCTGAAAGGGGGTAAATAGCTGGCGGAGGCGCCATCTTCGTTCCACCGTTGTGTGGCAAAAATTGGGCTTCGCGAAAAAGGACACCCCCTCGAAGCACTTATGGGAATTCTGCTGGGCCTGTTCAAAAACCATCTGTCTGAGTAGAAAGTTCCCAAAAAACACCAAGAAGGCTCGGGGCTTCTCTCCCTCGTTGGCATTGGCGTGCTGTTTCCTCATTGTGAAAGGAAAGCGGTGGGCCCGTTGAATCTCGTGCTCCCAATTCCACTCAGTGTGCTCTGTGAAAGCCCCCTTCAGGAGTTTCACAATGTAGCGCCGAGGGTCTTCACCCTCCACCCCTTCGGGCGCTGTCTGTTCTCCTGTTCCTCCATCTTCCACATGACGTCTGTCATGCAGGCGCTTTGGGTGGAGTACTGATTTTTCAGGGTGGTGACTTCAGTTTCCAGGCTTTCGGTGCGACCCTCTATCATAGTGACCTGCTCCCCAATGTCTGAGCAGATTTTGTTTAGTTTTCCAAGTCCCCCTTGCAGTTTTTTCACGGCACCCTTGGCTTGTCTATTATCGATACGTACTTCTTCCTGGAATTGTTTGATTGAAGTATGTATGGCTGTCAAAGAGGGTTCCTCTGATTGATCCAGTGTAGCTCTGGTGCTCCCTGCTCCTGAGATCTTGTCAGGTTCTTCGCCGTAGGGAAACGTAAATTGAGACCCCGAATAATCCCATTATAGCTGGCTGTGCTTTTCTGATTGTTTCCCCCTTTGCTTGCCAGATGCAGTTTTTTGTCGTTGGACCGCACCGGTTCCTTTGGAGAAGTTACTACAGTTGGTGTCGGAGAGGTCGCCATCGCTGGATGTAGATGAGCTTTCTTCAGCCGCGGAGTCGGATCCATCGGACACCGAGAAAAAGTGTTCGCCTGCTGGTTCGGGGGACACCGCAGCCTGGTACCATTGAGCGCTGGCAGCATTTTGGTTGATGGAAAAGAGATCACAAGTTTCTTGCTCCTTTTCCTTGGGTAAGGACCCAACCGGAGTCTGATTATTCTCCCCAGATTTTAACGTGCCCACCGTTAAAGTCTCTAGCCTGTGGGATTCCAATGCCTGTTCCAGCCCAAGATTTCCCGGTTGCTGCAAGGTAGACTGTAATGTATTAGATTGCCCCTGGTTGCCAGTAGCAGAGTCTGCCAGCCCACTGTCATTGCCTCCCTCAGGGCTAATAGTGATTTTTTCCCCTTTAGAGGCCGATGAACTAGCCTGCGAGCCGGCTACGGGGACATTTTAGCAACTGAGGGTGTGAAACCCCCCCCTTCTTTGGGAGCCCCCCCACAGTGAGTTTGTTCATAGCCTTTTTGTTGCCCCCCGCCTCCCGTTTACCTTTAGGCATCAGGTCCATTTCAGGAATCGGGGGCGCTGTGATAGAGGGTCCCGTACTGCTACTGGAGGCAATTTTGGCTTTTGACCCCCTGACACCGCGGGACGCCATGCTCCGCCTGACCTGGCGTGAAGCCTCCTTTCGAGCCCGCAATGACTCTGCAGGAGATGCCAAAACCCAGAGAAAAACAGCTGATCGGAGCGGGAAGCAATCCAAGGCTGATGTCAAGGCTGATGTCAGCGCACCGTTGATTTGTGCCCTGTTGCTCCTAGTGCCAGCGCTCGTTTTTGACGGGAGACGGCAGCAGCGGCGGCTTCTGTCCAGTGCACACGGAGCCCAGCACAGCAGCGTCCTTGAGTTAGGCTGCATAACAGATGGCCGAGTTCACTCGTGGCGCGGGCGGCGGTGAGGCCGGGAATTATGCAGGCACCATCTTGCTCCTCTCCAAAGGACTCTCCCAACATACACAGCTAGCAGTTAGCCAAACATCATACGTTAGTCGTGATTTAAAGCAAGCCGCAAAAGCTCGAAAATACTCGTGGTCCACTGTAAATGATGGAGAAAGGGAACATGCAAACACTATGGGCTTAAAGCTGGGTCTTGCTGAAAGCGGTCCAGAGGTTGTGCACAAGACTTCTAGCATACATGGGACTGAATATCACTAAGGCACATATAATCCAGTCAAAACAACTGCGCTGTGGTAGTTTTAGTCTTTGTTCCCTGCAAGTGAATGCCACTAAGGCCTCGGACAGCAATTAGTTTTAAAAGAGAGTGTATACACAAAAATACCCTATTCGAAAACATGTCTGCCCACCTCTCTGCACTTTCTGCCACGTTTTGAACTCTTGTCAATCTTTTGAGTTCTGAGTTGCAGTTCTTTCTACGTCATGATTGTTGCCTTCACTCTATTCTGTGCACTATGCTCGCTACAGACTCTGACACCCATTAGGGTGGGTCTGCGCAGTAGGTGACCCCCCAACAAACATTCACAAACAAAAGCCATTTTCCTTTAGAAATGTCTCCTCAGTCAGGATTAGTGGAAACTTGAAAGGGCAGCGAGATGTCTGCAGGCGGGGTGGGGCTCACACCACCTTACATAAGGTTTAGGTGAGTGAAATGGGGGCTGTTGTATTATTCAAAGGTGCACAACGAGATGCAGTAAACACCCAAAACGTGTTTTCTGCGTGAAAGAGGGGATATTGTATGACAAACGTTTTGAAGCTAGTTTCCAACCCTTCAAGCACACAGAAAGAGCGAAAGGAGCTGTAAGGGCCTGGATGGGACAGAGGCAAAACCCTGTTCCCCCCCGGAATTCCCTGGACTGTAGAAGAATTTTCTCAACTGGATAAATATTTTCCCATTGAAGAAAAACAAAGTTACGTGGGAACATGAACAGGGGCTCCTCATGACGGTAACGAGTCATTGCGCATGATGTGTGACCGCCATCTTAATTTGGGGCAATATACATTAAAAAAAATATTTGCAATGCAATAGGTCTCGCATTTAATTGCGAGGCCTATTGCATTTCAAAGAAATGGCCGCCATTGTCCCGGCTGCTTGAAAAGATAATGCGGGCATGGCGCGTTGAACGTAAGTAAAGCACGTCATGCCTGCAGCAACAGAAATTCAATAAAGAAAATAGTGCTTACACACTTAGGAACACATACCGTGTAACAACTGAAGTAAAGGGGCCAGTCGCCGTGGGAGGTTACAGATGAAGACAAGGCGGTAGTAAGGAGGGACTAACAAGCCTCTTTACGAATCAGACACCAGCATTTAGGAAGGACACTGACACAAGCCAAGGATAAACATGGGCGGAGAGTGGGCGGAGCTTCTCTTCCATACTCCACTACAGCGGTCTCGCTGAGCAGCGCATGCGCGCTGACTCAGATTTGACCTAAAAAAGGATGTAACATTTTCAAAGAGGGGTCACCTTGAGACTTTTCACGTATTTCTGTATGTAGTTCAGTTATTTTTCTCCCAAATTTCTCCTCTATTGTGAAGACTGGGCAGATATTTTAGTCATTTTCATAGGTGCAAGTGACAACACATTAATGATTATATTCATTTTCAGGCATCTCAGCAGGACTTACAAAATACCAAACTCTTATTTTATCGTATGCCACATTTTCCTAATGTTATTAGATGTGTTGATGGTACATATTGCCATCTGTCCACCATCCGCAAATGAATTTATCTAGAGAAACAGCAAAAATAGTCACTCCCTCAATATACAGATTGTGTTTGATGGCTCCTATATAATTACAGACCTTGTAGCCCGATTTCCAGGCAGCACTCATGATTCCTATGTGTTCCGCCACAGTGGGATATATAATAGGCTGTTTCGAGGTGATTTTGTTGACGGTTTGGTAAGCCTACAGAAAATGTTTAACACACATTACCAAACAAAGCAATAATCAACACTAATGTAAGCTTTCTTGTCCTTGTAGGAGACAGTGCATTATACATTAAGATCTTGGATCTTAACACCATATTTAAACCCAAGTACAAAGAGTGAGGAGAGTTACAACGTGCTCTCAAAACCATGCGCTCCGTTATAAAGAGGACCTTTGGAGTACTAAAATCACACTTCAGGTGTCTGCACATGAGTGGTGGAGCCCTCATTTGCAATGTTGCATAATCTTGCCATAAGAAGGGGTCTTTACAATATGGAAATAGATTTGGATTCTGATCCTGAGGAAGGAATACTAGAAGTACAACCCCAACAGATTGGATCAGCTGCTGCTGAGGGTAGAGCTCGTTGTGCAGAAATTACAAACAATTATTTTTCATGAAAATGGAAACAAAGGTATATAAATCCTATATTACATGTTTGTGATGCCTTTGAACTGAAAACAATTCCAATTATTGGAGAATCATAACAGTCACATATTCTGCACGAAAAACAATGTGTAATGACACAATGTTGTCCTATCCTATGTACTATTTGTTACTATGACATAATACTCATAAGTAGTATTTGAGAAATATGACAATTACATCAATGCTTTATTCTTGATCTGCTTGCAATGCTTTTATCAGCATTACCTGACTCTGGAGTAGGACTAATATCTGTAGAAGATGTATGTCAGCGTGTGCGCCTAAGTGTGGAGACATAAGGGACTGAGAGACTATATTAATTCTTGATGCCTCTTCTCTCTAACCTACCCCTAAAACTGCAGGTCCAGATAGACTACTGGTCTGCATATCTTACAAAACAGACATTACCTGCACTAATCCATGTGCCACATCTGTACAGCGGTGAACCATCTAGGTTTGTATATTTACAGTGCACCTGGATAACGTGGTAGTAGCCTGTGCCAGGTGATTGATTGATCGGCTCAATACATCAATAAGCATTACAGCGCTACGTAGTGGCAAATCCTGGTGTGAAGTGCTATAAACAAGCATCCCACATGCCTTATCCGAAGATGGTAAAGAATGTTCTTTATACTTGTTTTTTATTATATTGCTACCACGTTCCGTTTTTCGTCTTCATGTATTAAATCTGGGAGTAGTATTTACTATTGCAAATTCATAAGGCCTCAGGTGGCAACCACAGAAGTATTGGAATATTTAAAAGAGAGTAAGTGCCGCTTCAGAATTGCATTTTAAACCTATAGGTTAGGAAAAGCGTTGTCTAATGCACCGCACAGCTTTCTAGTTTTAAAAATTCCTGAGGCAAACCCTCCTGACTATCCTTCCTAACCCCTTTCGGGAGTGCCTCACCATTTTAAAATGTCACCAGCCACCACTGACATTTACAGCACAAAGTACCTCTGTTTACACCTGCCAGAAATCCACCAAAGGATTCCTGGCAGGTGTAAATAGTTTTACTACTGCAGATTGCTCCACCACACGTGCGGAAACATCCCCAGTAGTAAATCCCACACAAGGGGTGAATCGTTGCCTGACTCATACCTTTGGGAATGCCCACACACCTGTATTTGCAAGTACATTCTGACTCGTAAACTTTTACCATGAGCTGACGTGGACCTTGCACAAACACTCAAACATGCAGTCATAGACATGTGTTACTCATACGTATTTTTACACACACCTGCCAATTCTTCGCTAACACGGGCCCTATTCAGAAGCCGAATATCACTTACACTCACAAACACCCTTTTTTAACACGTTTGAAATTTACAAACGTGGGTTTTGCACACACAAAACCATGTATTCGCACTCATGGGAGTGGGCATGCCTGCCCCTGTGGGTTTTTGCACTCCTTTAAATGTTCTCCATTGTGGCTGGTTACAAACTCCTCTCTGAGTCCTTCACACTGTGGAAAAGGCCAGAAAGATACACCAGACAAGGGCGTGAGTAAATCACTATCCAAGGTGTGAAAGGGAATGTCACACCCCTACAATTGTTGAAGATGTAAGGGAAGTGGTTTCTCCACCATAAAGCGAAAATGAAAAAACAAAGTTACTAGGTGCGTTTGCACTTGTTTCGATATTTTTTATTCGAAAATAACATTCACAAATGTTTCCCAGGAGACCATTTGTAAACGTGTGCCTGTCACGGGTTTCAAGGCACAGCGTGAAAATCAGAAAACATGAGCGAATGTACACGCACGCGAGGGTGTGTACCTCAGTGTGTAGATGTATTCATTTAAAAAAAAAAAATCATCACACACTTTTTGCGATGGCTGCAATAGTGTTTAGTTACCTTTCGTTTTATACCTAGGGAGTTCCAATCCATGGGTTACCACCAGCCCTGCTCGGATGCTCGGTACTCTGTAACAAGGTCAGCCAAGGGCAGAACAATGATGCCGCACGTGCATCGTGATGATGGAGGAGAACGCGACTCAGGGTATAGCAAGAGCACAAACCTGCCAATTGTAGCCGCCCAGCAGTCCACCCACGTGGAAGCTACACTGTAATTTGCTTCATCTTTAGGTAAAAAAAAAAAAAAACCGAGGCTGCGCTGCAGACAGTCGGGACTGGCAGAACCACCGCGCCAGAGCAGAGCTGTTCAGAGTGCCAGCCAGGAACCGCCAGCGCCTCTGCAGACAGGTGGGGTAAGTTTTTATAGCTGCCCCTATTGAAAGAAATCAGAGCGGCCATGTATGACATTTTTCTTACACTCTAGATGCGTCCTTCTCTTTAAATGTTTGCTGGTTAGTAATGGGTTTAACGTCTGATGAGTTTAAGTTATTTTATGATCATATTTGTTGTTTTACGTCCTGCTGTAAATTTATTATTGTGTTCATGTGCCCTTGACTTCCCCGGCACCTTTTGTGCGTTATAAATGATACAAATTAAACTACAAATACTTGTCTTCAAAGTGTGATTAACGTGTAAAAAAAGGTGTGCCTCACATGTGTGGCATTACATGGCCATGGCTGCAAGGCACAGGCTTAGTCCCTGAAAGAAAAGTAACTGGGTACATTACCAACTGACTTCTAGCGTTTTGTAAATCTGCCTTCATGTTGTTTAAATTGAGTATTGACAGCAAACAATCATTGGCAAAGCCAATAGGTCTGGCTCTAATGTAGCAAAATATGCAAATACATGCATTCACAGATAATACATACTTATTTCCTGCACAAATTGTACTTATCACTTTAAAGCCTGCTCTACCAGCTTTACGAATACTTAAAAAAGTTGAGCTGATATATATATATATATATGTGTGTGTGTGTGTGTGTATATATATATATATATATATATATATATATATATATATATATATATATATATATATATATATATATACACACACACACATACACATTTATATTCCATATATAACATTTCCTGGGCCTATAGCCTATAGCATGAGGTGAAAGAGTGATACTCCTTTCGGTGGATCCGAAGCCCACCCTATTTTTTGAAGAATTGGTAACAGTACGTCTTCAGACAGGTGTGCTGTCAAGCCAGACTTAATAAGAGTTACCATGTTAGGAATATTTGTATAGCAGTGAATCTCTGCTAGGTCAACCGGGCAGGGAACCTCTGACACAGGGGATGATGCAGTTTAACTGTCATTTTATGTTATATGTCATGTTATGACATGGTCTGCTATGCCAGGTAAAGTTAAGTTATGCAATGTTGTTATGTTATGCTGTCGGATGATGCATGGCCCTTAGGGTGGCTGTGAGAGCTTGGTGAATACTGGACGGGAAAGAGTGTGGTCTCTGCTTTTCATGTGCTCAGAGGACATGAATGGTGAAGCATGGCTGTTAGTTTGGGGGTTCCTCACCTTTGTACAAAGGGTGGCATCCTTGAGGCAATCCGCTTATGGCTGAGCAGTTCATACAAAGACTGAGGGCCATACGTGGCAGCGGCTGCCCGTTATGGACCACCGCCCTCTGGTCACATGTAGGACCGAGGGAGGCTTTGCTGGTGTCACCATAAGCCTCATAGTTTTGATGGGGTTACTGCTTCTCCCTAAAGTCTGTCACCATCATAATCCTATTCCCCTGGATCAATGAACAGCTGGCTGCGCCCTCGCCTTTTATCTCCTTGCAAATATTTGCTCAGCTTTGCTTAAGATTAACTTCTGTAAACTTGTAGACTAGGTGTTGAGGTTTCAGATTTGCAGACCGAATCCGGAGTTTTGTGTCTAGAGAAGCGACGCGCTGTGTATCTGCATTCTCTGTTCCCTCCAACACCCCCCAACCCCAGTACTACTGTGACGTCATAGCGAATGTGAGCATTGGTGGCCATCAGGGTTGTAAATGCACCAAAATGCCAAGAGCAATGAAATAGGGGCATGTGCCCTTTGACCCTTGAAGATATCAGAACGTCGACCCTGTGTCCCACCCTCTGCCCCGCATGAGCCTCCTATTTGCTGGGCAGGGGTTATGGGAAGGGCAGTGAATGGAAAATACAAAGAGCTCCCAGAGGTCTATTTACTCTTTAGGTTTCACCTGCTCTGTGCTTGTGAAATCTCTTGTAGTTAATATATCCTAAAAGGGGGCTCTTATCAGTTCCCACGCCGAATTACAGTGTTCATTCGCTTTTGTGTGGAGCTTTTTTTTAACTCCCCCTGGCTTCACACATTTACGATACTTCTACTAGAAGTTGTTCACACTGTTTAAGCCCCATTCATTGTCAAGATAAGATCTCTTCCCATTGAAAAGCAGACAGCTTCTAACAGTATGCTGGAATGCTTGCTTTTTTGTTACTTAGTTGTGTAAAGCAGATGTTTTAGCCTTAGAAGGTTTGTGGCATTTCCTATTCATGCCTCAGTACCTTTCTTTGCACTTTGTAGGCATTATTGGATTGATTTTTTTCAATGTAATTTATTTTATTTGGTCATTATGATCAAATTCTAAATGTTGTAATAGACATTGCACGTTAAAAATAAAGTTAATATACAAGAGCTATGCTGTATTTCACTACTAAACAGGCATCCACAAGTGCAGTTACCTTACAGGCAATAGGGTCATGATTTGAATGGTGTAGCAGGTGCAGTAGCACCGGGTCCAAAAGTTGTCAGAACTCCTCTAAACACATAATATTGCTATATTTGACTACTAAACAGGCAGTCACAATTGCAGTTACCTTGCAGTTAAAAGGGACTTGATTTGAATGGTGCAGCAGGTGCAGTGGCACTGGGGCCAAAAGCTATTGGGACCTCACTAAGCCCAAATTATTGGTAACATTTAAAACTAAACAGGCAGACACAAGTGCAGTTACCTTGCAGACAACAGGGTCATGATGTCAATGTTGCAGAAGGTGCAGTGACACCAGGATCAAAAAGTTCTAAGCACCCCACTAAGCACCTAAAATTGCTATATTTTACTACTAAACAGGCAGTTACAAGTGCAGTTACCTTGCAGACAACAGGGTCATGATTTGAATGGTGCAGCAGGTGCAGTGGCACTGGGCCCAAAAGTTGTCAAAACTCCTCTACAAACCTAATATTAGTATATTTTACTACTATACAGGCAGTCACAATTGCAATTACCTTGCAGTTAAAAGAACCTTGATTTGAATGGTGCAGCAGGTGCAGTGACTCGGGGGCTAAAAGCTCTAGGGACCCCAATAAACCCAGATTATTGCTAAATTCTACTACTAAACAAGACAGACACAAGTGCAATTATCTAGCAGGCAATAGGGTCATGATTTGAATGGTGCAGCAGGTGCAGTAGCACCAGGACCAAAAGCTCTAGGCACCCCACTAAACAACTAATATTGCTATATGTTACTACTAAACAGGCAGCCACATGTGCAGTTACCCTGCAGACAACAGGGGTGGCGAAGTGAGCTGAAGAATGATGATGGATTCAACCCAGATCTGTGACTGGGGGGTGAGTGACTGAAAAGTTTCAGCTCTCTGTCCATCATCTCTTTGTGTTTGCATTCTTCGCCCTAAGTTGGCAGGGTATGCCCAGACTTGGGTCCCTTGCTCACATTGCCACTGGACTCAAGCTAGCCTGGCTGATGAGGGGTGTTACCCCGAAACCGGTCCCAGGATGCTTGTATCCGGTCCAGGCAAAACATGGCTTGCCAGTTCGGGCTCGACTGTTCCCACGAGGCACAGGGCCAAGACTGATTTGCATATAGCTGTGTCTGAACTGGGGTGGCGAAGTGAGCTAAAGAATGATGATGGATTCAACCCAGGTCTGTGACTGAGGGTGAGTGTCTGAAAAGCTTCAGCGCTCCGTCCATCATCTCCTTGTGTTTGCTTTGTTCGCCCTAAGTTTGCAGGGTATGCCCAGACGTAGGTCCCTTGCTCACTTTGCCACTGGACTCAAGCTAGCCTGGCTGATGAGGGGTGTTACCCCGAAACCAGTCCCAGGATGCTTGTTTCCAGTCCAGGGAAGACATGGCTTGGCAGTTCGGGCTGGACTGTTCACATGAGGCACAGGGCCAAGACTGATTTGCATATAGCTGTGTCTGAACTGGGGTGGCGAAGTGAGCTAAAGAAAGATGATGGATTCAACCCAGATCTGTGACTGGGGGTGAGTGTCTGAAAAGTTTCAGCGCTCTGTCCATCATCTCCTTGTGTTTGCTTTGTTCGCCCTAAGTTGGCAGGGTATGCCCAGATGTGGGTCTCTTGCTCACATTGCCACTGGACTCAAGCTAGCCTGTCTGATTAGGGGTGTTACCCCGAAACCGGTCCCAGGATGCTTGTTTCCGGTCCAGGGAGGACATGGCTTGGCAGTTCGTGCCAGACTGTTCCCATGAGGCACAGGGCCAAGACTGATTTGCAAATAGCTGGGTCTGAACTGGGGTGGCGAAGTGAGCTAAAGAATGATGATGGATTCAACCCAGATCTGTGACTGGGGGTGAGTGTCTGAAAAGTTTCAGCGCTCTGTCCATCATCTCCTTGTGTTTGCCTTCTTCGCCCTAAGTAGTCAAGGTATGTTCAGACGTGGGTAGCTTGCTCACTTTGCCACTGGACTCACGCTAGCCTGGCTGATGAGGGGTGTCACCCCGAAACCAGTCCCAGGATGCTTGTTTCCGTTCCAGGGAAGACATGGCTTGGCAGTTCGGGCTGGACTGTTCCCAAGAGGCACAGGGCCAAGACTGATTTGCATATAGCTGTGTCTGAACTGGGGTGGCGAAATGAGCAAAAGAATGATGATGGAATCAACCCAGAACTGTGACTGGGGGAGAGTGTCTGAAAAGTTTCAGCGCTCCGTCCATCATCTCCTTGTGTTTGCCATCATCTCCTTGTGTTTGCTTTGTTCGCCCTAAGTTGGCAGGATATGCCCAGACGTGGGTCCCCTGCTCACTTTTCCACTGGACCCAAGCTAGGCTGGCTGATGTGTGGTGTTACCCCGAAACCGGCCCCAGGATGCTTGTTTCCGGTCCAGGGAAGACATGGCTTGACAGTTCGGGCTGGACTGTTCCCATGAGGCACAGGGCCAAGACTAATTTGCATATAGATGTGTCTGAACTGGGGTGGCGAAGTGAGCTAAAGAATTCTGATGGATTCAACCCAGATCTGCGACTGGGGGTGAGTGTCTGAAAAGTTTCAGTACTCCGTCCATCATCTCCTTGTGTTTGCCTTCTTCGCCCTAAGTAGTCAAGGTATGTTCAGACGTGGTTCCCTTGCTCACTTTGCCACTGGACTCACGCTAGCCTGGCTGATGAAGGGGTGTTACCCCGAAACCAATCCCAGGATGCTTGTTTCCGTTACAGGGAAGACATGGCTTGGCAGTTCGGGCTGGACTGTTCCCAAGAGGTACAGGGCCAAGACTGATTTGCATATAGCTGTGTCTGAACTGGGGTGGCAAAATGAGCTAAAGAATGATGATGGAATCAACCCAGATCTGTGACTGGGGGAGAGTGTCTGAAAAGTTTCAGCGCTCCGTCCATCATCTCCTTGTGTTTGCCATCATCTCCTTGTGTTTGCTTTGTTCGCCCTAAGTTGGCAGGGTATGCCCAGACGTGGGTCCCCTGCTCACTTTTCCACTGGACCCAAGCTAGCCTGGCTGATGTGTGGTTTTACCCCGAAACCGGCCCCAGGATTCTTGTTTCCGGTCCAGGGAAGACATGTCTTGACAGTTCGGGCTGGACTGTTCCCATGAGGCACAGGGCCAAGACTAATTTGCATATAGATGTGTCTGAACTGGGGTGGCGAAGTGAGCTAAAGAATGATGATGGATTCTACCCACATCTGTGACTGGGGGTGAGTGTCTGAAAAGTTTCAGTGCTCCGTCCATCATCTCCTTGTGTTTGCTTTGTTCGCCCTAAGTTGGCAGGGTATGCCCAGACGTGGGTCCCTTGCTCACTTTGCCACTGGACTCAAGTTAGCCTGGCTGATGAGGGGTGTTACCCCAAAACCAGTCCCAGGATGCTTGTTTCTGGTCCAGGGAAGACATTGTTTGGCAGTTCGGGCTGGACTGTTACCATGAGGCACAGGGCCAAGACTGCTTTGCATATTGCTGTGTCTGAACTGGGGTGGCGAAGTGAGCTAAAGAATGATGATGGATTCTACCCACATCTGTGACTGGGGGTGAGTGTCTGAAAAGTTTCAGCGCTCTGTCCATCATCTCCTTGTGTTTGCTTTGTTCGCCCTGAGTTGGCAGGGTATGCCCAGATGTGGGTCCCTTGCTCACTTTGCCACTAGACTCAAGCTAGCCTGGCTGATGAGGGGTGTTACCCCGAAACCGGTCCCAGGATGCTTGTTTCCGGTCCAGGGAAGACATGGCTTGGCAGTTCGTGCTGGACTGTTCCCAAGAGGCACAGGGCCAAGACTGATTTGCATATAGCTGTGTCTGAACTGGGGTGGCGAAGTGAGCTAAAGAATGATGATGGAATCAACCCAGATCTGAGACTGGGGGTGAGTGTCTGAAAAGTTTCAGCGCTCCGTCCATCATCTCCTTGTGTTTGCTTTGTTCACCCTAAGTAGGCAGGTATGCCCAGACGTGGGTCCCTTGCTCACTTTTCCACTGGACTCAAGCTAGCCTGCCTGATGTGTGGTGTTACCCCAAAACCGGCCCCAGGGTGCTTGTTTCCGGTCCAGGAAGACATGGCTTGGCAGTTCGGTCTGGATTGTTCCCATGAGGCACAGGGCAAAGACTGATTTGCATATAGATGCGTCTGAACTGGGGTGGCGAAGTGAGCTAAAGAATGATGATGGATTCAACCCACATCTGTGACTGGGGGTGAGTGTCTGAAAAGTTTCAGTGCTCCGTCCATCATCTCCTTGTGTTTGCTTTGTTCGCCCTAACTTGGTAGGGTATGCCCAGACATGGGTCCCTTGCTCAGTTTGCCACTGGACTCAAGCTAGCTTTGCTGATGAGGGGTGTTACCCGGAAACCGGTCCCAGGATGCTTGTTTCTGGTGCAAGGAAGACATGTCTTGGCAGTTCGGGCTGGACTGTTCCCTTGAGGCACAGGGCCAAGACTGATTTGCATATAGCTGTGCCCGAACTGGGGTGGCGAAGTGAGCTAAAGAATGATGATGGATTCAACCCAGATCTGTGACCGGGGGAGAGTGTCTGAAAAGTTTCAGCACTCCGTCCATCATCTTGTGTTTGCTTTGTTCACCCTAAGTTGGCAGGGTATGCCCAGATGATGGGGCCCTTGCTCACTCTGCCACTGGACTCAAGCTAGCCTGGCTGATGAGGGGTGTTACCCCGAAACAAGTCCCAGGATGCTTGTTTCCGGTCCAGGGAGGACATGGCTTGGCAGTTCGTGCTGGACTGTTCCCATGAGGCACAGGGCCAAGACTGATTTGCATATGGCTGGGTCTGAACTGGGGTGGCGAAGTGAGCTAAAGAATGATGATGGATTCAACCCAGATCTGCGACTGGGGGCGAGTGTCTGAAAAGTTTCAGTACTCCGTCCATCATCTCCTTGTGTTTGCCTTCTTCGCCCTAAGTAGTCAAGGTATGTTCAGACGTGGGTCCCTTGCTCACTTTGCCACTGGACTCACGCTAGCCTGGCTGATGAAGGGGTGTTACCCCGAAACCAATCCCAGGATGCTTGTTTCCGTTCCAGGGAAGACATGGCTTGGCAGTTCGGGCTGGACTGTTCCCAAGAGGCACAGGGCCAAGACTGATTTGCATATAGCTGTGTCTGCACTGGGGTGGCGAAATGAGCTAAAGAATGATGATGGAATCAACCCAGATCTGTGACTGGGGGAGAGTGTCTGAAAAGTTTCAGCGCTCCGTCCATCATCTCCTTGTGTTTGCCATCATCTCCTTGTGTTTGCTTTGTTCGCCCTAAGTTGGCAGGGTATGCCCAGACGTGGGTCCCCTGCTCACTTTTCCACTGGACCCAACCTAGCCTGGCTGATGTGTGGTGTTACCCCGAAACCGGCCCCAGGATGCTTGTTTCCGGTCCAGGGAAGACATGGCTTGACAGTTCGGGCTGGACTGTTCCCATGAGGCACAGGGCCAAGACAAATTTTCATATAGATGTGTCTGAACTGGGGTGGCGAAGTGAGCTAAAGAATGATGATGGATTCAACCCAGATCTGTGACTGGGGGTGAGTGTCTGAAAAGTTTCAGTACTCCGTACATCATCTCCTTGTGTTTGCTTTGTTCGCCTAAGTTGGCAGGGTATGCCCAGACGTGGGTCCCTTGCTCACGTTGCCACTGGACTCAAGCTAGCCTGGCTGATGAAGGGTGTTACCCCGAAACCGGTCCCAGGATGCTTGTTTCTGGTTCAGAGAGTCTGAAAAGTTTCAGCGTTCCAACCATCATCTCCTTGTGTTTGCAGTGACACTGGGGCCCAAATCTCTAGGAACCCGTTTAAACACCAAATATTGCAATATTTTAATACTAAACAGGCTGTCACAAGTGTAGTTACCTTACAGGCAATAGGGTCGTGATTTGAATTGTGTTGCAGGTGCAGTGGTACCGGGGCCAAAAGTTGTTATAGGTCCTCTAAACACCAAATATTGCTATATTTTGCTACTAAACAGACAGTCACAAATGAATTTATCTTGGCGACGCTAGGGGGATTATTTGAATGGTACAGCAGGTGCAGTGGCACCGGGTCCAAAGGTTGTCGGAACTCCTCTAATCACATAATATTCCTATTACATCAATTAATTCTATTATTTCCCTCTTTCATTTCATTTTTCAAACTTTTGCTATTACTTACCCACACTATACCACTAGTAACATCATAATATATTGCCTTTTTGTACATAAACAAGTCATAACACTTTAACAGACTTTCTGTAACTTATATTGTACAACTACTCAGCAAGGTACCCCTTACAAAAAAAACAGCTTATTATTAATCACATAGGTGAAGCCTAATGCATTTACCAATCCTTGTTGTTCTTGCAGCAGCCTTCAAGAACTTTGGGTCCATGAGTAGCATGCGCAGTGCCAATGAACCGAAGAAAAGTCAAAGAAAAGTCAGGGGAAGAAGCTGCTGGTACTGTAACCCCTGGCATGCAGTGAGAGTATTGTAACAAGCTGTGGATAAACCTAAGCGATATTGCCTCTCCTCTGGGCACACAGCCCACTCTCTGATCCTTCAAAAGGTTTCTTTTGAGACCGAGGAGAGGCGCTGGAACAGAACAAATTAAAAGGTGTTCACTTTCTCTGCCTTCTTTTTCCTAGATCCACACCCGTTAGGTGGCATTTCAATGTGACACCGTTTAAAAAGAAGCACTGAAAACACACACAATAGGTCTTGGTGTGAATTACTGCGGCACATACAATTTGTTGTACTGGTTGTGTAAATGAGCTCTGGGCAGAGTAGGGGCAGAGCCATGCCCCAAGGTTACACTAAACTGTGCCAGAGAATAAACGGAACCTTGTCTGATAATGTGTAATGTATTGTTAGTTTAAATATTATTTAACAAGAATTATAAAGTGGACTTTCACTCGAGGTATCAATGCATTGAACAAAAGAAGTCAATAGATCCAGCTCTGCAATGCAAAAAAAGGCGCACGCAAAGGCTTTTTGTTTACATTAATAGGTTAACGCCAGACCTATTCGCTCTTTTTAATGCGCAATTAATAGGGGGAACTCGGTAGCAGTACAACAGGTAAAGTTCAGAGATTAGTAAAACACCAGCTGAAGCGTCAGTACAGATCAACTGATGACAAAAGACACACAATACAAAAGATGCAAGTAAAATCAACGCGAAGGGCTTATGGTAAAGGGGAAAAGGAAAACAGAGTCATAAACAAAAGTGATGCAGCCACCTGGGAGACAGCAACAGCTAGAGGTCATTGTATGGGACAGAAAAAAGCAGATGATGTCAGCACCCAGGTAAGCAGGACCTACTAACGGGCAGTAGAAGAGGGAATGGCTTTGGTGAGCGAAGAGCGGATAGCTAAGCGAATAGAACCAGACGGAAAATTTAAAATGTTAAAAGAAAGGCAGATTTGAACCCTCCCCTCACCTTTCAGGGAGGCAACGTTTGCCCATGAAGACAGAAAGAGCATAAAGGCTAGCAAATAAACAGGGCTGCAGGCTCAAGATGAAGGAATCTAGATCAGCACAACTTCAGCACAATGGGTCCGGAGCACACACTTGCAGGTCTGCAGCTTCAGATTATCATGGCCACCGCTCAAATTAACACAAATCTCACTATACTAATCCACCACTAATCCTATTTGGGTTCCGGAGTAGCATGCTACTCACTGAAAAGCGCTTCAATGCCATGCGAGGGGTAGTAAGTGCTATATAAATACAATTACAATACAATACAATAGCCGCTGTGGAAAGAGAGCAGCAGGCAGCAGTATGTAGGCTCAGAGTTCTGCTCCTGTGTCACACGGCTAGCTCATCGCACAGTACCTTGCGTGGCTGCGGCTCCATAGCATCAAGAACTGCATCCTCTCTGGTGAGAGAACAGGAGCACACAGCCAGACAGACTTTTTATATATCCATTGACCCATGTACAGCAGGGATGGCTCTCACACAAAAGAGCACCTCCAATGTAGCTGTAGCATCTTGCCATATACGTGCGCTAGTTATTAAGTACAGGGCCCATGCAGCAGTCTGCTGCTTTACCTTCCATGCAATGGCTGCTGGGGACTGAGCCAAAGAAGCCAATGGCTGAAGGGTGCTAACCAAATCTCCTCAGGAGAAGCATGCTCCTCAAACCCGCTCACTCATCATACATGCCAGGAAGATCTGATACCTGCTGCATGACCACGCCCCGGATGTGCTGTTTCTCATGGAAACCTGGCTGAACCGTGCTTCGGCCCGACATCGCTGCCACCATCCCCTTGGCTACAAGATCGACAGGCAAGAGTGTCAGCACAATCCCAGGAACGGAGTAACCATATTCAGGGATCCATCAACTGCACCACCTACATGGACACACCCACCAGCAACATGGAACGCCTGACGTTCAAACTTCACATCATAGTCAAATTCACCCTTTGTGGAACCCTCATCTACAGACCGCCAGGACCATGCACCGACTTCGCCAACATCTTCACAGACTTCATTCATTCCCTGAACCTTGACTCCAGCACCTACATCCTCCTTGGAGACCTGACCTTCCACCTGGAAGACAGTGCCGACCCGAACTCTATAGCTCTACTAGAAGACATCAGAAACCTCAGCCTCATCAAACACACCTACACACTCAGCTGAACTCCACCTGAATCCAGACTTCACCTTTTTTGACAATATCTCGGTCAACAAGCCCCCGCACCATCTCAGACCTACCACCGCCAAGCCTGCCTACCCCGACTGGCCCCGAGGAAGACTGGACTGCAGCTCTCTCCGCATCAACCCAAACACATCAGCAGCATGCCTGAATTCATCAACAACTTCAACAACTGGATCATCACCTGCGCCAATTCCCTGGCCCCCATCAAGCACAACAAAATCACAAGATCTAGACCTCAAGCCAGTTGGTACACAGAGGAACTCAAGGTGACAAAGCGCCACTGCAAACAAATGGAGTTCAGTGTGAGAAGGAGCTAAGATATCATGGACAAGTACACCTTCAGCTCTGTACTGAGACGCTACTACCAACAGATCCGGAACATTAAGCACCACACTTGCAGACCGCATTGACATTAGCACCAACAGCATCAAAGAGATCTTCATCATCGTAAAAGATTTCACCTTACATGTGGCCATCTCCAAACAGCATTACTCCCTCACATTATTTCTGCTCCTATGGGAAATGTCCAGCCTGATTTTCATATGGCTGGGTCCAAACTCAGGTGGCATGGTGTGCAAAAGACTAATGTATTGGGATGCGGCCCACAATGATTACCAGTGGCTGAGATTAATTCAAACATTCCCTCAATCACTTTTTTGGATACTACAGTGTGTTGCCCAAAGTGGGAAGGGTATGCCCAGACAGGGGTCCCATGCATGATGTGCCACTGGAACCAACCTATACCTGGCTGATGAGCCCTAGTAAGGGCAATACTGGTCCTGGGTTGCTTGTGTTTTGGTTCAGCGAGGACCTGACCTGGCAGTTCGGGCTGGACTATTTCCATTGGAGCAGGGCCAAGACTGATTTGTATATGGCTGGATCCAAACTGAGGTGGCATGGTGTGCAACATAATGGATTGGGATGCTGCCCCAGTGGCAGAGATTAATTCAAGCATTCACTCCATCAGTTTTTTGTATACTCAAGACACAAAGGGACATCAGGGTGAAAAGCGTCCTCGGTCTACAGAGTGAGGTCCACAAATACCATAAAATTTGAACATTTCAGGGCCTATAGGACAATAAACTCTGCTAGCAATGAGCCAAAATGAGTGGGTGGGATTGGATGGCAATAGAGAAGAAAGCCAGAGTCTGAAAAGAAGCATGCAGAGAGATCAAAAATAAGCATGGGTAATGCATTGGTTTCGCCTATGTAATGAATAAAGAGCTGTTTTCATCAATCATCGTCTGGGAGAAGGAAAGAGCTCCCTGACAAATAACAAAAGACTGGAGAGGATCTGGCGCAGCAGCCAGAGCTGCTGACTCAAGCGCTGGGGATCCTGGTTCGAGTCTTGGAGGTGCCACGCAACATCCTGTGATTCTATGCAAATCACTTAATCTCTCCGTGTACTAAATTGTTATATAAATATGCTGCAAGAGTAAAAGGCAAAACTTTATGAAAATATAGTTCCACCAAAGCGGATATTAACAGTATTTCGGCAGCGGGAAACTTATAAGAGAAGCAGACGAGGAAAAAGCATTGGTAAATGGAGGACAATATGCTACAGCCAATAGAAATTGAGGAGAGGTAAGTGGCACGCACAGGAACCAATGAGAAGCCAGGAAAGAGAGAAGGTGGGAGTAAGTCTCTTTTAAGTTTATATAAAAAACAATAGATTTCTCAAGCACAGCGCAAGCGCTATGCAGGCGAAACCTAAAAATTATCCTGGCCAGATGTAAGAATTGTCTTACAGATCCAAGGTTACCACTCCTAAAATTGATCTGTGCAGGTGCACATTGTTATATTGTGTTACTGTGCTCAGATAATTGGATGCCTAATGAGTAAAAAGTGGTATAGTTGGTAAAGCTTTTTTAAAAAAAAACCTTTATTTATTGTTTTATATCTGGTAATGTTACATTCACAGTACAACAGTGTTCTCTTCCTTCTCCAATGGTGTCTGCAGTTTGATACTCACAACAATAGTTACCATGTTATGCAACATTGCGTTCAGTTAACATAATGGGTAATATACAGTACAATTTCTTAATAAATTTCCCAGGGTTGGCCCCAACCTAATGCATTCACTCACTATTTGCATTGCCTCTCCTGGCCCCTGTGTTCCAATGCCTTCGTGCCTCGCCCTCCTTTGAGTCCGTGGTCCATCATGTTTGCTGGGTGCTCTCCTCACTGGCCCTTGCACTCAGATAGTCTCTTAAAGGTTGCCAAATATCTCTGGGTCTTGACTTGGGGGGTTGCAGTTTAGCATATAGTTCGCAATTGGTATCACAGTACGTCAAGCTTTTAAGCCACTACGACTGTTGGCGTGCCCTTCCGACCCCAGTGTATGGCCAACTCTCTTTTTGCCAATAGTAATGCTATTCCAACATACTCGCGCATCGCCTTGGGCATATCTGCAGTATATCCCAGTAGAGCTAATAGTGGGGATGATCTAATCTGCAAGTTTGTCATTTACTGTAGTGCAGTGAAAATTTGTTCCCAGTATACCACTACCCTACTGCATTTCCATGCCATGTGGATAAAATCTGCTATTGGGGCCTGGCATTTAGGGCATATTGTCCTGCGGGACAGGTCTATGTGCGCCATCTTTACCAGTGTCATATATATCCTACGTAAAAATTTGTAATGTAACAATTTGTGCCTGTGGTTGCAGGATACGGTTCGAGTGTGTATGCAACATTCCCTCCACATCTTATCTGTAAGCTGGTGCCCTAGGTCTGTTTCCCAGGCACTTCTTACTTTGGCATCATGCGCGGGCATTAAGACCCACCTAGCGTGATAGAGCTTTGAGATTAATCTGTCCCCTTCATTATCTGAGATAAGCAACCTCAGAGGGGGTGCAGTTTTCAGGCTCTAGTGGATAAGTAGACATACGACTCCTGAATGCATTCTGGAGTCTGGCCAAGACAAAATGATCTAAATATGGGGCATCTTCAAAGCGATTATCTTCGGTGCACGAGTAGATGTCCCCCCCCGAAAGGCGTCCCCAAACATGATAGTCCATACCTCCGTAGTGTGTGCTTTACTAGTGGTTCTGATGTGTTAGGCACCCAAGGGTTATCTATCAAGGGAATCTGGGATGCGTACAGCTCGGCGCCTCCCGTGACTCGCAGCAGTTTCCTCCAGGCCCAGCAGGTAGTCGACACTGTTTGGATGTCCTCTTTATCTTGTGGCAACCCCGCAGGTAGGAGCCCCCGTAGTGGCACTGGGGCAGCCAAGTCAGCCTCAGGTTTGGCATATGGTAGTCTGGCATCTGGGTGGTACCAGTGGCGTTGCGTAGCTGCATTGTGCCGCTAGGTAGTACAGCTGCATGTTTGGGGCTCCAAACCCCCCTTTTTCATATGGGAGGACCAATGTGTCCTATCCAATTCGCGGTTGCCGCCCTCCTTAGTTTAGTCGCGTTAGTTGGGTGCACAGTAGTGTAGAGAATGTGTTAGTGAGGGGTATAGGGATATTATTGAAAAGGTACAGTAACTGTGGTACAACTAGCATTTTTATTATGGCTATCCGGCCTGCCAAAGACAGCGGCAGTTCAATCCACCAGTTTATTTTAGCGTTTAGTTTATCAATTACCGGGCCATAGTTTAATTGTTATATTTGCTCTTTGTTCCTGTGCAAAGTGATCCCTAGGTAACGGGTCTCGGTGTCACATCATGTCAGCGGGAATCCTTCACATGTGCGATCCCGTATAGTTGTTAGAGGAAATGCAACCGATTTTGCCAGTTGATATGTAGTCCTGATAGTTCCCCGAAACGTGTGACTTCATGTAGCAGAGGTGCCAGATTTTCAGTTGGGTGCCTGACATATAATATAATGTCATCCGCATATAATGTCACTAGTACTGGACCCGATTTAAACTGAAATCCCCTATGCAGATTGTTTTTGTGAAGCTGCCTCACTAGAGGGTCCATTGCTATGATAAACAGGAGCGGTGATAGTGGGCAGCCTTGACTAGTACCTCGTGTTATGCTAAGGGAACGGGTCGTCATGCCGTTTACTCTGATGCGCGCGGTGGGTTGGGTATACAGCAGGGTAATAAGTGATTTGAACCCTGTCGGGCAGCCCAATTTACACAGCACAGCCTGAAGAAAGGGCCATTCAAGTGAAACAAAGGCCTTTTCTGCATCTAGCAGCGCCGCCAATGCTGGCACCATAGGCTCTACTCTATGAAGGATTGCAAAGAACGTGCATAGATTTAATACAGTGGACCTGTGCGAGATAAACTCCGTTTGTGCTGGTGATATTATCTGCCCTAGTAGTACTGCAAGTCTGTTCGCCACCATTTTAGCTAGTATTTTTGTGTCAAAATTTAACAGTGACAGCGGTCTGTAGGATCCGCGGTGTAAAGAATCCTTTCCAGGTTTGAGAAGTAGTATAATAACAGCTTCCCGCAGCATGGGGAGAGTGCCCCCTCCTGTAGCGCCTCCGTATATACTTCCAGTAAGTGCAGAGCTAATATCTCCTGTTGTGTTATGTTATGGGAGATTTGTAAAGTGCAAGTACACCAGCAGGTTTCTTGGCGCTGAGTTTAAAGCCACCACTGATGTTGTACCTAGCTGTAGGCTTGAGTGAAGAGCCAGGTTTTCAATTTTTTTCTGAAACACATATAATCAGTTGTCTGTCTAATGGCGATCGGCATGGAGTTCCAAAGTTGGGGTCCCAACATGGAGAAGCATGAACCGCCCATTCTTTTGCGCTAGAATCTGGGGACTGTCAGTAAGTTCATTTGCACAGATCTAAGGTTCCGTTTTGGGAGGTATGGGTGGATCCTCGTAGAAAGGAATTTGGGGCCGTTGTTTCGGATTGCTTTAAAGATAATACAACCCGTTTTGAACATAGATCGCTGTACTACAGGGAGCCAGTGAAGCTCCTTCATCAGTGGTTTCGTATGACAGTGCCTGGGTTGTTGGAAGATGATTCTGGCTGCTTGATTTTGGATCAACTAAAGTTTATAGGTTTGATTAATGGGAAGACCTAGGTAAATGGCATTGGCATAATCAATTCTGGACAGGATCATAGCCATTATGATTAACGTGCTGGCCTCCCTAGTGAAAAATCTTCTGATTTTTCTAAAATTTCTAAGTTGGTAAAAGCAGGATGATGTGACCATGCTTATCTGAGATTGCATGGAAAGGTTAGCGTCTATTTGAATGCCAAGACTCTTTACAGCGCTCTTAGGGATGGGTGTAAGGCCTAGTGTTTTGGGCCAGTATGTTGGAGTCCAATGGTTTAATCTGTTGTTGGAGATAACTATCTCTGTTTTATCAGAGTTCAGTTTTAGATGGTTGTTATTCATCCAATCTTTGATGAATAACATAGTGTTTTGAAAGACTAACTTGGAGTCCTGTGTCTCGTCAATTAAAAAGATCAGTTGCATGTCATCTGCGTAATTGTGGATTTTAACCTTCATTTGTTGGAGGGAATATATCAGGGGTGGATGTAGAGATTAAAAAGATGGGGGTACAGGGAGGAGCCCTGAGGTACCCCACAATTCGTAGTAACTATGGCAGAGCTATAGGGTGCGAGCCTAACTGATTGGGTACGATCTTTCAGGAAGGATTTCATCCATTATAATGCAGTGCCTATAAGACCTGCCGCGCCATTCTGTCCACTAGTATTGCATGATCAACGGTATCGAATGCTGCTGACAGGTCAAGTAGGACCAATTCTTGTGTGTGCCCCCTGTCAGCCCCTTCCTTCAGTGACTGATTCGGTCGAGTGGGAGGGCGGAAAACCTGCTTGGTGGGGATCTAGAAAGTTGGTCTCTTCAATGAAGGAGCAAAGAAGTTTAGCTACGTGTGCCTCAAGGATTTTAGCAGAGTAGGGAAGAAGCGATATGGGTCTATAGTTATCTAACTGTAGGGGATCCATACCAGTTGTTTTTTTGAAGCGGTATTATGACTGCTTCTTTAAATGCGCGGGGGACCATACCTTGCATGAGTGAAAGGTTGAGCAAGGCAAGGGTACTGTCTGGGACGAGGGCAAGGATGCCTTTTTGTATTGCAGGGGGACAGGCGTCTTTAGGTGACCCTGATTTTACTTTATTTGTTAGTTCTGTGAGACGTTCTATATTTTTACCATGGAAGGTAGAAAGCGTGGAGGAGTTGCTATCTTGCTGCAGGTATTTCCAATCCTGTGAGCTAGGAGTAATGGAATCTTGTATTTTCTTTATTTTATTTACAAAGAAGAGATTAAGATCGTCACACAGTTACTGAGAAGGAGTAATGGAGGGTGTTATTTGGTCAGGGTTCGATAATTCCTTTACTATATTGAAAATATCTTTTGCTTTGTTGTCCGAGCTTAAGACTTTGTTGGTAAAAAAGACTTTCTTTGCCACTAGAATGGCTGTTTTGTAGGCCGTTAAGGATTGTGTATATATTTCACTTGTTTCTCCTTATAAGCCTTATAGAAGGCATCAGTAAACCCGTCAGATCTTAGGGCTTTACACCCATCCATGGCTTCTTTCGCTTGCGTGAGCTCCTCTGTAGTGAAGGGCTCACTTAAACATTGCTGCTGCGCAGATGTCAGCCATACCATTGCTATTTCTTCCAGGTAACTGGTGATGTCACCATCCCCTTCCATGCGCCTAGTAGTGCACATGTCAGTGTAGTATCTAAGCAATTCTTGCTTAATTCCGGGAGTGTCGGTTATGTATTCATCCTGCGGCCCATGCAGGCCTGGTACATATGACTGTCCACATGGTGGTTGTAGCAATCAAGCTAGTATGCCCCCTGGCCTCTCTTCCTCGCCATAACTCCTAGCTGTGGCATATTTACCCAGAAAGTGAGCCTCTCTTTCTGCTGCCTCTTGGTTTTCCATCATCAAGGCTGCTCTCCTGGTCAAATAATCCATCCTTGCCCCATCAACCTGACCCTGATCTAGCAATGAGAGCTCTCCCTCTATTCTGGTGAGTGTTCGCCGGAGATCTTTCAGTATCCCTGCACCTTTGGAAATGCATATCCCCCTCATGTATGCGTTAAATGCCTCCCATAATGTGGCCTGCATCGGTACTGACCCTGTGTTGTTCTCAAAGTATTCAGTTATCGCCTGCCTAAGTTCACCCCTGAAGACCACATCCAATAGTGCCCTTTCTGGAAAATGCCCCCAGCCTCCGGTTTGTGCATATACACCACAACAGGCGAGTGATCAGAAAACGTGCAGGGTAAATGCTTGACATCTCGCAACCACGGTGTCATGGTACGGTACAGTAACCAGTAGTCTAGTCTCATCCATGTGTTGTACTGGGCTGTGTGGTGCGTGTATGCAAGTTCAGTGGGGTGCAACAGGCGCCACGCATCATGTAGTCTATTTTGGTCACACATGTCTGCCACAGACGTTCGGGAGTGGGGTTTAGTGTTAGGGACTCTTGCTGTGCTATCAAGTGCTGGTTCCAGCATTCTGTTCAGGTCCCCCCATAGTAAAATATGATCAGCATCTTGTAGATCAATTTGTGTCTGCAAATTATGAAACAATTCAGGGTCATCTACATTAGGTGCATAGACCGTGGCTGGCAATATGTGATGTCCCATCATCAGCCAGAGACCAATAGATAAGGCCCCTCTGGGTCTGCTACTGTGCTTAAATGCCGGAAAGGCAAAGTCTTGCATATCAAATTGGCCACCCCACGTGAGTATGAACTGTAATTAGCAAAAAACCTATTGTTTCCCCACGTAGACGCAAATGAGGATGTGTGTGTGGGCGCCAAGTACGTTTTCTGTAGGAACATCACATCTACTGCATGTCTGCGCATGTATTGCAAGACCTGCCTGCATTTCCACGAGTTATTGAGTCCCCTAATGTTCCAAGACATGAACACCATGTCTGCAAATGCTTTAATATTAGCCGACATCATTGTGCATTACACACAGGTGTATCACCCTGAAATTGAATGTTTCTTGACACTTTTGCACTCCTAGATTGGAAACACCTCATTTCCTAGCTAGAACGACTCTTAGAACCCCCCCCCCCTTCACTCACCCCCCTTCCTTCACCCATGCCGAGTGGCTGTCTGCCCAGCACTACCCCATATCAGTAAACAGAACATTTGCTTAACTTTCCAATGCCAACCATGGCTAACCATTCGCAAGAACGTGAAGCTCACTGGGGGTGTGGCAACCCCACGTCAGCCCCCGCATCTTGAAATATGAATCCTTATAGTGTGTCCATTCTTTTAACAGCAGCTGCACTCCTATGCAGTGTACCCAACCTCTTGTCACCAATCAGACATGTGTCCCAATTTAAAATGTTATGCCTTTAGTTGTCAGCAGTTTTGCAAACCAGTCATATTGACTCCCACATTTATCTAGTCGGGAACAAGTCCATACTGGCGCTAGAGTGGAGATCCAGCTGCGACCCTCCTGTCGACCCTCGCCAATTGTTTTGCGGAATTTCTGCAAAACTCTTGCAGAGGTTTTGAACATCCGTGGCGGTGTCAGAACTGCACACTTTCCCAATTACGTCCACCGGCAGCCATGCCGGGTGCAGCATTCCATATCGAAGCCCAAGATTGCATAGCGCTGCCTTCACCCCTGTATATTTACGTTGAGCCTCCTGTACCAGGATAGTGAAGTCTGGGAATAAGGATAATGTAGATCCCTGCCAGGTTAACAGACCTCTTTTCCTCACCAATCTCAGGGCGGTGTACCGATCCCTGACATTTAACAGCCTTGCAATTATGGGTAGGGGCAGGAGGCCCGGGTTAGGGCGTGGCCCCAGTGAAGGATAAGCGCATTCTGCAACAAAAGTTGGAGTGAAGGATTCTGCGCCAAAAAGTTCTGTTAGCAATCGTTCAACAAACTGGTCCATGGTTCTACTATTCGTGGACTCCGGTTCCCCAAGAATGCGTAAGTTATTTCTCCGTCCTCTTGCTTACAGGTCTTTGCTCTTCATTGATAGCGTCTTGACTTGTTTCTCAAGTTTTTCCACACTTTTTGCCGTCTGAGCCGTCCCGTCCTCCAGGCCTGACACTCTGCTCTCCACCACATCTAGTCTTTGCTCGTGGCTTTCCAGCCGGTCGTGCATCTTGTCTAGCCTCTTGTCAAGCACATCAAATACAGATTTGATCCAGCGCCTTGAAGCCACTGCGCAGTTCTTTCCTAAGCTCTTCTGCACTCGTTCGTGCCCCCTGTCCACCTAATCCTGATGCAGCATCCTCCGCGCAAGATGGCGTTGCTTTTTCTTTTACCGCATCGAACGGCAGCTTGCTCTGTTTAGGGTCTTTTCGAGCCATTTGGTCTCTCATTGAGGTGCCAAGGCTAGCTTTTACCACCACCAGTCGGGGGACCGCTTCCGTTGTCCCGCTCTGCACTTATAGCTAAGGGCCCGTTTCGCTAAGGCCCTGCTCTCGGACCTCTACAGGTATATGCCAGGACCAGGTAGTTCAGATGGTCCACCGGCGGATACTGGCCACTTCTTGCCCAGCGCACCTCCTCTCCTTAGCTTTACCGTAAAAACACCAGCCTTCAGTATCCGAGGGTCTTCGCTCTAACGCAGAGGGGGCACAGGATGAAATCAGACACTTTCTGCCTCCATATGCCAGATCCCTCCCTGGGCCCCACTGGTCAAGGCACGGATCTGGGACCAATTTGAAGCCTTCCACAAATCAGGTTTCAATTTCCCCTACCTTGTCTGAGCTCACTGCCTCAGGCCTCCCGCCCGCTGCGTTTGCCCGCTGCACTCCGGCTCCGGGGACAGCGCCTCAACGTCGCGCGCCTCCTTGTACTTCGGTCAGCCGTGCAGTGTCTCCGTCGGCCTGAGCATCTTTAATGGGCGGCTTTTCCAAACAGTGACGGCAGTAGCTCTCCGCTGCATTGCGCCTTGCCCCCAGGGTTCTCAAGCTGTGCATGGGTCGTGAACAGGGCGCCTCCGCTGTGCTGCTCTTCAGCTCAGCCCCATCTTCCTCCATCGGGTTTCGTCTTTCACAGGCAATCCGCCCTGCACAATGCCACAGATCTCTCGTGGGCCATGGTCAGACGCATTTATCGTAGCATTTCGTGTCGTTGCAGCTGCGTTACATGCCCTTACGGCCTAAATGTGCGGGATGGCTGATGGAGCTTCAACTCTGCGCGGCCATTACAGCCGGCGGCTTGGCCATGCCCCCCATAGCTGGTAAAGCTCTGTGAACAAAGGAGTTGGGAAATTCTACGTTAGACTATATATTTGTCAAGAAATAGCTGCCCAGCTTTTGGTAATGGATCATTCAAAAGATTGACACAAGATCCCCGACCAGCAGAAGCCCATTCAGACAGGTGCAATGTGTGTTCTAAATGAAAAGAGATCCTGATGATGAAGCATGACACCTTTGGTGGGTGATGACCGGTTACTCACTGGTAATATTCATTACTTCGAGTCGTAGACCTCCCCGTCACAGCCATTACCATATGAGCAATAGCTCTTCCCCAGAACTTCCAAGCAAAACTCCTTAGCCCATCCCTACACTCCAGGCCACTCCCACATCCTGTGGCATATATCCCTTGACCCATGTAAGCACATCCTGCACCCCCAAGCACAAGAAGCCGAACAGGGAGGGAGGGATGGGAACCTGGACTGTGACGGGGAGGTCTATGACTCGGAGTAATAAATATTACCAGGGCCGGACTGGCCATAGCGGGCACCGGGCGTTTCCCCGGTGGGCCGCCAGGGTGGGGGCCGGTTTTGGGCCCCTTGGGGCCTTTTTTGTAACCGGGGGCCGGCAATATCGGCCCCCTGTAACAAAAACGGCCGAAACCGGCCCTAGTAAACAACTCGGCCGCACCCCCTCCCTCCCCCAGGGGGGCCGGCCAAACAGTTTGCCAGGGCTGGTTTCGGTTCCCAGTCCAGCCCTGAATATTACCAGTAAGTAACCGGTCATTACCTCCTCATCAGACCTCCCCGTCACAGTCATCACCATATACGCAGATACCAAAGCAAGAATCAGCTTCAACAGATAACAGGAAACAGACTTTATTAACACAAGCAGAAAGTCACACAACCTGAACAGAACGCAACACAGCGTCCCCAAACCCAGCTGACCCTGTCCCACCCACCACCAAATGATAATGGGACATAAAGGTGTGAGGAGCACTCCAAGTAGCCGCCTTGCAGATCTCAGCCATAGACACCCCCTGAAAACAAGCCGAGGAAACAGCCATACCCCGAGTCGATCTCCCCTGCACTGATCCAGGCGCCAGCACTCCACAAGCATCATAGGCCGCCCCCACAGCCCACCTCAGCCACTGACTGAGAGTAGCACCCGAAGGCTTCAGACCCTGCCCTGCCAGGCCAAAGGTCATAAAAAGTGAATCCACCTTACGAAAAGGCTTAGTACGCACCAAGTACACCTCGAGAGCCCGCCTAACCTCCAAACAGTGCAGCCGCACCTCATCCTCTGAAAGAGGATCAGGACAGAACACGGGCAAAACCAGATCCTCCCAGCAGTGAAACGAGGAAGGGACTTTGGGAACAAAGGAAGGATCAGGCTGGAGAACAACTCGATCCGGAAAAAAACGCAAAAAGGGTTCCGAACAAAGCAAGGAACCCAACTCCCAACCCTCCGGGCCGAGGTAATAGCGACAAGAAAAACAATCTTGATCGTCAAAAAACGCAGAGACAACTCACCCAGAGGCTCAAAGGGAGCCGACTGCAAAGCCCTCAGCACTAATGGAAGGTCCCAACTAGGCGCAAAAGACTTAACTACGGGTTTTTGGAGGAAACAACTCCGCAGTAACCGGGAAACCAACTGAACCACAAGCTCACAGGCCGAACCCCTAAAGGCCCTCACAGCTGCCCACTGAGCCCGCAAGGAAGACACAGCCAGACCCAAATCGAATCCATCCTTCAGGAAATCCAAGATACGCACAGGATACACCTCCAAAGCAGACCAGCCGCGATCGGCACACCAACCCTGAAAAGACACCTAATGCCGAGCAGAGGATTTTAGAGTCGAAGGGCGCTAGGACTGCTGGATGAACTGAGCCACAGTAGGAGAACACCCCAAAGCCACCAGGTTCATCCTTTCAACAGCCAACCCGCTAGCTGTAAGCGGACAAGACAATCCCGGGACAGAGGGGGAAACGACAGGGGACAAGGAACCACTGGCAACCGCCAGCAAGGACCCACCACCAACCTCAACAACAGAGGGAACCAAGGCTACTGAGACCAAGCAGGAGCCAGCAGGACAACTGAGGCCCAATCCAACTTGACTTTCAGCAGGACCCTCGGAATCAAGGCAATCGGGGGAAAGGCATACATCAGTACCCCTCCCACCGAAAGGACAGTGCATCCGCTCTCGAAACCGAGACCAACCGAACGAGAGAGCAAAACCTCTCCCTCAATGCGTTCCCCGGGGCAGCAAACAGGTCCACCACTGGGACCCCGAACCTCTCCATCAGGCCCCCAAACACATCCTGCATCAGGCACATGTCGGACAGGGAGGGAAACAACATGCTCAGGCGATCCACCTCCGAGTTCAAAACCCCCTGCAGATGCAACGCTCTCAGAGACAACAAGTTCAACTCTGCCCACTGGCAAATCTGTTGCGCTAACAAGTTGAGGGAAGCCTCCCTGGCGGTTGACATAACACACCACCGCTGTGTTGTCCGACCGCACCACCACATCCCGCTGCGGACCCAAGGAAGAAAATTAGTCAAAGACAACTGCACCGCCTTCAACTCCCTCCAATTCGAAGACATCTCTGCCTCCTGAACTGACCAGATCCCTTTAACAGATTCCTGGGCCAACACCGCCCCCCAACCCAGCTCGCTGGCATCTGTTGTCAGCACCAACCTCTCCTGGGACACAAAGGGAGAGCCCTGCAAGAGCCTCTGATCCTCCAGCCACCAGGACAATTCCCTGGCAATTTCCACCCCCCCCCGGAATCAACTGTTCATAATTCTGAGACCCCGGACTCCAATGCCCCAGAACATGTACAAGTGCAAACGGGCCCAAGGAACAATCATCACGGTAGCAGACATTAACCCTTGAACCCGTAACCACTGTCGAGCCGTGGAAGACTGGGCTAACAACACCTTCCTCAGCTCTCGCACCAGAGTCAGTCTGCGAGGTTCTGACAGGAAAACCTTCCCCATCTTGGTGTTGAAGACCCCCCAATAAACAGCAGTTACTGAGTTGGGCACAGATGGGACTTCTCCAAGTTCAGAATCCACCCGAACTGCTGAAGGAGCCGGAAAACCTCCTGGGTATGTGCTTGAGCCTTAAGGAAAGAAGAGGAAGAGATCAACCAGTCATCCAAGTAAGGAAACACCTGGATCCCCTGGGCATGCAACAACCCCACCAAGGGTGCCAACACCTTAGTAAACACCCTAGGCGAGGCAAACAGCCCAAATGGCAATACGTGGAACTGGTAATGATCAATGCCCACACAGAACCGCAGAAACCTCTGGGAAGCCACGTGAACCGGCACATGAAAGTAGGCGTCCCTGAGATCCAGAGAAGCCAGGAATTCCCCCACGGTCAGGAAGGGCAGAATCATCTGCAGTGACACCATTTTGAAGGACCGATGAGGGATGCACAAATTCACCGCCTTCAGATCCAGAACAGGACGGAAGTCCTCATTTGGTTTTTGGATCAGAAACAGGATCGAGTAAACCGCCCAACCCGGTTGACTCACAGGCACCCTAACCACAGCCCCTTTGGAAACCAGGTCCAGAACCCCCTCCAACAGAGCCCGACACTTGACCTGAGATCGGGGAACAGGGGTAGCCCTGAACACATCCGCCGGTGGAAGCCCAAATTCGATCTGATAATCCAGCTGGACAATCCGCAGGACCCTTTGATCCAGAACGAACTCATCCCAGACTGGGAAAAAAGCCTTTATGCGACCCCCAACCGGCGTCACTTTTGAACCCCTCACATAGTCATAATTTGGAAGGCCCCGAAGAAGTGGAGGCACCTTGCTGACCCCGGGACTTGTGGAAGGAAGGGACACCCCGGCCACGTCCCCTACCACGAAAGGGCTGGGCGGCCATTTTTGATTGAAATGCCTGCCCAAAAGCCCACTTGTAACCAGGAAACTTCCCTTTCTGTGAAGAGCGGACCGGAGCCAACAACTTTTTGTCCTCCGCCCTCTTTTTAATCAAGGTCTCCAACGGATCCCCAAATAGTTTAGAGCCCGTGAAGGGCAGCCTTCTGCGCTGCCTCTGCTTTCCAAGGTTTAAGCCATAACTGTCTCCTAGCCGCCACCGAGGCCCCAGCCGCCGCAGCCGCAGCACTAAGGGAATCGAAGGACAAATCAGCCAGGAAGCGCAATTGCTGCTTCAACATTGTCAAAGACTCAGAGGGGTCCTCATCCTGTAAGAGTTGCTCTGAAATACCCTGACAGTCCTTCAGAAGAGACTGAACCAGGTAGCTAGTGTAAGCCGCAGAACGAACCGCAAGGTTAGAGGCTGCAAAGGACCTCTTCAAAGCCCCTTCAACCCTCTTGTCCCCAGGATCAGAGGGAACCGCATCCTCGGAAACCACCAGGTTCTGAAATGCAAGACCCGCCAGCAGGGAATCCACCTTCACCACAGGTGGAAGCTCCTCCGAGAACCCCTGCAAAGGATATCTCTTAGCCAGAAACCGGGGAAAAGTATGCTTGTCAATATCCTTCCATTCTCCTTCCAATACATTCCGCACAGATTTATGAATGGGAAGGCACTCAGGCTCCTTCCGTTGATAATTGGCAAAAAAGTCCTCCGACTCATCACCTTCCGAGGGATCTGGGAACCCCAAATTGTCCCGCACATGCTGCAGAATACTGTGGAGGTCAGCCCCCTGGACAAAACGACCCTTCACCTCCTCATCTGACTCCTCCTCAGGATCAGGGTCAGCAGGGGCATCCAATTTCTGCCTCTTAGGCCCCTTGGATTCCCTAGCCAGAAAGGCCGCTGCTTCAATCATATGCTGCACATCTGACTAGGAAGGTGCCGTGGAAGGCCCAGCAACCACCACCTCCTTCTCCTGGAGCTTACTCATTTCTGACCTCTTCCTATCCATGATGAACAATGGCCAGAGGAGCACACACTGACATATATACCTACAACCACCAAATCAAAAAATACGACCCAGCAAGGGCCAATCCCAGGCAGTCCCTAGCGAAAACAGCCAATACCAGTAGGCCTGGAAGCCAACCCAGAAGCCAACCAATCACGGTCACCCAACACAGATAAAACCCATGACTTAACTTGACCCAGGCACTAAGGGCCCAAGGCTGAGCACCAGATGCAACCTATGCAGGACAACCTCAGAGGGATCAAACCCCAGAAACCAGTAATTAACATCACTTGGAATGCCAAATCTAATGACCCTTCTTTGCTCTGGATAAGAGCGAGATTGTGTAGAAATGCCATAAGCCAAACATAAATACCTCAGAAACCACAAACCATTGAAGCCACAGTAATTGAACACATAACCTTTGGTGAACGAGTTTAGAGACCTTAACCACTGGGCCACAGGGACTCTGTCCAAGTTAATGCACACCCGCTGCCAAGTAAGCGGTAAATGCCGCAATGCCCAACTATGTACTCCCAGCGAGTACCACTGCCTCCCGCTGACAGGCTCAGCAACCGGCTGCAGTGACGGAGCCGTAGGCAACACGCCAGCGCCGTGCTGCGCAGGCGCCGGCAGCAAACAGCCACGAAAGTACAGAGCCAACGCGAACCCGCTTCTGCCGGGAACTGCGCTCTGAAACCAAACCCTGCCCTCCCTAGAGAAGGGGCTGTCCCGCCACACCCCAGGCATGCTGTGAAAGCGCCGCAACGCGCACAACAAATCCCCTACACCCCCCAGGTGGTCCCCGCTACAGCAGGGGAACGAACCTAGAAGAGGGGAACCACAAACACCTGAAACCGCAGGAATCCATAAAAGGACTACGAGGGCAAGAGGCAGCGAGCCGCAAACACGACAGCATAGTCCCGCTATAGCAGGGACTTGACCCCTAACACCCACACAACGGGCGCTATAGCAGACCGCCGCACACTCACCTGTAATCAGTATAGAGTCTTGCAAGGAGTAGTTCGCAGAAAAAAACAACAGGATGTGCTTACATGGGTCAAGGGTTATATGCCACAGGATGTGGGAGTGGCCTGGAGGGTAGGGATGGGCTAAGGAGTTTTGCTTGGAAGCTCTGGGGAGGAGCTATTGCTCATATGGTAATGACTGTGACGGGGAGGTCTGACGAGGAGGTAATGGATCCACATCTTAAAAGGACTGTTTCTTAGTAAACTGACAGACTTCAGATAATCCTTTTAATAACGCTGGCTCGCCATACTTCTAATTATCTGTACCTTCATCTGGAAAGTGAACTCAATCCTCAATGCGTAGTTTGTTTTCTGCAGCATCCAATCTTAACGTGGGTATCCTTTAAAGCTTGAATTTTAAACTAAGGGGATTGATGTTAGGCTATTAGATTTAAGAAGCTCTCTACATACACTACAAATAAGAGAGGTGTGGATCAGTTTGGTTCATAAAATGGGCATGTAGTGTTTTGAGGATGTAACCAGTAACTTATTAAGAAATATCCTTCCCACTAGGCAGACTAGAAATGACATATCTCATCAACAAATGAAAATCAGTGGATATAACCCAACAAACAACGGTTGTAAAGAGGATAAGATAAATAAGTAAACTCACAATAATAAGCATGATACTGAAATATAAAATTATTAGTGAAATGAAACAGAGATTAAGGAAGTTTTACTTCTACTAAAGCTTAGCTCAGGTGACCTGAACTGTGGCAGAATGCTACAGACTGTGAAACAAAAAGATGTCATGCCTTCTGCAAATTACAGAGTGAGGGCAGGGCTGAATATAGACCTAGGAATGCCATTAATAACATTACTCTACACTTAGGGTGAACAGAACAAATTACTAACCTTTATGGCAATCAGCCATAACCATTATGAATGTTGTTCAATTAAGGGGAGCAATAGGAAGAATTGAGATTTTGAGGAACATGAAATCACATTGAAGACCTCCATGGCAGTTAACTAGACCTACTCACATCTGCTGAGCTGCTAAACCACACAAGATGGTGGACCTCTATCATCTATTGACATGGACGTAAGGCTTTGCAATTTGGCCACCCCTACATATCCTTCGACAAAGCAAAATTGAGTGATGCTTTCCACTCCTGTACATTTGCCCACTTTAATTCAGCATTCAATATAGTTGAGATAGGCTTACTATGCACCATTCTGGTAAAGTTGGTCATCTGTGAATCTCTTTTAAGGAGCCTCCTATTGCTTTACTCTGACAAATGGTTTGCTAGCCAGATATGTATGGACAGTTGAAACTGATAGCATGCAGGTAATTGGCCTTGTGCACCAAATCGTCTGAGTCTCCAAGCACTATCCTTTCCATAAAGTGCACCTCAATGCTCAAAAGGGTGATGAGCTGATATACAGAAGAGCTAAGCTACCTATTTTATAGACAGGGTGTAAAATTGAGCCCCTCAATGAATCTTTGCCTAATTACTGCTGTTTGAGTACAAAGGCAGTGCTATTGTGCCCAGTACCTAATACCATCTTGGCCCATGACACCAGTTGATCTAAAAATATATAGTTATGCCCTCCACCCTATCCACTATCACTTCAATGTCTATGTTCAATCTCACTGTGATAGATTAAAAAGAGTACGCAGGGTAGTCACTATTATGCAAGGATTTGATTTGTCTTAAATGAAGGACACAAAAATGCTGGCAACCATGACCTGTTAGCGTCCATTGCATTATCAGTATTCAGTATTATGCTGTTGCCTAATCCTCAGGTGCCTCTTTACTTCACTGTTTCTTCAGTCCTTCAATATCGTCCCATTTTCTTCTTTTCTAACAAATCCTCAAATCAGTGCTGCAGCGCCATCAAAATTTCATTTTTCAATTCCACTTCGTTCAAATGCAATTTATGTGATGTATGTATTCCTTTCTTCCACAAATCTACTACCATTTCACCTGCCACTCTAATAACTTGGCTGTATGCTGCACTTGCTCGACCACTTGCTTATATTATGAGATTGCAAGCCCTCGTTCTCGCTGCCTGACTTAAAACTTCAAGGATTCCCCTTTTCCTCTGTTAACTTTTCAAGTTTCATCCTGGGCACATGTGGAGGAGGTGGGTTAACATTCAACAACCCTTCCACAAGGCAATCTTCATCATCCTCCGGCCCGACGAGGCCGAAGGAACCACAAGGGAGGGGTATGGCCCAGTCACTTTCACAATATTCTTTCACCAACATTCCTTTCTCTTCTGTAATGCCTCTTTTCTCACACCATCCAACACGATACACACCTGTCACTTTCCTTTACTCTTGTTTGCTTTGTCCATCACTTGCTGCACCAATATACTAAGTGCATCCATCTCCACAGGTCAGGGCGGTTTCGTTCCTTCATTCATACACTTCCGCAAATAATTCAAATGTTTCAATTCCAAAGAATCATTTTCAGAAAATTGCAAACTTGGATCCTTTTCAGTGAGCTCATGCTATTCTTTCAACTACAAACGTATGCATTTCAAAATTGATCAACATTTCATGAGCCAGCATTTCTTTGTGGGGGGTGGGAGAGTGGCTGTGCCTCGTCTAACTTACCCTTGCTGTCAGACTTACCCATGGCTTCAATTGAGGGAGCTACCACTCATTCACCTCTATATCTCACCTGGGAAATATCTCAGTGCCATAACTCTCTTTTACGCACTCGCAATCACACCTTCTAAGGGAAAGACCTGGCACAGTTCACCTATTTCCTTTAGCGTTTGAATTTACCTTGGTAAGGAGAAGGTTCTCAATCACACCTGCCTGACTGCTGTCCAACACTCACACCTGAAGGAACTTGTCCCTTTGGCAGACTAATTCATATACCTGAAGAGGACCCAATGCTTTCTCTTAAACTCACATATTCACCCGAAGGAGAACCTACCCCACCTTTTAGCCTGTCATCGTCACTCATTCTGTGGAGGTGGGGAAGGAAACCTTGGCACGCCTTTTTTCCTCACAGGCAACCTGACTGCAGCTTATAATCAGGTAACCTTTACCCTCTGCTCCCCCCCTTTGCCTGCGTTTCTGTCAGAGAAGTAATATGGTTATTCACGTGCCACTTATCCATTACAGCCAAGTCGGGCCCACAAGCAGAAGTAGCAATTATTGGGGAATAGCTCTCCGTCTGATGCCCCTTCTACATCTGAGGGGATCCCCGTGATGTGGCTGCCGCAGATCCTCTGATCTGACAATAGGTGTCAATGACGTGCCCAAGCTTCTCCACCAGTCTGTGAAAGTGCTACTGAATAAACACTCTTAGGTAGGAGATTATTTGACAGAAAAGCGTTGCATTCCAGCTGAAAGGACATCTTAAGCAACCCTTAGCTACTGCATGTCCAACAATTCATCACTAAGCCTGGGCAGATATACTGCCCTCAAACAATGGAAATTTCCAGACATTGCATAGAGAGAAACAATAAGCATTCTTGGTAATATGAGATAGCACAGTTGATAAAAGTAACAAGAAAGAAAGAAACATTCTTCCCACCATGGATTCAACCTTGAAATGCAGCTACAAGCCTGAGAACAGAACACAGTAGGACTGTCCATAATAATTCTCACAGTACCAGAACCTTGAGCTCTGCTAAATTCAATCTTATGAATTCTAATGTTAACCCTGCTGTGTGCTCCTGCACTGTAATGGTGCAGGCCTGTGATCTAAACAAGATGGAGTCAGCTAGGTTTCCTAAATGTGGCCTAGATATTCGCACAGGTTCTCCTATGCTCTAGTTCCCTGTGGCTACCAAATGAGCCGCTCTTCTTTTCCCTTCATGTTCTGTCATCTTCCAGCTATGTACAGATACCAATCAATGCATGTCGTCTTATCACTACCTTCACGTTATTCCCTTCCATGCCTCTAGCCCTGTCTGTACCTGTATAATAAACTCTAATGTCTTCCATCAGTTTTTCTCATAACATATTGTCTTTGAGGTTCTTCAACATCATTTTCCATATGGGGGTTCTCTGACAAGAGACTTAAGGCCCGATTCCGATGCGGTTTGGAAATCATTCCGACCGAATCGGTTTGGGAATGGTTTCCAACCGACTCGGATCGGGAGAGTCCGACTTACCGAGTAGGATGTATCCGGATGCTTCCAGATACAATTCGGTCAGACTCCTTTTGACTTCAATGGGAGCCTATGTTCCGACCGAATGCATAGGCTCCCATTGAAGAAAGGGGTGGCTGGGGAAAATCGGGCACCCTGTGGCGGGCACCGCCTGGTGCCTGCCACACTGTGCATGACTTGTAAGGGGGGACCCATGGGTACCCCCACGGGCCTGATTTGGAAGGCTCTGGGTACAGGGGGGCCCGCTACGGGCCCCCAAAGTCTGATTCTGACTGCCAATTCGAGTCGGACGGCACGTTTCGGGAAGGCTGTCCGAATCCAGCATCGTTAACGATCGTTCGGAAACACGGCCCGTAGAGACGTACGAGTCTGCTCTGTACGGCTCGGTCATTCCAAATATCGTCGGTTTCGGATTGGGATATTCCGAACGCCTAACTCGCATCGTACTCGGTCGGAAACCTTTCTGATTCGGTTGGAAAGACACGTGCCCGGCCCGATTCGGACGGAGCAAATGCCGTTAGGAGGCATTCCTAACCGCATCGGAATCGGCCCCTTAGTATACAAATGTCAGTTCATCAGACTAATCATGTGACAGTACTCTTTCACAATAATGTACTTCTGTCACCTATTGAGACTGTTGGTCTGCAAGAAAAATGTGGCATCTCTTACAGAACATGTCATGTACAGTGGAGTAATATGACTGTTCCTGTCCAGCTACATTTCTCTAGCTACCCAACAGCTCTAAGTCTTGAAGTTCTCTGTTTACTTTTTCCACCCACCATGTGTCTGTATTTCCGCCTACTGAGAGTCTGTCTGGCACACCATCAACCACACAGTTTAAATATCTGCCTGGCTGGTGGGGATCTCTAAAGCCTTCACTTCAACTACTGAAGTGGCAGTAACAGTAGAGGCTGTGAACTTTGCCGACCACATTCCAAGTTTTTGGGGCCCAATCTGCAGAGCTTTTTGTGTTTTGAAATAACCCACAAAGCGGAGGTTTCTTGCTGAAAATATACTATAGGCCCTGATGCAAAGGGAGCTTTCTTCTTGTGTGTGAGGGGCATCAATGGATTTCCCTGCAGAGGGCTGCTATGCCTTGAATGGCGGTCCTGGGCAAGGAAATCTAGCGATGTTGTGCCCCCTTAAATAGAGCAATGGCAGGTCAGGGGTTTCCACTTGCAGATTTGGCTGAGGCCAATAAAAAACCCAGCAATTCCCCAACCTCTAAATGAAATGAGGGATCTGCTAGTTTGATGGAAGGGAGCACAGCTTATTAGCTGCACTACTCTATTGTACGAAACACAAAATTACCCCTAAATGAGTTTTGTTACAATGAGACATTTCCTAAAAAGAATAAAAATTAAAACATTCATTCATGTTACTGTACACATAAAAATTCTCTTCCCTAAATACATACAATTAGTGTGCAAATTGGAAAAAGGCAAAGTTTGTAATGGAAGTTTGCCATACTAACCATATACAATTCTACACACCCAAACAGAAAAAAGGTTATTTTAGTGTGAGTACTTAAAACATTACAACTTTGTATTTTTTCATAGTTGTAATAATATGTATATATTTTCTGGTCCTAAATATCAATAGGTCACATAGTTTTTTTAGGTTAATATTTTTATTGTATAAATAAAATGAAACAGTTAATACAGAACGCATGCCAAAAAGTCCAGAACAAAAACAATAATTACATTTTGGATAACAAATATACAATATAACATACATACCTAATTTCCAAAAATAATTATGAAAAATAAGATTAAATATGTTTAAGAACTATACAAATTGCCATATAATGGTAATATTTTTGAACATTTTTAAAATAAGATAGAAAAAGAAAATGAGAGAGAGAGAGAAAGAAAGACAAAAGGCACAAGTATTGAAAAAAGGAAAAAGAAGCAGAGAGTCAAAGTGAGTGCATTATGAGACAGTAAGATACTTGTGTCACTTAATCTCAAGCCAACATACAATCATCTAGAAACTATCTAATGAATCCTGAACATCTGAAGTAAATAAACATTTCTAAGTAACAGAAAAGTGACAATTAGTAGAACTATTAGAAAAATAAACAGTTACAGGCTTCCAAATACTATCACGCTTAATAGCAAATCTATACATGTCTTGGTTATAACACACCGAGTTCCGCCAAAGATGAACTGGCAGAGTCTCTTTTGATTTGAAATTACAAGTTTCATTTTGTAGAGCCATTGCAATCAATAAATCAGCCACCTTGCCCATAAGTATGTTATGAGACCACAGACTATGTAAACCCCCTGTGCCTGAGTTAGGCCATGTAGAAATTAGTATTATTCTTGCATGTACACAAATCTTTTTTCCTAAAGTTGCCATCTCTTTGCCACATTAAAGTCTGACACACATTTTGCATTTGTGACGCTTGGACTGGTTTCGTAGAAACATTGACCTTGCTGACACAGAACACTTCGTTAGAATATTATAACACTGCCTTGGCATTAGTGCAAGGCCTCTCACGTGCGTAATACAAATGTGTTTATTGTTACATCCATATGGCGACACAGCTATCTGTAGAACACAAACAATGGTTGCCCGATCACAATTTCAGCCCGAGGCAAGGATGACATTTTCTATATATAGCCTTTTGTTTCCTAACACAATCAGTGGAGATACGTCTGCTGATCTCGAGGGGTCCCTGCATGCTAAAGCTTTCGCCTAGCAGCTGACTGACATCTCCGTGAGGGGTGTTCAGTTCGTGACCAAGATTGGGTCATACACTCTTACCCACCAGGTAACGAGGTTAGATCATCCAGAAAGGGGCTTTCTTGGCAGACCATACATTCACACACTAGAAACGTAGTTTAGGGTTAGCATCATAGGGGTACGCTCAATTGTTATAATCTTTCATATGTATGCATATATAACCTGTCTCAACAACATTGTGGAACTCTTTGTTTTAGTCTCTGTGTTGAAACTCATTTTAACTTTTATCTGCTTCTGCCTATTAATCATCGCAGTCCACATGTTCTATACAAGAATCACTACATTTCAATAAATATTAAAAATGCCCCTCAGTGTATTCTTTGTATATCTGAGCGAAAGAAAGCACGAGTGACTGAGCGAAAGTTTGAAGTCTGTCACCATGGCTCCTGAGGGAACAGAGTTGTCATGTTCAGTGTTTGCCAGAACTGTTCGCTCCCTGTTTAGGTTTGGAGGAGCTAACGGTGGCACTGCGAGCTAGCTTGTCCAAGGGACAACATATCCTATGGGGGTGCATGGAATCAGTCTGGCACCATCCTAAGTTTATGTCGTCCGCAAACGTGCAGTTCCTACTGATTGGTGGAAACTACAGGACACCCCTAAAAGAGTGTTGGAATGGAAAAAGGTAAATAAAAAGCGTAATTTTAGAAATTGTCAAGCAAGCCTTAGACCAGAAAAAAGCTGTTTTAGGACAAAAAAAAACATATGTAAGTATGTAGCATCAATAGCCTCACATCTCCAACAAGTAAATTGACCAGCTAATATACATTTCAATACTTTCACAGGAGTATAATATAATCAATTATAGAAGAAATCTAAAGTTTATGTTAGACTGTCCGAATGAGCAGTGGAGTGGAGTTTAGCCCACATTTTATCCCAAATGACAGTAGACTGTACACAATTTAAATCAGATTCCCATTGTACTTCAACGCATGATTTGGTTTTCTCTATACCTGATGTAACAAGTTCTTTACATAGAAGAGCGTCTTTAACATAAGCGGTCTCACAAATGGAATTAAGACTTACACCTCGAGTTTCAGTCATATCAGAGGCAACTGTAATAATTAATTGAACACAAAGGTCAATAATCAGATTACATTTCCTAAAATGTTTGTGTGGAATATCATGTAATACAAAATATTATTGAAATGGAATAGGGTTACCATTTATAAACAATGGTTATACTGTGTATATTCCTTTATCCAGCCAGTATTTCCAAAAAAGAACTTTATCTTTCTTTTTAATCCTTTTATCATACCACATGGGACTAGATAAAAATGCATCCAGGATAAAAAGACTATTAACTAGGTACAGTTTTAACAAAAACATACATGGGAAATCATAGGAGGAATCTAAAATGTAGGTGGCCAGGATATACGAAGGACATGATTAACTGAGGAAGGAGTTATAAAAATGAGTTCTAGATTAGTTCACAATGTATGAGTAATTGAAATTGATTGAAATAAAGGCTTAGAAATTTGTTCAATGCTAAAAGCTTTATGATTGCTAGTAAAATCAGGAAATTTAACACCACCTTGGTTCTTAGGTAACTTCAGTCTAGTGAAGGATATTCAGGCTCTTTTCCTATTCCATAAGAATTCGGAGAGTATTTTATCAATTTCATTAAAAAATGTTTTAGGGATTTTAATTGTTAGCATTATGAGTAAAAAACCTATAATGGGGATAATCTTCATTTGAATTATGTCCATATGTCCCCATCAAAAGAAATACAAAGGAGACCATTTTTGCTTGAGATTACTAATTCTTGAAATCAATTCATCAGTATTTATTTTAACAGTATTCTGAAGTGAATTACAGTACCATATACCCAAGCATTTAATTTTGTTGAATTCCAAGATAAGCCAACCTGAGCAAAGGGCTCTTTGACACAATATTTATTAAAAGGAAGAACCTCAGATTTACCTACATTGAGTTTATACTCAGAAATGGTTAAAAATTTAGAAAACACTTTATAAAGCAGGTAGTGAATGTTGAGATTCTGGCATAAACAATAAGATGTCCGCATAAGCTGTAAATGTAATGTTGATCTTTAAACCTGAATCAAGTGAAATGTGTGGAGTGTCTCAGCTGAACCAAAAAGGGCTCCAGTGCCAAAATGAAAAGTAGAGATGATAAGGGGCAACCCTAACCAGTTCCTCTTTGTAAGAGAAAAAAGTGAGATTGCCCACCATTCACAAAAACAGACAATTGGGGAGAAGAATATGCGATGGTGAGCCTCGCGGGGGCCTACTTTATTTCTGTGCACATAGTGTGCTTGTTTAAGTCGTAATAGGGAAAGTTCCTCCGTGTTAGTGTCTAGGTTGTGTATTTGCCCGTGTGGAGAGGTGAAAGTTTGTGGGTTTGTAAGGGAAGGTCAGTGCCAGTCTAATTTTGAATTCTGCAACTCACTAGAATAAAATCTAAAAATGCAAAATAGTCAGTAACAATGTGAAGTCTTGGTGAGCTGAGCTGAAGACACCTTGGAAGACCAGCCAAATTCTTTCCTCTGAATTTGTTGGCACAACCTCTGGTAGCAAAGTTCACAGTACATTAAGAACATCTGCACTGAGCCCCTTAAGATGATACTGGAACACCTGAGGACTTGAAACCCCCAGGACCAGGGAGCATCTGTTTCCTTTTCTTAAAATATTTGTGAACCACGTCATCCAACTGCAAACCAAAGAGATGGCTAGTCAGGAAAGGCAGACAAAGAACAGATGAGTTTTGCAAACCCTTCACCCTCCAGTCACAGCGCTGGATATAATGACAAGCACCGATCACTGCTCATAAAATACACAAATATTGCTCAGAAAGTATCAAAAGAAGCATCCACCAGAAAATGGGCTCGTAATTGCATTTTGAGCAGAGGATCTGCAGTCTTCCCCTGCTAATACAGCTGAAGGTAAGCTGAAAATAAGGATTCAAAATCCTTCACTAGGCTTAAAGACACATAGGAAACATAAGTTGAAACTCTCATTTCTAAATTAAGACCTGAATAGGCCTTACAAATGCATCTCTTATCCACAGAATCCACCTGAGAAACATTCTCTGAAATGACTGTGGAACAACCTGCAAAATTTGAAAGTATTAGTCCACTGACATATTGTGGTACATCCAGATCTTTTACTGGGTAAAATCTAGAGAGGTAATAAAAATAAAAATATCTTTTTATCCTCTTCTATTCAAAGAAAATCGTGTCCTTGACTATAGGAATTATCGCAACAGTTTTAGTAGACAGCTTCTTAAACTAAGAAAAGAGAGTAGAACTCTAAGAGGCTGCTTCATAAGCAGTCATTCGCAACAGTCCCAATATTGAAGCTAAACCCTCTTCATCCACCAGCCTACTTCTATGATCTGGAATCACAGAGGTATCAGAGACATCATCATAGAAAGCAGAAGCACACAAGGGGGATAGGAAATAGGGTAACACATACATTTCTGCTTCCATCCTTTTTCTTTGACCAGCATTTCTGCAAAGATTTCAGCCCTCAAAATGGTTAGACAATATCCAGCATAGCTTGAAGCTAGCAACAGAAGGCTCAATGGATGGACAGTTCTCTTGTCTCTGTTTACCAGTACATTTTGTCACCATTTGGCAAAGCAAATTAGAGAGTAATCAGCACCAGAAATACATCAGTGACTTACCTGAAAGCCTTCTACCCCTTAAATGAAACTAAATGAAAATATTGAGCCCTGGAGCGCAGCCTAACCTCATGCATCTTGCATGCAACCATCAAAAAAGTTGTGAATTCCCCAGAGAGAGGTAAAATTTCCCCCAACTCAGAATGGCCTCCAACATCTCTGGACACAGCGAGCCACTTAGTTACATCATCTCTAGTTACAACAAACCAGGTTCAAAAAGCATATCTGCTCTCAGCTACTGGCCTGGCCATGAACTGAGGAAAGAACCTGAGAGAGCACTTGTGCTTTTAGAACCCTCCTGCACCTGCCCCCAGAATCTGATTGGGGGCCAGGAAGGTATAAAGAATGCCTAGTTTGTACTAGGAATTCTTTGTAGAGGGTACACTTCAAGGTTATTCTAGATATTAAGAAAATATGAGATGAGTGGTGTCAGGTTAATCACATCCCTGCCATCCATCCATATGCCCCACTAAGAAGATAACCCCCCCTCAAAACCTTCTATTTTTCAGGATAATATGATAAATGTGTGCCATCGACAAGGGCTTAATGCGTTGGACAATTGTATGACATAGGGTTTATCCGAACTTACTCAAATACACAGTCCCAATTTGATTTACCACAAAAATATTTTTTCAAATATCTACAGATACAAGACTTTTTAAATCATCATGTCATTAATAATCTTGACTCTGAGGACTCTGCAGTACTATCAATCTTGCATTCTAATAAAGTGATATCATTCAGGGAATTACATCAGATTATGAGTAGTTATGCATAGGATGTCATTATGAATGTAGCTAGGAAGTGGACCGATAAACTGGGAACTTTAAACACCCAGCAGAGATATAGGGAGCCTTTAGTGGAATCAACATCTTTGTTGAATCTATCAATTTGAAACTTCACCATTTAGAACAGTATGTATGTTATTTTATACCATAGAAAAATTTCGAAATGGACAACTGCTGTTAGAAATTATAACACAAACTGCCCTAAATGTGGATGTGTTCCAGCAGATATTACATAAATGTTTGTTAGTTGTCCATGCCTTGTCCATTTTGGTCTAAAATTATTAGATATCTTGCTGATCAAGTACATATCAAATTGGGGCACAAATGTTATGTTATATGTTGTGTGATGTGTTGTGTGGTGTATTGTGTGATGTGTTACGTTATTCATCCGTGGGGGTATCTAGGCGAAGGAGCAGGAACGTAGGCCGGACAGCACTCCTAGTTGAACAGCCAGGTCTTCAGTTTGTTGCAGAAATAAGCGAGTGAACTAGCTGTCCTGATGTGTTGAGGAAGTTCATTCCAGTTTTTGGCGGCGATGAAGGAGAAGACGCACCCTCCGGACTTGATTCTGCAGATGCATGGGACTCATGCGAAGGAGAGAGAGGTCAAGCATACTGTCTGGAAAGTTGGTAGAGTTGAAGTCGGGTCGTTGAGGTATGCTGGTCCGGTGTTGTGCAGGGCTTTGTAGGTATAGATGAGCAGCTGAAATTTGCAGGTTTTCTGAATGGGTAGTCAGTGTAGTTCAGTGAGGTAGGGAGTGATGTCAGCGCTTCTGGGGACGTCTAGGATGAGTCTGGGGTGGTGTTTTGGATGGTCTGGAGTCTTTGTGTGAGCTGGTTAGAGATGCTGACATAGAGTGCTCTGCCATAGTCGAGTCTACTGGTTATGAGGGCCTGGGTGAAAGTGCGTCTTGTATGCGTGGAGAGCCATTTGAAAATCTAGCGAAGCATTCTGAGGATGAGGCAGCAGGATTGCCATCACAACGATGAACTGTTCATTCATCGTGACTTTGTTGTCTAGGATGATGCCGATGTTCCTGGCCTGATCTGTGGCGGGTTGGTGTGGGACCTAATTCGGGTGACCACTAGGAGGAGTCCCACGGGGCGCTCTTGTTTCAGAAGATCAGGATATCTGTTTTGTCCATGTTGAGTTTAAGGCAGTTCTCTTTATCCAGTAGACCATGTTGGACATGCAGGAGGTGAAGGTGGTCCTGGTGGTGTTGTTCATGACGGTGAGGGAGAGAATGAGCTGAGTGTCATTGGCATATGAGACAATATTGATGCCGTCGGCTCTAATGATGTGGGCGAGCGGTGCCATGTACATGTTGAACAGGGTTGGGCTAAGAGTGAATCCCTGGGAGACTCCACAAATGAGCGTCTTCTGTTTGAAGGTGTAAGGGGATAGTCTGAATCTTTAAGTTCTGTTGGAGAGGAAGAAGGCAAACCAACTCAGGGCGGGCCCTTGAATTCCTGAGTCTTGGAGTCTGGCGATCAGGCTTTCATGGGAGATGGTGTCGAAGGCCGCTGTGAGTTTAAGCAGGATTAGAGCGGCGGTTTCCCCTCTGTCCATGATGGACCAGATGTCGTCTGTTGCTGCCAATCTGTTGCTATCCATCTGTAATATTATGCTACCAATCGAATTGGACATCTTTATACATTTTGACCCTATTATTAATACTGCAATCATCTCTGCCCTCTATGTTTTGTACCATTATGAAATAATGGGGTAACCCAATCAATGTCCTTGGACCTGGGTATCAAGTGGTGCAGAAAACAGTTGGTCCTGGAACTTTCTTTTATCAAACAAAGCACATTTTGGGAAAGGTTATGATTTAAATATAACTTTATGCATGCATACAGTCAGCAAAAGGTTATTTAATCCAAACAAAATCCTTGGATGTGCATCAGGCATAAAAACATACTTGGCATCTGTTAGCTTTATAAAAACATTTGTTTATTGTTCACAGATTCATTTCAACAAATGGTAGACACTCTACCATACTCATTATTAATGAGGAGAGGTTGCTCCAAGAAGGGGGTGCAAAAAAAGGTGGTGCTCGTGCGTGAAGTAGGTAAAAGTGAAAGGAAGGGAAATCAAAGTCAAAAGAATTCAAAACACAAACATCATTATAATCATTCTGGGAGGTAACTGGTTATAACTGACAACAAAAACAGTTAGATAAGGCCTGGCCACCATGAAATCATTTCCATGTATTTATTTCAGTTAATTTCCAAAAAACAGAGAGGTATCATCTGTAGCTCGGGCGGGGCAATAGTGACGCGTGGTACAGGCCCGCATGGGGGTAAGCGCCGACATTTCGACCCAACTTGAGAGCACAGAGGTTAATTAATTCCTCCGCTGGTGGGTCTTCCTCAGGTCAAGGGGACAAGGGGGGAGACAACCTATTCAAGATGCTCGTAGATTAGGGCTCCTGGGATTGCAAGACCCGCACTCTCGTTGTGGTTTTTGACCCAGTATTTCAATATTCAAGAGGATGAGATCAACTCAAGGTCACATCCTAGTTGGTCCATGTCAATTGGCATGTACAAATGAATGGTGAAACAATCGCCATCCGCACTCGCGTTGCGGTCTAGGAACAGTATTTTCAATATTCAAGAGAAGGACTCATCCTAGTTGGTCCATATCATGTGGTAAATTTATGTCAGTGGTGAATCAATCGCCATCTAAATTTCTGTGGCAGCCCAGGGCGAAGTCAACACCTCACGAGTCAGTGCAAGTCCTTGGATGGGACCTTGAGTTGATCTCATCCTCTTGAATATTGAAATACTGGGTCAAAAACCGCAACGAGAGTGCGGATCTCGCAATCCCGGGAGCCCTAATCTACGAGCATCTTGAATAGGTTGTCTCCCCTTGTCCCCTTGTCCTGAGGAATACCCGCCAGCTGAGGAATTAATTACCCTCTGTGCTCTCAAGTCTGGTCGAAACGTCGACGCTTACCCCCATGCAGGCCTGTACCACGAGTCACTATTACCCCCCCCCCGAGCTACAGATGATACCTCTCTGTTTTTTAGAAATTAACTGAAATAAATACATGGAAATGAATTCATGGTGGACAGGCCTTATCTAACTGGTTTTGTTGTCAGTTATAACCAGTTACCTCCCAGAATGATCATAATGATGTTTGTGTTTTGAATTCTTTTGACTTTGATTTTCCCTCCTTTCACTTTTACCTACTTCACGCACGAGCACCACCTTTTTTTTGCACCCCTTCCTTGGAGCAACCTCTCCTCATTAATAATGAGTATGGGAGAGTGTCTACCATTTGTTGAAATGAATCTGTGAACAATAAACAAATGTTTTTATAAAGCTAACAGATGCCAAGTATGTTTTTATGCCCGATGCACATCCAAGGATTTTGTTTGGATTAAATAACCTTTTGCTGACTGTATGCATGCATAAAGTTATATTTAAATCATAACATTTCCCAAAATTTGCTTTGTTTGATAAAAGAAAGGTCCAGGACCAACTGTTTTCTGCACCACTATGTTTTGTACGACATTGGATCTCTCAGACATCACTCACGGTTGGTGATTGGTGGGCACTGATCTCTCAAATATGCGAGTTTGAATCTACTATTCTAAAAAATAAGGGGAAATTTGGGGCTAAATGATTAAAGGAAATTTGTTCACCACTGTTTTAAGATGTAATTATGTATATAGTAGCCACAAGCTGTATATTGACTTAGGTATTTGAACATTCCTGTTATATATTCTGCTGTCTCAGTTTTAATCTTTAGAATTTCTAGCAACAAAATGTATTGTATGCGGTATTATGTTTTAACCACTCGTTTCTAAAACAGCAGCAGAAAAAACACAATAACATTTTGGAAGGGGCCTTTTAATGGGTCTATTTGTGCTTTAGAAATGGCTGCCAGGGGACTGGGCTTCCTCATAGTTAAGGATGGGCACGAGGAGCAAGTGCTTTGAATTTTGAGCATTTCAGACTGCTGTTTCACACCATTATGAATATGTACACTGCTACTCTGCTAAAAGCATCTTGCTGTATGAGTTGTACATGTGATGGCTTGTTAAACAGGTGTGGAGGAAGGAGCAGACGCATCTAGGCTTGCCTGAAGGGACGCACCTTGACGAAAGTGTGACTACAGGGATCCCTGTGCCCTACTTCCATGGGGCGTAGAAAACCCATCATTGGGATATTGGAAAGCGAGATTAGTTAAGAGGTAGACACAGGTCACTCTGGTTTGGAGGCAAAGCACATTGCCTCATTAGGATTCCTTATGCCCAACTAGATGAAAGCCAAGGACTCAATTGAGCTACCAGGCAGAAACATGTTGACAGTAACAGTGGTGATGTGGTACTAATTCCCCTTATCTCCACAATTGATTTTAATCACCAAGTGTCATGTCTTGCGAATAAACTGTTTTAGGATGCCAGATTGGTTTTTAACACACTTATATCACAGATCCATTCTTAATTAGAAGTGCCTCCCTTACTCCAGGTATGGGCCCGCTCTCCATCAAACAGAGGTTTTGGAGAGCGAGGATTGTCCTATGATGAAGCATGACACCTGGTGGTGTGTGAGGAAAATCCGTTACAGTTTTTTGTATGCCCAACACTTGTACTGAGTAGTGTTGGGAGGGATATATCACATATCTCTATAAATTGCAAAATTCTCGGGGAGCTTATTTTGTGTACATATGTTGTGTTGGGAGGCTAACTCACCCTTGAAACCCCAGAGCCTCTAGTTCCCTACCCCGGATACCTCCTGGGGGAGTGTGTTTATATAGCTTGTTAAACAGATGCCCTTCTTAAAAAAATCTTTTTGAAAGTGCATGGGAGAAAGGCATAGGGATATATCTCGTACCATCCTCTCTCTTTGCTCTTCATGAGGAAGAGAGCCTGTGTTGCACTGACAGGCTCTCTGAAAGCCCTGTCAGAAGTGCTTGAATTCCAGATTTAGAATCTTGTGTTCACAATAGTGGCTCTCGGTGAGGGACATACATAACATCTCGTTTCACCAACTGTGGAATGAGCTTGAGGGAGCTTGAGGTGACGCACATGCTAATAAAACGCAGCTTCTGCTGTAAAGTACATTTGTAGAAATATAAACAAAACAAATCAAAACATGCAAAAATAATACTTTAGATATTTGTAAATTACTTTCGGCAATGAGGGTTTTACTTTTTATGTGTTAAGGTTGCAACAGCATTCAGGACTTAGTGAGTATCTGTATATGTGAGAGACACAATGCTCATTTTACACACCATCAGGATAGGTGACCAACATGCAAGGATACATGCTAGAGAGCATCTGGGATGTTATAAACTGATGACGATAACTTGGTAAAAATACTATGGAGATGAGAAACATAGCATCACAGAGCACGCTGTTAGAAGTCTTTCAATGAAGTTTATTTGCCCCGGAGATTTATCCCACCCATCAGCTGTGCCGTCAGTTCTCAGTTAATACCAAACATCACCAACTGACGGGCATCACCTCACACGCTCCAAAGGCACCACTGCATTCTCATGGATACCTTACCTTTGTTACCAAGAATGTCATAGTTATCAAACACCTCTCTTTTTTACAATAACTAACACTCTTGCCCACTAATATGCAGGTTAAAAAACTTAAAGCTTGCATAAGGAATAACATTTAACAAATGTACAATAAATCAGAGAATGTGCCAAACAAGGTAAAAAGGTAAATATGAACATTATAAACGGATGGAACATAGCATAACACATACAGGTAAAAACCATGACAAAGCATAGGCAATACACAGTAAGTATAAAACCAAGAATAACATACAATAAATCTCTGATGAAGGCTATCATTCCCTACAATACTCTTCTATGTATTTAGGTGGTCTAACCTTCCTATTGCTCCTCCTACCCTCCACTCTGTTTTTATTCTCTTCACTTCTTTTGTCTTCACCTACATCATCCGCAGTCCCCACTTCTCCATCTGATTTCACCACCACCACCCTATTGAGATTCCAAACATGAGTCGCTTGTCTTGACCGCATTATTAAACAGTTTAATCACTTTTATGTAACATGAATACGTTTCCCCTGGTGCACCTCCCGGTGTTCTAATTCTCACCCAATCACCAACCGTCAGCTTATTAGTCACTTTTACCCCCTTCCTCTCATCAAAGCACTTCTTCCTGTCCTCCATCTTTCTCACCTCTTTTTCACGCCAACCTTCCTTATGTCCGTTCTCACTTTCACACTTTGCATTCACCTATGAGGGAGACATCAAAGTATTGGGCTTTCTCCCTATGAACAATTCGAATGGAGATTTTTCTGTCATTGAGTGCGGAGTCAACCGATACACCTCCACCCTCCTATACACTTAATTTTTCCACTCAATCCCCAAACTCTTAGCTATCTGAATGGTTTCCTTTAACATATTATTAAAGCATTCAATATCATTGCTCTCGGGATGGTACACTTTTTGTATTTGATCCTACGTTCTTTCATGAATGACCCCCTTTCTTTTGAAACTAATTGAACACCATTGTCAGTCAATAACACATCTGGTATGCCCTTTCTCCCTATGAGATTCTTAGGAAACAACACAATATGTTTGGTTTCAATCCCACAGGTGAAGGTTACCTCCGGACACCTTCAGAACAAGTCCATCAGAACCAACACAAAAATCATTTCATTCTTCGACTGTATGGGACCTACAATATCCATTCCAACTTCCTGCCATGGTGCGTCTGGCAACATCCTAACAATCATGGGTCGCCTCCGAAGTTTCAACCCTTTTTCGCATACACTACACTGTATAAAATCCCTTTCATACTTCTCCACCTCCACATCCATTCCAGATCACCAATCACAGTCTTTCCTTAGTTTTGGATATCCCTAAATTCCCACCATGAGATTTAAGTAATAGCTCACTTCTCAAGGCAGCAGGAGGCACTAACCTTGTTCCCCTAAACAACAACCCTCACCACACAGACAACTCGTCCTTCATACCCCATACCTTTCCACATTCCACAGGCCCATCATTCTTACTTCTCCATCCACCACAAAGCAGTTTAAAAATGTCTTGAAACACCTTATCACTCTCAATCATTGCTCTCCATCTATCCTCAGAAATTACTTCTCCGTCAATTTCACACATGGCAGTGTCTTCATCTTCTTTCCTAGCACTTTCATATCCATGCTCCTCTCCACCACAATTCACCAACCTAGACAATGAGTGTGCCACAATATTCTTCACTCCAGGAATATACTCCACCGAAAATCTATAATCTTGAAGAGCTATCACCCATTTAGTGATTCTACTAGAGAAGGCATTGATTCCCTTTTTGAAAAAAAACCTCTTTCAACGGCTTCTAATCAGTCTTGATGGTGAACTCACAGCCCCACAAGAATGTTCTCATTTTCCTTACAGTCCAAAACATAGCTGACGCCTCACTTTCAGTCACAGAGTAGTGCCTTTCAGGTCCCCTCAAACTTCACGATGCAAGCATAATCACCCTTTCAGCTTGTCCCTCGCCTTGAATCAGCACATCTCCGAATCCCTTCAAACTTGCATCAGTAATTAAGGTTGACCTTAGGGAGGGACCAAAGCTTCTCAGGTTAGGAGCTGCAGCCAGTTAGGATTTTATCCCCTTGAATTCTTACTCACAACTCTCGTCCCACACGAATCCCATTCCTTTTTTTAACAATTCTCGCACTCTTTCACACTTTTGTGCAAAATTAAATATAAACTTGCTGTAATATTCAGCCATTCCAAGAAATTTTAATAACTCTTCTTTGTTCATGGAAGAAGCTAAAACCTTGATGGCATAGACCAAGCATGCTTTAGGCTTAATTCCATCAGCTAGAATCTCATGTCCCAAATACTCAATAGAAGACTACTTGAACCTGCACTTTCCACCCTTTATGGTCAAATTCACACCCGCAAATCTCTTGAGCACTTCTCTCATCCGCCTACCATGTTTCTCCTCATCACACCCCGATAGTAACACATCATCCTGGTACACTTTGATTCCTTCCGCCCCATGGCTCATTGGAAAACCGAAGCCACAGAGACCAAACCAAACGGCATCCTTTTATACCTGAACGTGCCAAACAGCATGATGAATGTGGTAAGGTCCTTTGATTTCTCTTCTAACACAATCTGATGATACGCAGATTGTAGATCAATGGACAAAAACATCCTTACATCATTCAACAAAGTCAACATGTCTGCAATTTTGGGTATAGGATACTTATCCACTACCACACAACGGTTCAATTGCCTCAAATCTATGCACAGTTGCAAATCTCCAACAACAACAACAGGCGCCAACCACTCCATTCCTTCAACTTCCTCTATGACACCCTCACTTTGCAACTTTTCAAATTCTTCTTGTAACTCCTTTCTAAACGAGAAAGGTACATTGCGCATCGTACTGCAGATTGGTTGTTAATCCTTTCTTATCTTAATCCTGTATACTTACCCTTTCAAACATCCAAGTTGTTGTCTGAACAGTGAGGGAAATTCATGCATCATATCCAACTTAAACTTTTCACTCGTGGCATCATCCACAACCACCTGTCCACTTCGATCCACTTCTTTCAAGATTATGGGAGGATTGCTATTGGGATCTAGGATCATTCCCAAATCCTTCTGATGGAACCAGCTCAGTATACTATCTCCCTATGACGAAACATATAAATTTTCAGAAACATAGGATCCCTTATATTTGATTAAGCCCATGAAATACCCTTCACTTTTTATGGGCTCACCCCCATATGCATAAGGTTTGATATGAGGTTTATGTAAACTTAATTTCCCACAAAGATGTTCTTTGAAACAATTGTTGGAGAAAGTGGTTATTTTAGCACTCGAGTCAAACAAAATCTTCGTGCCTTCCCCTCAATCAAAATGTCATCAATGGGACTTTTCTTATTCCCCCTCCAACTTGTAAAACAATCTGACCGCACTCAAACTCATCTTTATTCTTATCTCCTACACACACTTTAACTTTAGCCATCATCTTCTTCCCCTTGCACTAACTCTGAGAATGGCCCTTCTTCTCACAGTTATTACACCCAGTTTTCACCCCAGGACTTTCCTTACTCTTGCATTCACTCTGAAAATTGCCCTTCTCCCACAGCTCCCACACACTGTTTTTGTTGCAGGACAATCCTTATGATAGGCTAAGTGGTTTCTGCTTCCACATCTGAAACACTTTCTTGGGGTGCTCACTTTTTTCCCTTCACACTAGAATTTAGTTTGACCACACTCACACCTTGTTCTGAGTGTTTTTTTATCACTTCCACATACTTCATAAAATGCTCAATCCTCTTTGCTATCACTAACACTTCATCTAGCTTAGGGGTGTCTTTTAACCACAATTCATATTGGACCTTGTCCATGCTACACCCTAACATGAACTGATCCCTGATTCTCTCCTCCACCGATGCCAAAAACCTATGTTGATGCTAATTTTCTTTAATCTGTGACGTAATCGACCGTCTCACCATTCCTTTGCAACCGCTTCCCAAAGTGATTCCTCTCAAGAATAGTGCTCATTTTTGGTAGATAGCGATTCTCCAGCTTCCTTACACATAGTTCGCATTCATTCAAATTCAAAGAGTCACTATCTGCCACTTCAGGCAAATGGGCAGAAATTATGTGTCCCTCAGGACCTAGGCAATGCAATAATAAAGCAGTCTTTCTTTCTGAGTTTAGAGATGATCGCGCACTCTAGCACAGGCGCGCTGCGCCCATAGGGCTAAAAGGGCTTCAGCGCCCCCCGTCGTGTGTCTCAGCCCGGGCTGCTGGAGCTGCTGTGGGCTCGGCTGGGCAGTGTCTGGAGTCTTATCTCCGGCATGCTCGAGTTTTTCACAGGTCTTTAAAGACCATTTGCATATTTACAAACCTTTGTAAACTGGTTACCGAGGCTTATTTTTTTTGCTGGTTCCAGTACCCCCTGAGTCCCCACTCTGCCCATTCCTTACATTTGTATTTCACATTTACTGTGGTAGTGAGAGAATGCATTTCATGAAAAGGAATATAAAGTAGGGTTGCCAAAAGAAAAATGCCAGCCATGTATTGTTTAAAGAGCCTGCAAAGACCTCGTCTTGACACTAAAATAGAGATATAAATAAAAAAGTAGGTATTCATTTGTAGTGTGACTTTTCTGTCTTTGTTCCCTTCAATTATCAGCCATGCATCATTCCGCCAGCCCTAGAACACAATTAAAAGTGCTTTCCATGTATATTTGCTGTTCGAAGTATGCACAGATAAGTGCTGAAAAGACAGCTTTAGCTGACTGTTTATTTTTGTACCGTCTGGGACATCAAAATAATGAGCTGGCAACCCTAATCATAAGGCTGGAAGTTTGTTGCAGGATCAGCACATTATTTATTTCCTTCACCCTTGATCCCTTATTAAGGCCATAATAGCAATAGTTTAACTTATACCTGTAACCCTACGCTGCCGTCAATAACAAGCTGAGTTACTTCAAGTGTCTGGGAATGCACCCTGTATTCAGATAACTCACTCCTCATTCTCTCCCTTCACTTTCACGCTCACCCTGCACTCACTGCGATCACAATGCACTCACACTGATCACCATGCACTCACAGCATTCACCCGCTCACCCTGCACTCACAGTGATCACTCTGCACTTACAATGCACTTGTGCTGTTCACCCTGTACCTCACCTTGCAGGCACACGAGCACACTACTCACCCTGCACTCATGTGACACTTCCCTCACCTGTCCCCCCTCACTGCTCAATCTGCAATATCACTCAAACAAGCCCATCACTAACCATGCATTCATTTGGCCCACTCTGCACTTACATCCACACCCAAATTCATATGGTCACCTCACTCACCCTGCAGTCACTCCTCTTACCCTACTTTCACACTGTCGCATCACTCACCGTGCACTCACATGGGCACTCCTGTCACCCACCCAGTGCAGAGGGTTAATGTGCCTGCTACAAAGAACATGTAGCATGCAGATCACAGAACTGAGTGTGAGTAAACTATGATAGCGCTATAAAAAAATGAAATGTTTGTCAGAAAGGTGCTATAGAGAGATTAGGTGGATTGTTGGTGAGTGGTAGTGAGGGAATTCATGGAGAAGAAGGAAATGGGGGAGGAGGTGCCAAAAAAAGACTGTTGCATCGTGTGCAACCAGTGCTAGGGCCAGCCCTGGCTGGGAGTGTTAGCCCCCCCCCCGAAGTTCGGGTCTAGATACTCCCCTGCTCTAGCATAACACTCAAAAACGTTCTTCCACTTTCCCCACTTAATATTCGGTTCTCCTGGACATGAAAAGAAAAATGGAGGCGCAGTGACATTCTGCATGATAAATATATACATTTAAACACCAAATACAGAGATCAACTACCAATACCACTGACACACGAATATGTTCCTGAGTTTCCACCTGCAAAAACAATGCCACAAACAATGCTGGAAAACAAAACTGGAAAAACAATGCTGAAAAACAAATAAAACAAACGATACTGGGAGAATATAATGAGGTAGGTCCTTAAGGACAAGAGTACTTCAGAAATACACAAAGGGCATGATTTAGATCTCGGCAGATAGGTTACTCCATCACAAGGCGACGGATATCCCATCCACTGAAATATATATCCCATTATATCCTATGGGACTTATATTTCGGCGGACGGGATATCCCTCACCCTTCTGATGGAGTAACCCGCCCTCTGAGATCTAAATCAGGCCCAAAGTTCCAAAGAGGTGTGTCCCTCACCGTGAAATCAAGCAGACAGGCACTGGCAGTAATCCAGGGTGTCATTACCATAACTGTAAGACACACGAAGCAGTACGCAGTATCAGTCCTGCCAAGTATCACGCATCACATGTGACACTAACGCATTTCAGTGTGGTGTTCCGCATCACCGCACTGAAATGCTTTGTCACGCATTTTTAATGCCACTGAAACTGGCTACGCTGCGGTGCTAGCGCGCCGGCTCTGCTGCTCCCAGCAGACTTGCCGCCAGCAGCTCTGGCTCATAAACAGTTAAGGATGTAATTATTGTCTGCTCCTCTGCTCTGGCTGAGTCACTGAGTGCTGCAGTGCTACAATGTTACAATTGCGACCTTCACTCAGCCGCCAGGCGCCTGCCAGCCTGGCTGCATTAATTAATTATTCCCGGGTCGCCCGCGGCACCGCGGGGCACTGGCTGTCTGAGTCACTGACTGACACAGCCCACACTCTGCCGATTAAACACCAGGGGCGCCGGGGCCTGCCCATTAAATCTGGATGTGACCTCACGCGGTCCTGCACTGCAGGAAGTGAGGTCACCAGAGAAGCGGCGGGGGACTCGTCGGAGTGGAGTCAGAAGTGCGCTGGCCATTGCAGCAGTGCAGCCTTAGCTGCTGCTGGCAGGCGCTGCGCATAACCACCAGGCAGCCGCTGGACGACTGCAGCGCGTCGTCTCGCACCACTGACACTCAGCATGATGATGATCATGGCCCGCCGGGCCGGGCGCTCATGTTTACACAGGGTGCCACTGTGAGCCAAGGAGACGCCGGTATGAACTGTGCCCACTTGTGTTCAAGACAGAGGTCTGGTCACGGGGCCCTGTTTTCACAGCGGTATGTAGGAGAATAACTTCATGTCTTTTGGACCTGGAGGGAACACCCGATATTTTCAGTGGTGCTTGTGCTAACAGCGTCTCTGACATCAAACTATTTCTGCTGCGCATAATTTATGCCGTCTGATTCCTGTATTTTGCTGAACATCCACGCGTCCTCACGTATTCATGAGTCTTCATGCCCTGGTAGAGCTTGAGCTTCTGAAAGGGCAGATGTCTTAAGTATATGTATTCATGTTATGGTGTTGATTTTATTAGAAAATTTATAATCTAATAACATTTTTGCGCAGTCTGAGCCTGCAAATTACGTAGAACTGCGGGCTGGGCTCAGCTGAGCTGACTGTATTGTCAATCATCAGGAAAGCCCTGTAATTACTCTGTACTGTTTCTCTTGTGAATGGGTAAACAATTTGGTGTTCGGCAATGCTCGTTCATCTGATATCTGCAGCATGTGCTTAAACACACCAGGCCAGTGATTTCAGTCAGTTTAGACAGTTAATGAGACACGCTTTTCTTAATTTACGTTTCAAACTGAGACCAGGAGTTAACTTGTTTCATGCAGAACATAAACCACGCCTATTCACAAAAGTGTATTTTATGAGGATCGGCTGTGAGTTACTGCTTTTTACTAGGGTAGTGACCTTCCCTTTTCTGGTGCATTACAGCAGTTTTAAGATCTTCTTAGAGTTTCTCGTTGCTAAAATGGGTGTAATTTCTGATATATATATATGTTTCCCTCGTCTTCATTTCTTGATTTTGCTCGCGAGAAAGTGTCACTCATAGTTGTTGAATGTCACTCATAATTACACTGAAATTATGAAAATGTCACACATAAGCCATCTGAAACCTTGGCAGCTATGCAGTATCACGGTGTGCCTATCACCGAAAAAGATAGGCTGAAGTCCACAAAATACTTTAAAAAGGCTGCAGTCTAATTGTTAATGATGACGACACAGGAATCCATAACGCGAGGTGGTTTTGAAGGGCAATACGTCTTGTAGCCAGACGATGGCGCTTAACATTAGGTTGCACGCTTGGACACGTAAATGCACAATCCCAACAAGCATTTGCAACGCAATAGGTCTCGCATTAGCGAGATTTAGAGCTATTGGTGTTGTAAATGACAATGTGCCTGTAAAAGAGGGACTCATTTTGGTCCTCAGACATAACACAGCGAGGAAACAACAAATGTACAAAGCATAAATATTACAGTAGACATTATATAATAAGATCATGTTTCTGTTGTAAGAACCCACAATGTGGTGCGTAAGTGCAAAACATTTCTTTCTATGTGTAAGCAGCTCTTTTTCCATAATTTATAGTATATATTTGGTTAGCATAGTACCCACGGTTGCTGGCTATCGCACTTATTGTGCCTTATAATTGCAACACGTAACGTTTTAAATGAAAGAATCTGCAAGCGAGTAACAATGTGGTCCGCTGGCAAAGCGCTTCAGCTCCACATCAAGATCAAAAAGCACTACCTAAATGTTACTTAAATAAAGCTTTCCAGTGGTAAGCAAGGTGACAGCTGTAAAAGGAGCTATGCGCCTAATTTAGGGGAGAGGAGTTGGCCTAAGGGCTAGGGCGGTCGACTTCGAATCTGGGGAACTGGGTTCGAGTCTCGACAATGACGCTGAACATCCTGTGATTCTGGGCAAATCACTTAATCTCCCCGTGCCTAACAAAAATGAATGTGTCCTCATGTAACGCAACTGGTGCTATGTAAAGAGCTCTGATACCCGATACCTTCGGGTCAAGTTCGCGCTATATAAAACTCTGTAAAAAAAAAAAAAAACTTGTTCAAAGCCTCACAGGCACCGTGTCCAAGCAAGCCATGTTATTTTGCAGCAAAGGAGTATGCAGTGATTGAGTGTGAACGAGCAGCATTTGACAGTGAGAACACACAGGACTGTAAATACTTCCAGATGGGCTGAGGAGAAGGCGTGTTGGAGCTTATTTGGCAGCGTTAGTGGGGCAGAAACAGAAGGCGAGCTTCAATGGCTAAATAAAGTCTTGCAACAAGCTAGGCTTGCCAATAACGTGAAAGCTGGGACTAAGCAACACTATTACTGGTTAAAGGGACTGCAAGGAGGGGCGTCACAATGAAAACCAACTACGACCAGTGTTGCCAGATTGGGCTAGATCACGCACAATTGGGCTATATTTTTCCCGGTTGTGCGGTAAAATATTGGTTTGTGCTAGTTGCCAGATTATATATATGTGTCTGTGCAGTGTCAGTAACCTGGACAAAGTGGGCACGATAATGCTGAAATTGGTTCATAAATCCAAAGCTGCTCCGAAATGGGGCCCCCAAACTAGGTCTGACCCAGGGCCCCCATAATCCTTAAGATGTCTCTGAGCTGTCCCGTCACTTCTCAATTTAAACCAACACATCACCGACTGACCAGCATCACCTCACACGTTCCAAAGGTATCACCGCATTCTCGTGGATGCCTTTGTTACCAAGAACACCATAGGTAGGTAGGGCGGAGTAGGGTACAGACTACTTTGTTAAGAAGATTATGAAGATATGGCTTTTGCGACCTGATCCTAAAATGCATCCTCAAAAGAGAAAGTGTGAGGAGTAGGTAGAGGTTATCCAGAGACTTTATTAGTATTTTTTTGCAGTTTTATATGGAAAACATCCTGAACAACGACTCCGGAACAAAGAGTTCCGGAGTCACGCAAGCCGAACAATGATTTGCCCGAACAACGACTCAGCCTTAACCACGCATGTGCGTGGTTAAGGCTGATTCGGTCTAGTGTTCGGGCAGGGCGGAGTTCGGAGGAGCGTCGCAGAGAAACAGGTAAGAGGGGTTAATTTTCAGGGGGTGGGGGGGTTAGGGTTAGATTTTAGGGGTTGTGGTTTAGTTTTTATGGGGTATGGGTGTTCGAATTTATTTTTAAGGTGGGGGAATTAGTTTATACGGTGTTGAGTTCGTTTTAAGGAGGTTGGGGTGATCGTGATTAATTTTAGGGAGGGGGAAATAGTTTTATGGGAGTTGAGTTCGTTTTTTAGGGGGTGTGGGTGATCGTGTTTGTTTTTAGGGTGTGTGGGTGATCGTGTTTATTATTAGGGTGGGGGGAAAAGTCATTAGGGTTTGTGGGTGATCGTGTTTATTTTTAGAGTGGGGGAATTAGTTTTTAGAGGGCGGGGGTTTGGAGTTAGTATACAGGGGTTGGGGGGGTTGGGGGTTAGCTTTTAGTGGTTGGGGTTAGTTTTTAGGGGGTGTGGGTGATCATGTTTGTTTTTAGGGTATGTTGGTGATCGTGTTTAATTTTAGGGTGGGGGGAATTAGTTTAGTGTGTGTGGGTGATCGTGTTTATTAATAGGGTGGGGGGAATTCGTTTTTAAGGGGTGGGGGGATCAGGGTACTAGTTGGAAAGCATTTTTTTTAACACCCATTCCTTTACCACGAAAAATCGTGGTAAAGGAATGCGTGGTAAAAAAAATCGTGGTTTAGACGAGGTCGTGGTTGTGCCCTCGTTGTTAGGGAAGTCGTGGTTGGGGAACTCGTTGTTCCAACATACAACCGTTTTATATAGCGCAAACTCGACCCAAAGGTATTGGAGCGCTTTACATGAGCACAAGTTACATTACACAAGGACACATTCATTTTTGGTAGGCACGAGGAGATTAAGTGATGTTCCCAGAATCACAGGATGTTGAGCTGATGCCGAGGCTCGAACCTGGTTCACCAGCGCCACAGTCTGGAGCTCTGGCCCTTAGGCCACACCCGGCTCATATGCAGACACAGTCTTTAGGTGTGTGCGCTCCTTGTGAGTCTTTGTGTTTATATTTCCGCCCTGGGCAGGGAGGTGCCCCTGTAAATGCTGGTATCGGTGGACACAATGATTTTAGAAGAAAGTAAGACATGTGTACTTAGGTGGAGTGGTTTGTTGATCACACAACAGACTTTGAAGTGGAATCTGGTAGGGAGCCAAAGCAGTTAATACAAGGAGGAGAGACGTGCTTGAACTTTCTTGGGCTGCGGGGTTAATTGTGCTGCTGCATGTTCACACTGACTCTGGGTGCACAGTGAGCAGAGTGTTGCCTCTGCTGAAATGCAATAAGACGAGGGCCTGAACCACTGACCTGAAGTTTGTAAAAGGGGGTGAGTGAAGGGTTGATTTTGCAGAGTGATGTAAGCTGGAACTAGGCTGTTTGCATTTTTTTTTCTCAATGTCTTCCTTGAAGAACAGTGAGAGGTCAATGTGAAAGCCCATGGATTTAGACAAAGATGGGAGACTAGGAACGAAGTCATCTAAGTCCATTATATTGAGACCCACCTGGACACTGGGGTTTGCCATTAATAAGAAACAGGGTTGAATTTTAGATACACTGTGGAGACCAGGTTTGTATGTTATCCACGCATGATCCGAGTTAGAGGATGTTGTTAGCCACCCACAGGCTAACATATAGCTTAGATTTGATTTGATTAATAAGAATCTATGTGAAACTGGAAATCAAGGGTCATAGGTACAGAAACGGTGAGTTGTTAAGACCTTGCGAAAGCAGAGATTAGTAGTGGCTCAAAGTTCTTGAGCTGGATATCACTAATCTATTATTGGGTAACAATGTCTTGCCGAATGAGCAGTACTTGTGGAGGCTCCATGCACAGGTTGTACATCATGGGGGTGTATAGATCCTCGTGAAACCCTCAGGTAAGGAAGGCATGTGATGGGGTGGCAACTAGAAGCCCCATCTAGTCAGAGGGTGGGTTTTTTGAGGAGGGCAGATTTGACCAGTTTTGAGGGATGACGGCAAGATACCTGTGTAAAAAGAGGTATTGATGCCCAAGATGTGTGTGCCCGCCTGAGGAGAAGGCATGGTTTTATTTATAGATTTTTTCCCGGAGTTTTATATAGCGCAAACTTGACACGAACGCATCAGAGCGCTTTACATGAGCACCAGTTGTATTACAGATGGACACATTCATTTTGTTAGGCACTGGAGATTAAATGATTTGGCCAGAATCACAGGATGTTGAGCATCCCTTGCCGAGACTCGAAACCGGTTCCCTAGTTTCGCAGTCGATGCTCTAGCCCTTAGGCTACATCCTCTATTATAAATGATGGAAGGAGGCTCTGGTTATTTGAGGGATTTTTTAGAGAGCAAGCGTAATTTGCTCTCAACTCAGAAGCTTGAATAGAGCACAAACACTGTTTAGGCTGAATTTCTGGTTTTGCTAAGGACTCAGAATGAGTCCATATAAGTAATTGAAATTTTCACCGGATTATATACTAAGTTGAGATGTAGGGCCTGACTCACAAGGTGAACTTTTTATTACGTTTTTTAGTACTACTGTAGTGCTACAAAACATACTGCAATGTGCTATTCACAAAGTGCACTTTTGTGGTTAAAAAATTGTAAGTTACTACAAAAGTGCAGTTTGTGAGTATCGAAAAGTAGTAAACTTACTCGAAATGTACACTTACTTAAAAGTGTAAATTACCTTTGTGAATCAGGCCACTAGAGTTATTTTTTCCAAACACATATGCATATATTAAATGTTAAAGGACGAAAATGTGTGACAAGGAGGATACATATTTACATGTCAATGGATCCGAGACTGCACAATTGAAGAGGTGGGATAATGATTCTGTATCGATGAATAAATAGCCAACCAAAATTTTACCTCTCCCAAATTTATTAGCATTTTCATTTATTAAAAAAAAAATCATGGGAAAACGGAGAAAGGTTTTTCATTCATAACTTTCCCGAAAAAAGTAAGAATGGCAAGAAAATTTCGTAAATCAAAGAATTTAAGAAAGTAATTTGTTCAGGCCTTAGCAGCAATTTGCACTTAATATCGAAATATAATGCTCAGTATTTACGTACTTAAGACATACTGAATAAAAGCAATTCAAACTGCTTGTTTTGGAGGAACAGAAGCTTGTCTATGACAATCCTGCCACTTCCTCTATGTCAACAACCTACATGCACAAAGTGGTAGAACGGTTTGCACTGTGCAGTATGACACTGGCAAAATCTGATTTTAAAAGTTAGTGTAAAATTAGTAGATTGCACTGTTGCAAGTCTATTTTGCACCAACCTGGGTCAAATGTTATTTTCATTTTCGATGAAAGCATTGTTTTTGAACTGGTTGGCTAGTGCGTATATGAAGTGCTATATTTCACTGAAAAAGAGAAAAAATCCCAGTCCTAGTACAGAGTCGCTTATGCAATTTATAAAATCTAGGGCCTTGTGTACTAAAGTTTGTTATAGTCATAATGCATGTATATCAGGCTTTGCGACCGCAAACACCCTTTAATGGGACGGAAAAGTCTTTCTGACTTTGTAATAGGGGTTTTACCACCGATTCCAAATCACAAACGGGTAGGTGTTTAAAAGAGGCGTTCCACATTAGTTGTGAGTTGCAAAGGTCTGTATCAATGGTATGTCACATCAATTGTGGTCACAGACCATTAAAATGTTATCTTATCTTATGTTGGCATAGTAAATAGTTTGGAATGATAAGCTGCCCTTGCAAAAATCTAATCACATTGGATGGCCTCGGAGGGGGTGGAGGGATTGGGCTACGGGATGGAGGGGCGGGGTTGGAACAGGAAGTGTTCCAGCGAACCCATGGCTACTCCCACCAATGTGGTATCAAATGGGAAGTATTTTTTTAATATGCACAGTGTTGGACATGGCCCTTCTTAGGGGATTTCCCCAAAACATTTTGCTTTAGTCCTCCTGGCTTTTGCTGACTCTATATTCGTGGCCTTAGAACTCTGGGCATTTTTCCACTTTACAGTAGTGGGAAAGCGTGCCCGCCTTTCCTACACATGCCAGGAAGTGGTGCTTACTGAATTGGTTTAGGTGTTGTACCTGTGAGTGCCCTGTAAAAAGGTACACCACATACCCAGGGCGTGCACTGCACTGGCTAGTAGTGGGACGCAGCTCTGATTGTGCCACCCACCAGAATAGCCTGTCAAACATGTATCAAACTCAATTTGGCCTGTCTAACTCATTAGCCAACCCTGAGTGGGCCTTTCACTACCACCAGAGCACCCCTAGGGTAATTCCTGGGGGGTGAAGCCCATGGTAGGTGAGCGGCCGGGTAGGTTTACATGTGTGTTCTCTGCCCAGGTAGTGAAGAACCCTTATTTGGGTTTTCCCTAACGAGACGGTCGATTCTTTCCCTGGGACACCTCATGGGTTTTGCTGATTCTCTTGTTGTGGCCTTTGGGCTTTGGGCACTTTCCCACAGTAAAGGCAGTGTAAAAAGTGCGCGCACCCTTCCTACACATATTAGGAGGTGGTGCTCACCTGATGACGGGATAACCTGATGTTGAAAAACATAAGTATTTATCTGGAAGATATCTGTAATAGACTATTATACATCACCCACATTAAAAATAAATTAAAGCAAAACGGTATTTAAAGCAATTTGTTTAAGAATTATTCAAGGGCATTAGGGGAAGACTTTGCAAAGCAAGGCTGGCTCTATCTGGGAGCCCTTGGCCCTGGGCCCATTTTGCCCATGCCTTAAAACGTCTCTGCCCATAGGTTAACATAGGAGAATGGTTGACATGACTTCAGGCTGCAATAGTGGATTGCAGTGGAGCAGCCTCATAATGTTTCCTATTGTATTCGCATGGACAAACTCTTTCCTGTGGTAAAGGTGCCTTTCCATTACTAGCTTAGAAATGCCACTTCTAGAAAGTGGGAATTTCTCTGCTCTGAAACTCTTTGTGGGCCTTTTAGTTTGACTCCATCCCACACTGAAGGCCGGGGGAGTTCATCTTTGAATTCCCCAGCAACAGCTATAAAACTTGGACATGCAACTGGAACGACAGACCTCTGCCATTTGAGGGCCTAGCTGGATAGATTTGAGGGAGAGGTTTTGACGCGTGGCCTCTGGTGCCAGATCATGGCCCCACTAAAGATTAAGATTTGCATTCCACGGCCTCATGGCAAACAGGACTGAAATTTAGGGGAGACATCTGTGGTTCAAAGGTAGACCCTCTGAACCACCCTGACTTCAAAGGCACACTACAGGATAACTACTGTTGCCATACTTTAGCAGGATAGAGATACACTTGTGGGGACGTGGGACCGGAGAACTTGGAACTGCGTGGTGCACACTGCCAGAGGCCTCTGTTGTTCACAAGGAGGATTACTGCTATTGAAAGAGACCGTGTGCCCTTCCTGAATAGTGGCAGGCCTGGCCTGACTACTGGCTGCTGTGTGGCAACCTGCAGTGTGCTCTCCAAGGGCTTGTTGGCCTACACCCTGTTCCCTTGTGGAGGTGTCAGGGACATCAAAGACCTCCCGCGAAGGACCCACACCGCCTCCTTGTGACACATGGAGAGCGGTGCCCTATTAAGTGCCCATGTTGGAAATGCCCTTTTTGCAGGGTTATCCCCAAACTTTTTGCTTTTTCCTCCTATTTTTCCTAACCTGTTTTTGTTGGCTATAGGACTCTGGGCACTTTACCACTGCTGATCAGTGCATATGCTCTCTGTGTAAATTATGGTTATAATTGGTTGTCCCTGATTGGCATATTTGATTTACTGGTAAGTCCCTAGTAAAGTGCACCAAATGTGCCAGAGCCTGTAAATCAAATGCTACTAGTGGGCTTGCAGCACTGATTGTGCCACCCACATGAGCAGCCCTGTAAAGGTGTATCAGACCTACCACTGTAGTGTTTGTGCACGCAGTTTTAAACTGCCATGTCGACCTGGCAAGTGCACCCACTTGCCAGGCCCTAAGCTTCCCTTTTCTTACACATAAGACACCCCTCAGGTAGGCCCAATGTACCCTCATAGGCAGGGTGCAGTGTATGTGAAAGGTAGGACATGAATTGGGGTGTGTGACATGTCCTGATAGTGAAATACTGCCAATTTTGTTTTTTTCACTATCGAAAGGCTATCTGTCCCATAGGATAGCTTCGGAGATACTTCGTAACATCTTACAAGTATTACTTCCAATTGGGACAAGATGGATCAATAAAGTTTAGGCTCTCTGAACTCAGAATATAATAACACATCTTTTAGTAAAGATGGTTTTTAAATTGTGTGTTTGAAAATGCCACTTATAGAAAGTAGGCATTTTCTTGTTTAACCATTCTGTGTGCCTCTGCCTGTTTGTGGATTGACTGTCTGGTTTTGGAGTGACAGGGGCTGGGGATGTGCATTCAGTGTAGACAGCCACTGGGGGGGGGGGTTGAGGTGTGGCTGGCCCTTCCTGGATGACTCAGAGCTGAGCTGAATAGACCTTGGCTGCATTTAGAGTAGTGGGAGGAGTTTTCCTTGCACCCGAATAAGGCCTGTCTCCCTTGCACAATGCTGTCTCTACCCCGTGTGGTCATACTGCACCAGTGAGGACAGAACTGATTTGGACGGGGCTCAGAGACCCTGGCACAAAGAAGAACAAAGCAAAATGGGGTATAAGTAGTTAAACCCCAGAACCTTAGATCACTTCTGGACTCAAGAGGAACCTTTGCGAAGGAGAAGAGCTGGAGAGCTGTGAGGAGGAGAACTGCCCCTTTGCTGTGTGGGGTTGGCCTGCAGTTGCCGCTTCTGCTAAGGAAAGGACAAAGACTGGAACTTAGCTGAGAAACCTGTTTGAAGAAGAATCTCCAAGGGTTTGTGTGTGCTGGCCTCCTGTTCTGAAGTCTCAGGGACACAAAGACTTCACCACCAGCTCCCCTGAACTCCATTGCTGGGAGTTCTGACCTGCCAGGAGGTGCCTGTTCCAGTTTTGGGCCTTTGGAGGTTGTTCCTGCAGTTGGGAGCTGGAAGAAACCTAAAAGAAGAAAGAAAAACCATCTTCGCCATCAGCGGCGCCGCTATGACCTGCACTGAGGCCAGGGGCACCGCACATGAAGTGCACGACCACTACCCTGCCTGCACCGCAGCTCCAACGCCCTTCGAAGTCTGCAGTTATTGGCCTTCCCGATGCCAGCACTCGCACCCACGCCGTCACTGCCAGCGGCTGCATCCTGTTATCGTGGAGCTGATAACCGCCGAGGGGGACTCCACAAACTCGCCGACTTTGCACCGCCTTATCGGAACCTAAGCCTCACTGCCAATGCCACCGACTTCCCCTGTCCTGGATTCGACACGTCGCCTCCTTGCGGACACAACGCCTTGCCTCCCCCGTGGTAGCAAGGGAACCAGCCTCAACCTCGTCTCCGACTCCTCACCTCCACGATGCACCATCATAGATGTCGTTTTCCAAGGTACTGTTTGTTTGGGGGGTCCATGTGACTCAGTGCCCGATGCCGCACACCTCGCGGTCAGCACCGTACTTTGGATTTATTGCTGTCCCGACATCGTAATAGCCCCAGGTGGAGCTATTTGTTTTCTACAAGTGCTATCTTTGAGATAATTATTTTTAAGTCGTATTTTACTACCTGTATTAGGATTTTTGTCATTTTGGTCTACTTTGGTTTTGATAAAGATACTTTAGTTTTCTAAACTGGTGTAGTGTCCATTTGTGGTGTTTTCACTATATTGCTGTGTGTTGTGGTGCAAATACTTTACACATTGCCTTTGGGATAAGCCTGTCTGCTCATGCCAAGCTACCAAGGGGGTGAGCAGGGGTTATCTAAAGTATGTATCCCCCTTACCCTGACTAGAAGCAAGGGTCCCTACTTGTACAAAGGTACCTACCTCTGTCAATTAGAGACCCCCAGTTCTAACACCGCACATCATCTGCTGGATCCCAACTGGTAGTGCAGCGTGAGCGTGACACTAAGAATTGTGCCTGGAGACTGGATTGCCTGGTCCCCACATCAAAAGAAGTGTGGCCCCTACATCGTGCAGGCATCAACAGGCATAAGTGTCTTGTTGTCGGTGAGCAGATTTACCCGTTACATGACCCAATGTGACCTGCTTTGTCAATCGTACCGCATCCCTCTCATGCGACACGTTGACTGCATGCTCATTGCGTGCGGTGTCTGATTCACAGGTTGTGACCCTCGGAGGTGAGGGCGTTCCCGTAGTAGTGCCTCATTCTACCTCGTGTGGCACTGCTGAACTTGTGCCTGTGTGTGTGACCGGAATTGCCTGGTGTTACCAGTATCAATGTGCACTGGACGAGGTGACTCCTTCCCAGGGAGGTACAGAATTTGCAACTCTTCGTTGTGTGACCAGAACTGTCTGGTGCGACTCATATCACAGCGCACCAGACATTGTGCCCTGGCTGTCTGATGCGACTCTGTTCGAAGTGTGCCTGACAAGGTGCCTCTTTCTTCTGAGAGGTTCCCCTGCTACATTTCCCATTCATCAATTGTTCCCTTTTGGGCACTCAGTGCGGCGGACAACTGCCCTCACCTCCCCCCTGGCCCGAGTACATCGTGCTGCCAGGTATTATTGCCCGGATCGGGCCTGGGCATTAAGAGGGACTGATGGGGTTGAAGGGACGCTTCTGAGAACGATCAGAAGCAGGTTAAGAGTCTGCATGACCCCCCCCCCGCTGTGCTTCGCAGAACTGGGCTGGTGCTAGAAGACTCTTGTGGAACCCTTTTGAGTGACCTACTATTTCCTTCAACCCGTTTCTGCTCCTCATCCTGTGGGTGAACTTCTGGAGTGGTGGCCAAACCCTCATTTGACGACTGCCTTCAAAATAGTCCTGCTACCTACCCCCATCTTCTTCCCTGGGACCCTGACTAAGTGTGACTTCGGCTGCGTGCGGCCTAGTATCCGGGGAGGAGGGCTAGTTATCCCCAGTCCGTGTGCTTAGGGTAGTCGGGGTGAGTTGGAGGGTGGCGGGAGGCTTGAACCATGGGGTCTGCAGTGTGCCATCAATTGACCTGCCGGATATCAGTGCACCACATTGCGGTGCTGTGTGCGTATGTGTGCGAGCGTGTTCAGTATGGTCCTGCCTGATATCCGTTGCACCACGTATCAGTTCTGAGTGAGTGTGTGTGTGTGTGGGAGTGACAGTCTGCAGACTGCCTGCGATTAATGACACTGGCAGGTGAAGGTGCTTTACATGTTGATTTGTTGCCAGAAGAATACTACGTTTGACATTGGTTTTACACGTGTGGCTTCGGCCCACAGTGCTGCTTAAAAGTGATATAATTCTTTTATGTACATATTTCTAATATTGCTGTGATCTGGGGTGCACTCTAAAGCTGTGTTGTATTGAATTATAAGAATTGCCAGGGTGGGCCTAAGTTTGACAACGGTTTGCACCGAATAAGGGTGTTGCGGCAGTAGAATAGGATCTTTCCCAAGTGTGTATACTACTGATGTAATTTTAACACGGTTGCGCCTAGTACTTCTAGTAATATTTCCAAGTGTGATTTATGCCCAGAAATACATTATGTTCATGTGTTGATTGTTGTGTGTGTTGAATACAAACGTTATTTACATACATCATGTCTGGAGTCTCTTTTGTCATGCTCAGTGTATTTATTGTGAGTGCTGTGCCAGTGCTTTACACACTGCCTCTGTGATAAGCCCGACGGCTCAGTGCCCAGCTACCCAAGGGTGTGCGCAGGTTATAGTGAGTGTAATCACCCACCCCTGACGGGAGTGGTAGGTTCCGTCTGTCTAGGGCCTCGCCTCAGCCAACCAGAAAGTGGCAGTTCCAACACACAGGCTGCGTTTAAAAACAAAATGTTTCACATTTGGAAGAGGATGGTGGTCAATCAATCATTTCATATCTTTATTCAGGTTTATATTCAAATCCATAAAAGAATAACAGGTAAAAAGTTAAAAAGCTATAATTACATATAAAATCTTCAGACTTTTAGATCATAGGAAGAGAGATATACAATACAATAGATTTATAAAAGACAAATATTTACACTTAAAACCGAAAATCAAAAGATGGATTAGATGAACAGTTATACAAATTGGTACAAACCAGGGTGTATTTTCATAGTGCAATAGTCACAGGTAAGTATTACTGGCAATATCTATCTCCTTTTATGCTAGTTTCCACATGGGACCAAGAGTCTCGAGGGTTAACAACCAGGCACAGCTAGGGTCAGATGTTAAAATTCTCAGATATCATTACAGATTTCTTCATAGCACATGCCAAGTCAATAAATTAGATATTTGCGTCTACCGAGCACCTTCTTAATACAATCAGGAATAGCACAGCACATATACATATTTGGCAATTTTTTAGGAAGATGAGATCCTGGTGGTGACTAAAACCCTGTGACAGAAAGACAGGACGTAGCGTAGAAAGTCTAATGTCACGATAGTATGTGCAAAACAGTAAAAAATGGGTGGTCGTCTGTCTTGCCTGTCCATCACATGGGCACCTTGGCAGGTTCGGGAGCCATAAGTGTGTTTTGGGTAAGACCACTAGGTGATGAATGATGAATCAACTCTAGATGTAGTCTAGTTAACAGGAATCTATCATAGATATTTTACACACTAGTAAAGTATCCTTGATGATTGTCAGCTGTCCCTTGCAGGCCACCGTACCTGCTTTCACAGCCATTCACAGAGGAGGTGGCTAAACTGCCTATTTAATATTCATTAGGAAGGTCGTTTTTGAGCCACTGCGAAAGGGCAGTTTAGGTTACATGCAAATTACATGCCCATTTGCAAACCAACCAGTGTGCAATGTACATATCCCAGGCTTGGGAACAAGAATAGTACAGCAGGCCCTCAATACAATGCAATGTTCATTGTTGATCTAAAGTGAAAATGTCAATAGTTTTGCACTGTTCTCAATGTACCAGCAGTAATGTGTTTTAATCCAGAATTGTGTCCAAAGGCTTCTACTTCGACCATAAAAACAGACAATGTCCAGGATGTACAATTACCAGATATATCAGCCATTTCAGGGACATGCTACCACACTCTGAGTCTCCTGCGCAGAGTGTTTCAGTGGCTGCCCTTAGCAGGACGGCGTACCCTGATTCAAGCTTTGGTTATTGGCCGACTTGATTACTGCAATGCTCTTTTAGCATCTGCAAATGAATCTCTTCTGAGTAGATTGCAGATAGTTCAAAATGTTGCTGCACGTCTGGCTCTTAAAATGCCCCCACATACCCCTTCTAGACCTCTGCTGAGACAGCTTCACTGGCTTTCTATTCGACAGCGAATAAAATTTAAACTCTGCTGCCTCACACATAAATCTCTCTATGGTAGGCGTCCTAGCTATTTGGTAGGCAAAATTAAATCTTATCGCCCGAGCAGGCTTCTGAGATCCGAAGGGAAAGGGCTACTTGTGGTTCCCCGGTACAGGAAACTAGGAGCAGGAGGAAGGACTTTCGCATACCTTGCTCCTAAATATTGGAACACTCTGCCCGAGGACCTGCGCAAATGCCCCAATCTTTCTCGATTCAGGAAACTCCTGAAGACGGAATTATTCCGGGACTGATTTGTGCCTGACCTGTACTTTGTCTTCTCTGCAGCACGGAGATACCCCTTCGGGGGTGATTCCAGCACTTTAGAACTTCAATTACAATTAAGGTTCAGCTGTTTGTTGTCATAATCAAAAGAAAATGTGCTCCAGTAAAATGTTCTTTTTGCAGTTTCCAGGTTCTGTTTATATAGACTTGCTCAATGTGTACACAGACCTTAGAGATTAAACTATCACAGTGGTCATATGTGCATTTACTTTCTAAATATCTTATAGATGAAAAGAGAGCTTAGCAATATTATCAAATCATGTTCTTTAATTAATGACCTCACGTGTTCACAATAATGACATTATAAATAAGTAGATAGTTTTCATTCAAGGAGTATATGGAAATCAAATTTGAAAAGGGCCAACATTTTCATTTCTTATCTGAGAATATAATTCTCATGGATGCTTTAGGTCTGTCTAGAGACAGTCTAGAGACAGTTTTAGCTGCAGCCAGAGATCATGTGATCAAGAAACTAAAACGCTGCGTGTCCTCTATGGCTTGCTTGACCGGGAGAATTGTGACACTCATCTGTGCTCCCCTGGATCCGGTTGTAAAGGGGGCGTGTCCAGTGCAGGGTGAGCTATCATATATTTTGGGGTATAGGAGTTGCGTAGTAGCGCAGCGGAAGAACCTCCCGCACCAAACCCCACCAATGCGTTTTATATTGCAATCTTCCTTAAAGGGAGGTAACTCCAGAGTTATTCTTTTTTGTTTAAATCTGTTCATTCCTCTTTTTTGAGATTTCAGGATTGCAAAAATGCACAATTGACAGTCACACATTATGAGATGGCAAGAACAGTAGTATCAGGACAAACTGCGGTAGTAGCAGCAAGGTGCGAGGCCTAACGCATCCCGCACAGCACCTGTGGAATCAATCGAGGAGGAACAAGCAGAAGGCATTTATACAGTCCGTGAAGATGGGTGCATCGATACAAATGATAGCTTCCAGCTGGTGAGGGTATGCATTTTTCACAGGAGACAATAGTGTGCAATATCAGAGATAAACAATCGAGTAGCACAACCTTTAAGTGGGCCGGGTCTCACCGGTGCTGAGCACCGGCAGTTTTTTAAAGGGGGCCTCGAAACGGGTCTCTATCGGGCTCTGTTTTGGACTCTGGCACAGGCGGTCCGTTTTTTTCCGGACTGCAGGGGCAGGGAAATCCTTTAAAGAGAGTCATTTTCTCTCTGGATTTTCCTTCTCGTTTTGAAACTCAGGAGCAGCAACATTGTCGTGGTGCCACCAGGGCTTTAAGTGGAAGCTTTTTCAATATTATATACAAGCCGTAGTTGCTGCCTATTTATCTTATGCAACTAACAACCATTGACAAAGCCAATAGTCCTGGCTTGTTGTAGGTATGATGTTACTTGTTGTATGGTATATCTGGATGCAATGACAGAAACAGCTAAATACAAGTCGAGCGGCACACTATGCTAAGCACAGATTTTTAACTTATGTGTTTTTGAGCCACGCCCTTAATTACATTGGCCACGCCCCTTTAAGAGACCCCCCAGTTTTTTCATCCCACTTAAAGCCCTGCAACCAAGTACAAATGGAACATCAAAAACGGAGAAAAAAGAGAAAAGAAAAGAGAAATATAATCTTAACTGATATGCTAGCTCTAACATCACAAACCATCCCCCCACCAATTGGCACCAAACATCTAGTTACTAAATCAAGTTCTTGTGTCCATCACCACAAGTCCTATTGTTGGAGGTGATGCTAGGGGGGGGCGCGCAACTTCTGAAGCGGGCAAGTCAAGGGAGGCTGTTACAGGGGGAAACGTATTGCGCACCACTCCCCCTATCTCTCCATCACAGGGCAGCTGGTGACGTGGAAGCATGAGGGCTATCAGTGTAGGTCAGCCATAATGGCATCCCAGCTGCTGGCTATGGGGTGTTTGCAAAGTCCTAAGTTGTCTCCCTATGTTGGGCAACGCTCTCAGCCTGCGCCCAGTTAGTGAATGACTGCATCCAGGCAGTGAGGTGTGGAGGGTTGGGTGATTTCCATCTGCGGGCGATCAGTCTTTTGGCTAACAATAAACCCAAGTCAATAAATCGGGTCGTGACTTTCTATTTCTTACTCCTTGGATACAGTCCCAGCATGTATACCTCCCATGTGTTTGATAGAACTCTATCAGTACAATGTGTTAGGTGGCTCATCACTCCCCGCCAGTAGCATTGTAGGTGGGGGCAGGCCCAGAGCATATGCATAATATCCGTATTTACCATTTCACAACGGGGACAGGCAGCATCCGTGCTGTGTAAATGCCTATTTATGTTGGCAGGGGTGAGGTAGGCCCGGTGTACTATGTATAGCTGAATCAATCAAAATGAGGCATTGCGGGGTATGTGAATAGGACCCTCCAACAGTTCGGACCATTCCTTGTCCGTGGAGGGGCTGTTGCGGTCCTCCTTTTACTGTCTACGAAGGGATGTGAATATTGGTGCTGTGTGGGAGTGCAAAGACCCAGCTAGCCGGCGAATCAAGTGTCTGTCTTGACCTAGAATATGAAGGCACGGTATAGTTAGGTGCATAGAGGGTTCGCAGGTCATATCGCCCCAGTTATGTCCCAGTGTCCCTACTAGGAATGTATGCAGGAGAAATTGTCCAGGGGGAAGGCCATATCTTCCACCAGCGACTCATAAGACACAAGTGTCCCGTCGCTATAGAGATCGCCCGCTGACTGGGTTCCCGCCACAGTCCAGACAGATAATTCCGCCGTGGTGGTAAAGTGCTGCCCGCGCAGTGTGCCTAGGAGCGCTAAAGCTGGAGCATAGGGGATAGTCTGCCTCTGTGAGATAGAGACTGCGCCTAAAGCACAACTAACAGAAGTGTTGGTTTGGGCAGCAGTGGCAGGGCGCAGGGGTGGAATAGCTGGAAGATACCGGTCAGGCTCCAGGCTGGCAGCATTGTGGCGGTATCAGCCAGTTGCAAAGAGGCAAGCCACCGCGCCACCCACTGAAGTTGGGACACTCCAAGTAATACTGCTCAAAGTTAGGTACTGCTAGTCCCCCAAGGACTGTGGGTTGATAAAACTTAGCAAGTGCCACACGGCGCCTCGAGGTGTTTCATATGAAGTTCCTAATCACACGTTCAAATGAGCGGAAAAAAGAGGCACGGATGTACAAGGGCAGATTAACAAAATAATACAGGAGACGAGGGAGTACAACCATCTTGAGCAGAGCCACTCTGCCTGTCACTGACTAGGGTAATGTCTTCCAAAAGGTCATTTGAGCATGCAGTGAGGTGACGGCGCGTGTCAAGTTCCCTTCAAATAAATCCGCAGGTGAATGATAGATTTGGATTCCCAAATATTTGAAAGTATAGGGCTGCTAAGTAAGTGGGATTGCAGACAGGTTGAGGCCCCGGTTAGGTGTGGTCGGGGATAATGGGAAGAGGCAGGATTTAGCCGAGTTTACTCTCAAGACAGAGAGATCAGCAAATTAGCGGAGAGTGTAAGTGATCTCATCAGGAATGGAGGAAATGTCCCTTAGGTAAATAAATAGGTCATCTGCATAGAGAGAGACCGAATGGGCGCCATCACCTAGAGGTATTCCGCACTTGCCACCCCGCGCACGAAAGTGAGCTGCCAGAGGTTCCACCGCTAGAAGAGGTAACTCAAGAGTACAATCCAATAAATACAATTCAAAATCTAAATCCAAAGATGTTGCACCCCAATTTTATTCTTCCATTCAATGTATTAAACTCCAGTTTATCAAAGACTCAAAATAGCCAACACCTGTTTCGAGGTGAAAAAACTGTTTTTCAGGGCAAATATATATTCAAATCCAACAGTAAATTTAGCCTGTCAAATTAATTCCTTGCATGGAAGGATTAAAGGATCACAACTTGCCCTCGTGAGGTATAAGGAGTGCTCAGCCTACGAACAGGTTCTGTGGTCCAGTGCGGGATGAGGCTGCCGCTCTTCGCCCAGTGTCGGCCATCAGAGTTTTTGTAATGGGACTGCTGTGTTTTCTTTTGCAATACAGTTACAGGATATGGTTTTGCCTTGTAAATAAAGTTTGCTGACTTCTAACCTCTGCTGACCGGAAGGGAATCATTCAAATACTCAGAACTTGGGTACTCGAGGAAGGGAAGAGCTTCCCAATTCTCCCAATGCCAGAGGTCTCCAGGCTTCCTTAAAATTCCCTCTAATCCTTTAGCTTTCAGGAGACAGACACTGAACCTTAACATTTAGCTCACCCCACCACATTGAAAGTAAGGGCAGCACCCTTGATAATTGTACCCAATCTACAGGTGCTGTTTATCCGAGGAAATATTTCAATGCTCAATTTGTGCCGGTGGTGGGCACCAGCGGTCGTTTTTGGGGACCAGGACCTATTTTTCATTACCATACTTTAACTAAGTGCAAGTGAAAGGCAGAAAAGAAAGAAGGAGGAAGGAGGAAGAGAAAGGTATGGAAACAATGGTACAGGGTTGAAAAAGAACCTGCAGCAGTGTGATGTAGAGACAGGAAGTGCAGATTGGTGAAAGAAGGAGACATGAGGTGCAATCCAGACTAGGCAGCCTTGGTATTGAGTAACCACTGCATCCAGCAACGCCGGTGGCAGGCTGCTCAGAAAAACTTTTGACTCCTCAGAAATTCTTCTTTTTACAAATTTTTAGACATTGAGGAAATTCCAAAGTAAGCCCTGATGTGGTTTTACAACTGAACACACCAGTTACAGTACTTCTGCTTATCTGGTGAGTCTTTGAGAGTCTTGCATTTTTCAGAGATGCTTCTTTGACTTTTTAGTGATGATCCTCTGGGCGAGTTTCACAAGATAAATGACGATTGATTTTCATGCGAAATTTGCTGTCACAGTACTGTTACTTAGCAGTGATGTGGACAAGAGGTTTTACTCTTAACAAGCTGAGTGAAATTGATAATGCATTGCATCGCTTTAAGGACATATAAAACGTAAGTCAGTGTCTCCCAGAAAACAAATATAAACAATTACACTCACTTTGGTGTAGCTGGGATTCATATATGTCACCTGCTTCTTCCACATTCAGCACATGCATTAACGCACTGTTCTTTAACACGGGATTTCCTGGAATCTTTTTATTTGCTAATTTGAAGGCAGTGAGAAGGGTTACCATAGTTATTTTTGTCTTGTGTTTCTTTTTTCACTTCATTCCCCCATGCAATAACCTGACAGTGAGCGGAATAGCCTTTGCTACTGGGTCATTTGAGTATTATGGCAACTTGAGAGCCGCCATCACTTGAGAGACTTACGAAATGTGACAGTGCAGACTAAGCCACTGGGCCTAATCAAAGCAGGTACGACATCATCAAACTTCCGGTGCCAGATATAAGCCTGTTTAAGTATGGGCCTCTGTGACAAACACAGTGATGCTGGAGCAAGGGAGTAGCCAGAAAATTAAAATACCCCCCACTTTGATCCATCCCTCGAATGCCGTCAGCTGAGCAAAGCGAGTAAACTCTGCCCACTCTAGATGAGGCCCCTTAACCCCTTCGCTGCCAGGCCTTTTACCCCCCCCCGTGCCACGCCTTTTTTTTTGGCTATTTGGGGTCGTTCGCGCTTAGGCCCACATAACGTTTTGTCCTTTTCTTTCAACATCTTGAGGATTCTAAAGGTACCCAGGGTTTGTGGATTCCACTGGAGGGCACCGAGAAATGAGGCAAAATACAGCAAAATTTAGTTTTTTTGGCAAAAATGGGAAAAATGTGCTGCAGGAGACAGCGTCTGTTTTTTTTCCCTGAAAATGTTATCAACAAAACTTTTGTGGTTCTAAAATCACCATCTTCCCAGCTTTCAGGAACAGCAAAACTTTTGTAAGAAAACCAAAATTTTCTACACAGTTCTGTCATTTTACTGGGGCATAAGCCTATGTTTCCTATTTTTTGTGCTTTCAACCGCCTTCCAGTTAGTGGTAGAAATGGGTGTGAAACCAATAATGGATCCCGGACAGCTATACATTTCTGAAAAGTAGACAAAATTCTGAATTCAGCAAGGGGTCATTTGCATAGATCCTTTAAGGTTTTGTTTATAGAAACTAAAAGTTGAAAATGAAATATATTGAAATGGAGTTGAAAAAAACTGCCATTTGTGCCAACGTTTTGACCTGTAACATCTTTTAAGTATGACAGATTTTTAAAAGCAGTATGCCGATACATCCGCTGGACCCTTCTGGTTGTGGGGATATATAGGACTTGTAGGTTCACCAAAAACACTAGAAACTCAGAGCCAATAACTGAGCTGCATCTTGCAATGTGTTTTCATTGTCTACCGGGTATATAGCAATTCATTGGTAAAATATAAAAAGTGAAAAATAGGTATCAAGGACATCTAAATATTTCCGAAATGGGAACAAAATATATAGTTTAGAAGCTGTAGTTCTTTGCACATCTCCGAAATTGTGGGTACCATACTGGCATGTGAAATATTGGACATTTTTCAAAGTGACTTCTTCTTTACACATTGTCTTACATTTGGAAGGCAGAAATGCATAGAAAGTCAATAGGTAATAACAGTTGCTCTACAATTCTGTGTTCCCCTAAGTCTCTCGGTAAAAATGGTACCTCACTTGTGTGGGTAGGCCTAGTGCCTGCGACAGTAAACGGCCCGAAATGCAACATGGACATATCACATTTTTCTAGTGAAAACTGACCCTTTTTTTGCAATGTGCCTAGCTGTGGATTTTGGACCGTAGCTCAGCCGACACCTAGCGAAACCTAGCAGACCTATACATTTTTGAAAACTAGACATCCAGGGGAATCCAGGATGGGGTGACTTGTGTGGCTCTCACCAGGTCCTGGTACCCAGAATATTTTGCAAACCTCAAACTTTGTCAAAAAAACTAGATTTTCCTCACATTTCTGTGATGGAAAGTTCTGGAATCTGTGGGGAGCCACAAACTTCCACCCACCCAGCACTCTCCAAAGTCTCCCGATAAAAATGGTACCTCATTTGTGCGGCTAGCCCTAATGCCCGGGACTTGAAACGGACGAAAACGCAACGTGGACACATGACATTTTTCCAGTGAAAACTGACCCTTTTTTTGCAATGTGCCTAGCTGTGGATTTAAGACCCTAGCTCAGCCGGCAGCTAGCGAAACCTAGCAAACCTATACATTTTTGAAAACTAGACATCCAGGGAAATCCAGGATAGGGTGACCTGTGTGGCTCTCACCAGATCCTGGTACACAAAATCCTTTGCAAACCTCAAACTTTGTCAAAAAAACTAAATTTTCTTCACATTTCTGTGATGGAAAGTTCTGGAATCTGCGTGGAGCCACCAGCTTCCACCCACCCAGGACTCTCCAAAGTCTCCCGATAAAAATGGTACCTCACTTGTTGGGTAGGCCTAGTGCTCGCGACAGGAAACGGTCCAAAACGCAACGTGGACACATCACATTTTTCCAGTGAAAACTGACCCTTTTTTTGCAATTTGCCTAGTTGTGGATTTTGAACCCTAGCTCAACCGGCACCTAGGGAAACCTAGCAAACTTATATATTTTTGAAAACTAGACACCCAGGGGAACCCAGGATGGTGTGACTTGTGTGGCTCTCCCAAGGTTCTGTTACCCAGAATCCCTTGCAAACCTCAAACTTTGTCCAAACAAAACACATCTTCCTCACATTTCTGTGATGGAAAGTTCTGGAATCTGTGGGGAGCCACAAACGTCCACCCACCGGCATTCCCCAAAGTCTCCTGATAAAAATGGTACCTCACTTATGTGGGTAGGCTTAGTGCCCACGAAAGGAAACGGCCCAAAATGCAACGTGGACACATCACATTTTTCCAGTAAATACTGACCCTTTTTTTGCAATGTGCCTAGCTGTGGATTTGAAACCCTAGCTCAGCCTGCACCTAGGGAAACCTAGCAAACCTATACATTTTTTAAAACTAGACACCCAGGGGAATCCAGGATGGGGTGACTTGAGTGGCTCTCACTAGGTTCTGTTAACCAGAATCCCTTGCAAACCTCAAACTTTGTAAAAAAAAAACACATCTTCCTCACATTTCTGTGATGGAAAGTTCTGGAATCTGTGGGGAGCCACAAACTTCCACCCACCCAGCATCCCCCAAAGTCTCCTGATAAAAATGGTACCTCACTTGTGTGGGTAGGCCTAGTGCTCGTGACAGGAAACGGCACTAAACGCAACGTGGACACATCACATTTTTCGTGAAAACTGACCCTTTTTTGCAAAGTGCCTAGCTGTGGATTTTGAACCTTAGCTCAGCCGGCACCTAGGGAAACCTAGCAAACCCATACATTTTTTAAATTAGACACCAAGGGGAATCCAGGATGGGGTGACTTGTGTGGCTCTCACCAGGTTCTGTTACTCAGAATCCCTTGCAGACCTCAAGCTGTGTAAAAAAAACCACACATTTTCCTCACATTTCTGTGATGGAAAGTTCTAGAATCTGCGGGGAGCCACAAACTTCCACCCACCCGGCGTTTCTCCAAGTCTCCCGATAAAAAGGGTACCTCACTTGTGTGGGTAGGCCTAGTGCCCGTGACAGGAAATGTCCCAAAACGTATTGTTGAGGCATCAAAAATGAATGTATGACGTTACTACGACATACATTACCACGCAGTAGGTTACAACGCGGATGTTACATCGTCCGCGTTGTTACCACGCCTGGTTTTATATCGTAAGTCGTTTCTACGACTTGCACTAGATGGCGCGCTGGACTTAGGAATAGTATAAATTACTATTCCTACTCCAGTTAGCGCAACAGTAGGGAATGTGTTGGATTTAAAATCCAACACATTCCTTGGTGTTGCGCGCCATCTAACGCAAGTCGTAGAAACGACTTGCGATGTAATGCCATGCGTGGTAACAACGCGGACGATGTAACGTCCGCGTTGTTACCTACCCGCGTGGTGTTGACAGCGTTATAAACGCTGTTTCCCATCAAAAATGATCATTCACAAAACGACCTGGTTTTGCAAGGGGGTCACCTGCGTTTTTGGCCCCGGGCTTGATGGCCATAAAGGGAAACCTACCAAACCCAGACATTTCTGAAAACTAGACACCCGGGGGAGTCCAAGGATGTGTGGCTTGCGTGGATTCCCCAACGTTTTCCTACCCAGAATCCCCAGCAAACCTCAAATTTGGCAAAACAAATCTCATTTTTCTCACATTTGTGTGTGGGAGAGTTGTGGAATCACTGGGCCAGCACAAATTTCCTACCACCCGGCGTTCCCCCAAGTCTTCTGATAAAAATGGTACCTCACTTGTGTGGGTAGGCCTAGTGCTCGTGACAGGAAACGGCCCTAAACGCAACGTGGACACATCACATTTTCCAGTGAAAACTGACCCTTTTTTGCAATGTGCCTAGCTGTGGATTTTGAACCTTAGCTCAGCCTACACCTAGGGAAACCTAGCAAACCTATACATTTTTGAAATTAGACACTGAGGGGAATCCAGGATGGGGTGACTTGTGTGGCTCTCACCAGGTTCTGTTACCCAGAATCCAGTAGCGGCCCGTGGTGGGAGTGCTGCCGGGCGCTGACGTGGGGAGGGCCAGGGTGGGGGGTAGTAAACTTAGTTTTATTTATTTATATGTTTACTTACCTCTAATCGGCCGTAATCCGTAGTTTTCTACCCCCCACCCTGCCCCTCTCCTGCCCCACGTCAGCGCCCGGCAGCACTCCCACCACGGGCCGCTACTGCCAGAATCCCTTGCAAACCTCAAGCTGTGTAAAAAAAAAAAAAATTTTCCTCACATTTCTGTGATGGAAAGTTCTGGAATCTGCGGGGAGCCACAAACTTCCACCCACCCGGCATTTCTCCAAGTCTCTCGATAAAAATGGTACCTCACTTGTGTGGGTAGGCCTAGTGCCCGTGACAGGAAATGGCCCAAAACGTATTGTGGAGGCATCAAAAATGATCTTTCACAAAACGACCTGGTTTTGCAAGGGGGTCACCTGCGTTTTTGGCCCCAGGCTCGGCGGCCATAAAGGGAAACCTACCAAACCCAGACATTTCTGAAAACTAGACATCCGGGGGAGTCCAAGGAAGTGTAGCTTGCGTGGTTTCCCCAACGTTTTCCTACCCAAAATCCCCAGCAAACCTCAAATTTGGCTAACAAAATCTCATTTTTCTCACATTTGTATGTGGGAGAGTTGTGGAATCACTGGGCCAGCACAAATTTCCTACCACCCAGCGTTCCCCCAAGTCTTCTGATAAAAATGGTAAGTCGCTTTTGTGGGTAGGCCTAGTGCCAGCGACAGGAAATGGCCCAAAGCGTATTGTGGAGGCATCAAAAATGATCAATCACAAAATGACCTGGTTTTGCTAGGGGGTCACCTGCGTTTTTGGCCCCGGACTCGGCGGCCATATAAGGAAGCCTACCAAATCCAGACATTTCTGAAAACTAGACACTCGGGGGAGTCCAAGGATGTGTGGCTTGCGTGGATCCCCCAACGTTTTTCTTAATCCCTATAAACCTCACATTTTGCTAAAAAATCACATTTTTCTCACATTTTTGGGAGGGAATTGCTGTGCCGGCACAAATTTCCTACCACCCAGCGTTCCCCTTGTTCTCCCGAGTAAAATGATACCTCACTTGTGTGGGTGGGCCAAGGGCCTGTGACTGGGAAGGGCCAAAAACTTAGGGATTAAAGGTATAGCACAGCAAATTCTAAGCGCTACATTTTTCACAAAATACATTTTTAGCCGATTCTGCATTGGACAGCCACACAAGTGAGGTATCATTTTACTCGGGAGACCAAGGGGAACGTTGGGTGGTAGGAAATTTGTGCCGGCACAGCAATTCCCCCCCAGAAATGTAAGAAAGATGGGATTTTTTTAGCAAAAAAGTTTAGGTTTACAGGGGATTCTGGGTAAGAGAACGTTGGGAGATCGATGTAAGCCACACATCCTTGCACTCCTCTGGGTGCCTAGTTTTCAGAAATATCTGGGTTTGGTAGGTATCCCTACATGGCCGCCGAGCCCGGGGCCAAAAACGCAGGTGACCCACTACCAAAACCAGGTCGTTTTGTGATTGATAATTTTTGATGCATCCACAATACGTTTTGGGCCATTTCCTGTCACGGGACTAGACCTACCCACACAAGTAAGGTACCTTTTTTATCAGGAGACTTGTGGGAATGCTGGGTGGTAGGAAATTTGTGCTGGCCCGATGATTCCACAACCCTCTTACACACAAATGTGAGAAAAATTTGTTTTTTTTTGCCAATTTTGAGGTTTGCTGGGGATTCTGGGTAGGAAAACGTTGGGGAATCCACGCAAGCCACACATCCTAGGACTCCCCCGGGTGTCTAGTTTTCGGACATGTCTGAGTTTGGTAGGTTTCCCTAGATGGCCACCTAGCCTGGGGCCAAAAACGCAGGTGCCCCCTTGCAAAATCAGGTTGGGCCCTTCCGTGTCGCGGGTACTTGGTCCACCCACACAAGTGAGGTACCATTTTTATCGGGACACCTGGGGGAATGCTGGGTGGTAGGAAATTTGTGTTGGCCTGGTGATCCCACAACTTTACCACACAGAAATGTGAGGAAAATGTGATTTTTTTAAGCTAAATTTGAGATTTGCAGGGGATTCTGGGTAAGAAAACATTGGGGGATCCATGCAAGCTACACCTCTCTGGACTCCCCCGGGTGTCTAGTTTTCAGAAATGTCTGGGTTTGGTAGGTTTCCCTAGATGGCCGCCTAGCCCGGGACGAAAAACGCAGGTGCCCCCCTTGCAAAACCAGGTTGTTTTGTGATGTATAATTTTGATGTCTCCACAATAAGTTTTGGGCCCTTCTCTGTCGCGGGTCGTTGGCCACCCCACACAAGTGAGGTACCATTTTTATCGGGAGACCTGGGGGAATGCTGGGTGATAGGAAATTTGTGTTGGCCTGGTGATCCCACAACCTTACCACACAGAAATGTGAGGAAAATGTGATTTTTTAAAGCTAAATTTGAGGTTTGCAGGGTATTCTGGGTAAGAAAACATTGGGGGGTCCACGCAAGCCACACCTCCCTGGACTTCCCCTGGTGTCTAGTTTTCTAAAACGTCTGGGTTTGGTAGGTTTCCCTAGATGGCCGCCTAGCCCGGGACCAAAAACGCTGGTGCCCCCCTTGCAAAAACAGGTCGTTTTTGGCATAGATAGGCGGCACCTGCGTTTTTCGGCCGGGGCTCGGCGCCTATTTAGGGAAACCTACCAAACCCAGACATTTCTGAAAAAACCAACTGCATGACTATTGATTGCACAGGCCCAGTAACACCAGCCGTTTTTTAATCATCACGCAGCACTCCCAGGGCTAATGTTTACCCAAAGTCACCAGTCACTTATGCTACAAAAAGTCACAAAAAATACATTGTTTACTAGCGACACAACCAAACACTTCACGAAGGCAGAGAATAGCAAATCTTAAAGCAGTCAGGTGTATTGCTTACCTGACTGGAAAGTGGAGTTCCAACTGCTGATAACACTGTCTGCGGCTGCCGGGAATGGTTTAGGGAAGGCAGTGAGGCGTGTAATCGGCAGCCCCTCTCTTACACTCCCTCTGCCGTGTCTCGACCTCTCCTCGGGCCCGACTGTCGGCAGTACCTGTCATGGTGCAGCGCTGCACCCTCCACGCACCTCCTGGGGCTGGGTCTCTGCCTCCTTGGGGTTTTGAATGTCAGACTCTTGACCACAGCTAACCCCTGGCAATGGCTGGGCTCAGCTCTGGCCCCCCACCATGGAGCGAAGAGGGTGATGGCTGGCATGGCGGTGTGCTTCCTAGGGATGCATATGAAGTAGGCCTCCGGTCCCAGACGTTGTGACTGCAGGACCGGGCAGTGGCCTTAGGTGCACTTCAGACTGTTTTTCAGGCTGACCGGGCAGGAAGGGGAGGCTAACGGCGCAATGGGGTTGAGTGAACAGCTGCATGTGGGGCAGCTTTATTTCCGGTGTCTACCAGAACCCATAATGTGTGTCTGTAGCAGCGCGGCGCCAGCAGGAGCAGCTGCCTGCACTGTTTGAAACTTTAAACTGTGCACTGCTCACGCGCCGCAGGTCAGGTGACCCACAAATAGGTGGGTCTCTGTGACATGAGCCTCTGTCCCCGTCTGGGCAGAAGCCATTGGGCATAATCAGACTGACTCTCGAGACGTCACTGCTGAATGCTGTGGTGTAACATTGAAGACAGACCTATCTCAGCTGAGCCAGCACCCGAGCCCCAACAGCAGATCACGCGCTACCACTAGCTTGCTAGTCAGTAACCCAATGGTGCTAAATGCTAATTAAAGTGCTCTGCTTGACAGCTGAGGAGGTACTTTAAATGCGTGACTTCGCATTTCAGTGCGGTGATGCGGACCACCACACTGAACTCCGCCCAGGCTTAATTTCAATGCTCAAATTGTGCCGGTGGTGGACACCAGCGGTCGTTTTTGGGGACCAGAACCTATTTTTTATCACCATACTTTAACTAAGTGTAAGTGAAAGGCAGAAAAGAAAGCAAGAAGGAGGAAGAGAAAGGTATGGAAACAATGGTACAGGGTTGAAAAAGAACCTGCAGCAGTGTGATTTAGAGACAGGAAGTGCAGATTGGTGAAAGAAGGAGACATGAGGTGCAATCCAGACTGGGCAGCCTTGGTATTGAGCAACCACTGCATTCAGCAACGCCGGTGGCAGGCTGCTCAGAAAAACTTTGGCCCCTGCTGAAATTCTTATTTTATTTTATTTTTTTTACAAATTTTTAGACATTGAGGAAATTCCAAAGTAAGCCCTGATGTGGTTTTACAACTGAACACACCAGTTACAGTACTTCTGCTTATCTGGTGAGCCTCTGGGAGTCTAGCATTTTTCAGAGATGCTTCTTTGCCTTTTTAGTGATGATCCTCTGGGCGAGTTTCACACGATAAATGGCGAGTGGTTTTCATGCAACATTTGCTGTCAAAGTACTGTTACTTAGCAGTGATGCGGACAAGAGGTTTTACTATCAACAAGCTGAATAATATTGATAATGAATTGCATCGCTTTAAGGACATATAAAACGTAAGTTACTGTCTCCCAGAAAACAAGTATAAACAATTACACTCACTTTGGTGTAGCTGGGATTCATATATGTCACCTGCTTCTTCCACATTCAGCACATGCATTAACGCACTGTTCTTTAACACGGGATTTCCTGGAATCTTTTTTTTTGCTAATTTGAAGGCAGTGAGGAGGGTTACCATATTTTTTTCTCTTGTACTTCTTTTTTCACCTCAGCCCCCCATGCAATAGCCTAACATTGAGCGGAATAGCCTTGGCTACTGGGTCAATTGAGAATAATGGCAACTTGAGAGCCGCCATCCCTTGAGAGACTTACGAACCGAACCGTGACAGTGCAGACTAAGTAAGCCACTGGGCCTAATCAAAGCAGGTACGACGTCATCAAACTTCCGGTGCCAGATATGAGCCTGTTTAAGTATGGGCCCTCTGACAAACACAGTGATGCTGGAGCAAGGGAGTAGCCAGAAAATTAAAATACCCCCCACTTTGATCCATCCCTCGAATGCCGTCAGCTGAGCAAAGCGAGTAAACTCTGCCCACTCTAGATGAGGCCCCTTAATCCAGCCTTCTGTCCATCTATTTCTCCATCTTTTAAGCCTGTCATGCATCCATCCGTCTATCCATCTTTTCATGTTTCCACCCATACACCCATCCTTTCACCACTCCATCCATCCACCCTCTCATCATGACAGCCTTGCATCCATCCTTCTACTCACACTTCCAACCATTCCTCCATACTTTTACCCATTCATCCATCCCTGCGTTTTCATCCATCCACCAATTCACCCTCCTTTTATCAATCCACCAATTCATTCTTTCACCCTTCCATCCAGCCGTCTATTCATCCATCCACACATTCATCCATACTTTCATCATTATAGATACTTTCTTTCACCCACCCATGTAAATCTTGTTTTCCCCTTCCATCCATCAGCCCTTTCATCCTTTCATCCACAGTTCCTTCCTTATTTTCATATCTTCTTCCTTTGCTCTTCCTTCCAAACCTCTCTCCCACTCTCTCTTTCATTCCCTCTCTTTTTATCTTAATTTCTTTGCTGTGGTTAACTCCTGATCACTGCGTTGTTTATCCTTTTCCTTTCCTTTTGATTTTTGAACAGCTTTTGTCTGCGGAGCTGCAGCCAGGACAGGGTCTTAAATTAAATGGGGCAGATTTACAAGCCCCTTGCGCCACGTTTCCCATGTTAAAAATGACGCAAAAGTGGCGCAAGGGGCTTGTAAATCTGCCCCAATAACTATAATTGTCTACACCACCCCTGCCTAATCTGTGAAAACGGAGGGGGGGGGGTGCTCACGACGCCACCCTGCTGGAGAAGTGAAGAGAATGGCATTTACGCCACCCGACCTGTAGACCCAGAAGCTGAACTTCCCACCGAGAGTCAGGGAGGGACAGAAAAGATTTGATCTAGTATTCGAAGGAGACTTCATGTGAAATGAATTTGTTCCTCTTTAACAGGTTTGAGGCAGTTCGGGACTAGTCAGGATGCTCTCAATAAGGCTGATTCATGGATAAACACCCAATGTCCCTTATCCGGCATCATTATATATATATCTTCAATTAAAATGTTCTGACATTGATTTATTTAAACGGAAGGTCTTGTAAAACTGGCATGGGCCTGTTTCAGCCAACGAGGATGAAACCTAAAGGGCGGTTTGAGGCGCTATGTTTACAATTGGTGGCACCAAGCCTCATCATGATTTATATCCCCGAACATGGCCATTGCAAAACATGCATGAATCGGTTTCGGTGCGCGTTCCTAATTCATCCAGTTCAATGTCACGTTGTCCTTCCTCACGTTGGGAAATTAAGTTGGATTTCCAGCCAAGACGCGTTTCATTTTGACACCAGTGTGCACTCAGCCTGCAACTTTTCATTCCTCACATTCTCTTCAAACCAGCTCCCCTTACCTAAACTGTACTCAAAATATCAGTGCAGAATGTAACTTTTTAATGCAATTTTCGTTTTTTGAAATGATGGAGGATGGTGATTATCTAAATAATCGAGTTCCCGTTGTTAGGTGCAGTTGTTAAGAGTAACATCTGTCAATGCTTTGGTCCCTCGGCGCAGAGGGCTGTCGGCTGGTAGTTTGCTGGTCAGGGCGTCCCTTTGTTAGCGCTTGTGTCTCCCTATCGCAGCGTTTTATTGTCTAGTGTCCATTGTCACCTGTCCTGGTATCTGTGTCTGCATCTCCCTCCCCCTGAGTATGGGGCTTTGACGTCCTATGCCAGTGGTGTCTCTGTCATAATCCAAGTCCATTCTGTCTATCCCAGTATCGGGTCCTTTATCTCCCCACCCTGGAGCCTGCGTTTGAGCCTTACTGCCCAGAAATGTGTCTCTCTCTGACCCTTGTCCATTGTCTCCTTGTCCTTGAGTTTGGGTCTGTTGGACTTGGCCCTTTCTGCACGGTCACCTGAAAACGTTATGCCTCTACCCTCCTGTTTTCTGAACCCGTTTTTGTTGGCTCTCAGGGCTCTGCGCACTTTACCACTGCTAACCAGTGATAAAGTGCTTGTGCTCTGTCCTTTAAACATGGCAAAATTGGCTTACACCCAACTGCCACATTTAATTTACTTATAGGTCAGCAGTAGAGCGGTACTACATGTACCCAGGGCCTGTAAATTAAATGCTACTAGTAGGCCTGCAGCACCTATTGTGCCACATTGGAAACAACATTTACAACGTGGTCTTTACGACAGAAAACCTTTAGCACACCTCCATTACCACGCAATGCCTTTACCAGGCATTGCCTTTGCCATGCAAGTCTGCCACGCATATGCCTTTGTATATATATATATATATATAATATATATATATATATATATATATATGGAGAGAGAGAGACAGACAGATATACTTATCTAGCATATTCTTACTATTTCGTTGTAAAGGCATCTGTGTGGTATATATATATATATAGCAGCCCCCCTCCCCAGGCCATTGTTGGCCCCGGGGACCCCATCCCCCGGGGCATGGCCACAATGTTGGGGACCGCAGGGGAAGCCCCCGGTCCCTGCCAGCTCTCCCCCTCCTGCGGGAGCCGGCATGCTGTAGCAAACTGCAATGTCCCGGGGGTGGGCACCCCGGGACATTGCTGGAGCCTGCCCTGGGGGTGGCGGTCCCCAGGGCCATGAAGGGCTCCTGGAGGGCAGCCCCCCTCCCATCAGATTTAAAGCCCCGGGGAGGTGGTGGTCCCCCGGGCCAGGGGTCCACAACGGACCCCCACATTTAAATAAAGTGTGCCCCGCGGAGGTGGTGGTCCCTGGGGCAGTGTGGGGGGGATCGAGCCCCCACCACACTTCATTTTTTAAAGGTAGCCCCAGGGAGGTGGCTGTCCCCTGGGCTTGAGGGGGCCCGCGAGGCCCCCGCCCATTAATAATTAAAGCCCCGGGGAGGTGGTGGTCCCCGGGGCAGCGTGGGGGGGCAAGAGACCCCCCACACTATTTTTAAAAAAAACCTAGGGGAGGTGGCGGTACCAGGGGCCCGCTTGGGCCCCCGCATCTATTTACATTATTGCCCCAGGGGCCTGGCCCACCCGGGGGCTTAAAGAAATGAAGCGCGGGAGACCGCGCTTTGTTTCTGTAAACATTTTCGGCAGGATTCATGGACCCTACGCGACTCCCGCCGAATAAATAAAAAAAAAAAAAAATGTTTATTTTGGGCCTCTGGGTCCTTGAGGGACCCCCTGAGCAGGCCTAGGACGTCAGGGTGTTTCTAGCCTGCCCCCTTTTCTTGTGTTGGCAGCCAATCAAATCTCAGGCTCAAGATCGGGAGGGTTCGTGAATCCTTCGCGTCCATATATTCAGAGAGGATGTAGCCTTACTGCTAGAGCGGTCGACCTCGAAGCTGGGGAACCGGGTTCGAGTCTCGGCAACGACGCTCAACATCCTGTGATTCTGGGCAAATCACTTAATCCTCCCATGCCTAACAAAAATTAATGTGTCCTTCTGTAACGAAACTGGTGCTCATGTAAAGCGCTCTGATACCCGTTGTATCGGGTCTAGTTCGTGCTATATAAAAACTCTAAAAAAAAAAATATGGATATCTGTAAATATTTAAATTCCTCTGAAACTACTGAACGGATTTACACCATTTAACAAAAAGGGCACTTTCTGAACCAAGAGCTACCTTTTTGCCAAATTTGGTGTAATTCCATTCAGCAGTTCGGGCTGTAGCCGTGTCTAAAGTTTCCTATGGAAATTAACTTGGCGAAAACCCATTTTGGGACCCCCTTTTTCTCGGCCCCCGCTTGACGAATCACCCTGAAACTTTCAACACCGCAGCTGAAGTGAGTGGGCCATTAGTTTTGAAAATTTAACGAAGATTCGTCAAATGGCGCTAAAGATGTTGGCAAAAGAAAAAATGCTTTTTGAATAGAAACAAGGTCCTAACTATAACTACCTACTGGTAGGTTATATATATAAATATATATATATATATATATATATATATATATATATATATATATATATGCCAAAGACGTTCGTGAAAAAACCCAGAACGGGAGGGACACAATGGGGAATTCAGGAGAGAATTTATTTTCACTAAAAAGCCGTGGCATGACGCGTTTCGAACAATGTCTTCCTCAGATGCCGGCTTCAACAAGACACTTCCACCAGTTCATTGAAATAGTCCCAGTCGCTCCGCCATTGGTGGCCATCCAGATGGGCTGAACCATAGTTCCAAACGGACTTGTAGTTGCGTAGGCAGACTGCAAGTCCCAGCATGCACCTCTCACCGCACACCAGGTAAGTCACTTAGTTCAGCTACTTGTGTCCCATTGGGGTACTGGAAGTATTAGAGGAACGCTGTTATGATCTGTGGTCGAACCTTGCTGGTGAAAAGTCCAATTTCTCTCCCGGGTCCCCAGGACGCCTCCAACCACATAACACCACGATAACAACGGCCTGAAAAACAAGGAAACAATGCTCCAAGATTCCTCCGTGAAGTCACAGACTGCAATGTGCAGCGGCACATTTCGTTCGTGCTGCTTCTTCCGCCCCACTTGGCCCGTGATAAATGGAGCGTACTCCGGCGAAGCTCACCGGAAATTATGTTTTTGTCACAGTCCAAGTAATTACGCTCTCTCAGGACAATCCAATGCAAAGGATTTTATTACCAGTTACGCGTTTCGGGGAACACAGTCCCCTTGTTCACACACTGGGTAATGGGTTTCACCACCACACATATAGTACATCAACATAGACAAAGGACACTCTGCTTCCCCAGATGGGAGAATTTCCATGGTAAAACGGCGTCCATTTTGTAATGAGTTAATTTACAAATTATCTGGATCCCAATTTCGTATTTACATATTATTACTTCATAATATATATTGCATTCGACATTTATACAATTGTTTTATGTTGCGTGTTACCACATGTAATTTCGACACAATCTGATGGCTGGATTTTATGGATTTTCGGACTCAATTCCTATTCCATTATGAGATCCTGCAATGCCAGTCAGTCTAATGGTTAGGAAAGAGAGGGGGTGTATTCGCTCTAGTGGCGTATGCATCATAATTAGAACGGGTAATTCCCTCTTGAACATCTTGTTACAGTAATTCATGGTATTTCTACATACTGATTACAAATCTGAGAAATGTTAATGTGCTAAAGGTGTTACAAATTCCAAGCGCCAAGTGGCAAATTGGTCTCTGAGTTCATGTCTATACCCGAGGGGGGCCCCTAGTCTTTCCTAAACGTCCATTAGTAGATTATGCCATTAGATCTGAATTCTTAAAAATTCTCTGGGCGGGTGCTTCCTATGTACAAGTGAAAACCAAAGTCGGTGGTGTCCCATTCGTCAACAATTGGATATATTATGAACTCTCTCACTAACCGTGTATTATGTGCAGAAATCAAGAAAAACTATGATATAATACAGTGAAACTGTGCAGAAAATATCATACATTAAAAAGATAGTGAACTTATAATCTTATCTTATAACATGCCAAGTGCAGATTCCTCATGTTCTCGAAGAAAAGGGTAGGTGACCTCTACTGCTACATACAGGTAAGTGTAGGTCCCTTCCTTTCCTCCTGTAAGATAAAAGAAAAAAAAATGTGAGGTTAAAAGGAGTAACCTGCACATGGTCAATGTCCTCTATACAACACGCAAGGAAGTAAAGATACAGTGTAAAAGCACAAATTACTAACTTACAACTGTGTCTAGGTTATGATTATAGGAGGCTGATGAATGACTCTGGTGCCCTTACTCATCCTGTAAGTGTATAATCATTTCCTCATCCTGATTATGGCCCCATGGGCTCCTTGTCTGTAAATCAATTATATGCCATGATTCACGTTTCCTGAGGAGGAGCGTTCTGTTGCCCCCTCTTTTCTTGGTTTGGACTTGTTCAGTGATAAAGTATCTCAGTAGCGAACTGTTGGAGAGATGATATTCCTCAAAGTGGCGTGCCACTGGATAGTGTTTGTCTTTGTTATGTATGGCCCGCAGATGTTCCAGTATACGTTTTTTTGCTGCAAAAGTGGTGCTCCCTACATATCTCATCTTGCAGGGGCATTCTAACACGTAGATGACATAAGCGGTGCTACAAGTAAGAAATTGGTTAATGGTTTTCGTAGTACTGGATGTGTCATATGTTTTGACCATATAACTGGATTTACATGCTTTGCAATGTCCACAGGGAAAAAATCCCTGTAGATTGTGATGATACACTGCTGTGTAGTGATATCTCCTCTCACTAGGATGTCTCTGAGACTTCTCCCTTTTCTGTACGTTATCATGGGGCGATCCGGCAAGTCCTGCCCGATCACTGGATCACTTTTCAGTATGTTCCAGTTAGCGTTCAGGATTTTCGCCACTTGTTTGGATTCTTCGTTGTACGTAAGAATAACTCTACTCACGCTGTTTTCTTTTCTTACTGGTTTTTCTTGGGGAGTTTGATCTCTGCTTATTTGTTTTACTTTTTTGATGGCTTGTTTGATAACCCAATTGGGGTAGCCCCGTTCTTTAAATCTTTTCTGCATAGTTTTACTTTCTGTTTCAAATGCTTCGTTTGTACTGCAGTTTCTTTTTGCTCTCAGCAGTTCCCCAAATGGAATACTCCATTTGAGTACATCCGGGTGGCTGCTGAGAGCATGGAGTACGCTGTTGCATGCTGTACTCTTTCTATGGAGCTTCGTGTTAAGTTTGTCACCGTCAGTTGTTACTACTACATCTAAGAACTCAATTGATTCCCTGCTCATGAATGTGAGTTTGATGTTGCAGTTGTTAGTATTCAGTAGTTCAATGAATCTGATGGCACTCTTTTCACTTCCTTTCCAGATCAGGAAGATATCATCTATGTAGCGGAGCCAAGTGGTAACCTGGCTCCACATCGTATGCATAGTAGGTTCTCTGCGGATTTCTTCCTCCCATGCCCCCAGAAACAGGTTAGCAAAGCTGGGGGAAAAGCATGTCCCCATCGCTGTGCCGAGTGTTTGTTTGTAGATCTCATCGTTGAACATAAAAATGTTGTTAGTGAGACAGAATCTTATCATCTCAACTAACATATTTGTGTGTTCAAGGTACATGATTGGTCTCTGGTCTAGAAAATGTTGGCAAGATCTTATCCCTAGATCATGGTCAATAATAGTATACAATGCATTCACATCCATTGTTATCAAAATAAGATCGTTTGCCCACTGTATAGTTTGTATTTTTCTCAGAAAGTCCTTAGTGTCTTTAACATGTGATGGTAGGTCTGTAACAAAGTTTCTGAGAAAGTAGTCAACGTATTTTGAGATGTTTTCGGTGACGCTCCCAATGGAGGAAACCATGGATCTCCCTGGTGGTGTGGTAGGATTCTTATGTATTTTTAGAAGTAAGTAAAAGATGGGTAGTCTTGGGTAATCACGTTTTAAGAGGCAAAATTCTTCCCAGTGCAATATGCCATTGGTTCTCCATCCATCTAGTTTTTCCCACATGCTTTGGTTGTATTCCCTGATGTCGCTTTTGGAGTAGAAATGTTTATGTTCCAGTTGCCTCAAGGCCTCTTGTATGTACAGTTCTTTGTCCCATATCACTATGTTCCCTCCTTTGTCCGAGGGACGGATCACTATGGTCTCATCTTTGGACAGTGATTGTATTATTTCATTTTGGGTTTGAGATATATTCCAATTAGTAGATCTTTTATTCTTTTGTTGTCGGGTCTTGATTAGTTCGTGCATCATGGTATCATGGAATGTATCGATGTTATCATGGGAAAGGTTGGGGTAGAATCTGGATTTGGGTTTAAAGTCTGCTATGGTCGATTGGTTGGTGATTATGTCCATACTTGCTAGTGTCTCCGTTTCTTCCGGGTCCATTTCTGCCAACAATCCCTGCATGGCTAGGAGAGGACCTGCATCTCTGATACATAGTATATCATTCTCTTCTGGTGTAATGATCGGGGCATGGTTCGTGGAGTTTAGGGAATCTGGCAAATTCTCTATTCGTTCTTGTTGTGGTTTATGTAATTTATGCCATTTTTTTAATTTCACTTTTCTGATGTACTTGAAAATATAGATTCTTGTCTCTGGGTAGTTAAAGGGATTGGTGGGGCAAAAGGAAAGACCTAAACACAGCGTTCTTTTTTCTAATGTAGTGAGTGGTCTATTTGATAAATTGATGATTGTTCTGCTTACCATGTCGTTATCCATCATTGTTTCTTGGAGGTGGTTGCCTTCCTCGTCCTCTGCCTCTTCTGTTCCCTCTGTTTGTCTCGCTTTCTTCTCCGCTTGTTTCGTCCATGTTTCTTCCACGGCCTCTCCCTCTCTGTCCTCTGCCTCTCCCTCGTGTTCTCGGGGTTGGTGTTGCTCTCGGAGTTTGCCTTCCTGTTCTCATGATGCGAAACTCGTCTAAAAATGTTGTAGGGACTCCAGTTTTCCCTTGTCTGTTCGGTCTTCTTTCACTTTCTTGATTTTGAAATTAGTCTGCGTCACTGCTAGTTATTGAATCTGTTCCACTGGCGATCTCGCTTGATTCTCCAATTGGTTCACCTTGCATCAGTTTTTCATACAGGTAGTCATACTTATGACTGTAGGTGAGAATCCTGCCCGATTCGTAGTCTATGCAGTCTCGATGGAGTTTCCTTTGTTTTCGTGTCTTAATATCCTCCTCGTATCCCTTCATCCGTGTTTTCAGATCTTCCACATATTTTCTAATTGTTTCTTGTTCTTTGTGGTGTTTTAGTTCGTCTTCCAATGCTTTGAGTTCTTTCAATATTCCTTCCCTGTCTTCCCAGGCATATTTGACAAGAATTGTCAGCATGTTTTTGGAGCTCTGGGCCGAATTATGTGACCATTCCTCGAGCATTTTCGGATTAGGGGACTCGTACGATGGGGTGGTATATATCCTGAGTCCACGTGGGACCATATCCTTGTCGATGTAGTCTTGTAAGGATATGGCCTCCCACCACTTTGAGATTTCCGTTTTTTTAAGTTTCTCCATTCTTTTTAGTTTGTCATGTAGTGTCAAGTCTTTTATTGCTGGAGCACATACTTGTTGTTTATTAGGGGCTCTTGCGAATAAGCTTTGTGCAGCCAGCTGTCTTTCAGATTCCTCATCCATATTGCGTGTATACAGGTGACAAAGAAAGTGAAAAAAAAATTATATAGTGAGAGTGAGGATATCGCTGTGACTAGTTGTGCAATTGGATTGTCCCCCCTCTTAGGTAATAGAGGGTTTTTACTGCCAAGCACGACATTTTCTTGATTTTCCCACTTACTTGTGGTGGGATGTGACTGATGACGCTGATTAAACTGGTAGAAACAGAATCAGAAAAGTCAATTGGGTGCAGTATTAGCGTAAATATCGGAATACTGATGTGCTGGTGCGGGCTTCTTGAATGGGAATATTGGATATCTCCTCGTATGTATTTGCGCTGTTACTACTTATGCTTTAGGATATTCCGTTCTGAAAGGTTTCTGAAAAGTTGTAAGTTCTAAATTTAGAGATACTGCAACTGTGTCACACTCGGGGTCTTTACGCACCTTGATAGAGGAGGCGGTCAGAGATGGTGGCCGGTTGGTGTACAGAGACACTGACCGCGTCCTCCGACCCGTTCAATACCCCCAGTACCTCCCCCCTATGATCCCCTTAATCATAGGCTTAAAATGTCTCTGAGCTGCCGCCGTCACACCTGTATATAATTGGCTGCCCTCCAATGGGCTACTCAGATGAGTTTATCCCCTGTTGCATTTTGGGATTTGTAGTGTGAGAAGATTGCGCCGATTTCACACTACAAATCCCAAAATGCAACAGGGGATAAACTCATCTGAGTAGCCCATTGGAGGGCAGCCAATTATATACAGGTGTGACGGCGGCAGCTCAGAGTCATTTTAAGCCTATGATTAAGGGGATCATTCTCCGAAACGCGTCAGGCGGATTGTTATTCAGAGTGCCCGTACCTGGTTTGTGGATAATAAAGACTCTTGGCAAGTCAGCTGCTGTTCGAGTGCGTCCTCATTTGCTGAGCAAACGTTTTTGAAGATAGTCACGGCGGCTAGGGCCGTGGAGGACTGCAACACCTGATGGATTGAAGCGGGGCCACGAGGCTGGAAATGCGCTGAGCCTCAAATGTGGAACAACAGTTCCTTGGGATGTAAACGGACCCGCACTCTGAAGCCCATTGGGGTCATCAAACATTTTCTGGGTCAGAAGATTGCGCAGATTTCACACTACAAATCCCAAAATGCAACAGGGGATAAACTCATCTGAGTAGCCCATTGGAGGGCAGCCAATTATATACAGGTGTGACGGCGGCAGCTCAGAGACATTTTAAGCCTATGATTAAGGGAATCATTCTCCGAAACGCGGCAGGCGGATTGTTATTCAGAGTGCCCGAACCTGTTTGTGGATAATAAAGACTCTTGGCAAGTCAGCTGCTGTTCGAGTGCGTCCTCATTTGCTGAGCAAACGTTTTTGAATATATATATATATATACATATATATATATATATATATATATATGTATATATATATATGGGTAAGTATGTTTTTAGGGTTTAGGGGTGGGTGAGGGTTTTGGGTGGTAAGGGCATTTTTAGGGTTTAGGTTGGGAAAGGGCATTTGGGTGTAAGAGTGTTTTTAGGGTTTAGGGTGGGTGAGGGTATTTGGGTGGTAAGGGTGTTTTTAGGGTTTAGGGTGGGTGAGGGTATTTTTAGGGTTTAAGATGGGTAAGGGTATTTTGGGTGGTAACGGTATTTTTAGAGTTTAGGGGTGGGTGAGTTTAGGGTTTAGGCGTCGATAAGTGAATTTGAATATATATATCACACCAAATTGTTTTCTTCAAGAAACAACAGGGAACTCAGCGGGTCTGCAGAGATTTATTTTCTTTTCTTCGGCATGATGCGTTTTGGCTATTGTGCCTTCTTCAAATGCCTGTGACTCTGGTGCTCGCCTTGCGTGTTTTAACGTGCCTGCTGCCTCACTCCCATTGGACGAAACTGTGCGGTTTTTCATAGAGCGACTACATGTCCCAGCATTCCCCTCGATGGGAACGCTGTTAGTTCTTCTTTGCCACCAGAGTCTGTGATGAAAAATATGTATGTCCCTGTAGGCACCTACATCCTCCGCAATTCCCGGTGACAGACAGACCTGAAGGCGCAGTTTCAGTGAACGGCGTCTTTCCATGAAGTCACGGCCTGACTTGGTCAGCAGGTTCCATCTTCTCTCGAGTTTGTGGTGGTTCGGGGTCTTCCAATACCTTGGAAATGATGAAAACACCTGGTGCCACTGCTACCTCCGAACACTTAAGGACGGGTTCCCCAGTGTGCCTGTGGCTGCATATATATACAAATTTATGTATGTATGTATATATATATATATATATATATATATATATATATATATATATTCACTGAAAAAACCATAGGTTTCAGACACGTTATAGTTAGAAATTAGCATTTAAAAAACCTTTGAAATTCACTGAAAAAACCATAGGTTTTAGGGACAGTTATAGTTAGTTGGACATTTCACTCGTACAAAACCATAGAAATTCCCCCGTTATAGTTAGTTCAGCTAACTATAACTCGCGCCCACGCAATGCACTGCTGATGACGTCACATATTACATCACTCATGACATGGTCAGTGACATCACTGATGACATCACTGATGACATCTCAAATGACATCACTGATGACATCACTGATGACATCATCCAGTGACTGTGTGTTTCTGTAAAGTTTAAATATGTTTAATATATATAGGGAAAGGCGTATTGAAGAATGAGTGGGTGTATAAGTGTCTGAATGGATGATTTAGTACGTGAGTGACTGACTCTACAAGCGAGTGATTAAACGTATCTTACTGAATGCATGGGTTAGTGACTAAACTGTGTGAATGTCTGTATCTGTCTGTTTGTTGGTGTGTAAGTGGATGCATGGATTTGCGAATAGCTACATGAGTGTCTATATGGGTTATTGATTGGTTCTCTGAGTATCTGTATGGCTGCCTGAGTGTTTGTGTGGGTGGGGTGTGTGTGACTCTGTACATAGATGTGTGAGTGGGTGATTCACTGGGTGCATGATTTCAAGAGTGTATCTGTGATGGACTGCTTGGGTGGGTGAGTGTGTGTATGGGTGTGTTAGTGAGTGAATGTATATCTCAGTGGTACATGTGCGAGTAACTACATATGTAAAATGCAGTATATATGTGTGTTAGAGTATTTAAATGGCTATAAGTGAGAGTGTGTGATAGTGAGAGTGGCTGTATGGATGCGTGTGTGCTTGTATCAGTTATTGTATAAGAGCGTAAGAATGTGCTAGTATTTGTATGAGTAAGTGAGCTGGTGTGTCTATAACTGTATAGGTAAGTAAATGGGTGTGTGATTAATTTTTTGCATGACTGACTAGGTGTGTGAGTACCTCTATGGATGAGTGGCGGTGTGTGAGTGTTTATATAGGTGTATGAGTGCATATGATAGTCCTGTACTGAGTGACTGTAAGTATGAGTGACTGTACGGGTGAGTGAGTGGATGTGTGTGTAGACCTAAGAATCAGTGAGTGGGTATGTAGTTTTTGGTGTTGGAGTGTCTATGGTTTCGAGAATGGCAGTCTGTAATTTAGAGTGGGTGTATCAAAAGTTATATTAGGGTGTGAGAAGATGCATGAAATTATCACATGGATGATGTCATCAGTGATGTCATTTGAGATGTCATCAGTGATGTCATCAGTGATGTCACTGACCATGTCATGAGTGATGTAATATGTGACGTCATCAGCAGTGCATAACGGGGGAATTTCTATGGTTTTGTACGAGTGAAATGTCCAACTAACTATAACTGTCCCTAAAACCTATGGTTTTTTCAGTGAATTTCAAAGGTTTTTTAAATGCTAATTTCTAACTATAACGTGTCTGAAACCTATGGTTTTTTCAGTGAATTTCAAAGGTTTTTTAAATGCTAATTTCTAACTATAACGTGCCTGAAACCTATGATTTTGTAAGTGAATTTCAAAGGTTTTTTAAATGCTAGTTTCTAACTATGCCTACAGAGGTAGGACATGTGAAGAAAGAAGAAAAAACGCACAGAAAGAAGCAAAAGAAATGCAGAAAGAAGCAACAGAAGTCCACAAAGACGAAGAAAAGTGCAGGAAGAAGCAAGACATGTGCAGAAAGAACCAACAGAGGAGCAGAAAGAGGCCTTGTTGCAAAATCATCCTGTGCCCACAACTTTTTCAGACGGGTACTGGTGGTAACTGACTCTGACTAACCAGAGCCAGTGCTATGCTAAAAGACACTTAGAATACAGTGAAAACACCTACATACACTAGGGAACACTATGCGTTGGGGTACCCCTGTGATTAGCATGACCTCCTCTGCAAGTCCCTAGTACATAATAGGGCAGGGGATTAAACCTACCTCTTAAAACGCGCTACAGGGCGCGTTTGCACAGTGGTGAAGGGAGGGGGCCTGAGGTGACATGTGTGCAAACGCGCCCCGTGGCGCGTTTTAAGTTGCGGGATTAAGTCCCCTTGAATCCTGAGGGTCCCTGGGGCCCAACTAGCCCCCAGGTACCTACAGTTAGGACCACAGAGCTGAATTGCAGAGAGGCGTTCCGAGGCCACGCACCTTTTTCACCTCTCTGCAACGCAACTCTGTTGTGCTTACTGAAGGTACCTGGTGGGCTAGTTGGCCCCCAGGGTCCCTCAGGATTCAAAGGGAATTAATTCCCCAACTTAAAACGCACCACAGGGCGTGTTTGCGCACATGTCACCTGAGGCCCCGCCCCCTCCCTTCACCACTGTGCAAACGCGCCCCGTGGAGCGTTTTAAGTTGGGGGATTAGGTCACCTTGAATCCTGAGGGTCCCTGGGGCCCAACTAGCCCACCAGGTACTTCCAGTAAGCACCACAGGCCTGCGTTGCAACGCCTGTAACAAATTGTGCAGTTGTGTTTAGGTAGTGAAGAGGGTCGTGCTGGGGGTAGTGTTTTAGGGTTTAGGGTAGTGCAGTGGTGTTTGTGTAGTGTAGGGGGTCATGCTGGGGGTAGATTTAGGGTTTAGGATAGTGCAGTGGTGTTTGGGTAGTGTAGGGAGTCGTGCTGGGGGAGTGTTTTAGGGTTTAGGGTAGTGCAGTGGTGTTTGGGTAGTGTAGGGGGTCGTGCTGGGGGTAGTGTTTTAGGGTTTAGGGTAGTGCAGTGGTGTTTGGGTAGTGTAGGGTGTCGTGCTGGGGTAGTGATTTAGGGTAGTGCAGTGGTGTTTGGGTAGTGTAGGGGGTACTGCTGGGGGTAGTGTTTTAGGTTTTAGGGTAGTGCAGTGGTGTTTGGGTAGTGTAGGGGGTACTGCTGGGGGTAGTGTTTTAGGGTTTAGGGTAGTGCAGTGGTGTTTGGGTAGTGTAGGGGTTCGTGCTGGGGTAGTTTTTTTAGGGTTTAGGGTAGTGCAGTGGTGATTGTGTAGTGTAGGGGGTAGTGTTTTAGGGTTTAGGGTAGTGCAGTGGTGTTTGTGTAGTGTAGGAGGTCGTGTTTTAGGGTTTAGGGTAGTGCAGTGGTCTTTGGGTAGTGTAGGGAGTCGTGCGGGGGTATTGTTTTAGGGTTTAGAGTAGTGCAGTGGTCTGTGGGTAGTGTAGGGGGTCGTGCGGGGGTAGTGTTTTAGGGATTAGGGTAGTGCATTGGTGTTTGGGTAGTGTAGGGGGTCATGCGGGGGTAGTGTTTTAGGGTTTAGGGCAGTGCAGTGGTGTTTGGGTAGTGTAGGGGGTCATGCTGGGGGGAGTGTTTTAGGGTTTAGGGCAGTGCAGTGGTGTTCTGGTAGTGTAGGGGGTCGTGCTGGGGGAGTGTTTCAGGGTTTAGGGCAGTGCAGTGGTGTTCGGGTAGTGTAGGAGGTCGTGCTGGGGGAGTGTTTCAGGGTTTAGGGCAGTGTAGTCGTGTTTGGGTAGTGTAGGGGGTCGTGCTGGGGGGAGTATTTTAGGGTTTAGGGTAGTGCAGTGGTGTTCGGGTAGTGTAGGGGGCCGTGCTGGGGGTAGTGTTCTAGGGTTTAGGGCAGTGCAGTGGTGTTCGGGCAGTGTAGGGGGTCATGCTGGGGTGGTGTTTTAGGGTTTAGGGCAGTGCAGTGGTGTTCGGGCAGTGTAGGGGGTCGTGCTGGGGGTGGTGTTTCAGGGTTTAAGGCATTGCAGTGGTGTTCGGGCAGTGTAGGGGGTCGTGCAGGGGGTGGTGTTTCAGGTTTAGGGCAGTGCAGTGGTGTTCGGGCAGTGTAGGGGGTCGTGCAGGGGGTGGTGTTTCAGGGTTTAGGGCAGTGATGTTCGGGCAGTGTAGGGGGTCGTGCTGGGGGTGGTGTTTCAGGGTTTGGGGCAGTGCAGTGGTGTTCGAGCAGTAAAGGGGGTCGTGCTGGGGGTGGTGTTTCAGGGTTTAGGGCAGTGCAGTGGTGTTCGGGCAGTGTAGGGGGCAGTGCAGGGGGTGGTGTTTCAGGGTTTAGGGCAGTGCAGTGGTGTTCAGGCAGTGTAGGGGGTGGTGCAGGGGGTGGTGTTTCAGGGTTTAGGGCAGTGCAGTGGTGTTCGGGCAGTGTAGGGGGTCGTGCAGGGCGTGGTGTTTCAGGGTTCAGGGCAGTGCAGTGGTGTTCGGGCAGTGTAGGGGGTCATGCTGGGCCTGGTGTTTCAGGGTTTAGGGCAGTACAGTGGTGTTCGGGCAGTGTAGTGGGTCGTGCTGGGGCTGGTGTTTCAGGGTTTAGGGCAGTGCAGTGGTGTTCGGGCAGTGTAGGGGGTTGTGCTGGGGCTGGTGTTTCAGGGTTTAGGGCAGTGCAGTGGTGTTCGGGCAGTGTAGGTGGTGGTGCTGGGGCTGGTGTTTCAGGGTTTAGGGCAGTGCAGTAGTGTTCGGGCAGTGTAGGGGGTCATGCTGGGGCTGGTGTTTCAAGGTTTAGGGCAGTGCAGTGGTGTTCGGGCAGTGTAGGGGGTCTTGCTGGGGCTGGTGTTTCAGAGTCTAGGGCAGTGCAGTGGTGTTCGGCAGTGTAGGGGGTCTTGCTGGGGCTGGTGTTTCAGGGTTTAGGGCACTGCAGTGGTGTTCGGGCAGTGTAGGGGGTCATGCTGGGGGTGGTGTTTCAGGGTTTAAGGCAGTGCAGTGGTGTTCGGGCAGTGTAGGGGGTCGTGCTGGGGCTAGTGTTTCAGGGTTTAGGGCAGAGCAATGGTGTTCAGGCAGTGGAGGGGGTTGTGCTGGAGGTGGTGTTTCAGGCCTTAGGGCAGTGCAGTGGTGTTCGGGCAGTGTAGCGGGTCTTGCTGGGGGTGGTGTTTCAGGGTTTAGGGCAGTGGTGTACAGGCAGTGTAGGGGGTCTTGCTGGGGGTGATGTTTCAGGGTTTAGGGCAGTGCAGTGGTGTTCGGGCAGTGTAGGGGGTCGTGCTGGGGGTGGTGTTTCAGGGTTTAGGGCAGTGCAGTGGTGTTCCGGCAGTGTAGGGGGTCGTGCAGGGGGTGGTGTTTCAGGGTTTAGGGCAGTGCAGTGGTGTTTGGGCAGTGTAGGGGGTCGTGCTGGGGGTGGTGTTTCAGGGTTTAGGGCACTGCAGTGGTGTTTGGGCAGTGTAGGGTGTCGTGCTGAGGGGTGGTGGTTCAGGGTTTAGGGCAGTGCAGTGGTGTTCGGGCAGTGTAGGGGGTCGTGCAGGGGGTGGTGTTTCAGGGTTGAGGGCAGTGCAGTGCTGTTTGGGCAGTGTAGGGGGTCGTGCAGGGGGTGGTGTTTCAAGGTTTAGGGCAGTGCAGTGGTGTTCGGCCAGTGTAGGTGGTCTTGCTGGGGGTGGTGTTTCAGGGTTTAGTGCAGTGGTGTTCGGGCAGTGTAGGGGGTCATGCTGGGGTGGTGTTTCAGGGTTTAGGGCAGTGCAGTGGTGTTCGGGCAGTGTAGGGGGTCGTGCTGGGGCTGGTGTTTCAGGGTTTAGGGCAGTGCAGTGGTGTTCGGGCAGTGTAGGGGGTCGTGCTGGGGCTGGTGTTTCAGGGTTTAGGGCAGTGCAGTGGTTTTCAGGCAGTGTAGGCGGTCGTGCTGGGGGTGGTGTTTCAGGGTTTAGGGCAGTGCAGTGGTGTTCGGGCAGTGTACGGGGTTGTGCAGGGGCTGGTGTTTCAGGGTTTAGGGCAGTGCAGTGGTGTTCGGGCAGTGTAGGGGGTCGTGCTGGGGGTGGTGTTTCAGGGTTTAGGGCAGTGCAGTGGTGTTCGGGCAGTGTAGGGGGTCGTGCTGGGGCTGGTGTTTCAGGGTTTAGGGCTGTGCAGTGGTGTTCGGGCAGTGTAGGGGGTCGTGCTGGGGCTGGTGTTTCAGGGTTTTGGGCAGAGCAGTGGTGTTCGGGCAGTGTAGGGGGTCGTGCTGGGGGTGGTGTTTCAGGGTTTAAGGCAGTGCAGTGGTGTTCGGGCAGTTTAGGGCAGTCTTGCTGGGGGTGGTGTTTCAGGGTTTAGGGCAGTGGTGTTCGGGCAGTGTAGGGGGTCTTGCTGGGGGTGATGTTTCAGGGTTTAGGGCAGTGCAGTGGTGTTCGGGAAGTGTAGGGGGTCTTGCTGGGGGTAGTGTTTCAGGGTTTAGGGCAGTGCAGTGGTGTTCGTGCAGTGTAGGGGGTCGTGCTGGGGGTGGTGTTTCAGGGTTTAGGGCAGTGCAGTAGTGTTCGGGCAGTGTAGGGGGTCGTGCAGGGGGCGGTGTTTCAGGATTTAGGGCAGTGCAGTGGTGTTCGGGCAGTGTAGGGGGTCGTGCTGCGGGTGGTGTTTCAGGGTTTAGGGCAGTGCAGTGGTGTTCGGGCAGTGTAGGGGGTCGTGCAGGGGGTGGTGTTTCAGGGTTTAGGGCAGTGCAGTGGTGTTCGGGCAGTGTAGGGGGTCGTGCTGGGGCTGGTGTTTCAGGGTTTAGGGCAGTGCAGTGGTGTTCAGGCAGTGTAGGGGGTCTTGCTGGGGGTAGGGTTTCAGGGTTTAGGGCAGTGCACTGGTGTTCGTGCAGTGTAGGGGGTCGTGCTGGGGATGGTGTTTCAGGGTTTAGGGCAGTGGTGTTCGGGCAGTGTAGGGGGTCTTGCTGGGGGTGATGTTTCAGGGTTTAGGGTAGTGCAGTGGTGTTTGGGCAGTGTAGGGGGTCGTGCTGGGGCTGGAGTTTCAAGGTTTAGGGCAGTGCAGTGGTGTTCAGGCAGTGTAGGGGGTCGTGCTGGGGCTGGTGTTTCAGGGTTTAGGGCAGTGCACTGGTGTTCGTGCAGTGTAGGGGGTCTTGCTGGGGGTCGTGTTTCAGGGTTTAGGGCAGTGGTGTTCGTGCAGTGTAGGGGGTCTTGCTGGGGGTGATGTTTCAGGGTTTAGGGCAGTGCAGTGGTGTTCGGGCAGTGTAGGGGGTCTTGCTGGGGGTAGTGTTTCAGGGTTTAGGGCAGTGCACTGGTGTTCGTGCAGTGTAGGGGGTCGTGCTGGGGATGGTGTTTCAGGGTTTAGGGAATTGCAGTAGTGTTCGGGCAGTGTAGGGGGTCGTTCAGGGGGTGGTGTTTCAGGGTTGAGGGCAGTGCAGTGGTGTTCGGGCAGTGTAGTGGGTCGTGCTGGGGGTGGTGTTTCAGGGTTGAGGGCAGTGCAGTGGTGTTCGGGCAGTGTAGGGGGTCGTGCTGAGGCTGGTGTTTCACGGTTTAGGGCAGTGCAGTGGTGCTCGGGCAGTGTAGGGGGTCATGCTGGGGGTGGTGTTTCAGGGTTTAGGGTAGTGCAGTGGTGTTCGGGCAGTGTAGGGGGTCCTGCTGGGGCTGGTGTTTCAAGGTTTAAGGCAGTGCAGTGGTGTTCGGGCAGTGTAGGGGGTCGTGCTGGGGCTGGTGTTTCAGGGTTTTGGGCAGAGCAGTGGTGTTCGGGCAGTGTAGGGGGTCGTGCAGGGGGTGGTGTTTCAGGGTTTAGGGCAGTGATGTTCGGGCAGTGTAGGGGGTCGTGCTGGGGGTGGTGTTTCAGGGTTTGGGGCAGTGCAGTGGTGTTCGAGCAGTAAAGGGGGTCGTGCTGGGGGTGGTGTTTCAGGGTTTACGGCAGTGCAGTGGTGTTCGGGCAGTGTAGGGGGCGGTGCAGGGGGTGGTGTTTCAGGGTTTAGGGCAGTGCAGTGGTGTTCGGGCAGTGTAGGGGGTCGTGCTGGGGCTGGTGTTTCAGGGTTTAGGGCTGTGCAGTGGTGTTCGGGCAGTGTAGGGGGTCGTGCTGGGTCTGGTGTTTCAGGGTTTTGGGCAGAGCAGTGGTGTTCGGGCAGTGTAGGGGGTCGTGCTGGGGGTGGTGTTTCAGGGTTTAAGGCAGTGCAGTGGTGTTCGGGCAGTTTAGGGCAGTCTTGCTGGGGGTGGTGTTTTAGGGTTTAGGGCAGTGGTGTTCGGGCAGTGTAGGGGGTCTTGCTGGGGGTGATGTTTCAGGGTTTAGGGCAGTGCAGTGGTGTTCGGGCAGTGTAGGGGGTCTTGCTGGGGGTAGTGTTTCAGGGTTTAGGGCAGTGCAGTGGTGTTCGTGCAGTGTAGGGGGTCGTGCAGGGGGCGGTGTTTCAGGATTTAGGGCAGTGCAGTGGTGTTCGGGCAGTGTAGGGGGTCGTGCTGGGGGTGGTGTTTCAGGGTTTAGGGCAGTGCAGTGGTGTTCGGGCAGTGTAGGGGGTCGTGCAGGGGGTGGTGTTTCAGGGTTTAGGGCAGTGCAGTGGTGTTCGGGCAGTGTAGGGGGTCGTGCTGGGGCTGGTGTTTCAGGGTTTAGGGCAGTGCAGTGGTGTTCAGGCAGTGTAGGGGGTCTTGCTGGGGGTAGTGTTTCAGGGTTTAGGGCAGTGCACTGGTGTTCGTGCAGTGTAGGGGGTCGTGCTGGGGATGGTGTTTCAGGGTTTAGGGCAGTGGTGTTCGGGCAGTGTAGGGGGTCTTGCTGGGGGTGATGTTTCAGGGTTTACGGTAGTGCAGTGGTGTTTGGGCAGTGTAGGGGGTCGTGCTGGGGCTGGAGTTTCAAGGTTTAGGGCAGTGCAGTGTTGTTCAGGCAGTGTAGGGGGTCGTGCTGGGGCTGGTGTTTCAGGGTTTAGGGCAGTGCACTGGTGTTCGTGCAGTGTAGGGGGTCTTGCTGGGGGTCGTGTTTCAGGGTTTAGGGCAGTGGTGTTCGTGCAGTGTAGGGGGTCTTGCTGGGGGTGATGTTTCAGGGTTTAGGGCAGTGCAGTGGTGTTCGGGCAGTGTAGGGGGTCTTGCTGGGGGTAGTGTTTCAGGGTTTAGGGCAGTGCACTGGTGTTCGTGCAGTGTAGGGGGTCGTGCTGGGGATGGTGTTTCAGGGTTTAGGGAATTGCAGTAGTGTTCGGGCAGTGTAGGGGGTCGTTCAGGGGGTGGTGTTTCAGGGTTGAGGGCAGTGCAGTGGTGTTCGGGCAGTGTAGTGGGTCGTGCTGGGGGTGGTGTTTCAGGGTTGAGGGCAGTGCAGTGGTGTTCGGGCAGTGTAGGGGGTCGTGCTGAGGCTGGTGTTTCACGGTTTAGGGCAGTGCAGTGGTGTTCGGGCAGTGTAGGGGGTCGTGCTGGGGCTGGTGTTTCAGGGTTTAGGGCAGTGCAGTGGTGTTCGGGCAGTGTAGGCGGTCGTGCTGGGGCTGGTGTTTCAGGGTTTAGGGCAGTGCAGTGGTGTTCGGGCAGTGTAGGGGGTCGTGCTGGGGCTGGTGTTTCAGGGTTTAGGGCAGTGCAGTGGTGCTCGGGCAGTGTAGGGGGTCGTGCTGGGGGTGGTGTTTCAGGGTTTAGGGTAGTGCAGTGGTGTTCGGGCAGTGTAGGGGGTCCTGCTGGGGCTGGTGTTTCAAGGTTTAGGGCAGTGCAGTGGTGTTCGGGCAGTGTAGGGGGTCGTGCTGGGGCTGGTGTTTCAGGGTTTTGGGCAGAGCAGTGGTGTTCGGGCAGTGTAGGGGGTCGTGCTGGGGGTGGTGTTTCAGAGTTTAGGGCAGTGCAGTGGTGTTCGGGCAGTGTAGGGGGTTGTGCTGGGGGTGGTGTTTCAGGGTTTAGGACAGTGGTGTTCGGGCAGTGTAGGGGGTCTTGCTGGGGGTGATGTTTCAGGGTTTAGGACAGTGCAGTGGTGTTTGGGCAGTGTAGGGGGTCATGCTGGGGGTGGTGTTTCAGGGTTTAGGGCAGTGCAGTGGTGTTCGGGCAGTGTAGGGGGTCGTGCAGGGGGTGGTGTTTCAGGGTTTAGGGCAGTGCAGTGGTGTTTGCGCAGTGTAGGGGGTCGTGCAGAGGGTGGTGTTTCAGGGTTTAGGGCAGTGCAGTGGTGTTCGGCCAGTGTAGGTGGTCTTGCTGGGGGTGGTGTTTCAGGGGTTAGTGCAGTGGTGTTCAGGCAGTGTAGGGGGTCTTGCTGGGGGTGGTGTTTCAGGGTTTAGGGCAGTGCAGTGGTGTTCGGGCAGTGTAGGGGGTCTTGCATGGGCTGGTGTTTCAGGGTTTAGGGCAGTGCAGTGGTGTTTGGGCAGTGTAGGGGGTTGTGCTGGGGGTGGTGTTTCAGGGTTTAGGGCAGTGGTGTTCGGGCAGTGTAGGGGGTCGTGCAGGGGCTGGTGTTTCAGGGTTTAGGACAGTGCAGTGGTGTTCAGGCAGTGTAGGGGGTCGTGCTGGGGGTAGTTTTTTAGGGTTTAGGGTAGTGCAGTGGTGTTTGTGTAGTGTAGGGGGTCATGTTTTAGGGTAGTGTAGTGGTGTTTGGGTAGTGTAGGGGGTCGTGCTGGGGGTAGTGTTTTAGGATTTAGGTTAGTGCAGTGGTGTTTGGGTAGTGTAGGGGGTCGTGCTGGGGGTAGTGTTTTAGGGTTTAGGGTAGTGCAGTGGTGTTTGTGTAGTGTAGGGGGTCGTGCTGGGGGTAGTGGTTTAGGGTTTAGGGTAGTGCAGTGGTGTTTGTGTAGTGTAGGGGGTCGTGCTGGGGTAGTGTTTTAGGGTTTAGGGTACTGCAGTGGTGTTTGTGTAGTGTAGGGGTCATGTTTTAGGGTAGTGCAGTGGTGTTTGGGTAGTGTAGGGGGTCGTGCTGGGGGAGTGTTTTAGGATTTAGGTTAGTGCAGTGGTGTTTGGGTAGTGTAGGGGGTCGTGCTGGGGGTATTGTTTTAGGGTTTAGGGTAGTGCAGTGGTGTTTGTGTAGTGTAGGGGTCATGCTGGGGGTAGTGTTTTAGGGTTTAGGATAGTGCAGTGGTGCTTGTGTAGTGTAGGGGGTCATGCTGGGGGTAGTGTTTTAGGGTTTAGGGTAGTGCAGTGGTGTTTTTGTAGTGTAGGGGGTCATGTTTTAAGATGCAATGCTCCAATACCTGACCAGTCTGCACTACATAAAACTGCAAAAAAACTAAAAATAAAAAGTGTTTTGCACACTTTTGTCATTGGGCTATATGTGGGCTACATCTGGGTAATATTTGTGCTACATTTGGGCTCTTTTTTCACTGGTGGCCATCTTGGAAGACTTCTTTGTTATGAAGTTTCCTAATTTCCTAATTTACTGCAGTCTCCTCAGTAGGAAATGCTTTCAGTTTTTTACTTTGATTCCATCAAGAAGGCATTCAGATGTGTCTCACATTTGCCATAAATTCAGAATGTTAGCACTCTAGTTGCTCATTAGACTGGAAGTCTACTGCTGGTATTGAAAGTGATTGTTTCAGTCTGCATGTCAGAATTTTCTAATGAAATAGAAGAGGATTTGAGATCTCACTTAAAACATGCCCTAATTTTTCTTTCTGCAGCACTAACCATAATTTCTATGACAAAATGAACCCCATCATTTTGTTCCTTTTTAAATTAAATGTTTTAAGTGTTACCAGTTTATTCCAATCAAGATGGCTTCAGGTGTGCCATACTTTTGTCATAAGTAAGGCTGTTAGCACTCTAGTTGTTCTTTAGAACACTCTGGGAAGCTGCAGTAGAACACAAAGGAATCAACTGACAGTCTCTGCCCTTGTTGGATGTACATGTTTTACTGAGAATGTCAGACTTCATTCTCACATGACTGAGAAAGATAATGTGAATTTACAGAAAATATGCTCTCATTTTAGCTTCTGGAGCACCTTCCAAAACTCTATGGGACAAGCATGTGAAAATAGTTTTCTCTCAAACATGATTCATGATATCCCTGCAGAAGGTTTTTCACAGGGTAAAATCACCTTAGAACACACCACAATTCCTGAAATTAGTATGGTACCATCAACAAATGAATTTTAATGTAACTAAAGTCTGTTATCACCCTTTATAGTTCTCCTTTTGGTAACCCTCAAAATCTTTGATTCATTACAATGCATTTTAATGGGGTACTATCATTTATATTGGTCCCAAGATGGCTGCCAGCAATTCCAGGATGAAGTGCTGACAGCCAATCAGATCTCACGATGACATGTGTGGTTAGGCTCCGCCCAGATATATATGTGATTTTACTTTTGATTTTCTCAGGAACTACTGAACGGATTTACACCATTTAAGCAAAAGGCACAACACTGAACCAAGGGCTACCTCTTTGCCAAATTTGGTGTCATTCCGTTCAGCAGTTCGGGCTGTAGCTGCGACTAAAGGTTCCTATGGAAAAATGAATGGGGAAAACACGTTTTGGGACCCCCCTTTTTTCTCGGGCCCCGCTTGACGAATCACCCCGAGACTTTCAGGATAGGAGCGGACCGGAGCGCCCCAACAAGTTGGAAACTTTCGCGAAGATTCGTCAACCGGCGCCAACGTTATTTCAAATAGAATGTTGCGGATTTCCTATGGAAAATAGGTCCTAACTATAACTATCTACTGGCGACCGCCAGTAGATAATATATATATATATATATATATATCCACACCAGTAGTTGAGTAGACCACCATAAACGAGTGCACTCACAGGAATTTATAAAGCAAAGTGCTTTAATGTGCGAGCCCCACACAGCACTGACAGACACGTTTCGGCACAACGCCTTCTTCAATGTCAGTTGAAAACAATAAACACAACAAATATAAAGCAAAAAATACGTAGCATAAATTCATCAAAACTAAGTAAGGCCACAATATACGTCTGACTTCCAAATGTTTGCGGTGGCCATCTTAGAACATGCAAATAGCATAGTACATGTGTTAATCAAAATAACAAACAAGCATTTGCAATGCAATAGGTCTCGCATTTGTTGGAGTTAGAGCTATTGGCATTGTAAATGGCAATGTTTTTTATTTATGTTTTGTTAGTTTGCAGTGGAGTGATTATTGAAAGACTGAACCTAAAAGGGACAAGAGCACTCCTTTTGTTTGAGTTTTATGATGGCTGGGTTCTATTGGCCAAACACCTTGCTGTCAATGCCATTGAAGCATGTTGTCACTTTACAAGTGCTTAAAATGCAAACTATGATTTGGAGTCACATTTTGACTTTGTTGAACCGCTGTATGCAAGAGATATGCATTCACTGTAAGGATGTAAGAAATATCAGAAGGAGTAATTAAACTAATAACTATTTATATAGCACTTACTACTTTATTTATTTTTAGTTTCTTGCTGTTCATGCCATCAGTGTTGGCTACAAGGTGCCGGAGTCTCACATCATTCGAACTGGTGGGCATTATAATGTTAAAAGTGCTTGACCTGGAGAACCACAAAGACAGAATTTAGAAGTAATGCAGTTGTTTGGGTTGTCTGTACTAACGAAAGGATTTCTGTGATAAAAGCAGTGACCCATTGAGCTAGTATATAAAACACAAATTTGTGATCTCCATGTTGCAGGTTGTGCTTTGCAGCATGTGCATTAGCACTGTATGCTACTTTGACGAGTCAAAAGCAGACAAGACATCCAACAACTGCAGCAAGTGCATTAAGAACCCGAATTTTTAAATCCACAGACTTCGAAGTGGGGTGTGGAGGGATGAGCGGGTTATTCCAAGCAGGAAAAACACATAATACATTTCTGTGACAGCACAGGGACTGAGAAGTAGGAGACCACAGAAGTGACCCAGAGTGTTAATGTTAATGTTAAAAATAATTTATAAAGCGCACGTACACCAGGAGGCTTCATGGCGCTATAAGAGGCTCCAAGTGCTATCCGGTAGAACATCAATCATAGGCCTGTTCAAAAAGCCATGTTTTGAGAGACTTCCTAAACTGCAGGAGGTTAGTGCAAGACCGTATTTCCAGCGGAAAAGAATTCCACAGTTTAGGGGCAAGAATCGCAAATCTGCGGCCTCCTTGACGCACCCGCTTGAATGTCGGAATGATAAGGAGTGAGAGATGGGCAGAACGTAGGTTACGTAAGGGGGTATGTTTAGAAATCAGGCTGTTGATGAAAACAGGACTATTGCCATGCAAAGATTTAAAAATAAGGCAGCCTGTTTTAAAGGCACAGCGCTGGGCGATAGGGAGCCAGTGCAGTTTCTTCAGCAAGGGAGTTGCTGATTGCCATTTAGGTTGTTGGAAAATCAGTCGGGCTGCTTGTAAACTCTGCCATCAGGCACGAGGACAAATCCATAGACTGAGAATGGGAAAGAAGAAGTGAAAATCCTGTTAGTGCTGAGAGCTGTCTGAGCTGGGGGTGGATTTGCAGAGTAGGGATTCAAAACCGGTGTACTGTACTGTATAAAATGGCAGATTTGATTCATTCTGGGCATGTCGAAATATGTATGCTTTGAATCAGGTAGAGATCGATGTGGTCCCCATGCGTTTGTGTAGTGGGAAACGTTATCCCCAGATTTTCCCGTTGTTAAACACTTTTTTTTGTAGTTTTTTTTATTGCGAGACCTATTGCATTGGAAATGCTTGTTGCTGCAGAGCTGTCAGACAAAGTGCCAGCGGCCAGGCATAGCTAATTAACTTTCAAGTAGCGAGCTGCTAAAAAGTCCTTATTTTTACACAGAACCATAAAACGGGAAACGTCTCCCTCTAAATGCTGCAAGTTACCCTCTGTGCAGCACACACGCCCCTGTTGAGCTTGCACTATAAAATACTGAAATCCCAAACGTAAAATCTTTTCAGCTTCCTTCCCCCCCCCCCTGTGGTGTTGCGGTCTAGTGCTCAACACCCACGTGACCTGCGCCATGCCTGATGGGAACTCCAGGAGGCGGTGCAGAAGGTAGGGGACAGTGCGATGCATGCACGCCAGCTCTCCCTCTGAATAAAGGAGTTTATACCCAATCTCCTGTGGCCGTGCCATCTCTTCCCCGGGGCACTTAAATACAACCCCACAGACTGGCGACGAGTTTCCAAGGACCCCGTGGACACAGCTGAACCGAGCACCGCGTCATCCACAGTACGCAGCGCGGCCTCCAACACCCACGGCGCTCAGAGGGAGGGCGGCGCTCAACGGGCATCCGCCCTGAGGCAGCGCTACCACGAAGCTCAGGTACTCGCACAGCGCGAGTGAGGCCCCGCGCTTTCTCACGCGCCTACCGCCAACCACACGCTCGCTTTGCCATAGCGGTAAATTCTTGAAGCGGCAGGCCTCCACGTACCAGGAACGTGCACAGCACATGTGCTCCAGCAACGCCTACCTGCCACAGCGAGCGTCGGGCCTTTGACTGCTGCGGTGCCTCTGATCAAAGGCACCTCTACTGCCTCCCAGCCACCATTCCCCACAGCGGGCAAAGCACCCTGCTCTACAGTGCCACGCTCACTGCACTTGGGCCAAGCAGCTTCCTCTCGCCCATTAAGCTCACTGGATAAGACGACGTCAAGGTGTCCCCACGCTACCAGCGGGACCGGGAATTCCAACCTGCCGTCCAGCACTGCCGAAGTGAGCCTCACCAGGTGCACCTACAGGTGCCGACACCACAGCCTGCCACCTTCAGCCGAGCACTCCACCGATAACCCTCCCACGGGGACACACATCAGTCCTGCAAGATGTGCACCCAGACCTTCTCATTGACCAACCCCGTGCCGTTCCTCCCTAAGCCAGGCGAACCAGCCATGAAGTGGGCGGACTGGAAGGGATACTTTCTTAACTACCTATCGGCCCTAGAAGATGAAGGGGAAGAAGCATTCTCCAGCAAATGCAGGAAGAAGATACTCCTTCACAATCTCGGACCGGAGGGTCTACGAGTGTATGAGAACATGGTCAAGAAGCCAAGAGCAGCCACAGACGAAGACGTTTTCCAACACGCGCTCGACGACTTAGATGGTCACTACCAACCGGTCATTTGCATAGCCATAGATAGATACAATTTTTTCCAACGCAAACAAAACAACACAGAGACGGTGGAAGACTATGTCGCAGCACTCAAGAAATTGGCGGTAAACTGCAAGTTCGGGCATCTGCACGACGACCTGGTGCGGGACCAGATAATAATGCACACGCTCAACACCAATGTGCAGGAGAAGCTGTGGGTGAGCGGGGACGCTCCCCTCCACGAAATCATCGTGATCGTCAAGAAGGCTGAACTCTCCAAAAGATGCGCCGCGGCTGCAAAAAAAGAGGACACAAAACCGACGGTGTGCAAGATAAGCGACAAAGACACTCCCAGAGACAAACCAGGCCCCTCCACAGGACACAAGTCTGGCCGACGACCCGCGAAACCTCGACAGGAACCCCCCGGCCTTCCCACGACTCGAAAAGCTCCTGCTACAGATGCGGCAGCCAGACGCATATGGCCAACGACAAACGATGCCCTACCTTCCACGTCAAGTGCTCCTTTTGCGGTGTGACAGGACATTTCGGCAAAGTCTGCAGGCGGAGACCTCGCAGCAGCGCAGTTAAGTGTGTCATGTATGACTCGGAGCCCGACGCGAAAGAAGGTGAAGAGGACGAAGATAGCATCTTGTGCATAGAGGACCTGGTGCTAGGCATCGACTGCAACTCCAGGAGGAAACCGTCCTGTCTCCTGTCCATAGGAGGGATCCAGATATCCATGGTGGCAGACTCAGGGTCCCCATTCACAATCATAAAAAAGCACATATGGGACAGGGATTTTGCCAGCACCTTAGGGCACCACCTACACCCTACAGACGTACATCCGGTCACTTTCACTGGTGAAAAGATTCCCATGGTGGGGTTCCGACAACTACACTTCGAGTTCAAGGGGCGGGAGACCACAGGCAAGCTGTACGTAGCAGAAAGGGACCCTCTGTCCTCGGGTGGATCGACCAAGGAGCACTGGGCATCCAGCTCAACCCCGGCGGAGAAACGCAAGTACTAATGACAAGCAAAAACCCCAGCCCCAACGTGGACAAACTTCGCGAAGAATTCCCCAACGTCTTTGGTGGGACCATTGGACAATTGTCTAAGTTCACCCACAAAATCCAGCTTAAGGACGGGGCGGTCCCCGTCAGTCAGAAGGTGCGGAACATCCCCTTCAACTGCAGGGAAGCGGTGCAACTCGAATTACAACGCCTGGAGGACAACGGAGTCATTGAACCCATCGAAAGCGCCGAGTGGCTGGCGCCCTTGGTAGTGGCACGCAAACCAAATGGAAAAGTGCGTCTTTGCATTGACCTTCGAGAACTAAACAAAAACATACTAGTCGACAAGTTCCTGCTACCACGCATCAACGACATGCTAGCTCAAACGAGCGGAATCAAGTGGTTTTCCACCATAGATCTCACCGCCGCATACCACCAGATCTTACTCCACCCATCGTCTAGAAAGCTGACCTCATTCATCACCCCATTCGGCTGCTACCGATTCCGGCACCTACCCTTCGGACTGGCGTCCGCAGCATCGGTATTCCAAAAACTAATGTATAAACTGTTCAAAGACTGCCGCGATGTCCTATACTTTCAGGATGACATCCTAGTAATGGGGAGAACCAAGCCAGAACACGATGAGAAACTTCGAACAGTCCTGCACACCCTTTCCACCAACGGCCTCACCGCTGAACTGGAAAAATGCAGATTCGGCCTGCGCAACGTCACATACCTGGGGCATAAAATCGGTGAAAATGGGATTTCCCCGAAGAAAGCCAACGTCGAAGCCATCAGATCGGCGCCCAAACCAAGTTCTAAAGACGAAGTCCGATCGTTCCTCGGATTGGCGGAATTCTATAGCAAGTTTGTCAAGAACTTTGCAACCAAGACACACAACTTGCGCCAGCTGCTAAAGGAGAAGTCCATGTTCCACTGGTCGGCAGAATCAGATGCAAAATTCGAGACTATCAAAAACGACATCTGCAAAGCCATTCCACTTCAAGGGGTCGACAGCTCAGCCTCCAGCATCCTGACAACAGACGCCAGCGAGAAGGGATTGGGAGCAGTTCTGTCGCAACGCGCCACGGACGGCACGGAAGTCACCATCGGCTTCGCGTCCCGCTCCCAACGAAGAGAAGTTTAGCGTCATAGAAAAAGAGATGCTGGCTGCCATCTGGGCCATGGAGAAATTCCGACAATACCTCTGGGGCTCCAAGTTCACGCTCTGCACGGACCACAAGCCGCTGATCAAACTCCTCACGTTCAGCGGGAATGCCAAAGCCACCCCACGCATTGCCAAAATGACACTCCGGCTCCTGGACTTCATCTACGACGTGGAATTCCTGCCAGGCCACAAGAACAAAGTAGCCGATTTTCTCAGCCGTTCGGCCGCAATGGAGGACGCTCCACTATCCGACCGTTGGGATGAGTACCAAGTGGCGCTCACTGCAGATCAAGAGACCACCATTGGGGCGCAAGACTGGAAGACAGCCTACGAACAGGACCCGGTTCTCTCCAAAGTGAAGACCTTCATCACTCAGGGCTGGCCCGAGAAGAAACACATGAAGGGCAATCTCAGGAAGTACTGGGAGGTGCGCGAGGAGTTATCCCTCAGCGACGACGCCACGTTCCTCCTCAGAGGGGACAAGGTCGTTCCCCCGAAGGACGTGCTGGACCGCCTCCTCACCATACTGCACGAAGGCCATCTAGGCATCGTCAAATCCAAACTCAGAGTGAAACAGTCGTACTGGTGGCCGGCAGTTGACACCTCAGTGGAAAGATTCGTGCGCGCTTGCCAACACTGCGCAAATGCTGACAAAGCACACACAATGCTGAGACCCCCGATGGGGGAATTCAATGCGCCCTCAAACCCATGGGAAGAATTGTCAGTGGACATCCTGGGCCCCATCCTGGACTCGTGGGGAGTACCCAAATACGTGATAGTCCTCGTCGACAGATACTCTAAATGGCCAGACGTGGAAATCTGCGAAAAAGTTGACACCGATGCCATCATCACCTTCTTGACAAACACATTCTTGAGGGAAGGAATTCCAAGAGTCCTCACCAGCGACAATGGCCCCCAGTTCACCTCGGAAAAGTGGATAGCATTCCTTCGGAGAAACGGCATCCGGAACAAACACACGCCAGTGTATCACCCGGCAGGCAATGGCCAAGCAGAACGGTTCAATCGTGTCCTCATGGGCTCGGTCCAGGCAGCCATCAGCGCGGGCAAGAACTGGGAGACGGAAATCAGAAACACAGTGTGGGCCTATCGCATCACTCCCACCCTCACTGGGTACAGCCCGTTCCGGATCTTGAGAGGCAGGGAGCCGTTCACAAGGGACAACCTGACGTGGATGGACTTGAAACTTCAAAGCCGCTGGTCACCTGCAGTGGTTAGAAGCAACATACAGAAAGCCCAAAAGATATACAAGGACAATTATGACAGGACGCACGGAGTGCGAGCGGTCTCCTTAGCCCGAGGGGACTGGGTAAGAGTGAAACTGGGCCACTTCGGCAAGAAAGGGGACAGCAAATTCAGCCCACCCCTACAAGTCCAAGAACTGTATTCCCGCTCAGCACTTCTAAGCGACGGCAAAGTATGGTCACACAGCAGGATGGCGAAGTGCAACAAGGTCCTACAGTGGCAGGCTAATGGACCCCCCTCCACGGCACGCTCTCAGGGGACGACGGTGGATCTGGACGACGACGTAGCTACCAACAGCTCTCAGTCTGGATGCCCGAAAGGGGGGATAGGGGGCAGCACCGAGTCCGCAGGAGAAAGAAACAAGACCGTTTCAGCACAGCACACACCTCCCCAAGCGCCTGATCACACGGACATACCAGAGATAAGGCGAGGGGCATCCACCTCACACGACGACTGCCAGGAAAGAGAAACACACGAGGAACAGGCCTCCTACACACACACCCGCACAGGTAGAAGAGTGGTGCGACCAAGAAGATACAATGACTTTACCACATAGAGCTCCAGGGAGCCTACACCATCTCCACCCTGAGCTGACTACGCAGACACCCGGGACTCCTCCGGTGAGGGGTCACCACGCAGAGACTATGCGCAGAAGTGCTCTCACGCACAACCCACCGTTGATGCAGTTTATGTAGTTGGAACTCTTGTTCTTATGCCTTTTTGCATTGTTAATAAAGGGGGGAGATATGTGGTGTTGCGGTCTAGTGCTCAACACCCACGTGACCTGCGCCATGCCTGATGGGAACTCCAGGAGGCGGTGCAGAAGGTAGGGAACAGTGCGATGCATGCACGCCAGCTCTCCCTCTGAATAAAGGAGTTTATACCCAATCTCCTGTGGAGGGTGTCATCTCTTCCCCGGGGCGCTTAAATACAACCCCCCCCCCTTATCTGTGTGCTTTTGGTTTAGTCCATTATTATGGTCATAAGGGAAAAGGTCAGTCTGCTGATGCGCTGCTTAGGTCAATAAGGCACATTTTCAGTGTTTAAAAAAAATACAAGTTAAATTGTGGATGTTTTTGGGGCTGTTAAGGCGATTGTCAGAGAAGGATGGGGGAGGTATATTATTGTAGGCTTGTGGGTGGGTGACTGTGGGAGATGGAGAGTGTGTTATCATGGTACGTGCTGCTCTGCTTCACTGGTCTGGGGAAGGAAGTTTCGCCCACGCTGACAACTGATGTTTGTTGGCACTGGCAGACAAGTGCAAATGTTGTCTTTTAAAGCAAGAAACGTGAGTTTTACCATTGTAGCCCATGGGCAGCTCACTGCCGTTTGCACTCATCTATTTGCTTTTTTTTAATTGTGTTGCAGCTTTTGTGGCACGCATTATATTTTTAATGCCTTGTTCCATTGATCAGTTAGCTCGTTCAGTGAGGGCAGAGTGAGGCTTGGACAGTGAGCGTTACAGCTTAACACAAAGCCTGCAATCTGCCCTCCTGACAGACTGCTGGCTTTGTGCATGCCACAATGCGTGCCAAAGAAAGTAGAAATAGTCCCCAAATCACAGTGCTTGCAGAGGAGGGACACTAATTAAGTTTAATTAATTGGTAGTTGAGCGGTGCTCTATACAAGCCACAGGAAGTGGCGCATCGCGACTTCTGCCGAATTAAAAGGCAACAAAGGAGAGTGAGTGTGCTCTTAACCAATTGTGAGTGTGGGTGGGCTAAAAGCCCCTGGTGAGTTTTTCTGTAAAATACAATAAATCGTCGCCATAGCGACAGCGCATGCGCGCTGCCTGCAGGCTCGACCTAAAAAGGGACAAGAGCGGAAACCATCAACAACGGGGATTCTCATAGGAATATCATATTGTAATTCATATTGCACCTAATGAATACCCCGTTGGTTCATTATGATTATAGTATTCACATGATACATATTCAGCTTGTCCTACAATGACGCCCTGAATTGGCGATCAACAAAACACATGACATAATAAGGGAAAGGAATCAATGTAAAGGAATGGGTTAATCAATGCTCATATATTAAACATCCCAACATGAGTCCAATGTTATTGACCTGAATGGGCAGTTATATTTATAAGATTTCTCACCATGGAGCATCATCTAGACAGAGCGGAAAAGCAGCTAAAAAAGGGGAGACTAAAAGAGGGTTCAAAAAGCCAGTGTGATTCAAGGTCGTCGGTTCTACCCTAAATTTCATGAAGTTATTATAAATGGACCCATAATTCCTCTTCATTATTAAGGCCTAAAGGGATCTTCGTTTGGAGGTCGATAATATATTTTGACACCAACACTCTCAATCTTTTGACCCTGTCTCCCCCTCTTTCATCTTTCGGGACCTGATCCACGCAGAAAAATCTAAGAAGGTCACGATTACTGTTATGGAAGGTTTCAAAATGACGTGCCACAGGGTAACTAGAATTCTTTTTAGTAATGGGCCTCATGTGCTCTAAAATTCTCCTTTTGGCCGGATGGATCGTACTACCAATGTAGCGTTTGTGGCAAGGACACTCCAAGCAGTATACAGTGAACTCTGAATTACAGTTCAACAATTTGTTTATTCTATTAACTTTTTTGGAGCCCTGTCCTTCCACACTAAAGTTGGTAACTTTACTACTATATTTACAAGCCTTGCACTTCATGCAGGGGAAAAACCCGGTAATACTCTCAACCTTTTGAGGGGTAGTTCGAAGATGACTGTGTACAATGTGATCACGTATCGACATACTCCTTCTGTATGTAATCAATGGTTGAGCACTGATAACCCTTCCTAATGCATTATCTGTTTGTAGGATGTGCCAGTTCTTTTTGAAAATCCGTACCACGTGTTGAGATTTCTCACTGTACTCCGTAATCATCCTCACAGGTTCCCCTGTACTCCCAAGTTTATAATCTGTAGCACGATTAGTTACTAAAAGTTCTGGTCTCTTCACACTCTGTACCCTTTTCACTGCCTCATTGAGAATACTAGAGGAATATCCCCGTAGGTAGTTATAGTTAGGACGAAAGTTTTCATAGGAAAAGTGTTTTTTGTTTTGCCAATAACTTTGGTGCCGCTTGACGAATCTTCACAAAATTTTCACAAAACTTCCCCTTTTTGGTTCAGCTGCTGTGCTGCAAGTTTTGGGGTGATCCGTCAAGCGGGGGCCAAGTAAAAAGGGGGTTCCCAATGTTTTCCCCATGTTTTCCCCATGTTATGTCTACGGGGATTTTTAATTTTGGAACATGACTACAGCCCAAACCGCTGATCGGAATTACATCAAATTTGGCAGATAGCTAGATGTTTGTCTAGAATGTCTGTTTTTTGTGATTTGGTGCAAATCTGTTCAGTAGTTTCAGAGCTATTTATGTTTAAAAAATATAGATATCTGGAGACACGAGTCCTTGCAGTGGACTCGCGGATCTTACTAAAATTTGACTGGCTGCCAACACTTCAAAAAGAAAGTGTCGGCAGCCATCTTGGGACTCAGTTGAACAGAGTCACTGAATAAAAGGTGAAAAAAAAGAAAAGGGGGAAGGGTAGAAACACCCTGACTCTCTAGGCCTCTTGGGGGAGGTCCCACTGGGACCCCGCAGGGCCAAAAAAGCATTTTTCTTTTTAAAAAATCAGTGGGATCCACGGATCCTACCAAAAAAAATGAAGTGCGGGATCCTGGGTGGGGCAGGTCCCGGGGGCATTATGCAAATATAAAAGGGGGCACGCGGGCCTCCCCTCCTGGGGCTTACTAATGCCCCAGGGACCACCACCTCCCCAGCTCTTCTTTCTAAAACAAAATGCGGGGAAGGCCCTTATGGGACCAGGGCACCCACAATAGAGGCTGGACCCTGGGGGTCCCCGTGGCCGAAAGTGGCCTGGGAGGGGGGCAGCTTGGCCCCCCTCCCTTTAAATTATAAGAAAAGAAAAGAAATAGAAAAGGCCGGGCCCCAGGGGATGGGTAATGGGGCTAAAATCGGCCCAGAGAGGGAGGGGTGCATGGCCCGTCCCCTTTTCAAAATAGGCCTGGCCCCGGGGCAAAAATTGGCCCAGGGAAAGGGGACCAGCCGCCCACCCTCCCAGAATAAAGTGAAAAATTAAAATAAAAAGACCAGAAAGTTGCCAGAGGCCCCACCCTCTTTCTCCACCACTCTGCAAACGCACCTCCTGGCGCACTGCCGGTTTGGGGATTAAGTCCCCTTGGGTCCAGAGGGTCCTTGGTGGCCAACAAGCCCTCCTGTTACCTCCAGTATGCCCCACACAGTCTGATTGCTGAGAGGACTTCAGAGGCAATGCCCCCTTTTTCCTCCACTCTGCAAATGCGCCTTCTGGTGCCCTGCTGATTGGGGCATGAAGTCCCCTTAGCTCCAGAGGGTCCGTGGGGGCCAGCAAGCCCTCCTGTTACCTCCAGTAAGTCCCACAAAGCCTGAAATGCTGAGAGGACTTCGGAGAGCACACCCCCGTTCTTCACCACTCTGCAAACGAGCCTCCTGGTGCACTGCTGGCTGGGGGATGAAGTCCTCTTGGTTCCAGAGGGTACTTGGGGGCCAACTGCCCCTCCTGTTACCTCCAGTAAGTCCCACAGAGCACGATTGGTGTAAGGACTTCGGCGGCTATGCCCCCTTTCTCTACCACTCTGCAAACACACCTCCTGGTGCACTACTGCTTGGGGGATGAAGTCCACTTGGCTGCTGAGGGACCTTGGGGGCCAAGAAGCCCTTCTGTTACCTTCAGTAAGTCCCTTACAGAGGGATTCCTGAGAGCTGGTCAGAGGTACCGCCCCCCTTTCTCCACCACTCTGCAAACATGACTACTAGTTAAACAACCGTAGAAATTCACTGAAAAAAACAAAGGTTACAGGAACATTATAGTTAGGAAATATAATTTAAAAAAACCTTAACAATTCACTGAGGTCCCCGGGCCGTATATGGCCCGTGAAGAGGCCACACGACCCCTCTCCCAGCTTAAAATTTTTAATTTGGCCCTAGGAAGGTGGTGATACCTGGGGCCTGGAGGGGTCCGTACGACCCCCACATACATTTTTAAATAAAAGCCCCAGGGAGGTGGAGGTCCCTGGGGCACGGGGGTCAGCAAGGCCCCCTGATTTCCTTCTAGTTTGCCCCGGGGAGGTGGTGATACCTGTGGCCTGCAGGGGTCCATGTGACCCCCACATAATTATTAAAATAAAAGGCCCGGGGAGGAGGTGGTCCCGGTGGGGGGGCTCCGCGTGGCCCCCCGTAATACAGACATAAGCCCTGGGGAGGTGGTGGTTCCCGGGGAATAGAAATGCACATGGAGGGGGGCCCTGTGCACCCCCTCCTTTAATTAAAAATATATGGACATGACCCCTGGACCTGGCCCACCCAGGGGCTTTTTTCTAAAGAAGCGTGGGAGTCCGTGCTTGTTCTTTTTTTCATTTTTGCCTCGAATTCGCAAATTTTGTAAATTCGCGGCAAACATTAAAAAAACGTTTTTTTTGCCCTGCCAGGTCCCTCTGGGACCCCAAGACCAAGGCTTGTGGGGTCAGGGTATTCCTACCCTGCCTCCTTTTGTTTTTTTATGACTCGGCTGAAACAGATTCCCAAGATGGCTGCCAACATTTCCTGGTTGAAGCGTTGGCAGCCAATCAGAGCTCTGCAGTTCTCTGCATGAGCTTATTATTTACAAATTAGCTGCAATTGCAGATATCCTAATTTGAATTTCCTTACATTTCTTAAACACTACTGAACAGATTTACACCAAATAAGTGAAAGCATGATCTGTGTAACCAAATCTACCTTTCTGATAGATTCTGCGTAATTCCACCCAGCTGTTCGGACTGTAGTTGTGTTCAAAGTTCCTACGGGAATTAACATGGTAAACTCACTATTTTGACCCCCTCTTTTTCTCGGCCCGCTCAAAGGATCACCCCGAAACTTTCCATGTGCAACAAAAATCACAGGCACACTTTTTTGCGAAATTTTCGTGAAGATTTGTCAACCGGCGCCAAAGATATAGGCAAGTCAAAAAACGCTTTTCCTATGGAAACGTGGTCCTAACTATAACTACATACTGGCGACCACCAGTAGGTAATACGCAAACTATATATATATATATATATATATATATATATATATATATATATATATATATATATATATATATATATATATATATATATATATACATATATATACATATATATATATTAACAAGGGTTTCGCTCATCCGGCATATACTTGCTATTGCGTTTTAATGATTTGTGTGGTAAAGGCAATGCATGGTAAAGGAATTGCGTTGTAATGACATTCGTTGTAATGTCATACAAACGTGCCACATACTTAAGTAGCCCCTTAAACATGTCTCAGGCCTGCCATTGCAACCTGTATGTGCAGTTTTAACTGACATTTTGACCTGGCAAAATAAACCATTTGACAGGCCTTAATCTTCCTTTTTAATAAATATAAGTTACCTCTAGGTTAGGCTCTAAACAGCATATAGTGCAGGGTGCTGTGTACTTAAAAATGTGGCCAAATATTTTACGTTTTACATGTCCTGGTAGTGAAAAACTCTTAAATTCATTTTTCACTGCTGCATGGCATATCCCTCCCATAGGATAACATTGAGTTACCTTATTTCATTTATGAAGTGATAACTTTCAATTGGGAGCAGTTAGAAATGCCAAGTTTGGTCTTTAAAGAATTGTACTTCAAAACCCTCTTTAATGGTAAAGTTGGATTTTAAGTCACAATTCATTAAATGCCTCTTTTAGAAGGTTGGCATTTTCTTGTCCTAACCATTTGCTCCCCACAGCCTGTATCCTGGGTCACTTGAACAGGTGTAGCTGCAGTTGGTATTTGTGTATTGCTCCCAGACAGTGAGACAAAGGGGGGGGGGTTAGAGTTGGCAGGATGGGGCATCTATGACTTGATGGGGTGCAGCTATCACAAACCACACGCATATAACAAATGATCTGCCTCACCTCACTCACAAAGGGTTTGATACTAGTCTTTTGTGTCCCCAGCCAAGCTGGGGCCAGGACAGGGAGACAGGAAATTCCAAACACCTCTGGGGGTGGAAACATCCAGATCCTTCTCCTACTTCAGAATTGGCACCAGTTATAAATATTAAACCTACAGACCCAACTCTTCAGTACACCTCTGGACCTGTTGAAGTCTTTGAAGGACTGCTAAGCTGCTCTGCTGCCAGAAGGACTGCTACTCTGCTACCCTGCTACATGAGTGAAAAGGAGTGGACCTGCATCTTGAATAGCAGGCTACCAAAGTGACTTCAAGTGCTAGTTGGCTGGCCTCCAGATCAGAACCTCAGGGACAGAAAAAGCTCCACCCACTTTGAACCCAGCACCTGGACTCTGCCTGGTCCTACCCCTCCAATCGATGCCACTCCAGTCCTGGACCCTTGGAAGTGGGCCTCAAAGTTCTGTGTCAGCCCAGCTGTGGTCCCTTGTGCAGAACTGACACAGCACGGTGCATCTCCTTGCAACTCTGCATCTGACCTGCCGCTGCGTGACGCATCACTGATACAGGACCACACAGCTCTTCGGAACCACCGCTATGCAAAACCTCCTCGGCACTGGACCTCGCATCGCAGCCTGCAGCTTCTCAGAACCACCGCTGCGTAACTCATTCTCAACACAGAACCTCGTATTTCAACCCCACAGATCCACTGACTCACCCTTGTGTGATGCATCTCGATGCAGGTGCTCCCATCACCCTCCCCCCAGCCCATCGAACTGCTGTTGCATAACGCATCATCTTTTCTGGATCTCACAATGCCCCACAACCAAGATTTAAGGTCCTTTGTTCAGCGGGCCTAGCTTGGTCCTTGTATCTGGTCCGTGCTCAAACGAGGTTGGCCTGAACTTCTGGCGCTGGGAGGCCCATGGGTAGCTATGCACTATACAAATATTGCAGAATAGAATAGATAACACAGTTGGTGCTTTGTGCTTTTAGGCACTATTTCCACTTAAATCTTTAAAATTGCATATCTCCAGTGGATCTTGGTCATTTTTTATTAAAAAATCTTTTATATTTTACTCAGTTTTTTTAATTGGTGTGGGGTTTTTCTTGGTGTTGTGTTTTCTCTTTATTACTGCTTTAAGTGCTACATAAAGTCTTTGCACATTGCCTCTAAGTTAAGCCTTACTGCTTTTGTGCCAAGCTACCAGAGAGTTGAGCACACGTTAATTTGGGGTTTGCCTGTGTTTCATCCTGGCAAGTAGTGTGGTAGCGGTTTGAGTAGGGTTTCGCATCCCTCAACTAATAACCCAGTTTCCTACAGGGTCCACACCTCCCTGTTCTGAAGCATGTCTGCTATATCATAATCTATGTCTGTTCTTCCTAACCTAGTATCTGAGCCTGCATCTCCCTACCCCCGAGACTACATCTGTTTCTCTCTGGCCCTCGTCAATGTTTCCTTGTCCCAGTAAATGGGTCCATGTCTCACTGTCCCATAGTCTGAGTCAGTGTCGCCCAATCCCAGGATCTGGATGTATGCCTCTCTGTCCCAGAGTCTGGGTATGTGGCTCCCTGTCTGGGTCTTTGCCTTTCACTCCCAGAGTCATCTCGGGCATTGCTCTGAGGTGTGACGGAATCCCTGTCTGATTCTTTGCCCGCTCCTCTTCTCTACTACATTTTACTGTTGGTCCCACTCAAGGACCAACCCCGGAGACATCTGTTTCATCCAGACACACCTAATTCGGAAGGAAAAGATACTTTAATAAAGCAGAATACTGAAAGAGGGCTGGCAGAACTGGATGGGCCACTGAAAGCAAATAATACTTTTGCCTGTTAAATAGTTTAATTTAACATATCCAGTTTTGTTGTATTTCACAAGCAGGCAAGAAATTGGTGCTTACACAAAATGGGTTACAGGTAGAGAAGGGGTAGCACAATTCATAGAAATCAAACTGCCTTACCTGTTGCACATTTTTTACTTGTAGTACTGGTTGCAAACTTGTACTACTACGGTTTTGGTTTGCATTTTTATCCTAGCTGTACTCTATTTTCATTACCTTATGGCTGCCACTAGTATGATTCAACCTGTGCTATTCTTGAATGACATGGGAAAACCCATTATACCGTATCCAAACAATGGGTGAGGCTCTTTGAGTCTTTTCTCATAGCTATAGGAGAGGAAAGATTCTCTCTGAGAAAACAACACATCCTCCTTCCGAACCTTGGTGTTGAAGGGAGAATAATTTACAAGGATCTCCAGGATCTTAAGGAAGAAGGGTGTGGAGAACAAGTAGGTCTTTTCCATTCTACATTAAATAAACTGAGAGATTGCTTTAGTGATAAGATTAATGTTGTCTTGGAGAGGCACATATTATTTAAGAGAGTTCAGAGCAAAGGTGAGCAGGTGGTGAGTAATATTGCAGCTCTTAGAGGGTTTTCTAATATGCATGACTTATCTATTTGACGCTCTGATAAGAGACTGACTGATGCACCAGTAATTTGAAAATACAACAAAAACTCCTTGCAAGTAATCCTGATCTGAAAACTGCTATTAAAAGTGGTGAAAGCATAGCAGCATACAGTGGAATGTGTGAAGGAGAAGAAAGGATCCAGTGATCCACCAGTGTGCGAGTTGACGTTGAAGTCTAATACCACAGAAGTTGACAAAATATCAGATACTCATAGTGGGAAGAGCAAGAGTATAGACCAGGGGTCTCCAACCTTTTCAGTAGTAAGAGCTACTTGTGTTCAGCGAAAATCATTCGAGCTAATAATATTATTAGTGCCATACACAGCAGACAAGATTATATTAGTGGCCACCCTCTGCAAGATTACCAGCTGTGATCACCTCAGAACAGGATTACCAGTAATAATGTAATAAAAGGCTTTGTCTCTTTTGAATGTCTCTACAAGGTTAATACATAACGGCCACATCTGCAATGCCCCTGGCACCAGGGTAGTAATACCAAGGTAATATTATTAGTAATGAATCTCCCTATGCTGCATGATTATCATTTATCAGTTTTAAATATTTTGGGGAAATTATTGCCTTTGAAAATACACACATTTTCATCTCGAATACTCACTTTTCAGTTTTGGTATATGTATGTTAATTCAACCAAGAAAAAACTTCTAATTTCGTAGGCTGGGCTGCACGAAGAAGAGCTACTCACAGGTAGCTGGAGAGCTACCAGTAGCTCGCAAGCTACTTGTTGCAGAAGTCTGGTATAGACCATAATAAACTTAAGTGCTACAGGTGTGGTAATCTCAATCTCATGGCCAACTCCACTTCTTACCCTGCACGAAATGGGGCATGCAGAAAGTGTTGTAAAAGAGGGCACTAAGCCACAGAGTTTTAAATTCACCTTCATGGGAAATTTACCTTGCTGATCATAAGGTTAAAGTTTTGGCAGATTCATGCTCATCGTTCACATTGATTGATTACAATGTTTTCAAGGACACATTTGGCTTAACCGAGTATGATCTTACAGCTGCTGACATACATCTAGGAGGGTACAATAAAGACCCCATTCCTTTCATAGGTATGACCACCAAGAACATCTCTTTAAGCTTGACTTTACACGACGAAGACGATCAAAACACAGGAACTTATCATGGTCCGCATGTAAAGAACTAAATTGAGTTTACTAACTATTGCAATGCAGCTGTAATAACATAATGAGAATTCGTATAGTGCAGTTGGAAAGCCTCCCTTTTTGTTGACTGACAGTACATACTATACGTAACTGCTACGTTGATACTATCGGAATTTGGAGTTTATCTGACTCTTTAGAACACCCAAGACTGGTACTTAGAAGCTCTTGGGATGTTATTCCTCCTTTTCCAAACCATACACTTCGTTTTTCACTTGGTGCAACAAGGAGACATTAGTTTGAAGCCTTGAAAAAGTCACATCAGTGAAGAAACACGTATCGGCTGTGGTCTGTCATCGAACACTGCTGCCAATAATTGGACTTGGAAATTACACCATTATATTGTGAGGTTTCTTGGTATTTTTAACAACTTTTTTAACAACATTGAATTAAATGTATTATGTCTATATTTGAACTGACAGCTGTTAAGAAAATAAATTAACAAAAATCCTTTTGTTGTTCTGTAACCTGTGAAATTGAGTTTTTACTATTGGAATGCAGCTGTAATAAGACAATGATAATTCGTATAGTGAAGTTGGAAAGCCTCCCTTTTTGTTGACTGACGGTACATACTATACATGACTGCTACGCTAATACTATCGGAATTTGGAGTTTATCTGACTCTTTAGAACACCCAAGACTGGTCCTTAGAAGCTCTTGGGACATTATTCCTCCTTTTCCAAACCATACGCTTCGTTTGTCACTCGGCGCAATGCAGAGACATTAGTTTGAAGCCTTGAAAAAGTCACATCAGTGACAAAACACGTAAGCTGTTGCCTGTCATCGAACACTGCTGCCAGAAATTGGACTTGGAAATTTCACCATTATATTGTGTGTTTTTGGGCATTTTTGAGCAACTGTTTTTAACAACATTGAACTAAATGTATTATGTCTATATTTGAAATGACAACTGTTAAGAAAATGAATTAACAAAAATCCTTTTGTTGTTCTGTAACCTGGGAAAAGAATTAAAAATTTCCTTCATGAGGACAAACCGATGTCGTAACAGATATCATATGTAAATGTGGAGTGCCGGGGATATTTTCTATAAATATTTCAACACAAGGGATTTTTCTGTTGTCCAATCACATCTTAGGTAGTAGGGTGTGGTATTACTCTGAGTGGCACCATTACTGAGTTAATTTATGTATACTTAGGTTACTAATATTACATGCCCACTAAATAGTTCATATTACGAGGTGCGACATCATGCTCCACTACTACCTTGCTGCTGCTGAACATCTCTTTAAGGATCAATCCACAGTAGTCATGGTTTATGTCACTGAACAAGGCTCTAACCTATTAGGATGGAGACACCAGAGAGATCTTGGAATAAAGTTAGATCCCAACAGGGCAGATCTAGTGTTACTAGCAGAAACATCCCAGAATTATTAAGAAATATGTGTAGAATTTCCAGAATTGTTTACTGATAAACTTAGTCACCTTAAACATTTTGAACACAAAATAAGACTAAAGGATGGAGCACAGCTAGTTTGCAACAAAAAATAAGACTAAAGGATGGGGCACAGCCAGTTGCCCACAAAGTTTGCTCTATCCCTAACCTAATGAGAAAACCTCATGAAGAGGAACATAGCAAGCACACCTGATAAGGTATTATTGAGCCCATTGAAGCCTTCAACCATAAAAGCTTGCATGTCAAAAGATATTATTGGCTTATAGTACTACACCACACTATGTCACCCAGGTTTCCCCCTTTGCTTCTCTGAAGGAGAGATAACCAGAGAGCAAATTGGTTCCTTCATGGCTTAAATTGAATTGTCAGGAAAACATGGATGGACAACATATAATGGACAGAGAATATACCCATTATAAGACATATAAGAGGTGCGTTGATGCCACTAATAAATTGAGATCGAGAGAATGGAGAGGCAGGGTTGAAGTACTAGTACAAAGAATGATAACGAAGGGTTAAATACATTCAATTTACTCCCCAAAAGCCTGTATAATTGAGATAGGCAGGAATGTGGTTAAATTAGACAAAGGTCATGTGTGGATCATGGATTCACACATGACCGTGTTTCTCATACTTTGGGGCCTGACGGAGACCCCTGGAAGCCATTGTAAAGGTGCCTGCTGACCATAACTGCTGTAGAAGATCCACCAGGATAAGATTTCTTCTGAAAAAAAACTACTAATGCTTTACTTTTTGTCTGCTGCAGAGTTCTATACCTTTCTGTTTTGTCCTTGTGTAACTATCTGATTTTCCATGTTTTTTATAGACTCACTGTGACAGGAAGATTGAATGGACTTGACAACAGAGGGTTTGTGGATAACACAATTTTTATTTAGAAAACGCTTGGTAATGTTCCAATATGGCCGAACTGCCACACAATGGAGTCTTTTCCTCCTTTCTCTTGCTGGTTTTCCTGGTTCCTCCTCAGGTTGTGCAGGATTGATGTACCCTTGGAGATAGAAAGACATAGGCCCTAGTACTCAGGCTTTTATATACTGACTTCAGAACCCAACACCGCACCACACTGTGCCTTAGTATTGTTTCTTAATCAATGAGGTGCAGCCTCCATAGTCTCGTGTGCATAAACACCCAGTGCACAAACTTGCAAACAATAGTGTTGTCCCGAGGTGAAGAATCACAACAAAACACTTAGGGGCCGATTCCGATTCGGGCCGGAAATCTCTCCGACCGAGCCGGACCCGGAGAGATTTCCGACCGAATCGGACCCGTGCAGCCCGACCGAACGAGTACGATGCGCACGTATGCCATCGGACTCGAGTCGGTAGGACTCCCATTGAAGTCAATGGGAGCCTGTCGTACAATGCGTACGCGGGCTCCCATTGACTCAATGGGTGCGAGGCGGACAAGGGCGCCCCCTACAGCGTGTACGCGGCGAAGCGACTCGCGCCGTACACGCACAGGTAGGGGGGACCCATGGGTCCCCCCTGTGTGCGACTCGCGCGGCTACGCGTACAGGGGGGTCCGACACGGATCCCCAAAGTACGGCTCCGACTGCTCTTTCGAGCCGGAGTGCGCGGCTCGGTCGGACTGCTCGCGGTGCGCTTCGTATTTACCCGGCCGGGAAACGTCTCCATTGCGCGGTGCGAGTCGAGTCCGAGCGAGTCGGTCGGTGCGGTTCGACCCGGGAACGAGGCGGTCGGAGCGGTTGGGACGCCCGGACGAGTCGGTCGGCGATTTCGCATCGTACTCACTCGCCCGGACGCACGTACGAATCGGTCGGGCAATAGGGCTCCGAATCGGATCCGGTTAAGCCGAATCCGATTCGGAGCCCTACCGGCCGAGATCGGAATCGGCCCCTTAGTGTAACCTCCTGCAAAGCCCGTCTCACCCCAGAAGACATTCCTCCAACATTACCTGCTGAATACCAGCTCCTGTGCAGCCCCCGCCAAGTTATGCCCCAAGAGCCCCTTTTTGGTACTTGCCTGAGGCCACGGCCCTGGTCCAGAGCTGCGGCAGCCTTATCCCGAGCGTCTCTACCCGGAGATAGCAAATCCACCTCCTGTGTTTTCTCTCTGGTGTCTTCTGGCTTCGCCTCCCTTCCTGCCGTGGGATATCTCCTTCAGTCTCCTCTGTCTGCCACCTGGTGGAAAAGATCCAACTGGTCCTGCAGGGGGTCCTTCGGGGTCTACCGCCCCCTTTCGTTGTTTTCCTGCTCTTGCTCCCTCCATTCTCCCACTCCGTAGCTCTCCCGCGTGTCTTCGTCCTCTGCCTCTCTGCCCTCAACATAGGTGACTCCGTCCCTTATAGCCTGATTGGTAGTGTCAGCTACTAGAACGCTGACCTTCCTCACAATATAGCCTGTGTCCCGGCTGCCTTGTGTCTCGCTCGGCGTCCCGGGTATTTCACTACACTCACCCTTGTGCATTAATGAATTTGTGACTTCATACTGTGCAAATTGCTTTTCCTTGTATAGTCCTTTTAACTTCCCTCATCACATTTATCCTTGGTTTCAATTTTAGGTGAAATGGAGAGGTGTTGTTATCTCTTCCATATATTTAGGTACTCATATTCATTACGTCATTCTGTTGTAGTTTCCCCTTTCCTTGTACATTGGTTCTGCCTGTCTCAATGGAACATTGAGACTGTGGAAGTTTTGAGAGAGAAAGGATGCACTAGAGAGAGAATCATGTAAGACGAGCCTTGGTGTTGGAAGAAATAAAGACGCTACTTACTAATATTTTTTGTGTGAGTTTATAACTAATCTCACCACAGGTCATGTCTACTTATATCATAATCTGTGTCAGTTCCTCCTCCCTAGTATGTGGGCCTGCTCCTCCCTTTCTCAGAGTCTGGATCTGTGTCTCCCTGAACATCATCCATCTTTCCTTGTCCCAGAATATGGGTACATGTCTCACTGTTGCAGAGTCTAAGTCCGTAGCCCTGCCCCAGTATCTGGTTCTGTGTCTCCCTGTCGCAGAGTCCGTCACCCTGTCTCAGAGTCTGGGGCTCTGCCTCCTTTTTCAGTTCATGTCTCCCTTTCTCACAGTTTGGGTCTGTGCCTCCTAGTGCCAGGCCAGGTCTCCCTGTCCTAGAGTCCGGTGCTCTGCCTCCTTGTGCCAAGTCCTGTCTCCCTGTCTGAGAGGCTCATTATGTATCTATGTGTCCCAGAGATGGGAATGTTTCTCACTAACCCAGAATCTGTGGTTGTGTCTCCCTGTCTTAGAGTCTGGGTCTGTGCCTCCTTGTGCCAGGTCACGTCTCACTGTCCTAGATTCTGGGTCTATACCTTCTTTTGCCAGCTCATGTCTCCTTGTTCTAGAATCTCGGTCCATGCCTCCTTGTGCCAGTTAACGTCTCCATGTTCCACAGTCTGGGTCTATGCCTCCTTTTGCCCTGTCCTAGATCCTGGGTCCATATCTCCTTGTGCCAGATCATGTCTCCCTGACCTCGAGTCTGGGTCTGTGCCTCCTTATGCCAGGTCATGTCTCCCTGTCCTGAAGTCTGTATTTCTCCCTCCTTTTGCCAGGTCATGTCTCCCTGTCCAAGAGTCAAGGTCTGTGCCTCCTTTTGCCAGGTCATGTCTGCCTGTCCCAGAGTCTGGGTATATATCTCTATGTCCCAGAGATGGATCAGTAACTTACTGACTCAGTATCTGGGTTTGTATCACCCTATCACAGAATGTGGGTCAGTTTCTACCTGTCTTTGTCTCCCTCTTCCAGAGTTGGAGACTGACTCACTCCCCCCAGGATCGCCCTGCCCCAGACACTGGCTCTGTGTCAGCCTATCCCAGAGTCTAGGTCTATGTCTCCCTGTTGCAGAGTCTGGGTCCATGTCAAGCTTTCTCAGAGACTGGGTCTTAATTGTTCTGTCCCAGAGTTTGGGTTTGTGTCACCATCTTCCAGAGATTTACTACAGTTTCACTGTTCATATATTCTGGGTCTGTGTCTAACAGTCCTAGCATCCAGAATCATACTGGGCCATCTACCAATCAACCTTTGCCTGAGGCTTAAGGGCTGAAACCAGCTGTGCACTGGTTATCCCCCTACATTGTTTGTGGTGGCCTGGCTAGCACTGCTGCAGCCTTGAGCACACGCTCGCAGGCCAGGTCAGTGTCCTGCAGAAGGTCGGCTTGGGAGGTCACAGCATGATGCTTGACTTGCGCCTGTTATCTCTCTGAGCAGCATAGTTAGGCTTCCACAGGGATGGGCAAAGGTGGGAATGTGTACTGAAATGTAATGGGTACCAGCCTGGAGCTTTTCTTTCCTTTCGTCTCTTCAGATACGTTCTGGTGATCCTCAGTTGGTGAGGATTGATGGATTCAGGTAAAGCTAGGTCTTGGCTAAATTTTGTCAGGATGACCATTCGTTTTTAGAAAAGCTTTCATGTTTGCCTTTTAACAGTGGGGTGTGAGCATGAGCACTTGAAATCTCTCTCCTTCCTGACCACCCCTCACTTGATTAATGGTTCTAGACAGCAGGTCAGTCAAAGTTCTGGTAGAGCACGAAAGGTTCCGGTAAACCCTCTTAGTGCAGCTTGTCTAGCTGAATGTGAGGTCAGATAAACAATTATCACTTTACATGCCACAATATTAAAAACATACACAAGTAAAATGTACGCATTTAAGGTGGGGATTGGGGCAAAATAAAATACATTGAAAATCACCACTGACAAATAGCTTCTTAGCTCGATCCAAGCGTTTCAGGTAACGTATCCAGAAGTATATTTTTAGGGTGCATGGCCCTATGCTATGACCAAACATAAAATCTGTGCCCTATTGGTGTATTCTTTTTCAAATACTGGCTGTACTATGAAATATGGACCCACAGAATATCATGGTACAAGATTATTGAGGTTTGAGGGCAGAATATTGAAAGGTAAGGGCATATAGGGAAGTATATAGCTTTACTATTCCGAACTTCACATCTACATAACTTGAAGATATATGCATCATGTAGATACATTTATGTGGAGTAAGGTATAGAAAATTTATACTTATTTACCTGTCAATATTTTGGACTTGATATTCTGTCCTCGATATTCTGTTCCATCGATATTCTAATTTCGATTTTCTGGTGCACACTGTGTGATTGTATGTGAAGGAATACATAGATTTTTTTAAGCTACATATTAAAGCACACTCAGTTAGCTTCCCACAATCCAACTTTCAATCCTATCTATTAGATGTGATTTAAAGTCGAGGGGTGTAAAGTTGTAAATAAGGCTGAATCACATTTTTGAAATTTCTTTTTTTTTTTAAACTTAGCTGGCCTCAGCTCAGATCCCTCCCTCCCACAGCTCTTACCTCAGGTGATGGATGTCCAGCCTCCACACTAAACATTTGTTGCTGGAGGTTGTCCTACCTGGGACATTCTAGATCTGGAAATCATCACACCTGGAATGCCTGAAAGTATAACCCTTACCTCATGTAAAGTTAGGAAACTTCATCTGCTTTGCAAAGTATGGAGTTTCATAATTCCGATCAACTTCGTAAGTGAAGTTTTAATTTAACTTACCACTAACTTGAAATATCTTTACAGAGAGCTTGAAAGGTATGCATCAAGAACATTTTGGAAAATGAGTGGTGAAAGGTGTGTTTTAAACATTTTCGGGCTGCAACAATGGTGTGAACAAAATAGATTTTAGAAGTCATTTTACAGAGGAAGTTGGGAAGGTGCCACAATGAATTTCACTATAAGGTTGTGACAAAAGATGGATTGTTCAATTACATTCAATCAAAAGCGCCAGTCAAAACTGCATGGACATGATCCAGGCTCCGTCATTGGCATACATGGCGTTGGCATTTATGGCCAAGCACCAGCATATATAAAAGAACGCCTGGAGAAATATGTTCCTGGCCGGACACTGCGATCGTCTGAGGCCTGCCGCCTAGTCCTTCCCCGATATATCACCAAATCCAATGGGGGCAGAGCGTTTTCTGTCTTGCTCCCACAAATCTGGAATAATCTACCTGAGCACCTTCGTAGGGAACCAGTCCTCCTCACATTTAGGAAACAACTTAAAACGCTCCTATTTAGGGAGACGTTAGTCACAGTGTAATTTCAGTTTGCTGCCTTGCGTTTCCAGCTGCCGTCAGTGATTCTGGTCACTCTCTCTAAAAGCGCTAAGAGACCTGAAGGTGATTTTGCGCTATATAAAATACATTTAACATAACATAACATACACGCCTCATAGTTGCAGGCAGGTCGAGGGAAAGGTGTTGTACAAAAAGAGACCATCGTTAGACATCGTTAGACATCGACCAGCAAGATAGGTAGGCATGGTAAAGGATTAAGTGATTGTGTGAACCTGGGATGGGTACATTTTAGGCCTGTGGCCTGACTAAGGACACTAGTCCCATCTTCAGTTAGAGGAGCCGTAGATTGGCAGGCAGCAGCGCTGCCTCTAAGGGTCTGAGTGGTGGTTTCTCGGTTTGCATCTAGAATATTGCTCTGTGATAACTTCTCTCTTTGATGCTGCTTGCATGGTACCTCCCATACAGAGTCCTCCATTTCTGGAATATGGACATTCTCCACTCTTTCACATGCAGCAGACTCCTTGCATATAATCCTCAAGGTGGAACCCTCTATGTCAGTAACGTTGTTTGGATGAAGGTAGAAAAAATAGGCAGCCTACTATGTGTACGAGAAATGGAAAGTATTTACTTGCAGAGAGATTGCTCAGCAATACTACAGGTGCAGATAAATGTCAAGCGTCATGTTATTAAACAGTGAATAGGCTGCTATATTTAAATGTACACTAGAAAGCCAAATCACCTCCTTAAAATGTTTGGGATTTCTCAGCAAGTATGTTCTACTTTCCAGTGACTATACCAGCAAATGTAGACATGGCTGCTATGCATTAAAAGAGAAGGTGTCAGCACTTCTCACCAAGAGCATATTATAACAGTTCACAAGGGGTGCCATTGTTAAGTAATTTGCAAAACGCAAAGTTGATCAAGTAACAATGTTTAGACCTTATTAGGACTTTAAAGACCACTATGCAAGGTGATTTTTGGATGTTACACTAGGATCTCTTTTAGAAAATAAAGTGCAAAATTGTGCATTGAAATCAGATTAGGTCATGTGTATTTACCAAAGCATGAAATGCTTTAAATTCCTCTTAAAATCTCCAGTCACCATTTTCTCCACGTGTCTCTAGCTCTCATTTTGCTCCTTTAGGCTCTCGCTTACATTGTTTATTTCCTTCCCATCTCCGAATCTCTGTCCCCACTGCCTGTCTCAACCTTTTCCGTGCTATCCCTTTCTGTTTGCTGTTATATCTATCTTCCCATTCCTGTCTCTCCTGCTCTCGCTCTCTTGCTTTTTCTGTTACTCTCCTTTCTTTCTCTCAATCTTCTCTCCTTTTCCAGAACCTCTTCTCTCTATCTTCTGTTCTATCTTCTATGTACTTCTCAACATTTTTTAGTCTCTCTCTAGTTCTCTTCTCCATAGACCATGTATGGCAAGTGAAACTTTCTCTTGGCTGTGAATGGCCATTACTAGCACTTGTCACTTTTCTTTGACCAGGGGTCTCCAGGAACTGGAGAAGTCCCCTATGATTATGGAACAAAGGAGCTAGTTCAATGTGGCCATCATATGCTTGTTGTCAATTCTAGTTGCACAGGACATCAGGCTGCATGGATTTGGTGGGTTTTAACTGCTTTGAGGAAGACAACCCATTGATGTCCACCAGAATACCTTCACAGTGCAGTGGATTTCAACGGGTCATTCACAGTACTGGAAAAGAAAATGTGTCTGGTAAAAACATCAGAAACATATTCTTTGACAAAATCAAAGTCGGAATGTAAGGGAAATACTTCCCATGAGTCTGAAGTTCGATTTCTTGTTTTGCTATATTGCACAGTATACTGTGTGCACTGACGCTACACAGCAAACAAAAAGTGAAAGCAAACCGAGGTAATGGAATCTGAAGGGATAAACAAATGTAATACCACACAGTGTTTCTACACTTCTCCCAATAACAATAGTAACCCTCGTGTGTGACTGGGCTGTTGCTTGTGAAAGGAAAGGTTCCTTAAGCACCATAGGACACAAGGAAACATCAGGATTTGCCTTGCAAATTGATCGATTCTGGAGATGTTGGTAGCTTCAGTAATTAAGACCCGGCTCGGTCAAGACCAGGGAAACCTGCCAGGGCCAGACATTTTTTTAAAGAAGGCACCTAGGGTAGTCTGGGGTTGTGTGGCTTGCATGGATCCAAATATATTTTCTTAGTGAAATGCCTTGCAAACACCAAACATTGGCTAAATCACAGATTTTCTTCATGGTTCTGTGAAAGAAATTTCTAGAAACTGTGAGGAATTATAAGATTCCTAACACCCAGCGTTCCCACACTTTTCCCAGTAAAAACGCTACCCCAAATGTTCACCAAGTATTATGCATTTAGTAGAAAAATTACATAGGACCTCATAACAGCAATTTATTTGCTATGACCATAAATTGGACAAAGATACAGCAGAATTTCAAAGGAGTTGATACTTTTCAAACAGTAGATTCATACTACACAGATCTTAAATTATAATAAATAAAATTCAGAAAATGTTAGTCGATGTTCTGTGGCAATACCTAGCGAGATCAATTATAATTTAAATGCTTTCAGCCTTAGATGCCTTGATTATGGTTTCCACAATATATGGTTCAAGGAGATGAATCCTCAGTGTGTTGAACCTGGAAGGGTTATCTAGATAATACACCATTTTCGAAAGCTAGATAGTCTGCTATAGCAGCCTTTTGTGACAAGGCAGGCTATATTGAGTCATTTTAGATTCACAATACTGCTAGTGAGGGTATTTTCAGCCTTCTGCAGCAGGCACATTAACCTAACAAACTATCTGGCTGCTGCAAACAAAATAAAAATCTCTAGAGCAGATACATTATCTCACCAGGCTATATTTCACAACAGGCCAGTGTAGGCTGCAGCAATGTCAGTCAAATGTAACTCTTACCTGGCTTGTGATGACTCACAGAATAGGCTATTCACACAGCAAATTCTTGTCTGACATACCATATGTGAAAGGTGAGAAAATAGTTCAGCTAATGCCCATTGCATTCTTGGCCTTTCAGCTGTGACTGTGAACTAGTGTTGGTGCCAGCTTTCACATCAGGTCCTCACACAACACTGTGGCGTCCCTCAGGCTCCATCATATCACTTCTATTATTCAACATCTACCTATCCCGCTTACCAAATCAGATTAAATCATTTAACTTCAACTGTTACAACTGTATAGATGACTCCCAAATCATTTTTAAAATGGATAGTCTGGAAAACCTCTATAATTCAAAACCTGACATGGATGACGAATAACTATATAAAGCTAAACACTTCAAAAGCAAAGAATATGACCTGCTTGCAATAGCAAAAATTCCAGCCTACCGCCACATGGCCATATGAACATGTGGCCCCTCCAACAATATCAAGAAGAGTCAGAAACTTAGAGGTAACCATTGATTCAGACCAATATTTGATATCACATGTTAATAATGTCAGAGTGCCTTCAACACACTGAAAACACTACGTTGTCTCCTCCCATACCATGGATACCTTGGATACCCACAAAAAACTGTAAGTCATCCTCACACTTGTAATTTCCAAGCTTGGCTATGCCTTTACAATTTCATCATATGCCAAATAAAACTCATCCAAATGCTCCTGCAAGACTTCTTCTCCACCTTCAGCCAAGAGAACGCATGACTCCAGTCTTGCAATCACTCCACTCGCTACCTATAGCAAGAAGGGCAATCTTCAAGGCACTTTGTATTGTCACAAAGAATCAAATGAAAAGGACCGCTATAGCTAAAATCTAAATTCAAGCAATGCAAAGTTAACGGGACACTGGGCTCCAAGCTTGCACCACTTATTTTAGGAAATCTGTAAGAGGCACTGCTTTCTCAGTAAAAGCTGCCAATCTCTGAAACTCACTACTAGCTAGCTTTCAAAACATCCAGGAGCATATACACTTCAGAAGACAGTTGAAAACATGACTATTTCCAAGACAACTACACCACCACGTATTCTGGCAGCAGATCCCTGAAAGACAGTCACTCCTTATAACTCAATCTTCAGTTTACAATTCGCAGATTGAAAACAACTCAAACAGAAAGCTACTTTCAATAGGCAGGTAAATTAGGGAGGTCTGGCCTATGGTTTGCCAGGGTATTATATACTTATGTAATTTCATATTTAACATTACTGGTTCACGCCTTATACTAATACCATAACACTCAATGGTCGGAAGCCAACTTTAATTTACACCTCTACATTTTTACATTTACACCTCTTTCATTCACTATAGACATAGCTGTTTCGAGGGTTGTCCATCACCAGTCCTGTGCTGCCAATAAACCAGCCATCACTAATTCAACAGGTATTGTATAACGGAAGAGATCTGACACACACTGCAGGTCAATCAGAGGACTTCAATCTCATCCAAGATGGCAGGTCCCAAATATCGATACACTATCGCTGAGTCTTTACATGTCACAATGTCACTCAGATATGGGATGATAGCAAACTCAGCAGATCTGTTCACTTCTCTCTTCCTCCAACCATGCCTGTTCAGGCCCCCAATTGTAAATATACTAAATACAATAAATATTGTATTGCAGCATTTGTATAGCGCTTACAACCCATATGTGTGGCACTGACGTGCTTATGTACATGGGCAGCAAGCTATGCCATATAGGGTGGTGTGGGGTTGGAAGGGTGTTGTCTGTTTTGTGATCCTATGTGGGAAGTGTTTTAATTTTTTGCATGATGATCACTGAGATGTGGTTATCATGTTACAGGGATCAGCACATAGTAGTGTGGTGGATGATGAGGTGTGAGAGACACAGACACGTAGTTTATGGTTTTTCAGTACTCTGGCAGCTTTGAACCGCTCTGCAGGTCCCTTTATGGTATTTTCTATATTTATAGTCCGCTTAGTTGATTACTGCACTGGGTCCAATCAGAGATTTTGCACATAGTTGTGGGCCTTTGCTGGCATGGATGGAGGGAGAGCGTCAGGAAGAGATCTGCTAGGGTGTGCGTTGTTACTATCATCCCATATCTGAGGGTCATTTTCACATGTAAAGAATCGGCTTGTGTGTATATATATTTGGGACCTGCAGTTGTGGACTAGATTAGAAACCTCTGAATGACCTGCAGTGTGTGACGGATCTCTCAAGTTATACATTGCCTGTTGATTTAGTGATGTCTGGTTTACTGGCTGCATAGTACCGGCGATGGACATCCCCTGTAGCAGCTATTTCTAATGTGAATGTAATAGGTGTAAATGTAAAAATGTAAGAGTTGTAAGTTACAGTTGGCTGCCAACCGCTGAGTGTTATGGTATTAGTATTAGTGTAGTGTGGGCCAGAAATGTTATATATAATATTATATAAGTATATAATACCCCGGGAAACCGTAGGCCAGACCTCCTTTGTGCACTTGCTTATCAAAATTAGTTTGCTGTTTGAGTTGCTTCCAATCTGCGGATTGTGAACTGAAGATTGAGTTTGAGGGTGTGGCTGTCTTTGAGGGTTCAGCTGCCGAAATGTGTGGTGGTGTAGTTGTCTTGAAACTAGCCATGTTTTCAACTGTCTTCTGATGTGTAAATTCTCCTGGATTCTTCGAATGCTGGCTGGTAGTGAGTTCCAGAGCTTGGTGGCTTGTACTGAAGTAGGTATTGCAGTCCTTTTCCTTTGCTTCTTTGTGGAAAATGCAAAGTGCCTTAAACATTGCTATTCTTACTATGGGCAGCCAGTGGAGTGATTGCAAGACTGTAACCATGAGTTCTCTTGGGTGAAGCATTTTGGATGAGTTTTATTTTGTGTATGATGAATGGGGGTGTACACAGGTATAGGCTGTTGGCATATTTAAGCTTAGAGAATACGAGTGTGAGGATTGCCTGCAGCTTCTGTTGGTATCCAAGGTATGGGAGGATGCAACTAAGGGGCTCATTACGATGGCGGGCGGAGGCACCTCCGCGGTGCTGGCGGTGGCGGAAAATGTCATTTTCCACACGCCAGCAGCGGGCCTCACGCCCGCCATATTACGATGGGCAAACATAGCCCATTTCCCGTCCGCGGCGGTGCGACGTGAACTGCCACAAAAATGCACCAGCCACCACGGCGGTGTGAGCCAATAGAGACTCACCGCCGTGCGGAATGACGTCCCGTCCGCCGTACAAATCACGATGCCCCAAACAGCCCGTCACACCGCAGCGGAAAAACCACCCAACCAGAGACGGCGGAAGCACGACAGCGGACCGCGAAACCAGACTCCCGGACACCTCCACCCGGTCCCGACCACAATGGATCCAGCTCTACACGCCTTTCCGGTGCTGTACCTGCTCCACTACCAGCAAATAATGGCCCGTCGCGGACAACGCCGCAGGTATGCAATCACAAAACTCCGCACACAACCACAACACACAACTACTAGGCTGACATACGGTTCCTGTCCACATCAGACACTCTGGTGGGGACAGGAACACATCCCCAAGTGTACCCACACATGTCCTACCTGTCACAAAATCACCCCTCCGCATCCGGGCCATCCATCAACCGCGAAATCACAGCAATGTCCCGGTCACGTCACCGCAGCAGTGCAGACGTGGGAAAAAATGCGCACAATGTAGTAGGCAGGGCCAGAGCCAGGCATGGGCAGTCCACAAACATCACTGGGCCCCACCCTCACCCTTCACACACTATGCCCCCCACAACCATAAGGGGATATGCTGTGTGCTCCTCCTGCGCCCCCCCTGCACAATTAACCAGCCAGGTGTACCCTGACCCTGCACCACACACACCAAACAACCAGGGAGCCTGTCTCAGAAGGTGGGGGAGAAGAGGAACACCCTGCACAGAAGCTCAGGGGCAGGGCATTCCTCACCTCACACCTACCCCCCACTCATGTCAAGCAAACCGAGTCCAATCACAAAATGAACACTCACATTGCATATGAACAACCACTCAACTGTACACATTGCCTGTCAAGTCACCCAGACACACCCCACACTGACACACAGCCACATACACATAACAGATGTCAGCAGCAATGGAGGACAAAAAATGGGCTAGCCAAAAGTGAGGTGGACAGTGCTGGAAAGTCATGGAGCAAGCCACAAAGCATGTGTACATCACATGCAAGAGAAGGAACATATCACACCACCCTTAGGTCATCAAATCAGACATGGCTGGCGCAGTGAGTGAAATTAAATTACAGTGACCTCTGTGCAACAACTCAGGGAGACAGCAAGGCAAGCCATGCATAGGCACAGGAATGATAGGAAGCGTCTGAAGTCATACAGTGACCAGCCACACATCTGTGTCAACTTACTTGACATGTGTATGTCAGCAGCACAAAGCACATGGCTCATTGTCACACTCCATGACTGTAAAACACAAGTAGGACCTCCACACATGCCCCTCACCTACCCACCTCACACCTGCAACACTCTACACCTGTGAGAAACACACATAATGGTGCAAATAAGGTCCTGCGAGTTCACTGACAACCAACCACACACCCTGTGCTGCATCCACAAACATCACACTCACACTCAGGGATGCCTGAACCAATGCAGACACAAAAACAACAGTCAAACACAAAGCTCACCAACAACATCCACAGAAGTCCAACAAGCCCAGACATGTGCAGCCAAACAGTGGAAAGTCAATGTGTCCCTAGACAGAACAGGAGTACACAACATTGTCACCCAGGAGCAATGCACAGACACCATACCCCAACACAAACAAGAAGTGCATCATCTCAAAACAATCAGGAACACAAACTGGGATCAATGGGACAATAAGCTAACACAGACAGACACACCACACCAGCCATCAAGTCAACATGGTGTCATAGTGTACCACATGCATGCACATGCACAATCCTGACAAGTGACAGGTCAAAGATAGGAGGACATAGCACTAGTGTGCACTCAAAACATGGCCAGCAACCAGAATATAACTTGCTGCATGTGACACACACACAAGTAATCTACACTACACCTGCAACACACATCTGAATGTATCACAATGCACAAACAACTCACACACAATGTAATGCAAATAGAACATCACACACAGAGCATCTGTCAGCAGAAAGAGCCAACACAGCCCAAACACTGCATACATCCACAACAAGAACACAACAGATGCAAATGCCAATACATCACATTGCAAACTCAGCTGGACATCAGGGGATGCACACCGGGCTAGTACAAGGCAACATACACTGACAGCACTCCATGCAGGCCAAGCAGTGTGTGCACACCAACAAAATCAGTAGCACACACATCTCAGTGTCACACCATGTACTCCCACAACACAAATCAGCACAGCACACAGACAACATCACACTCTGGAAAGGTAGCAGTACCTCACCAAACACACATACAGCGAACCCAACAATCACAGATGCACAACTCAAGGACACCCAGGTGCAAACAACATGAACAGAGGACTGTGCAGCACAAACAGTTGCACTGCACATGATCAACCATGACTGCAAACCAGTACAAGAAAATCACACATAACCATATGTGAAACTGTCCTGAGTGGCACATTGGTCCTGTGCACAGATCAGCACCACAAAGCACAGTGTAACTAGTGAAGTGGTGAGGAGGCTCACACACTGGCAACCCAAGGGGATAGGTGTTATGATAGTGAAGTGGTGTGTACGTCAGTAGTGGACAGGTCAGGAGTGTACTATACACAAATACATGGAGGAGACACTCACAATGTGTAGGCTTCAGGAGCAAAGCTAGGGGATGGTATGACTCCACATATCATACTGGAGCCAAAAATGGCTCAAGTGTCAGCAATGCATGAGAAAAGTCACCAACAATGTCAGTGTGGCTGAGCAGGTCTGCACAGTGAGCACAAACAGTAACAAGACACATGGCTGATCAACAAAAAACAACACGGACTTGGCAGGCACACACTCTACATACTCACAACTGGCAGCAACAACAAGTAGGTGTCCCCCAGGAGTGTAAGGACACACCAACACATTGTACAGTGCACAACCTACAACTCCCACATGTGCACACAATCACAAGCACAGGGCTGACAAATCAAACAAACAGGCACTCAGCTCCTGGGTCATACATGTTGTGGGATTACTAGCCGGATTCAGACACAGAGAGTGGGATACAGGAAGACTTTTATTCAATCATTCCTGAACAAAACAGAAATATAGACAGTTCCTCCTCTCGCGTTGCTCCGTTGTCCGGTTTGTGCGAGGATGCTGTAGTAGGGTCGCCCTCCGCTTCCGGCGAGTTGTGGTCGGGTTACCATAAAGGAAAAAGAAAAGAGGAACACTTGTCACTCTCGTGTCCTATTCCGTAAGCGTGAGAGGAAAAGGAGTGAGGGAAACACACCCGAACCGCCACCAATGCCACACAAGACGTTTGTGCTTTTTATATACAAGAAGGTGCAGAAGACGTCTAAATGGGGCTTAACAAGTCAGGGTTTTCCTCCCTCCCCTGGGTTGCTGCTCTGTCACGTACGGGAGAGCCCCTCCGGAACCAACCCCGCACTCGGGCACGTACCTCTGGGAGCCACGCTCCTCCGTGAGCGTGGCTGGAGTTCTCGTGGTACCGGATCGGGTCCGGCTCCCCTTCGCCTGGTCGTCTCTGTCGGCTCCGTCGAGGTTCCGGTGCTTCTTCCTCTCCACACCACAACGGGACTTGGTCAGCGTCTTCCTCCTGCGTGTCGGTTTCACTCCGGGTCCTCCTCTCGTGACGTCTGTAGTCCCAAGATGCGACTCCCTTCCCGGTCTCTTCCTGGTTGAAGTACCCCGCCTCTTTGCTAGCCGCTGAGTCGATAGGCGCATGTGACCCTGTCACGTGGGGCGCCTGTTTCTCCAGGAAGAGGGAAGGAGATGAGTTAAAGGGACAGCTACAGTCCAGACCAGGCGTATCCCATGGCGACTGAAAACAAAGCACAGGAGAGACGTAAGGAGGTAACTGATCACTCTCCTCCTCTCCCATCGGGTCCCGGGCAGGCATATCGTGACACATCCCTCCCCTAGACAGTTCACGCTCGGGGAACTGAGAGACACGGGACAGGAAATCAGCATTGGCATTGCAGCTCCCTTTCCGGTGTCTGACTTCAAAAGAATAGGGCTGGAGGGAGAGGAACCACCTGAGAACCCTGGCGTTATTCCCTTTGTTGCGGCACAGCCACTGGAGGGGGGCATGGTCGGTATACAGGAGAAAAGGGGCACCTTCCAGGTAGTATCTCATTTTGTCAATCGCCCATTTGGCCGCCAGGCATTCTTTCTCTATCGTCGGATAGTTCTTCTCCCGTGGAAAGAGTTTACGACTGATGAAGGCGACTGGTCGTTCAACCCCGCTCTCCGTCAGCTGGGAAAGCACTGCACCTAGTCCCGTATCGGAGGCATCGGTTTGGAGGAATGAAGGGACGCCTGAAATCGGGAGATACCAGGACTGGGCTGGATGTTATGGTCTGTTTCAATTCGTAGAAGGCCTGAAGGGCTGGTTCGGGGGGTGACAGGAGGTCCTTTTCTTTGACATCCTTCCGGAGCAAATCGGTCAAAGGGGAGGTTATCTGGGAATAATGGGGGATGAATCTCCGATAATACCCAAGCAGTCCCAGGAATGCCCGGACCCCTTTTTTTGTGATGGGAAACGGTGTGTCGGTGATGGCTTTGACTTTGTCATGCTGGGGTTCAATTAACCCATCCCCCAACAGATAGCCCAGATAACGGACTTTCTGGTATGCTACTCTGGACTTTTTTGAGTTGACGTGTAATCCAGCAGTTTGGAGGGCCTGAAAGATGTTTCGGCAGTGTGTCATGTGCTGTTCCCAGTTAGGACTATAGATGATGATATCATCGAGGTACGCTGAGGCGTACCCCTGATGTTCTCTTAGGACAATGTCCATGAGACGCTGAAAGGTGGCAGGGGCGTCATGTAAGCCAAAGGGTAGGACCGTAAACTCATAAAGGCCTGATGGAGTAGAGAAGGCTGTTTTGTGTTGGTCCTGTATGGAAAGGGGAACCTGCCAATAGCCTTTGGTCAAGTCTAACGTTGTAATGTACTTGGCTTCACCCAGTTGTTCGACTAATTCATGGGAGGGGGTAAGAATCGAATTGAGTGACTGAATTCACTGCCCTAAAGTCTATGCAGAAACGGATGGTACCATCAGGTTTTGGGACCAAGACGATAGGCGAGGACCAATCGCTCTTAGAGGGACGTATAATGCCGGAAGCAAGCATATTTTGTATCTCGTTTTCTACGGCTGCTCGTCGGGCAGCCGGTATCCTATACGGTCGCTGCCGTATGACCTTTCCTGGTACGGATGGGATGGAATGCTTGAGCAGGGGGGTTCGCCCCGGGGTGTCAGAAAAAATGGGGGAGAAGGAGGAAAGCATAGCGTCCAGGGTCTCTCTCTGATTACTTTTTAAGGATTCATTAGGGTCAAGTAACGGTAAGGTGGACTCGGTTGGTTTTGCGAACATGTTGGGTTTAGGGAGAGGACCTAACCATTTTTTCAATAGATTTATGTGGAAGATCTGTGTTTTAGTTTTGGAGAGGCGAAGCTTGTATGTCGTGAGGCCCAGTTTGTCTATTACTTCGTACGGTCCCTTCCACTCAGACCGGTTGTTGGAGAGGGAAGATGGCAACAAAACCAAGACCCAATCATGCACTTGTAGATGACGCCATTTCTTGCCTTTGTCATAGAACACCTGCTGTTTCCTCTGAGCTCTTTCTAGGTTATCGTGTGCAAACTCTCGCAACTTGGACAACCTCGTTCTCAGTCCCCGGGAATAGTCAAGAAAGGCCTGGTTCTCCTCCGGGGTTTCCTTCTCCCAGGCTTCCTTGGTCATCTCGAGGAGGGTACGAGGTTGCCTTCCGTATAGGAGTTCGAAAGGGGAACAACCCAGACTGCTCTGTTTTTGGCAGCGGATGACAAACAAAGCAAGAGGTAATAACGCATCCCAATCTGCTCCTTCGGCCGTCATCATCTTCTTAAGTTTCAATTTTATGGTGCCGTTGTACCGTTCGCATAGTCCGTCCATTTGAGGGTGGTATACAGAAGTTCTTATCTGCGTTATGTCTAGGGTCTTACATACCTGACCCATCAAACGGGAGACGAATGGCGTGCCCTGATCCGTAAGGCTCTCGTGGGGGAACCCTACCCGTGAGAAGAACTCCATCAATTTCTCACATATGGTCTTGGTGTTAGGTGACCGCAGGGGAAAGGCCTCAGGGTATCGCGTGGCATAGTCAATGATGACCAGTGCGTACTGATTGCCTTTTCGGGATTTAGGCAAAGGACCGATGAGGTCCATGCCTACGCGATCAAACGGTCTCCCGATGATCAGTAGAGGTTGTAGAGGGGCGGCGGGAGGGCGGTAGGGATTCTTTCGTTGGCACACCTCACATTCCTGACAATATTTGGTTATTTGTGCATGTATGCCGGGCCAATAGAAATTTTCTAATATAGTTTGGCTGGTTTTCTGCGCACCGGTATGGCCGGCTAGGAGATGTGTGTGTGCGAAAAACATAACCTGGTCTCTAAAGCTTTGGGGTACCAATAACTGTGTAGGACACGTTGGATTGCCCTTTCTGTATAGCAAATCGTTTTCCTTTAGAAATGATGGGTATGTGGTGATAGGAAGGGATGCTTGTTGCCATGCTACTTGGAGTGTAGGGTTGTTTCTTTGGGCATAGCAAAAGTTCCTGTCCCCCTGCCACGGAGCCTGAGTGAGGAACACAGGATTGGCTTTGGAGTACCCCTTTACCTTTTCACTAAGGAATTTCATGAACTCAGGATGGTCAATTCCCAGTATGAGTTTCTCAGGTAAATTGGGAAGACCCCTACGATAGCCTGGAGATCCCGCCCGTCGGGTACCCTTACTTTTATCCGGGCTGCTGGGTAGATTTTAATGTCCCCATGCACACACCTAATGGGTATTCGAAGTTGGGCTATAACGTTTTCGGGTTTGATTAGGGAGCTCTGTATGACGGATTGTCTACAACCGGAGTCTAGGAGAGCCCTAACGTGTACCCCTTCAATGACCAGACTTACATAGAAACCAGTGCCCAGTTCTTCCGTATACATGACGTGACATGGAAGATAACTGACGTCCATGGGTTCGTCGGTATTCCGTTTCTGGGGACAGAAGCGGGCAATGTGTCCCCACATACCGCATTCAAAACACCGAGGTCCTTTCGTAGTAGTAGCTGTGATTTTGGGCGAACGTACTTTAGCGGCCTCTACGGGGGTTCTGTTGTATTTCTTGTCTTGTTTCCCGATATCGGGACGTTGTTTGTTCTCTCCTTCCCATATAGAGGACCTCGGCTGAGCCCTTGAATAGGTGGTGGCCATCTCCACGGTCTGTTCCACAGAAAGGCCGGTGTGCTGTTTCAGCCACCTTTGGGTGGGAAATGGAAGTGCTTCCAGGAATTGCTCGAGGTAGATAAACAACATTATTTCTTCTTTTGTATGGTCTTGGGGTTTAAGCCATTTGTCAGCGGCGGTTTTCAGTTTATGGAAGAGGGTTTTCGGAGTATCTCCAGGGTTGCCCTTTTCTTTCCTGAAGCGCACCCGATATGCTTCTGCATCAAGCCCAAGGTTGTCTAGGATGACCTCTTTTATCTCGTTATATCTGGTAGTACCAGTGGGATTAGCTGCCTGATAGGCAGCTTGAGCTTCTCCCGTCAGTAGGGGAGCCAAGAAAAAGGGCCACTTATTTTCAGGCCACCCCTGCCGCTCGGGCGGCCTCGTTCAAAGTTCAGCAGGAAAGAGTCCGGATCCTCCCCTGCGACATACTTCTGCAGGGCAATGTTTGGTAAAGGAGACGGGGACCCTTGCCGTAGAGGCGTTTGTTTGGTGAACTCATCCTGTCGGTCCGACAGTTTGTATAGACCCTCCATTTGCTGATTCATGGTCGTACTGAAGAGCTCCCTATCAGCTTGTGCCGAAGACATGTGCTTCTCGAGGGCCCACTCCAGCTTCGTCTGACCGGCAATCAATTGCTGGAGGAGGTTCTCCATTTCGTGTCTTTCAATGGATATAATCCGACTTCTGACACCATGTGTGGGATTACTAGCCGGATTCAGACACAGAGAGTGGGATACAGGAAGACTTTTATTCAATAGTTCCTGAACAAAACAGAAATATAGACAGTTCCTCCTCTCGCGTTGCTCCGTTGTCCGGTTTGTGCGAGGATGCTGTAGTAGGGTCGCCCTCCGCTTCCGGCGAGTTGTGGTCGGGTTACCATAAAGGAAAAAGAAAAGAGAACACTTGTCACTCTCGTGTCCTATTCCGCACGCGTGAGAGGGAAAAGGAGTGAGGGGAAACACACCCGAACCGCCACCAATGCCACACAAGACGTTTGTGCTTTTTATATACAAGAAGGTGCAGAAGACGTCTATCTGGGGCTTAACAAGTCAGGGTTTTCCTCCCTCCCTGGGTTGCTGCTCTGTCACGTACGGGAGAGCCCCTCCGGAACCAACCCCGCACTCGGGCACGTACCTCTGGGAGCCACGCTCCTCCGTGAGCGTGGCTGGAGTTCTCGTGGTACCGGATCGGGTCCGGCTCCCCTTCGCCTGGTCGTCTCTGTCGGCTCCGTCGAGGTTCCGGTGCTTCTTCCTCTCCACACCACAACGGGACTTGGTCACCGTCTTCCTCCTGCGCGTCGGTTTCACTCCGGGTCCTCCTCTCGTGACGTCTGTAGTCCCAAGATGCGACTCCCTTCCCGGTCTCTTCCTGGTTGAAGTACCCCGCCTCTTTGCTAGCTGCTGAGTCGATAGGCGCATGTGACCCTGTCACGTGGGACGCCTGTTTCTCCAGGAAGAGGGAAGGAGATGAGTTAAAGGGACCGCTACAGTCCAGACCAGGCGTATCCCATGGCAACTGAAAACAAAGCACAGGAGAGACGTAAGGAGGTAACTGATCACTCTCCTCCTCTCCCATCGGGTCCCGGGCAGGCATATCGTGACACATGTGTACAGTTGGCATTGCAGGGGCACACACACATCAACACTACTGACCAAGTCACACCCTTCACACTTCATGACCACTAAAGTGCACACATACAAATGTACCCATGTGACTAGGAAGACAGGACATCACAAGATGACCATATACCAACACTGCTGTTCACACATCAAGAAAGATCACACACACATGATGGACCCTGGCCAGCCTGCCTGCAATCCTGTGGATAGAATTCCCCTCTGTGCTGGTAGTGCATCCTAACATGACGTGTACAATTTAGCAAACCTGACCATAGAATGATTATGATAACAGTAGGTCATCACAAACAACCATCATTGCACCCCCAAGCCTCAGAGGCAAGAAGAACTGAAGTGCCTGTCACCTCTGCAAAACCCTGAAAAAGTGAAACAAGCCATTGGCAATGTTAAAGTGGCATACAGAGCATGTGTCACATTAAACCATACCCACACAGAAAACCCTTTATTTAGCAAGGACACTGACAAAGCAGACAACAGGATTAACTGTCTTTATTACATATTACACAGATAGGCATCAACAGTAGACAAGAGCAAGACCAGTGGCCAGTCCACAGTTCAAAGTAGGCACATGAGAACCTGCACAGGGAATGGGCACACACAGTAATGAACAGCAAGGCCAGTGGCCAGTCCAAAGTGCAAAGTAGGTACATGAGAACCTGCGCAGGGAATGGGCAAACACAGTAATGAACAGCAAGGCCAGTGGCCAGTCCAAAGTGCAGAGTAGGCACATGAGAACCTGCACAGGGAATGGGCAAACACAGTAATGAACAGCAAGGCCAGTGGGCAGTCCAAAGTGCAGAGTAGGTACATGAGAACCTTCACAGGGAATGGGCAAACACAGTAATGAACAGCAAGGCCAGTGGCCAGTCCAAAGTGCAGAGTAGGTACATGAGAACCTTCACAGGGAATGGGCAAACACAGTAATGAACAGCAAGGCCAGTGGCCAGTCCAAAGTGCAGAGTAGGCACATGAGAACCTGCACAGGGAATGGGCAAACACAGTAATGAACAGCAAGGCCAGTGGGCAGTACAAAGTGCAGAGTAGGCACATGAGAACCTGCACACGGAATGGGCAAACACAGTAATGAACAGCAAGGCCAGTGGCCAGTCCAAAGTGCAGAATAGGTACATGAGAACCTGCACAGGGAATGGGCAAACACAGTAATGAACAGCAAGGCCAGTGGCCAGTCCAAAGTGCAAAGTAGGTACATGAGAACCTGCACAGGGAATGGGCAAACACAGTAATGAACAGCAAGGCCAGTGGCCAGTCCAAAGTGCAGAGTAGGCACATGAGAACCTGCACAGGAATGGGCAAACACAGTAATGAACAGCAAGGCCAGTGGGCAGTCCAAAGTGCTGAGTAGGTACATGTGTGCATGAGAACCTGCACAGGGAATGGGCAAACAAAGTGAAAAACAGCATGGCCAGTGGCCAGTCCACAGTTCAGAGTAGGCACATGTGTGCATGAGAACCTGCACAGGGAATGGGCAAACAAAGTGAAAAACAGCAAGGCCAGTGGCCAGTCCACAGTTCAGAGTAGGCACATGTGTGCATGAGAACCTGCACAGGGAATGGGTGAGACCGTACACTGCCATGGTCATCAACACATCTAGGGTGACAACAATGGGCAGTCCAGGGACCACCGTGGGAGAGACAGGTGTGGGAGGGGGACTCAGCCTCAGACGTGGCTGTCAGTCGAACTGGGAGGTGGCTGATTGTGGTGCCCAGTTGTAGTACTGGACCTGGGAGAGAGAGGACCAGCTGAGGCAGAGGCATCAGTGGCTTTGTGAGGCGGAGGGCTGCTTGGACCAGGTGGTGTGGTGGCACATGGAGGCGGAGACATGCTCCCGTGAGACACAGTGTGTGAGGGAGAATGTGGAGGGGTGTCTTTCCACTTCTTGGGGATTCGATAGGTAATTTTGGTCTTGGTAGGAGTGGGAGGTGGTTCGGGCACAACAGGCACACTCTCCACCAAAGGTGCATCAGGTGCAGGCGGCGGCCCTCCTTCTGGGGATATGCTGGATCCTGTGGGACACTTGGCCTGGCCTTGCCTTTTCCCCTCCATCCCCTGTTGAGCAGCTGAACCCCCTACAGTGCCCTCCTTTTCCAGCTTCACAGGGGTGTGGGTGGGAGTTGAGGTTGTGGGTGAATCTGCCTTAGAGGGCTTCTTCTGCGGACTCTTAGCAGGCACCAGCTTTACAGCAGGCACGGCAACTGTCTACTTGGCTTTGGGAGCGCTTTTGGGACGGGAGTGTCCTTGGATGGGGATGATTTTGAGGCATGTGGGCCTGAGGCCTGCTTCTTGGCTTGATGCCCCTGAGTGTCATCTGAAGGGCTTTTGCCTTTGTGCTCCGGGGTGACTTTGGTTTGTTTGGGGGATGGTGTCTGCGCTCTGGCCCGCTTGGGGTGCTGCTGTTGTGTGCTGCGTGTGGTGTACTTTGAGCCCGAGAGCTGTGGTGTTTGGTCACTCTCATCAGATGTAGCCACTGGCAGGGGGGTGGCTGAAGGGACTGGAGCTGGACTCTGAGCCTGTGACAGCCGAATGGCTGCCATCACTGTGGAGGACAAAGACTGGACAGTCCTGTGTAGCCCACCCACGTCTGAATGAATGCCCTCCATGAAGGCAACTACCTGTGCCAACTTCTTGTCATGGTCTAGGAAGGCATTCTGGAGAGTTGTCTGACCCACACACAGCTGGCGCAAAAGGTCCACAGCCTCAACACTGAGGGCAGCAGGGGAGACAGGGGCAGGGGCAGCGGTGCCTGGGGGGAAGGACACTCTTCCCTTCTTACTGGTGCGAACACGGGCAGCACTAGTGGAAGTAGCTGGGAGGGTCGGCACTGGACGATGTGTGGTGGAAGAGGAGGCAGATTTCCCACTCCCTGTGCCCGCCAACATCGAGGAGTCACCGCTGGCGTCAGATGACGTTGAGGTTGGTGTCTCTGGCTGTGATTGATCAAGCACACTCCTGTCCCCCTCCGAGGTGCTGGTCACATCTGTGTCAGTGTGCTCATGTGAAGCAGTCGTGCCTGATGCCTCACCACTGGTGTCCGTCCCCTGTCCTTTTGTGCCCTCGGTAGATGCTGCAAGAGACAGAGACGTAGGTTCAGTTTAGTGCCATACACACAAAGATCATATGCAATCAACGCACAAAGCAAGATGGTGATACCCCCATGTTGCACACCACCCTGTGCAGTCACATTGTGCAACCGGGATTCAAAACTCAAACATTGCATGGTAACATGCAAACCTGGCATAATTGACCCATGTGATGTCCACACAGCCAAACAGCTTGCCCGTGCCCCCGTGTAACCGGACATGCAGATCCCTCTGAGCATACCTAGGTCCCTGTGTGTGAAAAAGATGTACATAACAACATGTTGTCACAGTCACATATGGAGTCACCATAAGGGGACAACACAGATACAGACTCCAAAATATAATTTCGCAATGGCCATTAGCTCATGCCATCCACCATGTCGTGCTTTGGGGCACAACTACAGTTGCACATTGGTGTCAGATGTGTAGTTCTCACAATTTTGAGGTCAGGCACTGCACACATTGATGAAAGCACACTCAGATGAGGCACCCTGCCGGTCACTGCCATGGGATGTCCCTGACTCCCCCAATGCAGCCGATGCCATAAGCCCACAACTCAGAATGCAACGTCAAGGGCCATTACATCAATGACATGAGAAAGTACATGTAGCAAAAAAGCATGACAGCTGCACACAACAGAGAGGCCACTCACAAGCCATTGCATCACAATAGCAACATCACAGAGCCCAGCACTGGCTCAGGCTTGGAATAAATGCAGTCACTCACAACCAAAGTCACCCTTCCCAGAATACTCACCCCCAGCTTGCTGCTGATGGTCCTTCAAACGTGCATCCAGCTCTGGCTGTGTCACTGCCAAGATGCGGGCCATTAGTGGTGTCATGCTCCTGCGCACCAACCTGCCAGTCCGAGGGAGCTGCCCCAGCGTTATCTCTGCCACGTTTTTGCTCAGCCGGCAGATGTCATCCCACCTCTTGTGACAGTGTGTGTGTCGTCGGTTGGAGACACCCAGAGCCCTCACCTTGCGTGCAATGGCCCTCCATACGGCCTTACGCTGGTGGACTTTGAGCTGCAGGCATGGGAGACAAGAGGAGGATATTTCAGTGACACTGGGTTATGTACCACTATTTCTCAGTACAGGAGAAGGCACAAACTCAGCACAGCTTCACAGATATGTTTAGCAGAGAAAATACAGCATGACACGTAGTACATGAGCATGGGATAATCACAACAAAATGCATGCAGGTATGAGGATGGACACAGTACCTGCCCATCTTATACACATGCTGAATGGCAGCACAGAAAGCAATGTGAAGGAGGCCCACATCTGCGATTCAGTTTGTGAGTAAGCAAGACATACATCACATTGGAAATGAAGTGTCGGGGCAGACTCACTGTGTCCAACACTGCACACCCCTCAATGTACTTGCCCTGTGAATGGCTCACAGTGTCATGGAGGTCACATTTAGGGACATAATCTTACAGTCTCACACCCTTCTCACAAGGTCTGTCTTGTGCAATACACAGGCCTGAGATAGCTCTTTGATGGATAGGGTAGCAGACAACCCATATGTCTCACTCTGTCCATTCAGTGATGGGTCCTTGTCAAATTGGGCAGTGACTGTGCAGGCCAGGGGGCTCACACTGAGGTTTCACGTGGGCCATGAGAACATTCACATGCAGGTACAATATGAGGGGGCAAACAGTGCCTACACGTGCGAGTCTGAACACATGATGAAAGCAATGGGAGGATGATATATTCAAAGTACAGCAATCTGAGGTGTCATATGTGTATGATTTGCCAAGAGTGTCACCCTCAGGCATTTCACTCTTGTGCATAATGCTTACATATCCCTGGTGGCAATATAGAGTCTAACACACTTCCATCAGTACCCTCTGGACGTAAAGTCTTTCTCATTTCACAAATGAGGCTCTGATAAACCTCATGGACTCACAGATCCATTAGCACAGGCAGAGTCTTTCCTGACTCCCACTTTCTATACTTGCAGTGTCACTGTATGGCTGCAAAAAGACTGCATGTCCCTCCCATCCTGAAATGCAGCCCGGGGAATGTGTGAAATAGGCTGCAAACCCCATTTTCCAGAAGTCAGCATGCTAGGCAGTGTATCACACAAACACACACTCTCAGGCACATACTGCAGCAGATCAACTTCATGTGTGCACTCCCTGCACTCTCACTTCCACTCTGAAACACTTACCAGGACATCTGGAGCACCATATAGCCTCCCATACTGTGTGAGCACCTCGTCCACCAGGACCTCCAGCTCCTCTGTGGTGAAGGGACGGGCCCTGATGTTCTCAGTCCTCGCCATCACTGGGTCCAGGATACAGGAGCAGCAGCAGTTGGTGGTGAAGAGTGTCAGGCAGCAGTGTCTGGGTCCAGGAGACAGGAGCAGCAGCAGTTGGTGGTGAAGAGAGTCAGGCAGCAGTGTCTGGGTCCAGGAGACAGGAGCAGCAGCAGTTGGTGGTGAAGAGTGTCAGGCAGCAGTGTCTGGAAGCAGTGGAAATGTGAGGCTCTCTCCCACACATATATAGCCCCCTGGGGTAGTTTCTGTGGTTCTAAGCTGCTGCAATTGGTGTTCCAGCTCAGCTTTCTTCAAATGCATCCAATGCCCGGCCCCGCGGTAGCGGAGTACGCCTACCGCGATTTTCAAAATTGTATTTGTCTACCGCGATTGCGCTTCCCATTGGCTGTTAGGGCATGGGCATTGGCGGTGACACACCGCAGGGGCCAGGCTGTCGCTACCGCGATCGTGCATCTTTCAATTGAATGGAATGCCCGGCCCCGCGGTAGCGGAGCACGCCTACCGCGATTTTTAAAATTGTATTTGGCTACCGCGATTGCGCTTCCCATTGGCTGTTAGGGCATGGGCATTGGCGGTGACACACCGCAGGGGCCAGGTGGTCGCTACCGCGACATGGCTGCCATACATTGGTGCCTATGACCGTGATTTGGGTGGCGAGCATGCCAACCGCCATTTCCAAATCTGTATGTCACTACCGTGGATGCGGGTCCCATTGGATGTAAGGGCATGGGCATTGGCAGTGACACACCGCAGGGGCCAGGCGGTCGCTACCGCGACATGGCTGCCATACATTGGTGCCTCTGACCGTGATTTGGGTGGTGGAGCATGCCAACCGCCATTTCCAAATCTGTATGTCACTACCGTGGATGCGGGTCCCATTGGATGTAAGGGCATGGGCGGTGACACACCTCAGGGGCCAGGCGGTCGCTACCGCGACATGGCTGCCATACATTGGTGGCTATGACCGTGATTTGGGTGGCGGAGCACGTTAACAGCACCTATTAACACATCATGCTGTGTCAATGGCAATGGCCAGTTCTCAACAGTGTACAGTAGACACCTGATTCATGACAGAAGATGGTGCAAACAGTGCCAGTGTAACATTTAGCCCACTGCTGACTACACATGCCATGTCAGTGCACATGATTGCAAACATTGGCATGTACTCCCTCACATGTCACTTATGATATTGTTTTGCATGTACACAGATCAGTGGTGTGATGGACTCTCCAATGTGTACACAAGTCAATGTGTGATCTGGCTACGCAACACACAGTGATGAAGGTCTGACTACACAATGTGCATATTTCACTGTGTAGTTTTCTTTGCTCATGTACATACTTGATCTTAATGCACAGACTGTGCTCATTGTGTTGTTGATGTGTGCCCTGTTCGACTTACGCAAGAAGGTGTGGCAGGTACAGCAGCTAGGTAGGAGCCGACAGTGTTGCTGTTTCACACATATGCTGTATGAACTGCTCTCAGGGCTGGTTACGCAAGATGTGGACATGTCCCTTTGGCCATTCACATGGTCTCAATCTGTTTGGGAGGTACTCACTGTGTGAAAACTGGACAGGTGTACGACTAGTGTAGCTGAAGGTGTCCCCACATGTAAGTTGTGCTGTAAGCTGAAGTGTGATGCCAGTCATTGTTTGCGCTGTGTCAGTCAAAACGTAAGATGTTGCACACATCTCATGGTGGATTGCATTGACATGTGTCCCCTTTCATCTCACCTAGGAGGCGACCAAATGTGCATCGTCCCTTCACAGTGCTGGCGGACATGGAGGATGAGGACGTCATCTGAAAATTCCGTCTGGATCGACCCACCCTACAAGACCTATGTGCTCTGTTGGAGCCCCACCTGCGGCCTCGCAGAACATATCCGACTGCTTTCACACCAACGTCTAAGGTGATGGCGGCCCTGCATTTTTGGCTACTGGAACATTCCAGTACACGGTGTCCAGCGCAGGTGGGATGTCGCAACCCATGTTCAGCATGGTGCTACGTGATGTCCTGTCCGCTATGATGACCTACGAGGACAGATACATCCATTTCTCCAGGAGGCATGAATTGGCGGATGTGAAGGCTGATTTCTATGCCCTTGGCCACATCCCTAATGATGTTGGTGCCATTGACTGCACACATGTTGGGCTGGTTCCACCACAGGCATGTGAGCACATCTACAGGAATAGGAAACATTTCCATTCCATCAATGTGCAAGTGGTGTGCCAGGCGGATATGATAATTTCACGTCTGTGCTAAATTTCCCGGCTCTGCACATGACTCGTACATCATGCGTAACAGCATTGTGCCCCAGCTCATGGCAAATCTGCTCCTGGAGCGTGCATGGATTGTGGGTGAGTATGCAGGGTGAAGTAGCGTGCTGTATGTGTGACATGCTGTCCTCTGCCACAGTGATGTTACAAGTTTGTTCTGTGTGTCTCACACCTAGGTGACTCTGCATATCCCAACCGGCGTTGGTTGCAGAGCCCACTGCGGAATCCCAGGACCCCGGGTGAAGTGCGCTACAATGATGCCCATGGGAGGACCCGTCGTGTGGTGGAGCGTACTTTTGGTCTCCTGAAGTCACAATTTCGCTGCCTGGACAAGACCGGAGGTGCACTGATGTACTCTCCCCAGAAGGTGTGCCAGATCGTAGTTGCATGCTGCATGCTCCACAACCTGGCCTTGCGCAAGGAGATCCCCCTGCTCCTGGATGCTGATGAGCAGCCGAGGCCACCGCCTGCAAACCCACCCATGTCCAGTGACGAGGATAGTGGAGAGGAGGAAGGTGTTGACCTGCATCAACAGCTCATCAACCGCTACTTCCATTGAAGGTGAGTGAAAGCATACAATGGTGCCATTGTCTGATGATTATGTTGTTGGTGAAACGGCCTAGGGGAGATTTGTGACTGCTGCCTGTTGTTGGCTCTGTGCTGGGTGCTGATGTTTCGGGGACAGGGTAGTTGTGCACATCTGCAGGATGTCTATGTCGGTACTGTTGCTCATTGTAATATGTGCAGATTACAGTAACTTGATGACAAGTGTTCTGTAATGTCTGTGATGCCATCACCTGAATAGTGAATATTGTTCTTTTGTGTTTTCCTAGGTCCCTTCTGCCTCTCAATGCCTCCAAACAATCCGTGCTCCTGGTACATTGTAATCCCAGTCAACATTGTACATCCTGTAATAAACATGGAGCTGACACGAAGACATAGGTGTGTAAGGAGTGTTTATTTACAATGGGTATATCTGACAAGGAAGTGCTGGGTGCTGATGTTTCGGGGACAGGGTAGTTGTGCACATCTGCAGGATGTCTATGTCGGTACTGTTGCTCATTGTAATATGTGCAGATTACAGTAACTTGATGACAAGTGTTGTGTAATGTCTGTGATGCCATCACCTGAATAGTGAATATTGTTCTTTTGTGTTTTCCTAGGTCCCTTCTGCCTCTCAATGCCTCCAAACAATCCGTGCTCCTGGTACATTGTAATCCCAGTCAACATTGTACATCCTGTAATAAACATGGAGCTGACACGAAGACATAGGTGTGTAAGGAGTGTTTATTTACAATGGGTATATCTGACAGGGAAGTGAATATTTACAAACAGGTGAAAAGTGAATCAATGAGTTGTCAGTGATGGTAGATGAGACAATAGAGTAGTCACCACATTGATGTGGTGACACAGTCCAACAGACGCATGCCATTGACCTGGCAGTGTGGATAAGGACAGTCAACAAAGTCAATGGCAAGGTGAAGAGGGGTGCCATCATGGCTGGCTCCTTGACTGGCGTTTGGCTGGTGCTTTGCCACGTGATCCTCCCTGGGATTTCTTTGGACGGCCCCTTGAGTGTTTGGCAGGGGGGGCCTCTTCTGCGGGCTCAGCGGTGTCTGAGGACTCACCCCTCTCTGTGCCCGCAGGGGAGGTGGGGGAACTGTCATCCTGCGGGCCACTGGATGTAGGTGGAGCTGTTGTTTGGGCTGCAGGCCTGTCTTTCAGGACACCCACTAGCTGGCCCAAGAGGTCCACGATTTGGCCCATTCGTGTGTCAATGGACCTCAGCAGCATGCGGAGCTCACGGGATTCCTCCAGAGCCCGGCCGTGTGTCCCTGGGCTCTAAGGACTCTGGCAATGTTGGCCAGGGCTTCGGTCCCAGTGTCCGGTTGGTCTTGTCGCCTAGTTGCCCTACCACCTGCTCTGCTGTCCTAGACCTGTGGCGTCACCACTCTACGCACCCGCGTACTCTCCCTGCCCTCCTCAGATTGTGGGGTGGGGTGGTCATCCTCTGAGGCAGGACAGTGTTGCAGGCAGCACTGGTGGTGGTGGTGGTGGTGGTGGAGGCCGCACAGGTCGTTACAGCAGGGGTCAGCGTAGTTGTTGTTGCTGAGGTGGTGGAGGTGGGGACAGTGGGTTCCTGGGACCTGTTGCGCCCTGGCATGCCTGATGGGCCAGCTTCGGGCTCCGCATCTGAGAAATCTAGGGAGTCTGCATCGGAGAGTCCATGTTCCGGGGGGGAGACTGGCTCTGCAGGTTGGTGTGGTCATCTGCAGCTGTCAGTTCTTGGTCACCTGTGGAACAGAGGGGAAATGGTCATTGGAGTGCACACCTCAAGCTTGGTGTTAGATGTTTTGTTGTTAGATGTTATGCACCACACAGTTTATATTGCTATTACATTATATGTCTGCACAGTTTTGAGCATCTGGGCATGATGTGGAGGTACATACCTTACTTGTCCATGGAGTGACATGTCAATAGGTAACAGGCACAATGTGCAGATTGTGTGATTACGAGGACATGTCATCAGCTACGACTAGCAGCACAATAACTTTATGTGCAGCATCTTTGTTGTTCACCCTGCATGGAAGACTTTACAACTGGGCATGAACTAGCCATTGTAGTCTCATGCATACCTTTGCCATGTCATGTGCTTTGCTTTCTTGTTACTACTGACCATGCTTGTTTTGTTTTCATATGGGCCTTGATGCTCTGCCCCCATGGCACTTCAAGGTAGCATTCAGTGCTGTGCATGGTTGTGCCCTGAATTTCTTCAACATGTGATTTGGTAAGTCACACTTTGGTTTCTGTGACAGTTACATACGCTTTTCTGTCTGCACAGTGGAAGTGGCTATTTGATGTATGCCAAGTTGGATGACATGTGAGGGCTGGTGTGGTCATATGGCTCCATGCTTTTTGAGGGAGTGTCAGGGTGCATGCACTGTCTACCTACCTGTTCTGTGACACATTTGGGGGTATTGTTGCCACATGGTTCTGGGTGTGGTGGAGTGCTACATCCTTCTCAGGGGTGGGACAAGGGTGCCTGGTGTGAGTTGTAGTGCAGGCCTCCCACACCCAAACCCCCCTCCCTGTGAAGATGGCTACCTACCTGTAAGTTGGGTTGTTGCTATACAATGGCTGCCACATGCTTCTGGGTGTGGTGGAGTGCTACATCCTGCTCAGGGGTGGGACAAGGGGGCATGGTGGGAGTTGTAGTGCAGGCCTCCCACTACCAAACCCCCCTCCCTGTGAAGATGGATACCTACCTGTTAGGTGAAGGTGAACAATACAATGGCTGCCACATGGTTCTGGGTGGGGTCGAGTGCTACTTCCTGCTCAGGGGTGGGACAAGGGGGCATGGTGGGAGTTGTAGTGCAGGCCTCCCACTACCAAACCCCCCTCCCTATGAAGATGGATACCTACCTGTTAGGTGAAGGTGAACAATACAATGGCTGCCACATGCTTCTGGGTGTGGTGGAGTGCTACATCCTGCTGAGCTTTGGGACAAGGGTGCCTGGTGTGAGTTGTAGTGCAGGCCTCCCACCCCCAAGCCCCCCTACCTGTGAAGATGACTACCTACCTGTAAGTCTGGTTGTTGTTATACAATGGCTGCCACATGGTTCTGGGTGGGATGGAGTGCTACTTCCTGCTCAGGGGTGGGACAACGGGGCATGGTGGGAGTTGTAGTGCAGGCCTCCCACTACCAAATCCCCCTCCCTGTGAAGATGGATACCTACCTGTTAGGTGAAGGTGAACAATACAATGGCTGCCACATGCTTCTGGGTGGGGTGGAGTGCTACATCCTGTTCAGGGGTGGGACAAGGGGGCATGGTGGGAGTTGTAGTGCTGGCTGCCTGTACACATGCAACCCTGGGAATGTTGCTGGCTACCTTTAGGGTGATTCAGAGGGAGTGAATGTTCCATCTGTGAGACATGTGTTGGGTAGTGTGTGGTGCACATGAATGTATTAGGGCCTAGGAGGTGTAGCTTTGTAGTTGTGAAAGACAGTACATAGCAGTGTAATGGTAGACATTTGTTTGTACTTACCAGCCTCCACTCCCCCGGGTACTCCTGTGAGACTCTCTGGATGCAGTATGGCAAGCACCTTCTCCTCCCATGCAGTGAATGTTCTTGGTGGAATGGGAGGACCACCGCCAGTCATCTGAGCCAGCTGACGGTTCTTGTAGTTCTTCTGTTTCACCAGCCTCTTGAGGTCATGCCATCGCTTCATGATCTCCTTCTTGGTGCGCGGGGTGGTCCTTACTGCATTGACCTTGTTGACTATCCTTCTCCACATTTGTGCTCTGGTGGCTAATGGTGTCTGTTGGACCAGGTTACCAAACAATTGTGGTTCTACTCTGATTATCTCATCTGCCATGACTGACAACTCACTGTCAGTGAATTTGGGCATTTTCTTTTGTGCCATGGTGTGTGATGTGCAAATGGTTTGAGGTGCGGGTGTGAGGGTGGTGGGGGTGACGTAAGTGGGGTGTGTGTGTGTGTTGTTGTGCTGGTGGGATGTGTGGTGGTTTGCCTCTCCTTTGTGCTGTAGGGTTATTTCCTTCAGGGGTGGAGTATTGCAAAGGATTCTGGTCAGGGAAGGGCTGGTTTTATACTCAGCTATGTGGGTGTGTCAAAATGTGGTATTGCTGTCAGATGGGTTGTGTGGGTTGTCCTGGGATTTGTATTTCTTTGGTTGCCATGAGGGTGTGTCATTTGTGTGTTTCAGGTGTTTGGGGGGGCTGAGCTAGTTTGATGTGTGCACTTGGTGGCCTTGTGGTGTGTTTTTTTTTCCGACCGCCATATTTGTTCCGGATCGGCCGCGGCGGTGGGTATGCAACAGTCCTTCCGCCGGCTCTCCCATTCATCACTGTTTGCGATTGCGGCGGTCGGAAACAGCGGATCGTTCCGCTGTCACCTCACTGGTATCCTAATTTCACGTGCGGTCAATCCGCTGGCCTAGCGGCGGTTATGGGTGTTTCCGCCGTGAATCCGACCGCCGCGGACGGATTTTCACCTGCTACACCCGCTACCGGCGGTCTTTCGTTGCATCGTTCCGACGCGGTCGGGTTCTTTTGACGGTTGGTCCTAATCGGACCGTCGGTTTTTACGCGGTACCAGCGGACGGTGAATTTCCGCTACCATGGCGGTCGGAATGGTTTTCCGACCGCCATCCTAATCGGCCCCATAGTGTTTTCAGTGTGTAGAAGGCACTCAGTTTGATGCTATTAACATTTGGTATCAAATATAGGTCTAAATCTATAGTTACCCCTAGGTCTCAGACTCCTCCTGCTATTGTTGAAGTGTCCTCATGTTCCTTAGGCCATATGGTCATGGGCTGGTATTTTTGCTATTGCCCGCAGGTCATAATCTCTGTTTTTGCGGTATTTATCTTTAGATGGTTATTCATCATCCATGTGTTTATGGTCCAAAAGCAGCCATCAAGTTTTAAATTGTATAGATCTTCCAGACCAAACATTTTAAAAATTATTTGGGTGTCAGCTGAAGTTGAATGATTTAATCAGATTTGGTAAGTGAGTTAGGTAGGTGTTGAATAATAGAGGGAATATGATAGACCCAGAGGGATGCCACAGTGTTATGTGTGAGGAGCTGATGTGAAAAGTGGTACCAACACTAGTTCAGTCATAGCTGAGTGACTAAGAATGCAAAGGGCATTAGCTGAACTATCTTCTCACCTTTCACATATGGTATGTCAAACAAGAATTTGCTGTGTGAAAAGATTGCACAATATACAGGACATTAGTCATGTTGTTCTTAAGCCAGCAACATTCATGCAATTTCCTGTTCATGATACATAGGTAGTTGTCACTACCTAAACCTACCAGCTATTCAGAAACAATGTCCAATCAGGAAACTCCACATTCATATAATCTTTATTCTGCAAGTGTTGCCATAAAAGTTCACATAAATACGATTCACATAAAAACTTTAAAATCGATAAAACCAATAAAATCCTTGAAAACCATCATAAAAAGCCATTAATGAACAGTGCTAAGGTAGCAGCATAATATGTAAACATTGCTTGTCATAAAATTACACTGAACAGGCTACAGCCAAATAACTTGTACTTCTGGTTTCCAATAGTAAATTAGCACCTCATTGAAGAAGGCCATTAAGTTAGAAGGTGGAGCTAAAATATTTCAGATGAATCACATCACCAACAACAAAGGTCGGTACAATACAGAATTTGGGGCCCTACACTTCCCTGTCTGGTTCTCCACACTTCCAGTAAAAAACAGGGCAGAGCAAATACAATCAAGGCTGCTGTATTGGATCTGAGGATTCTGGAAACAATCCTAAAGTACGTAAATCCCATAATCCGACGGAGTGGTAATATCCACTTCTTCCTGTGGTTATAATATTGTTGGCAGAGAAATAAAATATGGTTAATACATTCCTTTGTTTGGGGACAGAAAGGGGAGGTCATGTCTGGGTCAGTATCATGTTGCCCCCATTTAGCGGTAAATGTATGCAATGGTAAGGTCCCGAAACGGAATTTGATGTACAGGGTTTTTGCCAATGGGATTTCAATGGAGTTCATGTATTCTCCCATAAGGAAGGTATCTTTACATTCCAGGAAAGCTAGAGTCAAATAACCCATACTCCTGCTCAATTCTTCATCTATATACCTCCAGTAAATCCCCTTAAGTACAGCCTTTGACACACCAGTCATAGCTCCCAGATTAGTCCACTGGTGTTCACATCCCAGCTTTATCAGGTAGGTCTTAATGTGTCCAAACCAGGGGATCCTGGAAACTCCAGGCTGCCTAAGTAGCTCCTCCAATCCCACCTGATATGGAACTAAGTCCACACAGAGGCCCATAGCCGTCTCCAATACAGCAAAGGTCTAAGGGCATCTTTATGGGCAATGGACCTATGGCCTAGATCCAACCGTAGTGGCAGGAGTGGGGTACTAGTTAGGAGATTTGCCAAAGATCTTAAGAAATGGTTCTCACCCACCTTCAATGCAGTGACCTTCTTATGTCCCGTAACTCTCTCCCATATAAAGACCCGCCTAGTGCATGTAGGTTGAAAATTTGGATAGCCTGAGATACTGGTCGAAAGCTAGAACCCTTGAAGCCCCTCCAGATGCCCCCGGCATAACGTTCAAGCTTCAACTTGCTCTTGTGGATCTGTGCAGACCAACCAAAATTCTCCATCAGGGTGAGACCCAGATACTCAAAGGTGCGAACACTCTCAAGGGGAGCACCATTCAAAAATGGGTTTGGGCGGGTTCTGTGGCTACGAATATAGATATACTTGGTCTTTTGAAGGTTGATCTCAAGCTGTCTCTGCTCACAGAAGACACCAAACTGGTCCAAGAGATTTTGGATACCCATAGGGGATTTAGATACCAGTATGGTGTTGTCTGCAAACAGGAGGGCTGAAATCTTCCTACCTGCTAAACTCGGGGTGTCATGGTAGCACTTCTCTAACTGAGCTCCCAAAATGTTAATGTATACTAGAAACAAGGTTGGGGCAAGGACACAGCCCTGTCTTACCCCCCTTGTGACCGGTATAGATGTTGTCAGCTCCCTGTGTTTGCTGTACCTAACCTGCGCATAGTTCTTCTGATGCAACCTCCTGGTGACATCAACAAGATATTTTGAGGCACCCTGATCAATCAGAACTTTCCACAAGACCTCCCTTGGCACATGATCGAAGGCAGTGCGGAGAACAACAAAAACTACATAGAGCCGACCACCTCCCAGAATGACATACTTCCAGTACATGAGTTGTAGTCGAAATACTTGGATGATAGTACTGGTCCCTGATCTGAACTCTGCTTGAAGAGGGCGTTATAAGACCCGCACCCTCAACCCTAGAGAGAGCCACTCGCACAGCCTATCCAACAATATATGACTAAAGAGCTTTTAAGAGCTGTCAATAAGGCTAATTGGCTGATAATTGAATGGCAGGTACTGTGAAGCTTTCTTGTAAATTGGTACAATTTTGGCCCCTGCCCAAGTGGAGGGAGTGAGCAAGCCTTCCAAAAAACATTTAAATGACACAGCGAAGTAAGGGCCCAAAATTGTGTTATCTGCCTTGAACAGGTCCCCAGGCAACGTATCTAACTATGGCGCTTTTTCTGGAGTAATGAAGTCTATGGCTTTGATAACCCTTCCGGTGATAGGGGGAAATTCACATACAGTCAGGTCGGACAGGGCCTCCTTGTGTAAATCATTCTCTATGCAAGCAGTCTCTACTGTCTTGACACTAAGGCCCTTGGTACTACCAGAGTGAATGCTTGCCTCATCAATGTCCCCCCGGCATACAACCCTGAAAAGTGATTAAACTCCACATTCCAATATGGCATACTGCTTTGATTAGCCTACTGTGCTGGGACAGAGTCACCACAAGTCAGGTACGACTTACATTTGACTGACACTGCTGCAGCCTACTCTCAGATAGTTTGTTAGGTCACTGTGCCTGATGCGGAGTGCTGGAAATACCCTGGCCAGCAGTATTGAGAATCTGAAATGACTCAATATAGTCTGCCATGTCACAACAGACTATTTAGCTTTCAAAAATGATTTAGTAACACTTCCAGGGTCAACACGCTGGGTATTCATCTCCTTGAACTAAAAATTGTGGCACCTAAGGCTGAAAGCATCTGTATTATAATTAATCCGTCTAAACAGCTCTGCAGAATATCAACTAACATTTTCTGTTTTTTATATATTATAATTTAACATCTGTGTATGAATCTGCTTTTTGAAAATTATTAACTCCTCTGAAACTCTGCTGTATCTTTATCTAATTTATGATCATAGCAAATACATTGCAATTATGGGGTTCTGTGTCATTAATTTACTAAATGTATAAAACTCAGTGATTATTTGGGGTAGTGGTTATATTGGGAAAGGTGTGAATGCTGGGTGGTAGGAATTTTATGGGTCCTCACAGATCCTTGAATTTCCCTTCACAGAAATATGAGGGACATCTGTGATTTAGCCAAAGTTTGGTGTTTGCACTGCAGGGCATTCTGGGTAAGAAAAGGTACTGGAATCCATACAAACCACAGCACGCCAAACTACCCTAGGTGCCTTGTTTTCAGAAATGTCTGGGTCTATTTTATTTTAAATTAATTAATAAGTTGTTAATTGATATTAATTTATTAATGTAAAATTAGTTATGAAAATTGTGTAATCATTTTTAGATGTGGGTTGTGGTGTTTATTGGGGTAGAGGGTGGAAAGTAATTTAATTAGTTAATAATTAGTTGATTGTTAATATTAATTTATCAATTGATAAATATTTATGGCAAGAGTTTATTGTTATTTTGTGTGTGTGTTTTGGTTTTATAGGGGTAACGTTTGGGGAGTAAATTAATTTTTATTTGTTTAAAAAAATTCAATTTAATAATATTTGTTTAATTGATAATTAATTATTTGAAGGTACATTTTTAAAAAATTTAAATGTGGGTTGTGAATTGTGTAGTGTTATATGGTAGGAAATAAAAATATTACATCTATGTAATAATTAATGTTTTTGTTTATAAAAACTTTCTATTAAAAAATAGTTTTTTGTTTTTAAATTATTTTTGAATTTTTAAAATAATCTTTCTAGGTATTTGTTAGATCTTTTTAACATTCTAATCTGTTTCTATCTTTTGTAATATTTAATACTTTTATATATGTTTAAAAAAAAAAAAATCTTTTGTGTTGTTGTTAATTTGTTTGTTTTTAATTTTGAACTGGCTCCACTGGAAATATTAATTTTACCCCTCCGCTATCCAACACCTTCCCTACTGTTGCACAAACTGGAGTGGGAATAGTAATTTTACCCCTCCGCTATCCAACACTTTCCCTACTGTTGCACTCACTGGAGTGGGAATAGTATTTTTACCCGTCCGCTATCCAACACTTTCCCTACTGTTGCACTCACTGGAGTGGGAATAGTCATTTTTACCCCTCCGCTATCCAACACTTTCCTTACTGTTGCACCCACTGGAGTGGGAATAGTCATTTTTACCCCTCCGCTATCCAACACTTTCCCTACTGTTGCACTCACTGGAGTGGGAATAGTAATTTTTAATTCTCCGCTATCCAACACTTTCCCTACTGTTGCACCCACTGGAGTGGGAATAGTAATTTTTACCCATCCGCCATCCAACACTTTCCCTCCTGTTGCACCCACTGGAGTGGGAATAGTAATTTTTACCTCTCCGCTATCCAACACTTTCCCTACTGTTGCACCGTCTGGAGTGGGAATAGTAATTTTTACCCCTCCGCTATCCAACATTTTCCCTACTGTTGCACTCACTGGAGTGGGAATATTAAGTTTTACCCCTCCGCTATCCAACACTTACCCTACTGTTGCACTCACTGGAGTGGGAATAGTAATTTTTACCCCTCCGCTATCCAACACTTTCCCTACTGTTGCACTCACTAGATTGGGAATAGTAATTTTTACCCCTCCGCTAAATCTAAATAAGTTTTTTAAGTTAATTGTATTATTTAATATATTTAACATTAATTTTTATTTAAATAAAAAAAATCAATATTTTGTACATCTATATTATTTACAGCGATATTTGTTTGTTTAAATATTTTTGTACTTACAATTTTAAATATAGGATGTCGATATTTTTGACATCGATATTTTTGCATCAATATTTGTGTATGGGGATATTTTGGGCATCGGTATTCTATCAGTGAACCATTTCCTTCACGTCCCGACAGTGAACCATTTCCTTCACGTCCCGACTTTGCTTTTGGAAAAGAAATTTTTCTGATATTTTTACCAGAAACATTTTCTTTTCCAGTACTGTGGACGACCCATTGAATTTCACTGCACTGTGAAGTTGGGGGCCTATTACGATGGCGGTCGGAAAACCTCCCCGACCTCCATGGTAGCGGGAAAAGACCGCCCGCATGGACCGCGACATCACCGCCGGTCGAATTACGATGACCCGCGTTCGAATCCAACCGCGGTGGTCTGATCGCGGGCCTTAACATTGCGGCGGTTGCTGCTGCCTGCAGCACTGCCGCGATGCAGAAAGGAGCATGTCCTGCATTTCCCTGCACTGCGTGGCAGGCACTGCACAGTGCCTGCCACCTGGTACTGGGAAATGTAGGGGGACCATGGGTACCCCCAGTGCACCCACCCCCAACACATTGGGGGCCCGCAACGGGCCCCCTCAAGACAATTTCTGCATGCCTTTCCATGGCGGTTTGACCGCTGAGGAAAGGCTGGCTACCGCCGGCATCATAATCCTGCCGGCGGAGCCTGCTCTGCACCGCCACCATTATCCCGGTCCTGCTCCGTCCGCCAGGCAGGAGTGCGGATGGCAACCAGCGGAAAAGCGGCAGTCGGAATTTCCCACCGCCGCGGTCACCACCGCCATCCTAATTTGACCGGCGGTTTTCTTGGTTGCGATCGCGGTCGGATGTCCACCGCCGGTCCGGCGGTGGACATCCGACCGCCATCGTAATAGACCCCTTAGTGTGGTGGACGTCAGCAATTTGTCTTCCTAAAAGCAGTTAAAATCCACTAATTCCATGCAGACTGATGTCCTATCCAACTAAAATTGACAACAAGCTGCAGTGATATAATGGCCACATTGCACTATCTTCTTTGTTCCATGATCACAGGGAAGTTCTCAAATTCCAGAAGGCCCTCAGAATGGTAGGGTTCCAGGGACAGGGAACAGCGAAAAGCAGGGTGGTCAAAGAAAATTGAAAGGTGCTGGTAATGGGCATGCACAGCCAAGAGTAAGTTTCACTTGCCATACATGTTCTATGGAGTAGACAATTAGAGAGAAAATGAAAAATATTGAGAAGTACAGAGAAGATAGAGAGAAAAGGTTCTAGAAAAGGAGAGATTGAGAGAACTAGAGTGAGAATAAAAAATATTGCGAAGTACAGAGAAGATAGAGAAAAGGTTTTAGAAAAGGAGAGACGTTTGAGAGAAAGAAAGGAGAGTAATATTAAAAGCAAGAGAGGGAGCAGGAGAGACCGGAATGGAAAGATTGATGCAACAGCAAGCAGAAAGGGGATATGGGGAAAAGGTTGACCCAGGCAGTGGGGACAGAGATTAGGAGATGGGGAGAGAATAGACAAAGTAAAAGAGAGCCTAAATGAGCAAAATGAGAGCTAGACACATGCGGAGAGAAGGTGATTGGAGAATTTAGGTGGAATTTATAGGTTATCATGCCTTGACAAATACACATGGCCCAATGTGATTTCAATGGACAATTTTGAACTTTATTTTCGAAAGGGATCCTAGTTAAAGAGCCACAAATCAACTTGGAAAGTGGTCTTTAAAGTCCTAATAAGGTCTAAACATTGTTACTCGATCCACATTCCGTTTTGCTAATTGCTTAACAAATGCACCTCTTGTTATTTGCTACTATATGCTCTTGGTGAGAAGTGCTGACACCTTCTCTTTTAATGCATATCAACCATGCCTACATTTGCTGGTATAGTTGCTGAAAAGTGCAACCTACTTGCTGAGAAATCCAAGTTCTATTAAGGAAGTGATTCAGCTTTCTAGTGTACATTTAAATATGGCAGTCTTTAACTGTTTCATAACATGAAGCTTGACTTTTATTTGCATCTGTAGTAATGTTGAGCGCTCTTCCAAGCAATGTTAGTCACATTTAGGGTGCCACTTTGAGGATTATATGCAAGTTGTCCGCTGCTGTCCAAAATTCCAGAGTGGAGGCCTCAGTAGCATCCAAATGGGAGGTACCATGCAAGCAGCATCAAGGAGAGATGTTTACACAGAGCAGGATCCTAGATGCAAACCATGACACCACCACTCAGACTCTTGAAGGCATGCTGCTGCCTGCCCATCTACGGCTTCTCTAACTGGAGATGGAGCTAGTGTCCTCAACCAGGCCACCAGCCTCAAATGGACTTTACCATGCCTACCTGTCTTGCTGGTCGATGTCTAACGGTGGTCTCCTTTTGTACAACACCTTTCGCACAACCTGCGTGTAATTATGAAGGGTGTATGACAATGTTGGGGCCTTCTTGAAGTTCATGCAGTTTTGACTGGTACTTCAGATCAAATGTAATTGACCATTCCATCTTTTGGCACAACCTTATTGCGAAAGTCATTGTGGGAACTTCCCCTGTAAAATGACATCTAAATTCTATTTAGTTTACATCATTGTTGTAGCCCTAACATGTTTTAAACACAATATTTAGCACTAATTTCCCAAAATGTTCTTGATGGATATGCTTCAAACTCTCTGTAATGTTATTTTAAGTTAGTGGCGAGTTAAATTAAAACTTCACTTACAAAGTTTGTCGGAATTAGGAAACTCCACACTTTATGAAGCAGATGAAGTTTACAAACTTTACATACGGTAAGGTTTATACTTTTGGGCATTCCAGGTGTGATGATTTCTTGATGCAGAATGTCCCAGGTAGGACATCCTCGAGCACACAAAATGTTGAGTGTGGAGGCTGGACATCCACCACCTGAAGTAAGATGTATGGGAGGACTCTGAGCTGAGGCCAGCTAACTTTAAAAAAAAAAAAGAACCTAATGTGCTTTGCATTTCACAAAGCTTGAACAGTTTGAAAAATGCGCAAAGTTGTGAGTCAGCCTAACTTACAATTTACACCCCTCTACTTTAAATCCCATCTAACTGATAGGATTGAAAGTTAGATTGTGAAAATCTGACTGAGTTTCTTTAATATGTTCCTTAAAAATCAATGTGTTCCTTCACATAGAATCACATGGTGTGCACCCTGAATATGGAAATCAGAATATCGATGGAGCAGAATATTGAGGACAGAATACTGAATCTAAAATATCAACAGATAAGTATAGATTCTATACCTTAGTCCACATTTATGTATCTACATGATGCATATATCTTCAAGGTATGTAGATGTAGAGTTCTGAATAGTAGATCTATACTTACCTATATGCACTAACCTTTCGATGTTCTTGTACCATTATTTTCTGGGGGCGATATTTAGTAGTATATCCAGTGTTTGGGAAAGAATGTACCTCTAGATCACAGCATTAATATTTGGCCAGAGCTGAAGGCCCAGCCCCCCTGAAAATATAATTTTAGCTATGGGCCTGCCCCCTAGGCTAAGGCCCTACTCCAGTCAAGATATCAATCCAGATATCAGTCAAGAGTGTTCCCAAACTGTAGCTCGGACAGTGAAAATATCAAATAAAGCTTTTGAGGAGTGCATTTGAAGAGGTTGGGTGAAGAGAAAGAGGAAGCACAATGTCAAGTTTACAATCACTGCCTGGAGGTTTTTAATTTTTATTTTGGGTTCAATGAGAAACCTGTGCAAGTTATAGCTATTGTAATGTAAACTTTATTGTCTAAAGTTTACAGAAAACTATGTACATTAATTATTTTTCATAAAACACATCACAAAATATTAATAAAAATAAAAACAAATGGCTCTTATTAAATTCAATGCACAGTTATGTCTTTTCCTTCCAGAGTTTATTGACCTGCCTCAAGAATTTTATAAGGTTACCCACCCCTTTACAGCTTTACCACCTTTGAAGCAAAATAATACCGGCTCAGATATTGTTCTTATGCCCTTTGCATTAAACATGAGTTCTAAGTATTTTTCAGTGTGTAAAGTAGGTCTGGAGATAGGCACATTATGTGTTCAATGGACTCTTCAGCAGACGCACACATCCTACACGACTTGTCAATACACCCCTTTAATTTCTATGCGCCATTGAAAACATTAAAAAGGAGATAAAAAACAAAAATGCATGAAGGCGTTCTTCACCTGGGGCCACAGATTAAAATCGAAATAGGGTTGCCTCAATGTAGATAAGGTTTGTATAGTGTATCTAAGATGCTTATTTCTGGAAGCTGCATGAATGTCCCTAATCAGGATTAGGGTTTTCACTCCCTTTTTTTACCACTAGTGTGCATGCTGCTTTAGACATAGTGCCGCCATCGAGGTGACCTTGCATTCTTCCAACAGCTCTTCGAATCAGGTTTCGGAAGGGAATGCTCCTGCCCAGCATGCGGTAAGTGCTTTGCAGATAAGTGATCCTAGAGTGCTGGTTCCTGCCTCCTTCACCTCTAAGAAGTATGTGATCTGATTAATTTCAACAAGAGCAGATAGCAGCATCAAACCTAATTCTAGCCTTATGTTGTCTGAGGGGGTCGACTTCCTTAAGCAAAATACATTTTCAAATGCAATTCATGAACACACAATCCAGGCTTGGCAAAAATGAACTAGTGCCCATTAGGGCCCTGTATAAAAGTACAGGGATAAACTTTGCTAATAGAGGACCTAACGCTCCCCACCCCCATAGAGAATGGAAAACCTTTTTAGAGCTTCGCAGACACTAGTAGTTGTAATTTTTAAATTCTCCACATGACAAATCCTAAAAATATTTTTGTCTAAGTCAAATCCTAAATACTGGTATTCTCCGATCTCCTGTATTTTAATGGCACCTATCTTCCACACAATATTTGAACACTTTAGGCCAAAGGACATTACTTTCCTTTTGTTGATATCGAAAGAAAGGTTGTTTTCTAGATTATATGCTTGAATTTGGTTGAGTTACCTTTGAAGGCCAATCTGGGTTGTCACCAGGCTGACCAAATCATCAGCGTAAACTAAAAAAGGGACTATAGTTGGCCCTAGCTTCGGAGCATCGTCTAGGCTGTGAGTGAGTACATCTTCAAAATCTGATATATACAGGTTGAAGAGAAGTGGAGCGAAGATGCAACCTTGCTTTAAGCCATCGAGTGAGGGAATTTTGGGTGAAAGACTGTCACCATCTGACATCTTCACTCTAAGCCATGTGTTGCCGTGGAGTTGCTTTATCAGGTGCAAAAGCCCTTGGGGGATACCACATCCCTGAATCTTCCTCCACAACTTACTTCAATTCACCCTGTTGAAGGCTGTTGAAATACTATGAAACAAGCAAAAAGGTTGTTTTTCTGGGTACTGGCTTTCTGCCTGATCATGGTCAGGGCTAAAATAATTTCTGCCGTGCTGCAGTTAGGGTGGAAACCTGACTGATTGATGGTTAATATTTGTGCTTTTTTCACCCCTAGCTGTAGATGAGATAATAGGTATTTGGCAAATAGTTTCCCATCTGCATCCAGCACGGCAATAGAGCAATAGCTGCTTGGAAACGTTTTGGGGCCTCTTTTATATACAGGGTATAAGATTATTCCTTTCCATGAAGGTAGCACAAGGCCCTAGTATATGACCAAATTAAAAATAGGTGTTAGAATTGAGGCTCATTTTTTGGAATTAAGCTTCATTAGGGCAATGTAGAGCCCATTAGGGGCCAGGGGCCCGTGATGATTTACAATTTTTAATTAGATTCACAGTACTAACATTACTAATTTTAAATTGAGGCCTTTCTGCTTGGTTTACCTGACCCTTCTTGTCCGTTTGGAGCATCCCGTAGAGCACCGTCAGGTGCCTTTTCCATTGATTGTATGTTATATGGTACTCCCACCCCACTTTAAAGTTTTTAGTACCCTTACCAGCCATGGCCCAAAAATCTTTATTGTTTTTTGTGTCTATTGTGGTATGCAACTCTGCCCATTTGCATTCCTGTACTGTTTTCTTAAGATGGCGAATTTTGTTTCATCATTTCGATTTCAGTTTTTTTATGATGAGTATGTTGCCTACCTTCCCTTTGGCCTTCAACAGTTGCCTTACTTCCTTTCTATATCTCATCTTTAATCAAGTAATTTCACTCTCAAGTGTACCTTTTGGTGGCACCTTACTATTAATTATTTTGGTGTGGTTGCTAGGAAGTTGAAACTTTGAGTCAGTAAAACGTGAACCACTCAATATCACTTTGCGATCCCTCCCATTAGGTGTAAATGTTTAACAAAAAGTGGATGGACCTAGAACTTATCGTGTAACTGAATACCTCCCTCCTTCTGTCCTAATCTTTTCCCTTTTCTGACTGAAAGTTGATCCTTGTCCAGCAGAGTTCCTGCAATTTGTTCCACTGTTGTTCTGAGACATAAGACAATATTTTGTGGGTTGTGCTCACTTTCGAGTCTGGGTATTATTTTAAAATCCTGTACGGTTTCAAAATCATTAACGTGTGCAAAGGTATAATCAATAACTGATTCTTTGCCTGGCATTTTGAAGGTTGAATTTGCTGGTTGGTAGTTTCAATGTCTACCTTTTATACGGCAAAACACTAGGCCCAGTAGGGTGGAACTAACCGGTCCACCCTGGCCATAAGATTTAGTAAAAGTGAAGACTGGATCCTGGATAGCTAACTTTAGGTGTATACTATCGCCATGAGGGCTTTATGCCCTCGTTGGAAAAGTTTGTTATTAAAGTCACCAGTCAGCACAATCCTGGCATTAGGAATTAGACCTATGATGGATTCAACCTCTTCCAGAATAATTAGTACTTTCTTCCAGTCCCGGGCTTCAAAAGGAAGAATAAAGACTGTAATCAAGTAGATTTGTATGTTGGTAGCAAATTTTACCCAGACTGCCAAAATGTTTTTGTCCCATATGTAGTGCGGTAGTTTGAGACTCCTAAAGCACATTTCACGTTAACCGATAAAACACCACTTGGCCTAACCTGCAAATCTTTAGTAGCTGGTATACTCAATGATAAGAAATTTTGAATATGAAAAACTGATACTTTCCATTGTTCCTGAAAACAGATAATGTCATACATATAGGCATAAGTTATAGCTGTGCATCTGCGACATTTCTGGCATTTTGTGAAGCACATTTATTATGCCTTAACATACTCTACCCCAGCTCATGGAACATTAAGCTTTGAAAAGCCAAATGCAAATCTCTCATCATTGAACTACAGTTTCCATACTCTGATAAAATGGGAAGATTTTGGTATACACCCCTGTCATATTCCTTCCCCACGAAACAGTGTCAAAATGTTACATATGATAATAATAATGAATCATTTATTTTTCAGTTAATTAAAACACCAACAAAAACACAGCCAGTCTTTGCCATACAAGATAACATAGTTAAAACATATTTGCAGAAACGTGGCCAACAATTTACAAACATAGTAGAAAAAGTTAGAGGGAAAGTGCGTCATTTGGCAGGAACAAGTGTAGTTACCTCAGACCGAGGTAACTGCCGCAATTATCATCATAATGTCTTCCTGCACTTTAAGATCATCCACCCCAAAGCAGTAAATGAAGTGCTTGATATGAGCTGCAAATGTAGAATAGCAGCAGAACAGCAACAAGACATGATTTCTTGGTTTGGCAAAAACAAATGAGGTTACCTCAAACCAGGTTGAGTGCTGCAGATACCATCATACTATTTTAAGGCACTTTGAGACCGTCCTCCCCTAAGCAATTAATAAGGTGCTTAATAAAAAGTGCAAAGTGCAAGGTAGCAGCAGAATTGCACCAGAATAACAGCAAGCAGGGATGTTAAAATGTGTTGGAGAAAATGCAAAAGTGTGAAATAGTAAACATGGTAAGAAAAGCGACACCACAAAATTGGACAGTATTAATGGAAAAATGCCTAATGCGAACGTGCAAAAAACAGCAAGGTGGTGAAGGAGCTGGAAAAGCATGTTCTAGATCTGCTCTAGAACCTCGAGTCGATGATACTTTTTTCTCAGTATGAGAGCGTGGAGGGGAGAGAAATTCATTAACAATGTCAACCAATTCGATTCCAGTGCTCTAGGTCGATAATAATCATAGACTACTAAATAAGGTTAGTTCATTTATTACAAAGCCAAAAACAACTGGACATACAGACACCTCAAAACAAGGGTGTAGAAGTACATTAGAACCAACATAAAGCCAAATCTATGAATAAGATTGAAGCGGTGCAACATACACAAGACAATTAATTCAAGAATCAGGATGCAAAAGATCAGGAAAAAGGAATCCAAATTCCCCTTCATCGAGGGTTGATGAAAATAAAGCACTAAACTATCCCTACACTAGAAATAACGTGACATACCTAATTAAGCATTCTTCAGGGCAGGTTAGATTAAGGTGTCAGCGTGTGGAGTCTTCTTCAGAAGTCTCTCCACTTCAGCTGGGTAAAGTAGCATAAAGCAACTGAGACAGAGCTCGTTCTAAGATGCTCTCTCCAAAAGGCAGAGAAGAAGTGGGCTCTTTCCCTACTTACAATACTCCAAATATGACAGGTGTCTTCCCATGATTTCTTTCAGGTCACGCCATCCGATCAGGCCACATTTTCATAGGTAGTTTTCCATGGGACGACGATTACTCCCAAACAATAACACGATGACCTTGATTCCCAGGCCCTCTCCAGTGAGAAAATACAACAGTTCTCCTTCTGGGCATTAGCTCCCAATGTATCCTTTTCTGTCCTTGCCTAACTCCTAAAACAAAGACATTATTCTAACGAACAGGACACTTTTTCCACCTGCAACATAAACTGAGAAAGAACAGAATCTAACATGCACATGAAATCCGACTATTAATTCAAATTCAAGAGCTTCCAGGGAAATGCATTTCAGGCCCACAATATTCAGCTGACATAAGAGAAATAAAACATGAGCTTAACGCAGTTATATAGCAATTGAGACATATACAATTAATAATTTCATCTACATATAAAACGGCATGATTAATAAGCACATTTAATAATAAAATGATTGTCAGTTGCACAACACGAGCGTATCAGTTAATGTTTTCCGTTGGTTACATTTGATCTTCCACATTACTTCTTCACATATTCTACATTTTAGCCTACACACATCACATTCATGTTATTACACTACAAGATCCTAACACTTAGGTTAACACAACAAAAGATTATATGCGGATGCAGTCTACCTGTGTGATTATAATGCACCCCTACAATGAAAAATGGGTTTTGCGCTACATCAGTGGCAACAAGCCAGAATATTGAGGTGCGACTAGAGGGGGCAGGATAATATGGTAGAATCCTTGCAGGGCCGCAGGATTGAGTGGTAAATCAGTTTTTGAATCCAGCTTCCAAATCAGCGTGATTCTTGGCTATGGTTAGTTATGCTGAAGTAGCTTGAGAAAAAAAAACTTGACGATTTTAACATTAAGCATGGTGTTCTCTGAGTTTACGCCTGCGATTTCAGCCTGGCGGCTGGATCAGACTCCCAGGCGGTTGAAGTCGCTTGGAAGTAGGTCTTTCCTTAACTGTATCAAGGAAGGGCAGATGCACAAAATGTGGATGATAGTTTAATTGCTCTGATTACAGAGTCAGATTTCTTCTTTTTTTGTGGGATTCCACCGTACTGGGGCATGACCCTGCAAGTTTCACTCCCCCAGTCTGAGCTCTACAAACCCAGGGCCCGATTCACAAAGATAAACTGAGATGAAAGTCTTACTTTACGACTTTCGATATTCACAAAGGGCATTTAGGAGTAGTAAAGTTAGACTTTTGTCCCAGTTTTGGTATCAGTTACACTTAAGACCAAAACTTAGGTTTAACTGAGACAAAAGTCTAACTTTGCTACTCGTAAATGCCCTTTGTGAATACCGAAAGTCGTAAAGTTAGACTTTCGTCTCAGTTTACCTTTGTGAATCAAGCCCCCAGATTTTAGCTACCTCGGTAAGTACAGGTGTATGGCTGATGTCACATAAGGAAAACTCAAAGAAGAATGTCAATACTGTCAATGGTATTCTGGCGGGCTGTGTTATACCCCTATTATAGAAAGAAAAAAATAGCACCAGGTACACAAATCAGCTCTGCGTGTAATAATTTTAGCCTTAACACAAAAGCGCCTGCTGTAATCAAATTACCACCAGAGGTCACCATTACAGAGGGAACGCCAGAAAATGGCGGAGGTTACCTGCAACAATTTGGAAAGCTTTGAAGTGGTCTTTAGAAAAGATAAAACGTTAATTACCTGCTTTCACTGGAAGCGTATGGTGAGAATGGTTACCAAACCCTCAGGTAATGACAAGGACTGTTTATTCTGCAGGTTTCTTTTTATGCTCTTGCAACTGAATGAATTCAGTTTGGCTCTTATAAAGTTTTTTTTTAAATAAATCTTTTTATTAAACAGAGAAAAATTGCATATTCTGTATACAGAAGGAGGAACAATATCGCATTTATACATAGACATCGTTCCGTCGATGAACCACAGCGGTATGACAGGGAACGTGGGGACTCAAGGCGTTAATGGTTCTTCGAGGGCAGGGACAGTAGGTGGGACACAGATGTTTCCTCTGTATACATTCCATTTGTCCCAAATTGCGGACCACTTTTTGGGACATCCCCGTGCAACATACACTGTCTTTTCTCTAAGCATGCACCAATCCATGTCCGCCTTCCAGGTAATCAATGTAGGCAACACTCCAGAACCCCACAGCCGGGCGATGTTTCTCTTAGCCACCATCAGGCCCAATGTGACCCAAGTTTTCCCTCTGCTATTCAAATCAGTAGGCTCCCAGACATTTAACAGACATCGTTTGGCTTCAGGCCTGAATCTCACTTCGAGCACTTCATTTATACACTCGTGTATCCCCTTCCAGTAAGTCTGAATAGCTGCACAGTCCCATATTATGTGCATGAATGTACCATCCTGCCCACATTGCCTCCTGCACAACCCGTCAGACACTCTCCCCATGCTAACGAGCCTGGACCCCGACACATAGACCCTATGTAAAACCTTCAACTGAACCAGGCGGAGTCTGGAGGAAATTGCGACTTCTCTCGGGGATGCTACTGCCTCCTGCCACTCCTCGTCGTCAAGTTCTAATCCGTCTCTCTCCCACCGCCCCCTGGTCAAAACAAGAGGATCGGAAGTGTTATTTATTAGTTTCTTGTATGTGAGGGAGATCGCTTTTGTGGGCATGTAGCCATCCAGCAACCTGTCTTCCAGCGGCGACGACTCTGGGGGGGGATTCCCCCTTGGGCAAATTTGATAGTAGTGCATGTCGCACCTGTAAATATCGGAAATATTCTGAATCGGCTAATTCATATTCTTTTTTCAGGGCGGCAAATGACACCATCTCCCCTGGCTCTTATAAAGTTGAACAGGGTTTATCTACATTAAAAAATTTGCTTTTTTCAAAATTTCTCTTCACATTAAATTTTGTTGCTACATTCATTTAGGTCTTCAGATTAAACTAATAAATAATTTCCTCATTAGTATATTGGAGTTTTAACGAACAAATTCCAGTAATTTTATTAATCTTACTTTGAGTCATTTTCTTATATGACTCCTGAGTCATAAACAATTCAATGCGTTCTGAGATATCTGGAGGTGTAAATCCATAAATCTCAGCAACCACCAATTGATACAAAAAAATCATGCTGCAAGGCTCATTTATGCAAACAAGAGATCTCACAGTTCCTCGTTATTGCATAAACTATAGCTTGTCAACAGAATTTGTGTCATGCATTGCTTCATAGAATCAAAATACCTTAAATGTCATGTCTCTGTCTACACCGTGTGTCAACATTATGGTCAAACACTATTTCCAGATCAGTACATTAAATTAAGGCGAAGGACCCTTTAGCTAGGCTGATGCTCTATCCAAACTTGCGAAGGTTCTTGAGGAGGACAGTTGTTCTAGGGCCTGCTAAGCGGCTATGCATAATCTCCTTGGCCAACTGGACTTCACAAGCAGGGTGTTTTATAGGGAGGTTGGTGGTTATTAGGGGTTGGACCTAAGTGTTTATTACAATTCCTTTACTTTGCGTGCAGACTGGTGGTTGTTGGAAAGCGTATGTGTTTTATCGCCTTAGAAAACAATAAAAAAAGTATTGTCGCACAAGAGATCTAAAGCGATAACCAGATCGTCTGACTTCGAGGAAATCATTCAAATGTCACCTCTTAAGAAAAATGTGTTTGTCAAATTTCCATACTGTATGTTTTGCAAATCCCTATTCACTCTTCAGCCTTTCTCCTAAGCTCATATGTTTATTTTTCCCAGCACCTTTGGACTAAACATATAATGCGTTGATAGATTAAATAATACTTCTGTTTCATATATTTGCTCAGTTACGAATACTATATGTTTGCATATATTTATTTTAGATATTTATAAACTGAAGTACCTCCCTGGAAAATCTCCGATATTGCTTGGTTTCTCTGCTGAGTCTAGACAGTAAAGGGGATCAGATTGTCTGTGTTTCGTAGATTCAGTGTTTGTTCTGAGTCTAGACCCAGTTTAGTGTTTGTACACGAAAGGACTATGTTGGGCTTAATATGGACCACTTTGTCTGAGAGAGACTAATGGAAGGACTCAGCTTATGTAAAGCCCTTTTATAGTATATCCCATGTGTAGGAATGATTGGTGGAATGTGAAGACATGAACATTAGGCTAATCCTATTGAAAGTGCAGTCACTCCAGCATGAGGGTGCATAGATTGTTAAGTGAGGTATTACAGAAGATGTTGGAGGTGAGTGGCAGAGAAGTAAATTGAGCAGTGGAAGCTGACTGTAAGGGAAAGGCTTTCAGCACTGCAGGTGCAGAGAGGAGTGTATCCTAAGTGATACAGATGAGAAAAGCACCACAGGGGCAGAACTTGATGTGCAGATGTTCTTGTGTCTTCACCCTCCTGGATGTGGGCTCCATTATGAAAGAGGCATAGTATCACCGTGCTATGAAACTGAAATTGGATGAGAGGTTGGCTCAAGAGATGTTTATCACGCCATTGCCCATGCATCCTGGAATATGTGGAAGAGAATTTCAGGCTTCACTGCTGGTACATCAGGTAGGATTGTTAGATGTGTGATGAAAAAGTGCTTGCACAATGGGAATAATATTTGTGTGGATGTGATGGAAATCTTTGATGGGAAACAGGTGACCCAAGTGGTGGCTGGTGTATAGGGGGCGTGAGGGCGAAGCCCCACCAGCATGATGAGGCAGAGAAAGAGAAACTGCATTTCATAGTGCTGAGTGGCAGAAATGAAAACACACAAACTGACCGATTTGTTTGTTCTCATGTTTACATTTCCAAGGATCCTGCAGTTTTCTGCGTTTCCTATGTTTGTGTCCGGCATAATTGTGCCCCACCAGTGCTAGATGGTTTCTTGCAAATTAACTTTAAAACGTTTTCTTTGCGACTTTTAAATAGGATGGATTTTGGTGTTTTTTTTTCAAATCAACTATACCAGGGTGCAGAGGTCCTGATTTCAACATGCTTCAAACAGGTGAGTACAGGCACCAATCATAGTATTTGCAAGATAAAAACTTTTCAACTTCACACGTCCCTAAGTATAAATGGGTCCGTAAGTACCTCACTTGCTTTCCTATGTGCACATAGGGAAAACTTTTTATCTAACTGCTTGCATGATCGGACTGGTCTACAGGGCAATATGATAGTGCCAGAATGGCTTGTCGCTCAGGTCAGTGTGTGGGCTGTTTTTTAGGTCTCGCCTAATATCGCACAAGCGCTGTTGCTGCGAGGGGTATTGTAAACATTAAAAGGCTTGGTACTCACCCCTTTCCTAAGATTTGCTGACTTAATGTCATTCTTTTTAGCTGCCTCCTTATTGGTCACCATATCAGTGGCGGCCGCCACGGATCGGGGGTGGCAAGGCGTGGAAGGGGGCCTGGGCATGTTCTCCACCCAGCAAACACAAGGAGATGATGGACGGAGCGCTGAAACCTTTTAGACACTCACCCCCAGTGGCAGATCTGGGTTGAATCCATCATCGTTCTTTAGCTCACTTTGCCACTCCAGGTCAGACCCAGCCATAAGCAAATCAGTCTTGACCCTGTGCCTCGTGGGAACAGTCCAGCCCGAACTGCCAAGCCAGGCCTTCCCTGGACCGGAAACAAGCATCCTGGGACCGGTTTCAGGGTAACACCCCTCATCAGCCAGGCTAGCTTGAATCCAGAGGCAAAGTGAGCAACGGACCCACGCCTGGGCATACCCTGCCAACTTAGGGTGAACAAAGCAAACACAAGGAGATGATGGACAGAGTGCTGAAACTTTTCAGACACTCACCCCCAGTAACAGATCTGGGTTGAATCCATCATCGTTCTTTAGCTCACTTCGCCACCCCAGGTCAGACCGAGCCATATGCAAATCAGTCTTGACCCTGTGCCTCATGGGAACAGCCCAGCCCGAACTGCCAAGCCAGATCTTCCCTGGATCGCAAACAAGCATCCTGGGACCGGTTTCAGGGTAACACCCCTCATCAGCCAGGCTAACTTGAATCCAGTGGCAAAGTGAGCAAGGAACCCACGTCTGGGCATATCCTGATCTGTGACTGGGGGTGATGTTTTCACATCTTAAATTAAAGATGTGAGAACAATCTTCATACAAGATATTGTATCCTGTATCCCTTTTCAATAACATGGCTATGATAAAGTATATAATTGAGTTTGCACACTTTCAAAACAAGTAGAAATGTTGGTGAATAAGTCCCATTGGATATTTGTTTGACTTGAAAGCTTACTACGGTTCTCAATGGCAATCAGGGTGGTCCTTGTGTAGTATACATAAGTTCCCTAACAAGCACTCCAAAAGCCAGTCAAGCCATAACATTTTGCCAAACAGGGACATCCATGACAACGTGGCGCAAGTTCTGTCCACCAGTGTGGGGACTATAATGCACTTGTCAATTGGCGAACAGAACAACTACCACGTTCTGAAAGCAGATAAAGGTGTCGAGACGTCCATGATTTCCTGAAGTAGAGGAACAAATATTCTGCGGCTGCTTGCCTAGCGAAGGAGTGGCCCACAGTCAGTAGGTATCCATTCACACCAATTGAAAGGTTTACCTAATGGCAGCTCCACCTCAGTCAATTTCCCAGTACTTTGCTTTAGTATGATACAACATAAAGCAAGTAGGAAAACAGAAGGTGGGCTTACTTGGGCACTGGAGACAGTAAACATGAGTCTCCTGCCTCTTTCCCTGCATCAAGCACACTTTACGACGACGACATGGTCGCTCCTTTTTGGGTGTTGCAAGAATTTTATCAGCAAAGTGTCACTCCTGCAGCCTTGCCACGTCCTCCAGAACACATGAAGTGGAGGCTGCTGCTTCTGTAGCAGTGAGACTTTCAATCACAGACAACTGAAAGTCAAGGAAAGACATGAGTCTTGCTGCGGTGGTCTGACGATAAACAACATATGCATGGTATGTTGCCATCTGGATCAGGTGAGTAAACAATTTCTTATTCCAAGTGCAAGTTTTACGACTCGCATTGTATGGCTGAAGAACCTGGTCATTCTTGTCCACTCCGCCCATGTACTTGTTGTAATCAAGTATACAGGTGGGCTTGTGGACTTCGGCCATCCGACCCCAAAACGTGACGGGGAAGTACTCTCAGCATGAATTGTAGTGAGCACGTACACGTCACGCCTATCTGAGAACTTGATTGCGAGCAGTTTGTTGGAATGCAACGCAGTGCTCTGGGATTTTTGGAGCTTCCTGCAATCAAGCTCCTGCGGGAATCCTTTGTGGCGACAACGAATTGTACTGCAGGCCACAGTGCCAGCTTTGCAGAGCTCACTGAACAGCTCTACTCCTGTAAAGAAATTGTCCACATAAGGTTATAACCTTTGTGAAAGAGTGGCTGGACAAGCTCGCATACAATCTTTCCTGTGACCCCTAGCGTGGGAGGGCAACCTACAGGGTTTAGAGTTATGTCCTTCCCTGTATACACTCTCAAGCTGTACACATAGCCAGTCGAGCTCTCACACAGCATGTACAGCTTGATGCCATAGCGAGCGCATTTGCTCGGAATGTACGGCCTGAACAGCAGCCGCCCTTCATACAAGATCAAGGACTCATCGATGGCTATATTCTTTCCAGGAGTATAAACCTCTGGAAGACAAATGTTCCACGACAGGCCGAATTTTTAACAACCTGTCATGGTCTGGGTGGTCCCAGGGCAATGCAGCAGAATTGTCAATGAAATGCAGCATGCGCTGCAATAGAAAAATCGATCTCTGCTCATGTATAGTGCGAAGATAACCAAACCGTGCTAGTAGACCAGTAGGACAGCAAGGTTGGTTTATGCACTACCCCCATTTTAAGCAGGAGGCCCAAAAATATCTTCAACTCCCCATATGAAGTGGGAGTCCACTTGTGTGCCCTAGAATGAGGCCCAAGAGTGCGTCCATGTTCCCTCAGAAATTGTTTGGCACGCAAATGTGTTTGCTGCACAATTTCATCAAGGAAGTCAACATCCAAAAAGAGATGGACGTAGTCAATTGGCAAAGTTAGCCGTATCGACCTTACATCTAGCGTCACCAGTGAAAGGCGGAATTTGGGGCTGAACTAAATTGGGAGGCTGCTAAGAGAGCGCTCTGTCTGTGCTTGCGGCCGCATGTGCCTGCTCTCTGGGTTGCTCTAACCTGCTACTGGTGTCCCACTGCACAGACTGTGCTTGCAAAGGGGCAGCACGACTGACATTGTCTCCTTCAGAATCGCTGGAAGATGAGTCGTTGGATGGAACTGCGCAGACTAAAAAATCACTCCCAGATTCTGCTCCATTGTCCCGTCCCTCAGATGCTGTCTCAGTATCTGCTGTCTCAGTCTCTGATCCTGCCTCAGAGCTGGACTCCAGAACCAGATTTAGGGCCTAGGCAGCATTCATCCAATGATACGCCATCTCTGCTAGTGCCTAAAACCTTCCTTTTAAAACACTATTCTACGTAGAAGGCAGATAGGTTGCTGATTTCGAAGTGTGGGTGTGTGTGTGCATGAGTGATGTGTGCAACAGTCAGGAATGACAAAGTCACCTTACCTTGCCTTTCCACAATCAGCAGGCTCTCCAAAAACACTAAGACAGAAGACGACACAGTATTATTTCACCTTGCCACATACCCATCATCGCAGCCTTTAGCGCTGGTGGCAGCCAGTGCAACAATCATTTTGGCAACCCCCCCATGACCTCCAATAAAATCTGTTATTCAGCGCCAAGATGCATACGGGTGAACGTGTGCTTTACAAATGCACACTATGACCTTCTTGGATTCCCTCACTACCATCTAGCAAATGTGCCCCTCATCTCTTCATCTCTCTCACATACAATTTCCTTTGTTTCAAAGCGTTTCTAATGCCTGGCTTTACTAATACACTTAGCTATCCACATAATACAGATCTGTTCTTTCCAGCATGCCCTCTGCGTTACTTTATGGCGTCAAAACTACCACTAGACAAAAGTCAGATATCTCTCTCTCTAGCAGGAAAAACAAATCTTAACTCTGCAGCAGTACCACACTTTACTGCCTTTCATGTAACTTCAAAGAGACTCATTATAATTCTTTCACTGTCTCATCTTTTCAAAACTGAAGCATTTTCAATATACTATACAACAAAGTCCTAGTTATGGCTTATTTATATTATGCATCGAACAAGCACTGACAAAGCCAATAGTACTGGCTTGTAGGTGTAATGTTGCTTGTTGTATTACACCTGGATGCCATGACAGAAGTAGCAAAATAAATTTTCTTAAGAAATCACCTGTGTCTTTGATAAACGACGGTAATCCTATCACAAACTCCTGTAGGAAAACGTCTACAGATTTGGACATAGGTTCAAAAAAACTCTTTCTGGCCGAAATGATGGGCCTCCCTGGAATCGGTGAAGTGCCTTTGTGGACTTTTGGTATGAAATACAAAACAGGCGTTATAGGATGTTCAATTTTCAAGTAATTCATTTCGTCCTTGGTCAACAAACCTACACGCTTCCATTGAGACAGCTCATGTGGTACTGTCTCTTTTACTTTACGTAAATCCTGAAATGAGGCTTTTCTATAACAATCTATATCCTCCAGATGTCGTTTGGCCTCTTCCAAATATTGATCTTTGGGCCATAGGACGATATTAACGCCCTTATCTGCCTTGTTGATCACTATTTTTTTATCACCCAATTTTTTCATTAAATTTGAATATTGCACCTCATGATGTTTCCTTTTGTGTGTATCTATACAAAGAGAGGGAGGGGGGGACCAGGAGCCAATTAAGGTCCAGTGCCCGTGCTCCTAATGTAACCGTATTAATCAAAACAGGGGGCACTGTTCCAGACGAGGGGTACAGGTAGTCACCCACTCGATAAAGAATAAAGTATAAATATGAGTGATCCTAGGCTTTATGAGGCCCACGTGTGAGAGGAAAGAGCAAGTCTTGTCTCATAATGCCCTCACACACCCCGAAGGATGTCATGCTTCATCATCGGGCGTTTTGCTCCTCGTCGGGCCGGCGCTGCAATGCCCTACGGGTCCCCCGAAGGGTCACTTTAACGGAGATCTTTTGAGACAAAACGCCGTATGGTGCATGCGGGTGTGTGGTGTGGGTCCTCTAAAAGAGTGCAGTGATGCGTGCAAAGTGAGTCTAAAACTGTCTAAGGGTTACCTAGCGAAAAATTTATAATAAAGAGGGTCACCCTTGGCAGACTAAAAACCCGTAGGTCAAGCGTTACCTATGTAGGCTTAATGGGACCTAGGTAACTAAAGAGGTCAACATGTTTCGCGCCTGTGTGGTCCAAACAGATCCGTGGCGCTTCTTCAGGACCAAATAAATAATTAAATAAGGTGTGGTTGAGTGAACAGTGAATCCGGGGTTAATACCCTCAGTGGGTATCCGGGTGTGCACAGTAACAATTTACCCTGCAATCTAACTACAACAACTAGTTAGATATTAGCCGCTCCAGGATAACACCTAGGTAAAACAAGAGAAAAGGAGAAAGAAAAAAGAAAGAAAAGAAATGCGTCACAGCTCTTGATAGGGAATACCAATATTTCCCCAGAGCTTGTCCTTAGTTTACGCAACATAAGAAATAAATAAGTGCGAGCTAGACATGAATTATAAAGTGCCTTTCCTAAAGTTGCTGGGCTGCGGGGTCTCAACCCCGAGTGACAGGAGGGTACCACACACGTCATGAAGGCAGGGAAGCCCTGGCGTATGTGGTCCCACAGATCCTCAAGAAGTCACCCGCATATCCCAACAACTCCCATTCAAAAACCCAATGATAATATCACCAGGCCGTGCCTCAATATCTCACTGGCATGCTAAGTAGCATGCCTTACAAAGATGACTCTTGTCGGGGTTTGATAGCCCTCCACTGTTGTAGCCCCAATATCACCCCATTGGTAACAGTGACCATGTCACACACAATCTTACCTAAAAATGAGAGAGAGTTGCTCCATAGGCTAGTAGGAGTCGAGCGCCCGCACCTTACCGGACTAGACAGGAAATGACATAATGTAGACACACTCGTCAGTCTCATCTAGTGTTGTAACACAACAGTGCGGTATCTATCATATAACGTGAACATGCTCCACGAGACACCTTCCGGTAAGATCTTACTTACAGTTTGCTCGGGTACTGGCTCTTGTGCACCTACCCCGACCGTGCTCCTGCCTGCATGTAAATGGTCTCCGACATTGCCGCTATTTGTAGTCCCGCTAATTGATTGTGGCGGTACCTCCTTCCGGTCCGGTCGGCCAGCATCAGATTCAGCTGTCTATTGCGTGTGAGAATGCTCTCTTGCGCCTGCGTGTTGTCGAGGCCCTCTGCTCCCGCGCATGCGCTGTAACTACTGTGCCCGGTCATCATGGCAACGTGTGACGCTCTCACCATGTCAGCGCGATCAGTTTTTACATTAGTGAGTGCACGTTTGCTAATGCTTAATTCAGTGGGAGTACTCATAAATATGGTTTGATCGTGGTCCAAAAATTGAAATCAAGAAAATATATGTATACTGTGTAATAGTCACCCTATCGGCGCGATCAGTAATAGTACATTTGTGAGTGTGTTAGCTACTGCATTGTCAGAGCGAACATAGATCGATCTAATTATGGTCGTGTTTTCCCGGGTAACTCAAAAAATCTATATGTACTATATACTGGTCATTGTAAGGGGGCCGATAATAGCCATCTATATGAGCTTTCATGTTGGTGAAGGGTTATCAGCTATGGCGCTATGTTTTGGACCTATCAGTCATAGAGGTTCCAACATCATTCGCATAAATCTAAATAGAAATGGGTGGCGGGAAACAGTTGTTAGAGGGAGGTGAGTTAGTGAGATATGGTGTGGGTGATTCAGTTATCTAGATATCACCCCATTTTCATGGCCTCAAGTTTGGGGATGATATTGGTTATTGGTTATTATACCAATATAATAAACAAAGGGAGTCATGTGTTGCTAGACTTGCAATGTCAATGTGCATACAGGTTCAAAGTTCCGCCCAGGGTATCTCATCATTCAGACCATGTTCATGTGTCCGCAGACGATGTACCCAACGTTGTTCTCGACGGAGTAGGGATGTGTTGTTCCACATCTGGTTGGTCTCCAGTATTGTCCATTGTATTTCGTCACAGGAATGCCCCTTGTCAATATAATGGTTCGTCAATCTCGTCGCCGTCCGTCCCCGTCTGATCGTGCTTCTATGTTCACTGATCCTGATTTTGACAGACCGGGTGGTCATCCCTATGTATCTCAATGTACATGGGCAGGTAATCAGGTAGACACAATTCTTGGTGTTACAGTTCGTGTGTCTATACTGCTCCCATGTAAAATCACCCAGATTGAGGGTTTTGGTATGCCGTGTGAATGGGCATGCACTGCATGTACCACATGGGAAATGGCCTTTCACTGGCGGTAGATCCCACAAAGTTGACTCTTGGTGGTTTTTTTGGCTCGTGGTCTGGTGTTGATCAATTGGTCCCGTAGATTCGTGGTCCTTTTGAACGCAAAGCGCGGTCGTTCCATATTCAGGGTACCAGTATTCAGGATCTTCCAATTGTGGTTAACAATGTTCTTGATCTTGTTAGACAGGGGTGTGAAGGTTGTCGCACATGTAATGATGTTATCCGGTCCTTTTTCCTTTGTCTCCAGAAGTGCCTGTCGATTATTATTTCTGGCTCGTTTCCTAGCCCTGTTGACCACCTCCTCTGGGTAGTCCCTGTCCTGGAGATTTCTTGTCAGACAGCTTGCTTGGGTATCAAATTCCTGGATATTGCTGCAGTTGCGACGTATCCTCAAAAATTGGCCGTAGGGTAGATTATCTCTCAGAGCTTTGGGATGGTGACTCTTGAAACTGAGGAGACTATTACGGTCTGTTGTTTTTGTAGGTAGCTGTCTGTAGTTGTCCTTCCTCCAGGGTGATGAGAAGGTCCAAAAATGGGATCTCCTTATCACTGGCCGTTTTGGTGAAACGTAAGTGGGGATTCAAGTTGTTTACCCATTCATGGAATTTGATACTGGTGTCCACATCTCCACTCCAAAGGATGAGCACATCGTCGATGTATCTCTTCCAGGTGATCAGGTTCTCTTTGAAGGGGTTGTTGTCCGTAAAGATGTTAGTTGCTTCAAAATGTGCCATGTACAATCCTGCCAGGCTCGGAGCAAATGTGCTCCCCATGCTGGTCCCTTGTACCTGGTGATAGATGGTGGTTTTGTACATGAAGAAATTATTTTTCAATGCCATTGTAATGAGCTCGGTGATGAATTCCGCTGGTGTGTTAGTCGGGAGATCAGTTTCTTGAAGTAGTTGTCTCACTACTTCGATGGTTGCATCTTGGGAATGTTCGTATACAGGGCCTCCACATCCAGGGTGAGGAGGAGGTTGATGCTGTCAGTGTTGTTATTATTGATCTCCTGTATTAAATTCAGGACGTCTCTTGTGTCCTTTAGGTAAGCTGGAGTAGCCTGGACAAGTGGGCGTAAAAAATAGTCACTGAACCTGCTCAGAGGTTCCAGCAGGGAGCCTATGCCGGACACAATCGGGCGTCCCGGAGAGGGAGTTATCCCTTTATGAATCTTGGGTAAAAGATAGAAATACGGCATCCTTGGGTCCCCATTGACCAGGAATGTCGCCTCCTGGGATGAGATCCAGCCCTCATTGGCTGCTTCGTTCACCAGAATCCGTATCTGTAAGAGTAATCGATCCGTGGGATCTGTCTCTAGTCTTTTGTAGTATTCGAGGGTGCTAAGTTGTCGTGAGCACTCTTTTCGTAGTCCTCTACTTTGAGGATGACCGTAGCGCCCCCTTGTCCGCAGGTTTGATGATGATAGTCTCGTCATCTGTAAGTGAGTGAACTGCGTTGCGTAATTTCTTAGGCATGTTGTCATAAGTAAATTTGCCAGTAAGGCAATTGGCCTCCTTGAGGACAGCTTTCTCAAAGGTTAGCACCTCGCTGGGGACCATCCCTGCCAAAGGGGTAAATCTGGAGGGATGCCTCAGTCCTGTATCTTGACGTTCTGGTGTAGGATTATTATGGAAAAAGGATTTGAGTCTTATCTTGCGGAACAGTTGGTGGAGTTCTTCATTCATGCGAAAATTATCTTCTTTGGGGGTGGGTACAAACCCAAGGCCCATCTCAAGGACGGTAGTTTCATCTGTATTGAGCTGTCTCCCGACAAGTTCACAATCAGGGTCTTGGATATGTCGTGCTCCTCGTTATTCTCTGCTGTGCCTCCGGATCTTGCCATTGCACCTGCTTTTGCCCTCTTCTTCTTCCTCTGCCTCGCCCCCTGCCTCTGTTCTAAAAAGGAGGTGGCGCATTTTGGAAAAAGGGTTGCTGGAATCCCTGGTATGGTCCAGAAAGTGCTGGATACCACATGGGGCCTTGTGGTGGAAAGGGTTGGTGAGGGTACCCATACATGGGTGGCATCATTGGTGGTGGGAGGAGTCCGGGTTTAGTCGTGTTCCTTCCCCAGCTGCTGTTACTCGAGTTGCTATATGTGGAGCGCCCTGAATTCACTGATGAGGATGATCATCATCCGATGATACATCGCTCTCTGATGGTTTGTAGTCATCCTTCGTGTAGGGATATATTCTTTCTCTGTCGAATTTCTTGATGTCTTTCTGCAATTTCGACACCTTCTGTTGAAGAAGGTAATCCCGATGGTCTGTCATCTCAGTATTAATCTCTGCTAGACGTGTTTTGTAAGCAGAGATGCTAATGCCCGTCTTCAGCCCATTTTCTGCAATGTTAATTCTAATGATAAGCGCCTCAGAAAGGCGTTTGGCCGTGCCAATAATCAGGATCAGCCAATCGCGGGTACACTTCCACGCGATCTGGCTCCATTCCCGTCTGAAGACTAAATCGTCCAGGAAGATCCTGGGGGCCGTCCGTATTATTAGGCCATTTGGTGCAGCGTTTGCTCTTAGGTATTCCGTCATGATGGTGCCATGCAAGGCGATTTTGACCTGTAGTTTCTTCAGGGATGCCAGTGAATTCCAATCGCCTTGTATGGATGCGCTTGCCATATTTCCCTCGCTATCCAGTAGTGAGGGGGTTCTCAGGATCTCTGCCACGACGTCTTCGCCGAATCCGAGTCCTAGATTTTCACCCATAGTGGGAGTCGTCATATCTCGTACTTAGAATGTAAGGAGAAGAGTAGAAGGAAGAATAATAGGGTCCCTCGGCTGTGCCGCCGTGCTATGAATGTATCTATACAAAGAGAGGGAGGGGGAGGACCAGGAGCCAATTAAGGTCCAGTGCCCGTGCTCCTAACGTAACCGTATTAATCAAAACAGGGGCACTGTTCCAGACGAGGGGTACAGGTAGTCACCCACTCGATAAAGAATAAAGTATAAATATGAGTGATCCTAGGCTTTATGAGGCCCACGTGTGAGAGGAAAGAGCAAGTCTTGTCTCATAATGCCCTCACACACCCCGAAGGATGTCATGCTTCATCATCGGGCGTTTTGCTCCTCGTCGGGCCGGCGCTGCAATGCCCTACGGGTCCCCCGAAGGGTCACTTTAACGGAGATCTTTTGAGACAAAACGCCGTATGGTGCATGCGGGTGTGTGGTGTGGGTCCTCTAAAAGAGTGCAGTGATGCGTGCAAAGTGAGTCTAAAACTGTCTAAGGGTTACCTAGCGAAAAATTTATAATAAAGAGGGTCACCCTTGGCAGACTAAAAACCCGTAGGTCAAGCGTTACCTATGTAGGCTTAATGGGCCCTAGGTAACTAAAGAGGTCAACATGTTTCACGCCTGTGTGGTCCAAACAGATCCGTGGCGCTTCTTCAGGACCAAATAAATAATTAAATAAGGTGTGGTTGAGTGAACAGTGAATCCGGGGTTAATACCCTCAGTGGGTATCCGGGCGTGCACAGTAACAATGTACCCTGCAATCTAACTACAACAACTAGTTAGATATTAGCCGCTCCAGGATAACACCTAGGTAAAACAAGAGAAAAAGGAGAAAGAAAAAAGAAGAAAAGAAATGCGTCACAGCTCTTGATAGGGAATACCAATATTTCCCCAGAGCTTGTCCTTAGTTTACGCAACATAAGAAATAAATAAGTGCGAGCTAGACATGAATTATAAAGTGCCTTTCCTAAAGTTGCTGGGCTGCGGGGTCTCAACCCCGAGTGACAGGAGGGTACCACACACGTCATGAAGGAAGGGAAGCCCTGGCGTATGTGGTCCCACAGATCCTCAAGAAGTCACCCGCATATCCCAACAACTCCCATTCAAAAACCCAATGATAATATCACCAGGCCGTGCCTCAATATCTCACTGGCATGCTAAGTAGCATGCCTTACAAAGATGACTCTTGTCGGGGTTTGATAGCCCTCCAACTGCAGCAATATCCAGGAATTTGATACCCAAGCAAGCTGTCTGACAAGAAATCTCCAGGACAGGGACTACCCAGAGGAGGTGGTCAACAGGGCTAGGAAACGAGCCAGAAATAATAATCGACAGGCACTTCTGGAGACAAAGGAAAAAGGACCGGATAACATCATTACATGTGTGACAACCTTCACACCCCTGTCTAACAAGATCAAGAACATTGTTAACCACAATTGGAAGATCCTGAATACTGGTACCCTGAATATGGAACGACCGCGTTTTGCGTTCAAAAGGACCACGAATCTACGGGACCAATTGATCAACACCAGACCACGAGCCAAAAAAAAACACCAAGAGTCAACTTTGTGGGATCTACCGCCAGTGAAAGGCCATTTCCCATGTGGTACATGCAGTGCATGCCCATTCACACGGCATACCAAAACCCTCAATCTGGGTGATTTTACATGGGAGCAGTATAGACACACGAACTGTAACACCAAGAATTGTGTCTACCTGATTACCTGCCCATGTACATTGAGATACATAGGGATGACCACCCGGTCTGTCAAAATCAGGATCAGTGAACATAGAAGCACGATCAGACGGGGACGGACGGCGACGAGATTGACGAACCATTATATTGACAAGGGGCATTCCTGTGACGAAATACAATGGACAATACTGGAGACCAACCAGATGTGGAACAACACATCCCTACTCCGTCGAGAACAACGTTGGGTACATCGTCTGCGGACACATGAACATGGTCTGAATGATGAGATACCCTGGGCGGAACTTTGAACCTGTATGCACATTGACATTGCAAGTCTAGCAACACATGACTCCCTTTGTTTATTATATTGGTATAATAACCAATAACCAATATCATCCCCAAACTTGAGGCCATGAAAATGGGGTGATATCTAGATAACTGAATCACCCACACCATATCTCACTAACTCACCTCCCTCTAACAACTGTTTCCGCCACCCATTTCTATTTAGATTTATGCGAATGATGTTGGAACCTCTATGACTGATAGGTCCAAAACATAGCGCCATAGCTGATAACCCTTCACCAACATGAAAGCTCATATAGATGGCTATTATCGGCCCCCTTACAATGACCAGTATATAGTACATATAGATTTTTTGAGTTACCCCGGGAAAACACGACCATAATTAGATCGATCTATGTTCGCTCTGACAATGCAGTAGCTAACACACTCACAAATGTACTATTACTGATCGCGCCGATAGGGTGACTATTACACAGTATACATATATTTTTCTTGATTTCAATTTTTGGACCACGATCAAACCATATTTATGAGTACTCCCACTGAATTAAGCATTAGCAAACGTGCACTCACTAATGTAAAAACTGATCGCGCTGACATGGTGAGAGCGTCACACGTTGCCATGATGACCGGGCACAGTAGTTACAGCGCATGCGCGGGAGCAGAGGGCCTCGACAACACGCAGGCGCAAGAGAGCATTCTCACACGCAATAGACAGCTGAATCTGATGCTGGCCGACCGGACCGGAAGGAGGTACCGCCACAATCAATTAGCGGGACTACAAATAGCGGCAATGTCGGAGACCATTTACATGCAGGCAGGAGCACGGTCGGGGTAGGTGCACAAGAGCCAGTACCCGAGCAAACTGTAAGTAAGATCTTACCGGAAGGTGTCTCGTGGAGCATGTTCACGTTATATGATAGATACCGCACTGTTGTGTTACAACACTAGATGAGACTGACGAGTGTGTCTACATTATGTCATTTCCTGTCTAGTCCGGTAAGGTGCGGGCGCTCGACTCCTACTAGCCTATGGAGCAACTCTCTCCTCATTTTTAGGTAAGATTGTGTGTGACATGGTCACTGTTACCAATGGGGTGATATTGGGGCTACAACAGTGGAGGGCTATCAAACCCCGACAAGAGTCATCTTTGTAAGGCATGCTACTTAGCATGCCAGTGAGATATTGAGGCACGGCCTGGTGATATTATCATTGGGTTTTTGAATGGGAGTTGTTGGGATATGCGGGTGACTTCTTGAGGATCTGTGGGACCACATACGCCAGGGCTTCCCTGCCTTCATGACGTGTGTGGTACCCTCCTGTCACTCGGGGTTGAGACCCCGCAGCCCAGCTAACTTTAGGAAAGGCACTTTATAATTCATGTCTAGCTCGCACTTATTTATTTCTTATGTTGCGTAAACTAAGGACAAGCTCTGGGGAAATATTGGTATTCCCTATCAAGAGCTGTGACGCATTTCTTTTCTTCTTTTTTCTTTCTCCTTTTTCTCTTGTTTTACCTAGGTGTTATCCTGGAGTGGCTAATATCTAACTAGTTGTTGTAGTTAGATTGCAGGGTACATTGTTACTGTGCACGCCCGGATACCCACTGAGGGTATTAACCCCGGATTCACTGTTCACTCAACCACACCTTATTTAATTATTTATTTGGTCCTGAAGAAGCGCCACGGATCTGTTTGGACCACACAGGCGCGAAACATGTTGACCTCTTTAGTTACCTAGGGCCCATTAAGCCTACATAGGTAACGCTTGACCTACGGGTTTTTAGTCTGCCAAGGGTGACCCTCTTTATTATAAATTTTTCGCTAGGTAACCCTTAGACAGTTTTAGACTCACTTTGCACGCATCACTGCACTCTTTTAGAGGACCCACACCACACACCCGCATGCACCATACGGCGTTTTGTCTCAAAAGATCTCCGTTAAAGTGACCCTTCGGGGACCCGTAGGGCATTGCAGCGCCGGCCCGACGAGGAGCAAACGCCCGATGATGAAGCATGACATCCTTCGGGGTGTGTGAGGGCATTATGAGACAAGACTTGCTCTTTCCTCTCACACGTGGGCCTCATAAAGCCTAGGATCACTCATATTTATACTTTATTCTTTATCGAGTGGGTGACTACCTGTACCCCTCGTCTGGAACAGTGCCCCCTGTTTTGATTAATACGGTTACGTTAGGAGCACGGGCACTGGACCTTAATTGGCTCCTGGTCCCCCCCCCCTCCCTCTCTTTGTATAGATACATTCATAGCACGGCGGCACAGCCGAGGGACCCTATTATTCTTCCTTCTACTCTTCTCCTTACATTCTAAGTACGAGATATGACGACTCCCACTATGGGTGAAAATCTAGGACTCGGATTCGGCGAAGACGTCGTGGCAGAGATCCTGAGAACCCCTCACTACTGGATAGCGAGGGAAATATGGCAAGCGCATCCATACAAGGCGATTGGAATTCACTGGCATCCCTGAAGAAACTACAGGTCAAAATCGCCTTGCATGGCACCATCATGACGGAATACCTAAGAGCAAACGCTGCACCAAATGGCCTAATAATACGGACGGCCCCAGGATCTTCCTGGACGATTTAGTCTTCAGACGGGAATGGAGCCAGATCGCGTGGAAGTGTACCCGCGATTGGCTGATCCTGATTATTGGCACGGCCAAACGCCTCTCTGAGGCGCTTATCATTAGAATTAACATTGCAGAAAATGGGCTGAAGACGGGCATTAGCATCTCTGCTTACAAAACACGTCTAGCAGAGATTAATACTGAGATGACAGACCATCGGGATTACCTTCTTCAACAGAAGGTGTCGAAATTGCAGAAAGACATCAAGAAATTCGACAGAGAAAGAATATATCCCTACACGAAGGATGACTACAAACCATCAGAGAGCGATGTATCATCGGATGATGGATCATCCTCATCAGTGAATTCAGGGCGCTCCACATATAGCAACTCGAGTAACAGCAGCTGGGGAAGGAACACGACTAAACCCGGACTCCTCCCACCACCAATGATGCCACCCATGTATGGGTACCCTCACCAACCCTTTCCACCACAAGGCCCCATGTGGTATCCAGCACTTTCTGGACCATACCAGGGATTCCAGCAACCCTTTTTCCAAAATGCGCCACCTCCTTTTCAGAACAGAGGCAGGGGGCGAGGCAGAGGAAGAAGAAGAGGGCAAAAGCAGGTGCAATGGCAAGATCCGGAGGCACAGCAGAGAATAACGAGGAGCACGACATATCCAAGACCCTGATTGTGAACTTGTCGGGGAGACAGCTCAATACAGATGAAACTACCGTCCTTGAGATGGGCCTTGGGTTTGTACCCACCCCCAAAGAAGATAATTTTCGCATGAATGAAGAATTCCACCAACTGTTCCGCAAGATAAGACTCAAATCCTTTTTCCATAATAATCCTACACCAGAACGTCAAGATACAGGACTGAGGCATCCCTCCAGATTTACCCCTTTGGCAGGGATGGTCCCCAGCGAGGTGCTAACCTTTGAGAAAGCTGTCCTCAAGGAGGCCAATTGCCTTACTGGCAAATTTACTTATGACAACATGCCTAAGAAATTACGCAACGCAGTTCACTCACTTACAGATGACGAGACTATCATCATCAAACCTGCGGACAAGGGGGGCGCTACGGTCATCCTCAAAGTAGAGGACTACGAAAAGAGTGCTCACGACAACTTAGCACCCCCGAATACTACAAAAGACTAGAGACAGATCCCACGGATCGATTACTCTTACAGATACGGATTCTGGTGAACGAAGCAGCCAATGAGGGCTGGATCTCATCCCAGGAGGCGACATTCCTGGTCAATGGGGACCCAAGGATGCCGTATTTCTATCTTTTACCCAAGATTCATAAAGGGATAACTCCCCCTCCGGGACGCCCGATTGTGTCCGGCATAGGCTCCCTGCTGGAACCTCTGAGCAGGTTCAGTGACTATTTTTACGCCCACTTGTCCAGGCTACTCCAGCTTACCTAAAGGACACAAGAGACGTCCTGAATTTAATACAGGAGATCAATAATAACAACACTGACAGCATCAACCTCCTCCTCACCCTGGATGTGGAGGCCCTGTATACGAACATTCCCCAAGATGCAACCATCGAAGTAGTGAGACAACTACTTCAAGAAACTGATCTCCCGACTAACACACCAGCGGAATTCATCACCGAGCTCATTACAATGGCATTGAAAAATAATTTCTTCATGTACAAAACCACCATCTATCACCAGGTACAAGGGACCAGCATGGGGAGCACATTTGCTCCGAGCCTGGCAGGATTGTACATGGCACATTTTGAAGCAACTAACATCTTTACGGACAACAACCCCTTCAAAGAGAACCTGATCACCTGGAAGAGATACATCGACGATGTGCTCATCCTTTGGAGTGGAGATGTGGACACCAGTAACAAATTCCATGAATGGGTAAACAACTTGAATCCCCACTTACGTTTCACCAAAACGGCCAGTGATAAGGAGATCCCATTTTGGACCTTCTCATCACCCTGGAGGAAGGACAACTACAGACAGCTACCTACAAAAAACAACAGACCGTAATAGTCTCCTCAGTTTCAAGAGTCACCATCCCAAAGCTCTGAGAGATAATCTACCCTACGGCCAATTTTTGAGGATACGTCGCAACTGCAGCAATATCCAGGAATTTGATACCCAAGCAAGCTGTCTGACAAGAAATCTCCAGGGCAGGGACTACCCAGAGGAGGTGGTCAACAGGGCTAGGAAACGAGCCAGAAATAATAATCGACAGGCACTTCTGGAGACAAAGGAAAAAGGACCGGATAACATCATTACATGTGTGACAACCTTCACACCCCTGTCTAACAAGATCAAGAACATTGTTAACCACAATTGGAAGATCCTGAATACTGGTACCCTGAATATGGAACGACCGCGTTTTGCGTTCAAAAGGACCACGAATCTACGGGACCAATTGATCAACACCAGACCACGAGCCAAAAAAACCCACCAAGAGTCAACTTTGTGGGATCTACCGCCAGTGAAAGGCCATTTCCCATGTGGTACATGCAGTGCATGCCCATTCACACGGCATACCAAAACCCTCAATCTGGGTGATTTTACATGGGAGCAGTATAGACACACGAACTGTAACACCAAGAATTGTGTCTACCTGATTACCTGCCCATGTACATTGAGATACATAGGGATGACCACCCGGTCTGTCAAAATCAGGATCAGTGAACATAGAAGCACGATCAGACGGGGACGGACGGCGACGAGATTGACGAACCATTATATTGACAAGGGGCATTCCTGTGATGAAATACAATGGACAATACTGGAGACCAACCAGATGTGGAACAACACATCCCTACTCCGTCGAGAACAACGTTGGGTACATCGTCTGCGGACACATGAACATGGTCTGAATGATGAGATACCCTGGGCGGAACTTTGAACCTGTATGCACATTGACATTGCAAGTCTAGCAACACATGACTCCCTTTGTTTATTATATTGGTATAATAACCAATAACCAATATCATCCCCAAACTTGAGGCCATGAAAATGGGGTGATATCTAGATAACTGAATCACCCACACCATATCTCACTAACTCACCTCCCTCTAACAACTGTTTCCCGCCACCCATTTCTATTTAGATTTATGCGAATGATGTTGGAACCTCTATGACTGATAGGTCCAAAACATAGCGCCATAGCTGATAACCCTTCACCAACATGAAAGCTCATATAGATGGCTATTATCGGCCCCCTTACAATGAACAGTATATAGTACATATAGATTTTTTGAGTTACCCCGGGAAAACACGACCATAATTAGATCGATCTATGTTCGCTCTGACAATGCAGTAGCTAACACACTCACAAATGTACTATTACTGATCGCGCCGATAGGGTGACTATTACACAGTATACATATATTTTTCTTGATTTCAATTTTTGGACCACGATCAAACCATATTTATGAGTACTCCCACTGAATTAAGCATTAGCAAACGTGCACTCACTAATGTAAAAACTGATCGCGCTGACATGGTGAGAGCGTCACACGTTGCCATGATGACCGGGCACAGTAGTTACAGCGCATGCGCGGGAGCAGAGGGCCTCGACAACACGCAGGCGCAAGAGAGCATTCTCACACGCAATAGACAGCTGAATCTGATGCTGGCCGACCGGACCGGAAGGAGGTACCGCCACAATCAATTAGCGGGACTACAAATAGCGGCAATGTCGGAGACCATTTACATGCAGGCAGGAGCACGGTCGGGGTAGGTGCACAAGAGCCAGTACCCGAGCAAACTGTAAGTAAGATCTTACCGGAAGGTGTCTCGTGGAGCATGTTCACGTTATATGATAGATACCGCACTGTTGTGTTACAACACTAGATGAGACTGACGAGTGTGTCTACATTATGTCATTTCCTGTCTAGTCCGGTAAGGTGTGGGCGCTCGACTCCTACTAGCCTATGGAGCAACTCTCTCCTCATTTTTAGGTAAGATTGTGTGTGACATGGTCACTGTTACCAATGGGGTGATATTGGGGCTACAACAGTGGAGGGCTATCAAACCCCGACAAGAGTCATCTTTGTAAGGCATGCTACTTAGCATGCCAGTGAGATATTGAGGCACGGCCTGGTGATATTATCATTGGGTTTTTGAATGGGAGTTGTTGGGATATGCGGGTGACTTCTTGAGGATCTGTGGGACCACATACGCCAGGGCTTCCCTGCCTTCATGACGTGTGTGGTACCCTCCTGTCACTCGGGGTTGAGACCCCGCAGCCCAGCAACTTTAGGAAAGGCACTTTATAATTCATGTCTAGCTCGCACTTATTTATTTCTTATGTTGCGTAAACTAAGGACAAGCTCTGGGGAAATATTGGTATTCCCTATCAAGAGCTGTGACGCATTTCTTTTCTTCTTTTTCTTTCTCCTTTTTCTCTTGTTTTACCTAGGTGTTATCCTGGAGCGGCTAATATCTAACTAGTTGTTGTAGTTAGATTGCAGGGTACATTGTTACTGTGCACGCCCGGATACCCACTGAGGGTATTAACCCCGGATTCACTGTTCACTCAACCACACCTTATTTAATTATTTATTTGGTCCTGAAGAAGCGCCACGGATCTGTTTGGACCACACAGGCGCGAAACATGTTGACCTCTTTAGTTACCTAGGGCCCATTAAGCCTACATAGGTAACGCTTGACCTACGGGTTTTTTAGTCTGCCAAGGGTGACCCTCTTTATTATAAATTTTTCGCTAGGTAACCCTTAGACAGTTTTAGACTCACTTTGCACGCATCACTGCACTCTTTTAGAGGACCCACACCACACACCCGCATGCACCATACGGCGTTTTGTCTCAAAAGATCTCCGTTAAAGTGACCCTTCGGGGGACCCGTAGGGCATTGCAGCGCCGGCCCGACGAGGAGCAAAACGCCCGATGATGAAGCATGACATCCTTCGGGGTGTGTGAGGGCATTATGAGACAAGACTTGCTCTTTCCTCTCACACGTGGGCCTCATAAAGCCTAGGATCACTCATATTTATACTTTATTCTTTATCGAGTGGGTGACTACCTGTACCCCTCGTCTGGAACAGTGCCCCCTGTTTTGATTAATACGGTTTCCTTTTGTGTACCTTTCGGTTAACTAATTTATTCAATTTCTTCAACTCATCCACAATCCTCTCGTTGAATACATCGATTGGGTCCTTGGGCATGATAGGTACAAATGTCGAGGCTGGGCGGAAAGGGCTGACTGCCGTGCTACTGATGTTGATTCCGGCTTCCAACATAGCCTGTTGTGTATAATTCACAGAGTCATCATTGTCATTGGCTAGAGATTGTAGCACCCTCAAATTATTTACATCAGCTGCCTGCAAGTTCGTACCAGTGCCCTTGGTAGTTGTTTCACTGGTGTTACTCTTCATTGCATTCTTGAGTTGGTAAAATTTCATTAGTTTTAGTTTTCGAATGAACTTGTAAACGTCAACCCTAGATTGCTCATATTTGAAATTACTCTCCGGGCATTACGTTAACCCAAAGGACAACAGTTGCATTTCTGCAGATGTTAAGGCAGTGTCCATTAGATTAATGACAGTGTTGTCAATTGGCACGGCTAACGTCTCCACTTCTTGGCTTGCGCCCCTCTGTTTATGCTGTTGCCTTGATTTCCGCCGCCTCTCTCTCCTGCGTTGGTTCCTTCTTCTCCCTGTTTAAGTTGAGGATTCCGAGAACGTAGGGTCTGTCGTCGGTCCTGCCTTAAAAAAATTGAGCTCCCCCGCTGGTGTAAGATTGATTGCCATCATCTCTCTCATGCCTTGTACTGACTCCCTGTTGTCATCCGAGTCACTGCTGCTTTGAATGGAGCTTAAATCCGAATTTGAAGCTTCAAGGACACTTTCTGTATGTGTTGTTTTTTGTATAGTTGACACTTTTGCTGTTAAAGATTGTCTCTTGAATGTATCGAATTTCCTTGAAAAGGTGAAAACTCTTGACTCGTAATCATTTTTATCTCGTGAGAATTTGAATGCTTTCCTTGCCTTGATCACTTCCTCATGTTTCTTTATTTGCCCTTCAATTTCCGCACGGCCTTTTGTTATTAATTCCTTTTGTTCTAGTCCGTCAAACAGACCATTGATGCGCTCAATTTCCTTGAGGTTTGCCTCTCGGTCTATCTCTGCATATTTGATGAGAATTAAAACCATATTCATGGAGGCTTGCAAGTTATTTTCCGCCCACTCCTTCAACATTGATGGATTAGGATTTTCAAATGTGGGTGCTATCATCACACGTAACCCTCTAGGTACTCTGTTAACATCAGCCACACCTCTTTGAGACCCCCAGCTTTTTTCATCTCACGCAAAGCCCTGACACAGCGAGATTTCTCTGTATATATATATATATATAATAAACAGATTGTCCCGAGCAACCAACATATATACAAAATAAGTGTGTCCAAATGTTCTTGCTTTGCTTTCAGATTATCTTGTTCCCATCACCTAAGACACCCCGGTGCTCATGAATAACAACAAGAAATGGCACGTACACAACATGATATCCTATTATGTATAAATGTATTTAAGTTGACACTGATGTATTTCCCTCCTTCTGATTAGTAAAATTATGGATAATTAAGAATCTTAATGTTTGAACACATGTCCCTCAAACCTGAGCACCGGGGTGTCTTAGGTGATGAGAACAAGATAATGAGATTTTATTCTAATCTAGACTCATAATGTATTTAATTTGTAGCCCTGATGAAGTCAGTGATGCTCACACATCAACCTGACGAAACACGTGTTGGCTACTGAAGACTTTTGATGGTTGTGGATTGGAGGAATAAACCGATCTGAAAGCAAAGCAAGAACATTTGGACACACTTATTTTGTATATATGTTGGATGCTCGGGACAATCTGTTTATTGTGTAAACTGGGTTTTCTCAGTTATTGTGAGAGTGCTAGTGGCCGCTCTCTCCCTTGAAGCACCATAACTTATGATCACGTAGAGCTACCGTGGGAATACTCAATAGGTTGCGCAAGTGGCCCTGCCACACTTTATTCTGCATTGAGACTGTGGGCCTGCAGCACCTGCGATTCCCAGAGAGGAATAGAGAAAGTCTGAATCTTATTAAGATGAGTACAAGGAAGGACAGGGACAAAATAGCGGAGGATCTGTTAAAGGATTTGAGTGCAGGGTTTGCTATCAACAAAGCAGTGACCCAGAGTAGTACTAAACAGAAGGAGGGTCTGAAACAAAAATTCATTAGATTAGAGAGGCTTAAGAAAACGGAAGCATCGAAATGGTGGGATGGGGCTACGTTGAAACAATATCAGAGGTTAGGCAGAGTACCACGTGGCCTTCGCTCACAGATTTTCCCAACGTATGACGACTTGGAAGAAGACCTCCTCTCACAATGGGAGAAGGAGCTTACTAGCAACTCAAATAACCTTATGAATATTCTTATAGAGAATGCAAATAGAAAGGTAGATAAAGTAGCTTCAGAAATAGATATACTAGAGAAGGAGATTGCAGATCTTAATCTAGAGGAACCCACGAAAAAGAATTATGATATCTTGTAGGGTATTCTAAATAAACATGAGGAGGATATTAAGCAGCGCAAGGCGAGGAAGCTCAAGAAAGATGAGGCTGATTACCTTAACGGGAGAGTATTCACATTTGCCAAGAGGTTTGACTATTTGATTAGACAGGATACAACCACAGGAGTAAGTAGGACATCATCGATAAGTGAGAAGAGTGCGACCTCAGCTAGTAATATATCAAGCAGTGGAGATGAGGACCCTGGAGAAGGTACCTCAAACCAGTCTAATACTTTTTAAGGGAGATGTGGAGGATGAGGATGGGCAACAAAGACATAAACATGAGACCCAGGGGAAGAGACCCAGAAAAACCAGAAGAGGGTGTAGAGGGAGGAACCATGCCAGGGGAAAGACGGAGTATGCAAACCAGGTTGTGGAACAAACAGAAGTGAATGAGGGAACTGGGATGGATATAGAAGTGGTCAATGTGTCAAACAAAATATTAACGAATGAAATGATTTCTGTTCTGCGTAAGGGCATGTGTTACTGTCCGGTCAAGATGTATGACATTCTTGATATGAAGGTTGATTTGTACAGATTTATAAGACAGCTGAAATTAAAGAAATTCTTTGCAAGCAAAGGTATGACTAAAGAGAATAAGGAATGTGAATTGACATCAGATGTGTGTTCAATTGCGGATATTAAGAATACAGCGCTCCTATTGTCAATTACTGAAAGTGAGGAAGACCCTGTCACAATTCACAAGTTATTGCAAGACTTGGAGCTTAACTATGACCTTAGCGAAGACAGTGGTCTTAAAATGAAATCCAGATGGACACCACAATTGTACACTGGCAATAGCATTGACTTGTTTCATAAGGTGGTGTTACAGGATATCGACAAAAGGGAAGAAAAAATGAGGAAGAACAAGAGAAATTTTGTGAAGGATAATTTAACCCCACAGAAGAGGACAGCCCTTAAGATACTCATGAATGATCGTAATATCATCATCAGGGAAGCTGATAAGGGGGGCTGCATGGTGGTGATGGACAAAATGAACTATGATAATGAAATCCTTACGCAATTGAACGATGAGAGATGTTACATCAAATTGAGTAGCAATCCCATACCAGGGATCTCCAAACATATTAATAGTCGTTTAAAGGAATGGCATGATTTGGGGCTGATGAACGAAGACGAATATAGATACCTGACAGTTGATCACCCTAGGTTCCCATGTATCTATACCCTGCCAAAGGTGCATAAAAAGTTAACATTCCCCCCTGGCAGACCGATTATTTCGGGGATTGGGGGACCAACAGAGAAACTCTCACAATATGTGGATATCTACCTGAGACCGTTCGTATCGAACCTGTCTTCCCATATCAGGGACACAAAGCATATACTCAACATGCTGTGCGATGTAAGGTGGGAACCGGAGATGACATTAGTATCATTCGATGTGGTCTCACTCTATACCAATATAAAGCATGCGGATGGTATACGAGCTTTGAGAAATTTTTTGAACAAAAGGCAGATTGGATTTATGGCACACTCTGACATGCTGATAGAATTGGCGCACTTAATATTGAATAACAACACTTTTCTTTTCAACGGTGACTGGTATGGACAACTCTGCGGGACCGCGATGGGATCCAGGTTTGTGCCGTCTTTTGCCAACCTGTTTATGGGATGGTTTTAGGTGGCGCATATCTGGGGACCTCGCGGCCAGGAGTGGATGGATGACATACATTATTGGGGTCGGTACATCCATGATTGTATAATGATTTTGACAGGTACCACACTCAGATTAAAAGAGTTTTTTGACTTTTTAAAGGACAATGAATACAACATGTCATTCACTATGGTTAATGGTAATTTGGAACTGGATTTTCTAGACGTAGAACTGTATGTTGCAGGTGACCGAATACATATTAGAATGCACAGAAAACCCACATTGTGCAACTCCTTACTACATGCAAACAGCTCACACCCTAAATGCCAAATCAACTCCATCCCCTTTGGTGAGATGCTTAGGGCACGCAGGATTTGTAGCGAGGAACATACATTTGAAGAAAATTTGAAGGATATGGAACAACGGTTTCTAGCATGAGGCTATAATAAGGAGGTGGTTAACAAAGCTGGTAATAGAACACGAAAGCTTGATCGTTCAGATACCCTGAAAGAGAAGAGAGGTCTTTGCAACACCACGAGAGGAGGTCCGATCAGACTGATTACTAACTACCATCCCTATTCTCATGAAATGTATAATATACTCAATAGACATTGGACATTACTGACATCTGACAGGGATATACAATCTTGTGTGAGGGCTCGACCCGGTATCACGTACAGAAAAGGTAATACGATACGGAGCATAGTGAGTCCCAGCTACCCGACACCACAGGTACGGGAGACATGGCTACAGGCAAGAAGTAATGATTTTTATAGGCGTGGTCATTGCACGATGTGAAAATTGGCTTTAGATAAAGTCCCGGAGTTTAGCTATAATGGATCATGTCAATTTCCAATCAAAACGCATATTGACTGTACAACGAAATATGTGGTATACGTACTAATATGTGAATGTGGTCAGATATACGTAGGGAGTACAATTAGACCAATGAGAGAGAGGATTATGGAACACTTCAGGGCAGTGAAACAGGGAGATACAAGGTATCCCATTGCCCAACATATGGATGAATGCACATCACAAGGCCGACACCTACAGTTTAAATTTCATGGATTGCAAATGGTACCAATCAATCAAAGAGGGGGTAACCGGGAACTTGTATTGAGGCAATGTGAGGCCCGTTGGATAATGATTTTGAAAGCTGTGGATAGAGGCCTCAAATTGATCATGAGATGCAGTATTTTCTTGGTACATAGGATCTCGTTGTCAGTAATGTAGATGTGAGTAATGGATCCCTGATTGGATGTAATTGTATCATGTGTTGAACAAGTTTATGGATTGTATACAGGCAGGTTACTATCTGATGTAGAGCTGTGTGCAAAAGATGATTCTGACTCATAATTTGACTTTAAAACCAAGACTGCTTGAGTTAATGGGTTGTAGCCTTTTATGAATAATGCGAGTCAGGACTTGCAATCATAACCAAGAAGAAGTGTCCTTTTATCACTTTAATCTTGGAGGAATGAATGGGAAATTGATCATCTGGCTCACTCGTCACTGCATACTTTAGAGGTCAGGTATGGAATTCTAATAGTATGTTATTCAACTATCATGACATGTGAGGAAAATTGAACTTAGACATTTGGTTACACCTGAATCTAGTTTTCGTCAAGGAATATACAATGGTCATAGGGACCTATGCATTTCAGATTACTTATCTGGTCCTCGTCTTCATTACCCTACCGAACATAGGGTAGAGGATTTAACTAGGGTCATGGTACATTAATACAATTGAGTTTTAGAAATATACCCAGCAGCGGAAGATATAAGTTAATACAGTAGAAATCTTGGAAATATCCGGTCCTCGTCTACATCGCCTTATCAAACATAGGATATAGGATTTTACTAAGGTCATGGTGTATTAATATAATTGAGTTTTGGAAACATACCCAGCAGTGGAAGGTATGCGTTAACACAGTAGAATTTTAGTAAATACCCACTACTGAGCAATATTCGGATCCAATTATCACTCGTAATGTTAGGCTTTTTCTCATGTACAGCAATTCCTGGTCTGCTGTGAATTTACGAGTGAGTTTGTCTCACTTTACCTGCCATTTTGGGAGAACCGAGGTATCTGCTCATGTAAGACCTAAGTAGATAAAAGGCAAAAACACGATATACTAACAACCGTTAGTAGTGTACATATGTGCAATACACCCTGCAGATACGATGATGAGTACCAGGGCACATCAGCCTGTGGATTTGGTTTCCCGTACTCATAACGATTATTGGTTTCCAAATATAGATTCAATTGCCATAGGCTCCATTTGAGACACAAACAAGTTTCGTTTTGGAGTCGCCATCTTGGAGTGACTATACAAGACATAAATGGTGATAATTAATAAGAAGAATGTGCGATTAAGTGACACTAGCGTGTATCCACTAAGTTATAAGTGTATTCTTCATGATTAGACACACAGTGCTGCTAAGGATTGGTTGTCTGAAACTGCAAATGTAGATGGCACGATGAACTAACGCCCGCCATCTTAGTTCTTCCGATGTATTCATGGTATGAAGTAGAGGGCAGACATCTTAGGTAAGGAGTCAATAATATGCCGGTTTGAATTTTTGTTTTTGAGCTGGGAATTGGTTTGGAATGTTTTGATATAGGTCCGGATATTAGTGACGCGTATACATTAGGATCTGGAAGCCTAGAATGAAATTGGAGCTTAAACGAGTGAAAAACTACAACTCGTGTAACTATAAAAGACGTACACAACATGGCGCCCGGTTACCACGCCGGGCTGGATAGTTCAAGGAGCACTCTCCGAGATACAGGTATGTGGGGGCTGCGATACATATCTTGGTATTGAGAGAATACGATTTTAGTTTTCTTAAGACGACTGGGTTTTTGTTTGGGTTTAGTTATTTTGGAGTAGTATGAGATATGTGGATTTTTGCTCGTGACATTAGTACGAAAATATTATTGGTCTTTGGGATATAGGGATAGAGCTAATCTGAGGGTAATGAACATAAACTATGACGAGCCGGTTGTAAGAGGGATGAGGTCTCGAGAATATGATTGAGAGCAATACAAATACTGAGTGTACCTATGTTGGTTACAGGTGAACAAGAAACGACATTAGAACTATGGAGATATATGAGAAGTGATTTGATTTTCGAGGTGAGATGACGCCTACACTTAATTGGGACTTAGTTTGGGTATATTAAATGGGATAAACTTGGTAACGTCTTACATTAATACGTGATTTATACCAATTAGGTACGACCTTTTAGAACAATATACGTTACGATACATTGAAATGAGGTGAGCCTGAGCACGGATTTCCTAGGCATGACATCTAAATTATATACAAGGGTTATGAAGAGGTGTGTGTAACGCATGCCACATATGAGTACCCTTTGGGATCATGAATAACAACAAGAAATGGCACGTATACAACATGATATCCTATTATGTATAAATGTATTTAAGTTGGCACTGATGTATTTACCTCCTTCTGATTAGTAAAATTATGGATAATTAAGAATCTTAATGTTTGAACACATGTCCCTCAGACCTGAGCACCGGGGTGTCTTAGGTTATGGAAACAAGATAATGAGATGTTATTCTAATCTAGTCTCATAATGTATTTAATTTGTAGCCCTGATGAAGTCAGTGATGCTCACACATCAACCTGATGAAACACGTGTTGGCTACTGAAGACTTTTGATGGTTGTGGATTGGAGGAATAAACCGATCTGAAAGCAAAGCAAGAACATTTGGACACACTTATTTTGTATATATGCTGATTGCTCGGGACAATCTGTTTATTGTGTAAACTGTGTTTTCTCAGTTATTGTGAGAGTGCTTGTGGCCGCTCTCTCCCTTGAAGCACCATAACTTATGATCACGTAGAGCTACCGTGGGAATACTCAATAGGTTGCGCAAGTGGCCCTGCCACACTTTATTCTAAATATATATATATATATATATATATATATATATATATATATATATATATACATATATATATATATATATATTTCAACTGAATCCTCCCTCCTGGGGAGGACAAACGGAGCGCACTCAAGGAGAAGTTTTTCAAAACGATTTAATCCAATATTAAACACGGGCAATTCATCACAGCAAAATAACCAACACGTTTTGGTCTCCCTGAGACCTTGGTCACTGTTAGGTTTCGGCCATTCACCTGACTTACTTATTTTTCAAATTTTAGTCACATGACTTCCTGCTACTAAAACCCCTAGGCATTCTGGTACATGTAGTTTGGTCAGCAACAAGCGGATGAAATCATCCAAAATAAAGACACTACAGGTAGCAATTCCGCCTCCATAAGTTACACATAAGATTACTTCAATATTCAATTAACTCTATTCCAGAACATTAGTTCTTTTCACAGTTATTTTGCGCTGCAAAATACACTTTTATATCAATGTATTTTCAAGATTTGTTTTTAACTTTTCATACTGAAAAATACACCTTACGGGAATAACAAACAATCTCCCCCTCCAGTGGGGTTATAACCTCATATCATGATTAAGGGCTAACATTTTCCCTTTGCTCTTTCCCTTCTTTCCCAATGGTTTTTTAATCAAAGGTAAAACCTTACTATGTTTCCTTTTCCGATTAGTAGTATTTCCGCATCTCTCCTTTTTTCTCTACAAATTAGTAGTTGCTGACTTTACCAGTATTATCAATGCAAAAACAATGATGAAACTTAAATTTCTAAATTTTACATTTAAAAACCGTTAAAAACAGATAAATTGGGAAGCTTTTGGATGGATTCAATTTTTCATAAATGTACAAACAGTTCTTCGTCCTGATTAAGGCCGTACGTAATGCCAGTATCTGCCTTGATTCTCTCTGTCGCAGTTTTCTTTCTCGGTTCCCTCCTCTTACATGTTGTTCGACTGTTTCAATGCCATAGAATTTCAACTGTTTCCAATCACTGTTATGCTCTAATTCCATGTGTTTGGCCACAGCATTGCTCCGATCTTTAGCTATGGTAGCCCTTACATGTTCGAGAATTCTTTTTTCAATTCACAGATCGTGCTTCCGACGTACTTCAGGGTGCATGGGCACTCTATAACATATACTACAAACTGCGTTTTACAGGTGATTAACTTCTGAATTTTCCACACCTTTTTGTTTGCCCAGATGACTTCCTTGGTATTCCGTGCAATTTGGCAAACCTTGCAGTTATGGCATTTTACAAATCCTGTTGTCTGTAGCCATTAAGATGTTCTATTTCTTCGTTACCAAAAATGGCTTTGGACTAGAGTGTCCTTCAAGTTTTTTGCCCTTCTGAAGGTTATTTTCGGATGATTGCCGATAAGTGTTGCTACTGTTGGATCCAAGCGTAGGATTTTCCAGCTCTTTTTCAGAATGGGTGGTAACATCATTATTTGGGACAAAAAGGATTATGTAAAAGAAGAAAATTTCCAGCTGAACAATCTGGAATATTACGCTAAACTTAAAAAGAATCCTACACCAAAATTCAAAGAGGAATGGGATATACAATTGAATGAGTGGTTAAATATGAACCTCCTGGATCAGGATGAGGTAAAATATCTTAAAACAGAATTCCCAATAACGGCAACAATTTATTTTCTGCCGAAAATCCACAAACATGCCACAAAACCACCTGGGCGACCAATAATTGCAGCCAATGGTTCATTGTTGGAACCAGCAGCGAATTACGTGGATTTCTTTCTGTTACCATTGGTTCAAAACTTGACATCATACATTAAAGACACAAGTGACCTCTTAAGACATCTGCAAAATACACCATGGCAGGATTCTTATAAATTGATCACAATGGATGTGATCTCACTCTATACCAATATTGAAAATCAAATTGGAATAACAGCATGTGAGTCCTTTTTGAGTAAACGCAATATCCAATATGAGCAACATAATCGGATGTTGTTACAAATGATTGAAAATTGTCTAACAAAGAATGTATTCCTATTTGGAGAGGAGATATATATACAAACAAAGGGTACTGCAATGGGTTTTCCATTTAGTCCCAGCTACGCGTGCCTGGCAATGGGCTGATGGGAGCAGCACCTTGCCTGGCACCCAGACAATGATCAATATGTCAACAAAACTGTTAGTTGGTTCAGATTCATTGACGATCTTTTAATAATCTGGGACGGTACGGAGAGTGAATTTCAAAGTTACTTTGAAATTTTAAACATCACTGAAGCAAATTTAAGGTTCACATATGAAATCAGCTGGGAAAAAGTAACCTTCCTAGACACAGAGATATATGTGAAAGAAGGAAGCATACAAACAACTTTGCATCGGAAAAAGACGGCAACAAACGCAGTACTGCATGCCAATAGTTTCCATCAGAACTCATTGATTCAGAACATCCCATATGGGGAATTCTTAAGAATTAAAAGAATTTGCTCAGAGAAGGAAGAGTGGCGGAAACATCGAGATTGGACCACTCGGGGGCGTGGCTAGCAGCCGCGGAAGATGGCCGCTAGCGGACAGCGTAAATGCCCGCAAAAATCCGTCATAATCCTTGGCCCGGCGGGCTGTTTCAGGTAGTGAAGTGCCTGGGCAGCGGCGGCGACCGAGTGGTGTCGAAAACCCCGAGGTGGAAGGAAGATAACCGGTCGAGTGGTGGTGTACGGACGGAGGCTCGAGCCGGCAAGATGGCGCCTCCCCGGGAGCCCTAGACGGAGACACTGCAGAGCGTCTACCAGCCAACGCGGAGAGGGACTGCGGCCCGATCCTGGCACCCGCTGACGAGACTGAGGCACTGTGCAGTGGCGGTGCACACTCCCTGCGGTGAGAGAGAGGCAGATGGTGGCGGGCTCCGGCAACCCTCTAAGGTCAGTGCAGACGTGGCCAAGAGGTCCCGCTGAGCTCGGGGCCCCGGCTGAGGGACGGAGGTGAGCCTGGTGCCCGTGCGATGGTGCAGTGCCTGACCACGCCCAGATGGACATCCCAGTATCACGGCAGTGCCCGGGAGAGACCCAGGGGCCCCGAAGAAGTGCGGTGGAAGAGACCATAGCCCCCCATTGTGCATATACGTGGGCGGGGCATCCAGCTGCTGGGCAGAAAGAGCGGACGTGGATCCTGGTGGCCTGGAGTTGTCCAGCTACTCAGTGGACTGGTGGGGAGTGCGGGGAGGAGCCACCCATCGACTGAAGAGGGCCCATTCCTTGCTGACCCCTGTGCAAGAGGAGAAACCGGAGGCCGGGCGGGGACGGGGCTGAGCAGTGAACCAACCGTCTGTGAGACAAGGGGGGGTTCCCCTGAGGTGCCAGCTGCTGCAGAGACGCCCGGAGCCCCTGGGTATCGAACTAGTTAGCCCACGGAAAGCGACATGGGCCGTAATAATGTGCTGGGGCCCGGACAGGCCAATCAAATAGACAAGTATACGGTAGCCATGGGCCGCGAGGAAGGGACAGTAGGAGGGGGTCAGCACGAGGAAGCAGGCGACCAGAGCCCAGACCCGACCTTGAAAGACATTATGATGGCCATTAAAGAGCTGAAGGGTACCTTGGAGCCGAAACTTGACTCTGTCACCGAGGAGGTGAATCTCCTGCGGGCTGATTTCCGCAAAATGTCCGAAAAAGTATCCACGGCAGAGGCGGACATTGGGAGCATACAGTCGAAAACGAAACGCCTCGAGGACCAAGTGGCAACCCTCACGAAAAATCAAGCGGACAGCTACGCCAGGCTTGAAGACCAGGAAGGAAGGGCCCGACGCAACAATATTCGCATAGTGGGGGTGCCGGAGGGAATGGAGGGGCCGGCAATGGACTTATTCCTGGAAGACTTAATCCTGAACCGCCTAAAGCCAACACGGCTGTCGCAGTTTTTTTCAGTGGAGCAGGCCCACAGAGCTCTGGGGGGCAAGCCTCGCCCCGGGGCGCCCCCATGCACAATCATCGCCCGTATCCTGAATTTCAGGGATAGAGATGCCATTTTGCAAGCGGCACGGATGCATGGAGACCTCAGACATGAAAATGCGACTATCCGCTTTTTCCCAGACTTCACGTTACACGTCCAACGCCAGAGGCGCTCCTTTGATGGGGTTAAAAGAGCCCTCAGGGAGCAGAACGTGAAGTACATGATGCTTTTTCCAGCTCGGCTCAAAATTCTTGATAGAGGGAAAGCATACTTTTTCGATACGCCAGCGGATGCGAGCGACTGGCTGGAGGGCTGGCGCACCGTGTGCCGCAGAGGAGGGAAAAGGCGGTCTGAGACGGAGCAAGGAAGTGAGGAGCTGGACCAGGAGGTCGAAGGGTCACCCAGTGGTTAGATGTAACGGCAATGGACGGATGAGAAACTTGTGAGACACCCTTCCATTTGCTGGAACTGAGTTGCACTCTCTTTGGTCCACACTGTGTGGAGTGTTGGGTAACCCAGGGAGGGAGAATGGGAGATATGCTGCTGCCCGGACACTGGGGCCTGGACCTCTTGCACATAATATTGAGATACACGCCCCGCCCAAACTTTTTGCTTTTATAATTAGGGGTGCAGCTGCGCCGCAGGTGGGATTTCTAGGGAAAAGGGCCTTGCAAGGTTTAGATAAAGGGCTTAAAATCCCAGTCAGCAGTCAGAGATCACTTAACGCTGGAGGCTAGTCTGCGACCCCTCAGAAATGTTTTTTTCTGTACATGTTGGGCGACAGGCACTCTGCAAGTTTGGGAGGTGGGAGGTTGGGGACTCACCAAGCAGGGATGCAGGGAGGGGGGCGTTGGCTTTGTTGTTTGTTTTGTTTAAATGGGAGGGGGGATATGCTTGAGACCTCGATATCCAACAGCTACTGATGGTCGACGCAGAGAGTATGACAATGGAGAGGGCATACCTCATTGCTATCAGCCCAAACAGCAATTATGGGAGACCCAGCTAGTGTGAGGATTTGGTCCTGGAACGTGAACGGTCTTGGGCACAAGATCAAGCGCACACTGGTGATGCAATACCTTAAGAGACACTCCCCGGATGTTGTTTTGATTCAGGAATCGCATTTGAGGAGAAGCAAATGTGAGGCCCTAGATCGTTTTGGCTACAAAATGGTAGCTCACTCCGGGTTACGTCAGGGGCACGGGGGTGGGAATCCTGGTGCGTAACACACTGCCCCTTGTAATCACAGGTACATGGACAGATACCGCGGGGTGCTTTGTGGCGGCCGCAGGTAAATGGGAGGGGCGCTTGCTTGTTCTCGGCTCTTGCTACATACCGCCGGGTCTCCACTCGGTGATCCTTCCACAGCTTAGTTCACTCATAACTGACCTTCCCCTAGGAACCCTACTCATTGGTGGTGATACAAATGCAGTCATGGACCCAGAAATGGACCGGTCTGGCTCCCGGACTGGTAAACATGGGGAACGCGGTCTTTTCAGACTTTGTCACGGCACTGGGCATGATAGACCTATGGCGGGCCCATAATCCTGCACTGAGACAGTACACTTTTTACTCGGCCAGACATGAGTCCTTCTCCAGAATAGACCATTTTTTCACTCATACAGACAAGGTGGGAGACTTTACAAATGCTAAGCACATGGCGAGAGGGATCTCAGATCACGCGCCAGTGTGCATCACTCTTAAAGGTCCGACTATTGACAGAGCCACGTTCCCGAGGATAGATCCTTGGCGACTCCGAGATCCGACACTTAGTGACAAGCTCCGTGAGGGTTCAGAGTTGTATTTTAAAGAAAATAAAGGGACTGTAGAGTCACACATTATGCTGTGGGAGGCCTATAAGACAGTTTTGAGGGGACAGGCGCAGGCGCTGATTGGAGCACAGAAAAAAGAGGAGACTTTGCAGATTAGACAAATAGAACAAGAAATAAGCCAAATGGAGAGTGAAGCTGGGACTGCCTCGTGCGCGGAATCGCGCCATAGGCTGGCGTTGAAACAACGGGACCTTCGGGCCCTGGCGGAATGCGAGGCGAGGGCATACGCGCTAGCCACAGAACATCGCATATACGATGTTGGAGATAAGGCCCTTAAACTCCTTGCGTGGCTAGAGAGACGCAACAGAGATAGGTCCTGGGTGATAGGGGTCCGCGATGGGGAAGGGGTGCTTAAGTCCACCAGCAATGACATAGCAGAAGCCTTTGCGGTGCACTTAAAGCGAGTATACGCACCGGTTTGCACAAGGTCAGAAGCAGATTGTGCAGAGTTCTTTTAGGACTTCAACTTACCAATGGTGCCCCTGGAGGCACACGAACAATTAGAAGCGGATCACGGTGGAGGAGCTGGGTAAAGCATTGGGCTCCCTTAAATCAGGAAAGGCATCGGGTCCCAACGGGCTCCCGGTTGAGATATACAAGAAGCAGGCCGCGGTCATACTCCCTCCGCTCAGAGAAATGCTGCTGGAGGCGCGCGATTCAGGACACCTGCCGGCAGACCAAAGGGCAGCAACGATAGTAGTGATTCATAAAGATGGAAAGCCAACCGATCAGTGCAGTTCATACCGTCCTATTTCTCTTATTATGGTGGAGGCCAAGGTCCTGGCAAAGACCTTGGCGGACAGGTTGGTGTCCGTGATTGCGGACCTGGCGCACGTGGACCAATCGGGGTTCATGCTCAGTAGAAGTACCCGGCACAACCTACGGAGACTGTATGGGGTGCTGCACATGACTAGTGGTAACGAAACCCAACAGACGGCATTGATGGCGCTGGACGCCTCAATGGCTTTTGACAGCATCGAATGGCCATACCTATTTATGGTCCTTCAGAGGCAGGGTTTTGGTCCCACTTTCTGTGGCTGTGTCAGACTCCTATACGAGATGCCTACGGCATGGGTGCGAGTCAACGGGGCAATTTCTAGATCCTTTCAGCTACGGAGAGGTACTACGCAGGGGTGCCCTCTGTCCCCGCTCCTGTTTGCTCTTGCGCTGGAACCACTGGCACACTGGATCAGGAGAGATCCTATGATCTGGGGAATAGAGGCGCCGGGGGGATGGGAGGAGCGTATCTCCCTGTACGCTGATGATATTGTTCTGTACCTGGCACGACCCTACTACTCTATAGCGCGAGTGCTTCATATTTTTTAGCTCTTTGGTAGCTATTCTGGATACAATATCAACTGGTCAAAGTCGGTGATCTTTCCACTGTCGGGCCCCCCCCCCCAGAGTTCCGCTGCGGTGCTCGGCTCCAGTGGTGTTAGACAGCTTTAAATACTTGGGGGTCCACGTCACAAGGGACCAAAAAGAGTTCCTTGATAGGAATCTTGGACCCCTAATGAGTCGCTTGACTGAAGACGTCAGTCATTGGTGCATGCTCCCGCTCTCTCTTATGGGAAGGGCGGCTCTTTTTAAAATAATGTTGCTACCAAGGCTCCTCTATATTCTGCAGAATACCCCCTTTCCGGTCCCTCCGACTATATTTAAGCGTATATCACAGGAAGTGCGGACACTGCTGTGGGAGGGTGGCTCGCCGAGAATCGCGCTACACAAGTTGCATAGGGGAGTCTATGATGGTGGTATAGCTGTTCCGGAAATCAGACTGTACTATTGGGCCTCCCAGTTGCAGGTCATTAATGACTGGGTATACGTAGGGGGGGAGGAGCTGGCCTATAGAGCGGATAAAGCAGTCATGCCAGGGGGGAATTGTGAACCCCTCCTGTACTCCTGAAGATCGCGACCGGAATGGCCGGAACACACCAAAGTGGTAATCCAGTGTTGGAGGGAGGCCAATAAACTACTGGGCTGGACCGGGAAATTGACAGGCAAAACCCCGCTGTGGGTGGGTGATCTTTTAAGTGAAGTGGATGCGCTGTTGGGCTTTAAAGGATGAAAACTGATAGGCATAGAATATCTGGGGGATGTATGGAAAGGGGATTCACCCCTTACGTTCGAAGATCTCCAAAAAGAGTACAACTTGCACCAATCGCAGAGGTACCCACATCTGAGACTCTTGCACGCTCTGCGCACACATATACACAGTGGGGTTTCAATTCCAGACTACTCCCCGTTAGAGGATAAGATACTATTGGATCCCATTAAGGAAAAACCAACCTCCACGATTTATCGTAAATTGATGAATAACACATCAGACCCCCTGATTGCTCTTAGAGAAGCCTGGGTCAAGGATCTAAGGACCATAGACGACGAAGACTGGCAAGAGGTGGTTCAGAGCACTAGAGAGGTTGCCATACGTTCCAGATTTCGTCTAGTACAGCTCAAGATTCTTCATCGCACATACTATCCTCGCACTCACTTATACTCCTGGGGTAAGGCACTGACAGCGCTGTGCGTCAGAGGATGCGGGGTAGAGGGGACCTTTATGCACATTCTGTGGGATTGTCCCGAAATATCCCGATTCTGGCAGGGAGTCACGGACATTATGACAGAGGTGGTGGGAGAGCCTGTTCCATTAGAGCCGAAATGGCTTTTATTACTGATTCGAGGCGATGCTGACTGGTCCAGATACGTGGGAATATGGCTGGCTCTGTCAGCGGGTGTAGCAAAGCGCAATATTGCAAGGAGCTGGGTGGCACCTTCACCCCCGCAGGTGGAGGAGTGGAAACGAGATCTTGATTGGTGCCAGAGGGCCGAAGAAACAGTGTATTAAATAGGGGATGTGTCAAAAAATGGGAAAAAGTGTGGATGCCGTGGCGAAAGTATAGAGGGTTGGGGGCAGGGGATTAGAGAGGTGTCAGAAGGTAGCAAAACTGCCCGTTTTACTCATGATCAACATGATTCTCTGTGTTCGATAACTGATGTACTTATGAAAATGCTTATGTATGATATGGTCTTTCGAGCTTTGTTAATAAAAAGAGTTTAAAAAAATAAATTTAAAAAAAAGAGATTGGACCACTCAAAGATTCAAACGTAGAGGATACACAGAAGGAGCTATACAGAAATGTCGGGATAGAGCTGAAACCAAGGAGAGAAAGGAAATCATCAAGGAAAAAACACCAGGGGAGAAACCTGACATGATCTGACTGATAACCACGTACTCGCAGGAAGCTAAACAAATTAAAAACATTCTGAAAAAGAACTGGAAAATCTTACGCTTGGATCCAACAGTAGCAACACTTATCGGCAATCATCCGAAAATGACCTTCAGAAGGGCAAAAAACTTGAAGGACACTCTAGTCCAAAGCCATTTTTGGCAACGAAGAAATAGAGCATCTCAATGGCTACAGACAACAGGACTTGTAAAATGCCATAACTGCAAGGTTTGCCAAATTGCACGGAATACCAAGGAAGTCATCTGGGCAAACAAAAAGGTGTGGAAAATTCAGAAGTTAATCACCTGTAAAACGCAGTTTGTAGTATATGTTATAGAGTGCCCATGCACCCTAAAGTACGTCGGAAGCACGATCTGTGAATTGAAAAAAAGAATTCTCGAACATGTAAGGGCTACCATAGCTAAAGATCAGAGCAATGCCTTGGCCAAACACATGGAATTAGAGCATAACAGTGATTGGAAACAGTTGAAATTCTATGGCATTGAAACAGTGGAACAACATGTAAGTGGAGGGAACCGAGAAAGAAAACTGCGACAGAGAGAATCAAGGCAGATACTGGCATTACGAACTTATACCCCGTACGGCCTTAATCAGGACGAAGAACTGTTTGTACATTTATGAAAAATTGAATCCATCCAAAAGCTTCCCAATTTATCTGTTTTTAATGTTTTTAATGTAAAATTTTGAAATTTAAGTTTCATCATTGTTTTTGCATTGATAATACTGGTAAAGTCAGCAACTACTAATTTGTAGAGAAAAAAGGAGAGATGCGGAAATACTACTAATCGGAAATGGAAACATAGTAAGGTTTTACCTTTGATTAAAAAACTATCGGGAAAGAAGGGACAGAGCAAAGGGAAAATGTTAGCCCTTAATCATGATATGAGGTTATAACCCCACTGGAGGGGGAGATTGTTTGTTATTCCCGTAAGGTGTATTTTTCAGTATGAAAAGTAAAAAAAAAACTCTTGAAAGTACATTGATATAAAAGTGTATTTTGCTGCGCATATTAACTATGTGAAAAGAACTAATGTACTGGAATAGAGTTAATTGAATATTGAAGTAATCTTATGTGTAACTTATGGAGGCGGAATTGCTACCTGTAGTGTCTTTATTTTGGATGATTTAATCCGCTTGTTGCTGACCAAACTACATGTACCAGAATGCCTAGGGGTTTTAGTAGCAGGAAGTCATGTGACTAAAATTTGAAAAATAAGTAAGTCGGGTGAATGGCCGAAACCTAACCGTGACCAAGGTCTCAGGGAGACCGAAACGCGTTGGTTATTTTGCTGTGATGAATTGCCCTTGTTTAATATTGGATTAAATCGTTTTGAAAAACTTCTCCGTGAGTGCGGTCCGTTTGTCCTCCCCAGGAGGGAGGATTCAGTTGAAATACAAAAACGGCATGGCTCTGCCGTGGAGTAATTGCACCGCTAAAGGAAGCGCCACAGAATCCAGCAAATACGAGCCCCTGCATGGGATATATATATATATCTATATATATATATATTGACTGAAATTCCGCCGTTATAGTTAGTTCAGCTAACTATAACTCGCACCCCCGCAATGCACTGCTGATGACGTCACATATTACATCATTCATGACATGGTCAGTGACATCACTGATGACATCTCTGATGACATCTCAAATGACATCACTGATGACATCACTGATTACATCATCCAGTGACTGTGTGTTTCTATAAAGTTTAAATATGTTTTATATATATGCCAAGGTGTATTGAAGAATGAGTGGGTGTATAAGTGTCTGGATGGAGGATTTAGTAGGTGCGTGACTGACTGAATAAGTGAGTGATTAAATGTGTCTTAGTGAATGCATGGGTTAGTGACTAAACTGTGTGATTGTCTGTATCAGTCTGTCTGTTGTTGTGTAAGCTGCTGCATGGGTTGGTGAGTAGCTACATGAGTGTCTATATGGGTTATTGATTGGTTGCCTGAGTATTTGTATGGGTGCCTGAGTGTCTGGGTGGGTGGGTGGGAGGTGTGTGACTCTGTGCCTAGATGTGTGAGTGGTTGATTCACTGGGTGTATGGGTTCAAGAGTGCATGTGGAAACAGCTGTATGGGTGGGTGAGTGTGTGTGTATGGGTGTGTTGGTGAGTGAATGGATGTCTCAGTGGTACATGTCCAAGTAACTACATATGTAAAAGGCAGTGTATGTGAGAGTTGGAGTATATAAATGACTATACGTGAGAGTCAGTGATTGTGAGAGTGGCTGTATGGATGAGTGTGTACTTGTATCAGTGATTGTATAAGAGAGTAAGTATGCATTAGTATCTGTATGAATAAGTGAGGTGGTGTGTATAACTGTATAGGTGAGTAAATGGAAGTGTGATTGATTCTTTGCATGACTGACTAGGTGTGTGAGTAACTCTGGATGAGTGGCGGTGTGTGAGTGTCTGTAAAGGTGTATGAGTGCATATGATAGTGTTGTATTGATGAGTGACTGCATGTATGAGTGACTGTATAGGTGAATGAGTGGATGTGTGTGTAGACCTAGGAATCAGTGAGTGCGTATGTAGTAACTGGAATTGGTGTGTCTATGGTTTTGAAAATGGTAGTCTGTATTTTAGAGTGGGTGTATCAAAGGTTATATTAGGGTGTGAGGAGGTGCATCAGATTTTCACGTGGATGATGTCATCAGTGATGTCATTTGAGATGTCATCAGTGATGTCATCAGTGAACTGACCATGTCATTAATGATGTAATATGTGACGTCATCAGCAGTGCATTGCGGGGGCGCGAGTTATAGTTAGCTGAACTAACTGTAACGGCGGAATTTCTCTGGTTTTGTACGAGTGAAATGTCCAACTAACTATAACGTCCCTGAAACCTATGGTTTTTTCAGTGAATTTCTAAGGATTTTTAAATGCTAATTTCTAACTATAACATGCCTGAAACCTATGGTTTTTTCAGTGAATTTCAAAGGTTTTTTAAATGCTAATTTCTAACTATAACGTCCCTGAAACCTATGGTTTTTTCAGTGAATTTCAAATGTTTTTTAAATGCTAATTTCTAACTATAACATAGCAGTCGCGTTTGCAGAGTGGTGGAGAAAGGTGAGCTTGGCCTCCAAACACCTTTTAGCAATCCCACTGTGTGGGATTTACTGGAGGTAACAGGAGGGGTAGTTAGCCCCCAACGTCAACCTTGGGGGCCAACTACCACTTTTATTACCTCCAGTAAGTCCCACACAGCAGGATTGCTAACTTGTTATATCAGGCCCCGCCCCCTCCCTGCACCACTGTGCAAACGCGCCCCCTGGCGTGTTGTAAGTTGGGGGATTAAGTCCCCTTGAATCCTGAGGATCCCTGGGGGCCAACTAGCCCACCAGGTACTGCCAGTAAGCGCCACAGAGCTGCGTTGCAGAGAGGTGTTCCGAGGCCACGCCCATTTTTACACCACACTGCAAACGCGGCTTCTGGCGCGTGGCCCCCCTTCCCTGGGCCACTATTGGCCCCGGGGACACCATCCCCCGGGGCCTGACCTCATTTTTATTTATTTTTTATTATAATTTGCAAGGAGGGGGGCCGCGTGGCCCCCCTCCCCTGGGCCATTTCTGGCCCCGGGGACCCCATCCCCCGGGGCTTGGCCTCGTTTTTATTTTCTTTAATATATTTTGCCGGAGGGGGTCCGCGTGGCCCCCCTCCCCTGGGCCACTTCTGGCCCCGGGACCCCATCCCCGGGGCCTGGCCAGAAACACTTTTTTTTATTATTTAATGGAGGGGGGCCACGTGGCCCCCCTCCTGAGGCTTTTATCTGCCCAGGGACCCCATCCCCCGGGGCATTGCCTCTTTTTTTTAAATCGTGTGAGCGGGGCCGCGTGGCCCCCCTCCCGGGCCACTTCTGGCCCCGGGGACCATATCCCCCAGGGCCTGGCCTCACTGTTGGGGACCATGGGGGGAGCCCCAATTCCCCCACGGCCCCAGCCGGCTCCCTGCCTCCTGCCGGAGCCGGCATTGCTTTTGCACAAGGGGAGCTGCTAACATGCAGCTCCCCTTCTGCAAAAGCAATTCTGCTTCGCTTCCAAAAACCGAAGCAAAGTTTGCTATGACAGGGCGGGAGCCGTGCTCCCGCCCTGTCATAGCAAACAGCAATGCCCCGGGGGTGGGCACCCCGGGACATTGCAGGAGCTGGCCCTGGGGGGTGGCGTTCCCCAGGGCCTTCAAGGGCTCCACGAGGGGGGCCGCATGTCCCCCCTCCCATGTGTTTAAAGCCCCCTGGAGGTGGTGGTCCCTGGGGCCGTGGGTCCGTAACGGACCCCCGAATTTGAATAAACAGTGCCCCGGGGAGGTGGTGGTCCCCAGGGCAATGTGGGGGGGCTCGAGCCCCCCACACACATTATTTTTTTCAGCCCCGGGGAGGTGGCGGTCCCCGGGTCTTGGGGGGCCCATGAGGCCCCCCTAGCATATTTTATTAAAGCCCCGGGGAGGTAATGGTCCCCGGGGCTTGGGGGGGCCCGCGAGGCCCCCCAACCATAATTTAATTAAAGCCCCGGGGCGGTGGCAGTCCCCGGGGCTGCAGGGGGGCCGCGTGCCCCCACACATAAATTATTAAGCCCCGGGGAGGTGGCGGTCCCCGGGGCTGTGGGGGCCCCCACGTGCCCCCACACCATAATTTGGCATGCCCCCGGGACCTGGCCCACCCGGGGGCTTTTTAACAAACGAAGCGCGGGAGACCACTCTTGTTTTTTTTAAATAATTTCGGCAGGATTCGCGGACCCTGCGCGAATTCCGCCAAAATAATTTAAAAAAAATGCTTTTTTGGGCCCTGTTGGTCCCTGTGGGACCCCCTGAGCAGTCCTAGGGGGTCAGGGTGTTTCTACCCTGCCCCCTTTTCTTGTTTTTTACCTTTTTTTTTACTCTTTTCTTGTGACTTGGTTACCTGGTGTCTAGTGGGATTTCCTGGCTGTGGATCGCAGCGCTGCAGCGATCCACTGCCAGGAAACCCTTTTAGGAAGGCCTCGTTTGAAAGGGGAGACTCTCCCCTTTCAAACTAGGCCTCCCTGAAAGCTGGGGAGGCCGTTTTCGGCCCGTTTTCCTCCGTTTTCCGAGTCAAGAGCGGCCTTACCTGCGGCTGTCCTGGCTATGGTGGGGAAAACTGACGTCATAGATGGGCGGGAGGGGGGGCGGGGAGAGACGCGTAAAGCACCAAAAGGGTTAAAATCTACCACAATCCACCACAATCTAGCCCACTCCACCCCACTCCAATCTACCTCACCCTGCTCCACCTCACCCCGATCTACCCCATTCCAACCTACCCCACTCCAATCTGCTCCAATCTGCTCCAATCTGCCCCAATCTACCTACTGCACTCCAGCACTCTCCACTCCAATCAACCCCACTCCAATCCACCTCACTCCAATCCACTCCACTCCAATCTACCCCATTCCACTCATCTCTACTTCACTGCACTCCAATCTACCCCACTCCACTCCAATCAACCGCACTCATTTCAATCTACCCCACTGCACTCCAATATACCCTATTCCACTCCAATCTACCCCACCGTATTCCACTCCACTCTGCTCCACTCCACTTCACTCCAATCTACCCCAACCTTCCCCATTCCACTCCAATCTACCTCAACCTAACCCACTGCACTCCAGTCTATCCCACTCCATTCCAATCTACCCCCTCTACTCCATTCCAATCTGCCCCATTCCAATCTACCCAACTCCAATCCACTCCAATCTACCCTTCTCCACCACTCCAATCTACTCCAATCTACCTTACTCCAATCTACCCCACTCCATTCAATCTACCCCACTCAATCCACTCTACCCCAGTCCACCTCACTCTACCCCAATCTAGCCCACTCCACTCCAAACTACAGCGATCTACCCAACTCCACTCCAGTTTACCCCACTCCACTATGATCCAATCTACCCAACTCCACCCCAATATATCCCACTCTACCCCACTCCACTCCAATCTACTCCACTCAACCCTAATCTACCCCACTCCATTCCACTACAATCTCCTCTCCGCTTCAATTTACCCCACTTCACTTCAATCTACCCAATTTCAATCAACTTTAGTCTACCCCAATCTACCCCACAACAATCTACTACAATTAGTAAATGTTTATTGCATATAGGTAATTAAAACCATTACAATTTTGTATTAAAAATCATCAGATTTGCAAAGAGTATATATAAAAGGAAAAAAACTAGAACCAAAGCAAGTTTTCATGTTTACAAATTCAACATTAATCAACTGCCAATTGTGTTTAAGTCAGCTATACATATGTTGTTCCTCGATCTAAGCCATCCTTTATTTTGTAGCTAAAATCATGTGCAAAATACAAGTGTCTACTAAGTACTATTATCCTCTGCTGAATGGCTAGGATCGAGAACAAAATGCAATGTGAGCTATACAAAATAACACTAGTTTTTAGATGGACATCAGATTTCATTGCTTTGCTGTATGTGAATATACATACTTCCTCAATTGCGTTGCTGAAATCGCGTGCTGAATACAAGTATTAACCAGATGTTACGAATCCACGATTTCTTGTCCAAGACCATGTGCAAAATCTGCAATCTATATTATTAGCTGAGATCGCGTGCAATGTGCAAATGTAAACTGGATATTACGGAATGAGTATCCGGAGCCGTGCGCAACATTGCAATATAAACCATAAACAAATCACTTAATCGAAGTTAATGGTCCTCAATTTCATAACTAAAATCATGTGCAAAAATGCATGTATGCGTATCACTGTAACAGTGAAACAATGAAGGTGTCTAAAATGGGCTTAGCAGCATGGTATGTAACACAATTTGACGCCTAAGTAATGAACTATCACTATATATGTGGTGTTGTCACCTTGAAATATGTGGACTGATACGTTTCATGGTTAAAATCAAATAAACACTGTGGAATCAAGTGATATGTTTCGTGGTTAAAATCAAGTAAACACTGTGGGGTCGATTCCGATCTCGGTCGGTAGGGCTCCGAATCGGATTTGGCTTTACCGGATCCGATTCGGAGCCCTGTTTCCCGACCGATTCGTACGCGGGTCCGGCCGAGCGAGTACGATGCAAGCGCCCGTGAAATCGCCGACCGACTCGTACGCGGCTTCAACACGCTCCGACCGACTCGCATGGACACGACTCGCACCGCGCTATGGAGATGTTCCCCGGCCGGGTAAGTACGATGCGCGCCGCGAGCAGTCCGACCGACTCGCGCCGTCCGGCTCGAAAGACCTGTCGGAGCCGGACTTTGGGGGTCCGCGTCGGACCCCCCTGTACGCCTAGCCGCGCGAGTCGCACACAGGGGGGACCCATGGGTCCCCCCTACCTGTGCATGTACGGCGCGATGCGCTTCGACGCGTACCCGCTGTAGGGGGCGCCCTTGTTCGCCTCGCACCCATTGAGTCAATGGGAGCCCGCGTACGCGTTGTACGACCGGCTCCCATTGACTTCAATGGGAGTCCGACCGAATCGAGTCCGATAGCATGCGAATGCATCGTACTCATCCGGTCGGACTGCCAGAGTCCGATTCGGTCGGAAATCTCTCCGGGTCCGGCTCGGTCGGAGAGATTTCCGGCCTGAATCGGAATCGACCCCTGTGTGTATCTGCTGAGCCTTCTGTGTCCTTCTGTATCCGCTAGTGTACAGATACAATGTATTGGTCTTATACACTTGAAGGCACTAATGTGAACGCTATATATTTGATTTTAGTAATAATGTGCTAATATTTTGCAAGAATCTGGTTGCCCTACATGAGGTCTGCAACGAATAGCTATTTAGCAGTAACATTACGGCCGGCCGACATGATCTGATTTGGAGAGTGCGGAATACGTGAAGTAAGTAATACCGTCTCAAATTGTTCACGGCTGGGCAAATACACAGTAGATGAATAAGAGTCTCTTCAGCCTGGCCACACAGTCTGCAAAGCGTGGTTGGCCATGTTTGTTTCCATGTTGGGACCTGATCTTTTGAAATAAAGGTTCCCAACCGGATCAAAAGTAACAATTGCTGGATTGATGGGGTTATATGTAGGACAAGGTACGGTTGAGGTGATTGAATCTCATATGAGGATAGAACCATCCAGGCATGTTTTTTCTTTGCTAGGGCGGCTTTGTCCATCATCCAAGCTTTTTGTTTTGCAGCATTGTTGGCAATTTTTTTGAATGCAGTAAAACTGTAGTTGGTGTTCCAGGCATCATGCATATTGAGCGTTGTTAAAGCTTGTTCAAGTATTGTAGGCCAGTCTTTTTTTCCTTTTGCTTGATTCTTCATTTCTGTCCAGCAATGCCCAAGCAGAGATTCCTCTTGTGCTGCTTTTAGTTTCCAACACATTTTTATTATTGCTGCTTGCCTGACCGGATGTTGGTTTAATAACCCGAATTCCAGGCGCACTTGTGCTTGAGATGCAAACTGCGGGATCCGAAAGATTTGTTTGAAAAGGCCTGATTGTTGGAGATTCAGGAAGTTTGCGTCTTGACCTTTGAATAATTCAGAGCCATAAGTGAGGGTTGGGAGAAACTTAGCAGCAATAACTTTTAGAAGATGGGAATTTGATGGATACTTTAATTTTGATTTTAACATGTTTAAGGCGAAACGTAATTTATTTGCTTGAGCTTTTCTATTTGTTAAGTGATCCTTAAGTGTGAACCTTGAATCAACCACTACTCCCAGATATTTATAGGAGGCGCTCTGCTCTATGATGTTTCCTGCTGCGTACCACGTGTATTTATTTCTGTTTGGCCCGGTGTTTGCTGAGAAACAGATGACCTTTGTTTTATTATAGTTGATAGACAAACCGAGCTCCTTGGTGTATTCCAGCAGCTTTGCAATCAGGAGCTGTAGGCCCACTGGAGTCTGGCTACATAAAATAATATCGTCTGCATACTGCATACTTCTTACTTTAACGTGTGCAATCTTTGGGGGGTCACTTTGGACTTCTGATAGCCTCTTGTCTAGGCCTGCGGTAAAGATGTTAAAAAGACTGGGAGCCAGCACACATCCCTGCTTTAAGCCGATGTGCGTTGGAATCCTTGCTGTGGTTCTTTCACCGTTCCCTAGTTTTATCTGGACCCAGGTGGATGTGTACAGATTTACAATAGCCCGCAGTAGCAGTGGTGGAATGCCCCAATTTGCCATCTTTTGCCACAAGAGTTCTCTCGGTCTCGTGTCGAAAGCTGCTTTTAGGTCGACAAAGCAGGTGTACAATTTGGTTGATTTTCGCTTTGCTTTTTCGACAAGAAGGTTCAAGGCCAGAAGGTTACACATCGTACTTGTGCCTGGTCTAAAGCCTGTCTGGGTAACTGGGAGAATCTTGCCAGAAGTGACCCATTCTTCTAGAGCCATCAGGAGGTTTGACGCATATATTTTAGCCTCTACGTCGATTAAAGCAATTAACCTATAATTCGCCGGATCCGATCTAATGCCAGCTTTGAATATCGGATGTAGGATGCTGCCTCTCCAAGATGCTGGTATGCTATTTGTTTGAAAAGCATAGCTAAACAGTGGAGTGAGAAATTCTGCCCAAAATGATGTATCTTGTTTGAAAAGGCCATTTGGCTACTACAATGTTCCACACTCCAATCTACCTCAATCTACCCCAGTGTACCCCACTCCACTCCAGTCTACCCCAATGAATCACAATCTACCCAATTCTACACCAATCCACCCCACTCCAATCTACCTCACCCACCCCAATCTACCCCATTCCTATCTACCCCACTCCACTCCAATCTAACCCACTTCACTCCAATGTACCCGTCTTCTTTACTCCAATCTACCCCATTTGACTCCACCCCAGTCCACTCCAATCTATCCCACTCTACTCCACCCCAATCTTCCCCAGTCTTCCCCACTCTCCCACACTTCAATCTACTCCCTTCCACTCCAGTCTACCCAAATCCACTCCACTCCATCCAACTCCACTCCACTCCAGTCTACCCCACTCCATTCTACCACAAACTACCCCAATCCAACCAACCCCACCCCACCCCACCCCAATGTACCACACTCCAATCTACCCCATTCCAATCCACCCAGTCTACCCCACTACACTACAATCTACCCCACTTCATTCCACTCTATCCCAGTCTACCCCACTCCACCCCAATCTACCCCATTGCACTCCACTCCAATCTACCCCACTCCACTCCATCTATCCCACTCCACTATACACTACCTCAATATACCTCACTCCACTCCACTGTACCCCAGTCCCCCAATCTACCCCAATCCACCCCAGTGCAACCCAATCTATCCCACTCCAACCTACTGCAGTCTACTCTACCCCACGCCGCCCCAATCTACCTCACTGAAATTTGCCCCAATCTACCCACTCCACTCCAGTCCACCCCAATCTACACCAATCTAACCCACTCTACTCAATTCCTAACTACCCCAATGTACCCCGCTCCACTCTACCCAATCTGCTCCACTCCACTCTACCCAGTCTACCCACTTCACTCCTATCTACCCACTCCACTCTACCCAATCTACCCCACTCCACTCCAATCTACCCCATTTCATGCCATTTCAATCTACCCCCACTCTGCTTCACTCCAATCTACCCCAACCTACCCCACTTAACTGCAATCTACCTCAATCCACCACACTTCACCCCAATCAACTCCACTCCAATCTATCCCACAACACTCTGACCTGGTCCAATCTACCATCCCATCCTACCTGACTCCAATCTACCCCACCTCTCTCTATCCCACTCCAATCTATCCCACATCAATGTACCCCATTCCACTCCACTCCAGTCCATTCTATTCCAGTCTAACCACTCCACTCCAATCTACCCAGTCTACCCCACTCCACTCCATTCCAATCTACCCCACTCAACTCCAGTTTACCCCACTCCACTCCAGTCTACCCCACTCCAATCCAATCTATCGAAATCTACTCTATTCCAATCTATCCCTTTCTTCTCTACCCCAATATACTCCACTCCACCCAATCTACCTCACCCCACCCCAATTACCCCAATTTACCCAACTCCTCTCCTTTCCAATCTACTCAAATCTACCCTACTCCTCTCCACTCCACCCAGTCTACCCCACTCCACTCCACTCTACCCCAATCCACTCCATTCTACCCCAATCCTCCCCACTCCATTCCACTCCATTCCACCCCAATATACCCCACTCCAATCTACCCCACTCCACTCTACTGCACTCCATTCCAATCTTCCCACTCCACTCCAAACTACTCCAGTGCATCCCTCTCCCTCGCAATCTACCCCCACTCTAATCTACCCACCTCCCTCACTCTAATCTACCCCACTCCACCCTACTCCACCCCAATCTACCCCAGTCTACCCCACTCAACTCTAATCTACCCCATCTCCACTCAAATCTACCACGCTCTAACCAATTCGAACATAACCCACTCTACAGAAATGTATACCAATCTACCCCACTCTACCTCAATCTCTCCTACTTCAATCTACCCCACTCTACCCCATTACACTCTACCCCAATCTACCATACTCCTCCCTACCCCGATCTACTGCATTCCTCTGTACCCCAATCTAATCTACCCCAATCTACCCCACTTCACTAACTTTAGGCATGCTAAACAGCAGCCACTCTGGGGTACAACATGGCTAAAATGCATTGCTAAAGCCAATAGCTCTCCCGCAGGCGAGACCTACTGGCTTTGCCAGTGCTTGTTTTGGGAAGTTTATGGGCCTGTGATATCGGTTGATGGTCGGCTTTTGTTTTTGTTGATATCCTTGATATTACCACATTGCTTGCAGGAATCACAAGTGAATGCAGTCTTCCATATGTTTCAAAACAGCAGGTTTTTACAAGTTCAAAACTGCCTCAATTTGCAAATGTGGGCCACTTTTTAGCTATCTGATTTGCTAATCGTAGGCACTTTTGTGTTGTTACCTTGGTTTATTTTCTGTCCCAGTGCGACCCTTCATGCGTGCCATGCTGTTATGCTTCAGTGATTCAGTGTTTAATTAAGCAGATTATGTCCATGTTTGTCACACTGACAGAGTAGTTTACGGTCTCTAGGAGGTCTCTAAGGTGCAGGAACCTTTCTTCCATTATGGCTGCTGGCTCAAGAAAAATGTGAAATAAAGGTTATCCTGTTGGCTAACCAGGAAACATTGTGAGAACGTATAGTCCTAGTGAGTGCTCCGTGATAGTGAGTACTTTTAAACCGCACTGGAATCAAGTGCATTTCTACTCACTAAATATCATATTATAATATTCATGTATCCAAAAGAGGGGGGCTACTTTTCATAACTCAGTTTTCAATATGTGTTTAAAATACTTAAAAAGTTCTTTAATAACTCGTGATATATTTCAAAGTGTTTCCATCAGTTGCTGTTGCTGGCTGAGTCGTTGTGATTGCAGTATTTTAAAGCCCTGTTGCTTCAATATTTGTTAAAGCCTTTTTTGTCCTTGTGCGGATTTCCGAGCATGATTTTGCACTTGTAACAGCAACTGCCAATCACAATGGGCCATTCACCTACCAGGTCACTTCCAGGTCCTTATCTTCTGACATAGCAACAAATCCCTTTTTTTCAAAACAAACCATTAAAACGTCATAAAGAACGTAAATTGTGCTTGTATTCTAAGTATAGTGACAAGCTGGGACATTTCTGTCACCTGAGCTGCTATAGGGTTGTCATCACAAGGAGAAGAAAGATCATTATAGACAACAAGCTCTAGAAGGAACATGTCTACAGAAGGGACTGGCCTCCTTAGAGCAATAGTTAGTGTAGATCCATCATCTTTGCGCCTTTTAAGCGAGTCGCGCTCAAAGGTTTGGGTATACCTACGCGTGGTCCTAAATTCACTGTGGATAGGGACTTAAACTGCACCTCCCCGATGAGGACCAAGTTTGGTTTGCAGGGTTCCCGTTCACAGCAGATGCAGTAGCAGCTCAGGCAGAACCCTCTTTTTAGTGGAACAGCCAATACCGTTCATTGTTGGTCCATATCTGTAAATGCACAGAGGCGCAAACAAAGGAACTGAAACCATCCTGGTACATTACCAATGACCCTGACAGAATTAAACTTTTCCATTCATCCGATGGGTGGTCTCTTAGGCCATCATTCCAAGCTGGAACCAGAATCACTAGTGCCAGGAGTATTGGAAATACAAGGGCTTAGTATTTCTGAGTATTATAAGTGATCCCTCTCTAGGTCCATATGGGATGGGGAATAACCTTAAAAATATTTTTTACCAGCCCAATATCAGCATGTGTTTCCCAAATTCCATAACTGGAAATTACCACAAAAACTCTTGGACAAAATGTGAATTGCAGACCATTCTAATAAGCAGCCTGCGGATGCTCAGACATGGGTCCTATGTTTCCTGTCAAATCTACTTAAACTTCCTTTCAGCCCTGAGGCTACATAAGGCCAATTTTGAGGGGCATGACCCGAAGGAACAACTACAGCACAAAAGAGTCTTGGGGTAGGACAGGGGTGTGTTACCCCCACAATATAGTTTAGGAAATAGGACAATGTGGTGAGGTTTTACAGACAACAGCTTATTATCTGGTACTTTTTATAGTATTCGTATTATTCTATCTTTACAACAATTTGTAATAATTAGTAGTAAATTATGCCCTATAAAGCACAGCGAGCCAGGAACATTGAACAATTTTTAGCAAATGTGTGTCGAATGGTGTTTTGAAAGCATTTCAAGGCAGTATAGTTGCTGGAAACTGAGCAGAGTGAGCTGTTATGTAGGCAGCCAAGTGTTCTCCCTCTAGGCATGTTTTACTAACTACCGTTGATCATAATTGAATATGCTTTATTTATTTATTTTTGCTACTAAATTTTATTCGGGTTTTTCAAACAGGAAGGTGAGAATGTTCACAGCCCTATTCAATCGTTCTTTACAGTCATTTTTGTTGGTACATGGCAATTTCTGCTTTAAAGGACATTTAAACATATTGGCACATAGTACTGAGTTCACAGGCATGATGCATACAATTGGATGGTCCCTCTGTCAGTCAGCACTGTACTGACTTCTGCGGGAGAGACCCGGATGGAACAGTCGTGCATCACGGCTTGTGTTGCAAGGTAGGCATTGGATGCCGCTGGAGTATGGGCACAGCGCATGGAGTGAGTGTGGCGATGGGTCCACTTCCATTAGTCAAAGCAGCAATAACTAAGCAGCCACCCAACCATGGTGCCAGAGCCATGGGCCCACTGTCTCACTGTGCAGATGGTTGCAGGTGGTAAGCAATGGCACTCATTTTTGGGGACCTGGGCTAATTTTTCATCATTAGACTTTCACCCGGACCAAAAGAAAAGAAGACTGAAACGGAAGAAGGAGGAAGAAAATGATAGAGAAACAGTGACCAACAGGATAAAAATAGTGGGCGCACTCTTTTTATTCCTTTTGTCACTATTTCGTTGTTACAGACAATGGGGCATATTTACAAAAAGATTTCGAAACGCGGAGCTGCACCAATATCAGCAGCACAGCGCTCCGATATTTTTAAAATGCAGGACATCCCTGTGTTTCCCCTAGCGCTGGTGCAAAAAAAAGCTGCCTGTGCTGCAGGGGCGATTGTTTATGTGCAGGGAGGGACACCTTTCTGCACATAAAGAATCATTCATGGCGATTTGCTCTTTCCATGTGTGCTGAGGAGTGCTGGAAAGAGCAAAAACAAGGAGAAATTAATGATTTCTCTTCGTATCATCATTCTAATGCCTGGTAATCTATGGCATTAGAATGGCACTGTTTTTGGCACTGCCTCAGCCTTGTAAATCTGAGGTTGCATCAAAAAGCAATAGGTGTTGCGGTGGAACACCCACAGCAACACCCATTGCACGGCCATTTGTCGCAGAGGAATGCGGTGGAAAGGGGCATATTTCCAAAGTGGTGTTAAGCCACGTTAAGTGGCTTAGCACCACAAAATATGGGAAATGCGCTACGCCACCGAAGTGTCAAAAAAAGTGATGCTGCGGTGGCGATTGGGAATTGTAAGTATACCCCAATGTTTTCAGGCATGAAAGTTATTGAGATCATCTAATGTATTTTCGATGTTGTAGCTTTCCTTTGCCTCCATTGCACTTCTTAGTCTAACACAACTAAAAAAAATGATTTGAAGGTGAAATTTTCAGGAATAAAGTCAGGCCATAATGGTCAGGAATAAAGTGGTCACCCCCTAGTTGAAAACGAACCTCCAAGTGTAAGAAAAAGAGACAGGACGACAGGGTGCTGAAAGAAAGGCATGATGTGGAATCAAAATTAGGCATCATTGATATTTGGCACCCTCCATTTGCAGATTATGGGTTCAAGCCTGCTTTTTATGCATAGGACCATAGAACACAAGTGACTTTCTCCCACAGCTGGACACCAAAGCGTTGTGTTCTGGGAATTCACACTGGCTTAGGCATGAGTTGCGGCTATTTTGGACAGGGCCGAGGAGTTATTGTGGGTGGAAGCTCATAGACTGCCTTATTATCTCAAGAATAAATGTTAGGAAGTATTGCAGATGAGCACCATTTTCCAGCTTTATGCCCCCTTGGTGCTGAGGGCTGTTAAAGACCGTCGTTGTTTAGTGTCACCACATGCTTGCTTGTTATCCTATCCATTGTGGGCTCCCAGCCTGACACAACGACCTCATCTTTGTGTCCACTAATTAGTGTTCCTGTGTGCACTTGTCAGTGACCTTGTGTAAGTTTTAGGGCCTGTGTCAGTGACCCTCTGTCCCTCTATCCTCATGTCCCAGTGTCAGTGATGCAGTGTCAGTCTCAATGTCAGTCTGTCGGTGTCCCCACATCTGTGTTCTAATGTTAATGGCCCTAAAACAGAATCAGGATCCCATGTGCACAAGTGTCCCTGTGCCATTTTAGTGTCCCTGTGGCCAGTCTTCCAATTCCAGTACCCCATCTCAATGTCTGCCTTGTCCCAGTGCCACCATTCCAATGTTAGTGTCCCCTTGTAGGTTTAACTGTGTATTAGTGTCTCACGGTATCTGTGGCTGTACCTCAGCGGCAGCGAAGAGCATCCCAAAGTCTGTGCTTGTGTTCCAGTGTCAGTATCAATATCTGCATGTTCCCCTGTCATTGTATATACATCAGTGCTCTTGTGTCACAGTGCTAGTGTCAGTGCCTCCATACTGGTACCCTTGTGCCATGACTCCTCCAAGTTTTAGTGTCAGTATCCCTGTTTTGTAGCATCTCTGTGACAGCATCCCAATGCTGGTGCTCTAGTGTCAGCATCTCAGCATTAGTGTTTATAGACTTCTCAGTGTTCCTGGATCCCTATTCTCATCCTAGTGTTAGTGCATATGTTTCAGGGTCCCTTGGTTTATTTCCTCTGTCAGTGTTTCAGTATCAATGTCAGTGCCCCTATTTCCCCATCTATCCACGTCGCAGTGTTAGTGTTGTGGTGTCTGTGCCCCAGAGTCAATATGTCCCCATGTCAGTTCTTCCAGCCATGCTCCGTGTGCCACTGCTAGCCTCCAAATGCCAATGTCTCCATGTTAATTTCGGGGTCTCTGTTCTAGTGTCCTCTTGTCCCATTAACAGGGGGAGACAAGAGGACATTGTACTGTGGCAGTAACACTAGGCAGTGTTGCAGTGCCCAATGTCTATGTGGCTTCCCCTACACCAGTATCAATACCCTTGTCTCTTTATAGGGGTCTTCAGGTCTGTGTCTTTTTGTCAGCATCTCAGTGTCAGAAATCCCAAGCCAGTCTTCTAGTGGTGTTTCCCCCGTTGGTGCCCTTACAATAGTGTCCATGTGAGGTATCACTGTCCTAGTATTGTGTCCGTGAGTCAGTATCTTAATATCAGATTCCTAATGTCCCTTTGTCAATCTCCCAGTGTTACTGCCAAGTGTCATTGCCATTGCAGCATCAACGTCTGTGCCTTCTGTCAACATTCCGGTGTCACTGTCCCCACATAAATATCCCCAAGTCAGAGTTTGTGCTCCTATGTCAGTGTCTCTCTTGTGTCAAGGTCGCTGTGTGATCGATGGTGCTGCTGTGTCAGTGTGCTAGTGTCAATGTTAGTGTTCCTGTGCCAGTGACTTAGTGTGAATGCCTGTGACCCATGTTAAAGTTCCAGTTTTACTATCTCCATGTCAACATCCTCATGTCAGTGCTGGTGCCATTGTGTCAGTGTTCTAGTGTTTGTGTCCCAGTGACAGTGTCTTCATATCAGTGCTGTGCAGTCAGCACCCACATGTCGTTGGCTCAGTCTTGCACCCCTAGTCACCATCCGTGTGTTAGTGTCCTTATGGCATATCACTGTTCTATTTTGTGTCTTACGGTCACTATCTTAGTGGCAGTATACTTGTGCCATAGCATCCCGCTGTCAGCGTCCCAGTGAATCTGGCCTGTCCTGGTGTCCCAGCACAAGTGGCTGTGTCCCTTGTCAGCATTCCAGTGTCATTGTTCCCAATTTAGCATTGGTGCTCCTATTTCATTGCCCTGTGCCAGTGTCCTAGAGTCAGTGTTGATTTGCCTGTGTCATTGTTCCCATTTTAGCATTGGTGCTCCAATTTCATTGCCCTGTGCCAGTGTCCTAGAGTCAGTGTTGATTTGCCTGTGTCATTGTTCCCATTTTAGCATTGGTGCTCCAATTTCATTGCCCTGTGCCAGTGTCCGAGAGTCAGTGTTGATTTGCCTGTGTCATTGTTCCCATTTTAGCATTGGTGCTCCTATTTCATTGCCCTGTGCCAGTGTCCTAGAGTCAGTGTTGATTTGCCTGTGTCATTGTTCCCATTTTAGCATTGGTGCTCCTATTTCATTGCCCTGTGCCAGTGTCCTAGAGTCAGTGTTGATTTGCCTGTGTCATTGTTCCAATTTTAGCATTGGTGCTCCTATTTCATTGCCCTGTGCCAGTGTCCTAGAGTCAGTGTTGATTTGCCTGTGTCATTGTTCCCATTTTAGCATTGGTGCTCCTATTTCATTGCCCTGTGCCAGTGTCCGAGAGTCAGTGTTGATTTGCCTGTGTTCTAGTGACAGTGCTCATGTACCCCTGTGTCAGTTTCCCCTTCGTAGTGCCCCAGTGTCCCTTTATCACTGTATCCTCATCAATGGCTTCATTTCACTGTTTGTGCCCTACTGTGCCAGCAACATTGTTGGTGCCCCTTTGTCAATGTTGGTGCTTTTGTTTCAGTTTCCTTTTTGTCAGCGTGGTCACTCTGTGTCTAGTCTTTGTGTCCCACATGACGTCATTGTTTGCTTTTAAACTACTTATATCATTTTAAGTTCACCTTGAAGCTCTAAGGAATGGAAGAACCCTGAGGGTGAAGATAAAGATAGAGAAGTGATCTAGTGATCTAAAAAATGGATCAGGGGTGATGTGTGTTTTAGGAAAGAGAATTTGAATAAAGGCGTGAAAGTGCATTTTGTTAGAGAGAACCCCACTTGAAAAAGGGAGTGTTGACAGGTAAAACATGCATCCCACTAATGCATGCATTGCAGTGACCCGTGCAGCATTACAATATCCCCCAAATCATGCTAATGTTTGTTGATGATCATGCAGAAGCAGTTTCACTGATTATTTGAAAAATAAAGAAATAGTTTGCAGTTTGTTTCTCAGTGAAGTACAAACTTTAGTTTTAGCTTGCATGCTGAATGTATTTTTGACGTGAAGGAAGTGTTAACACGAGCTAAGAAGTTTTGTTGCAATAGCCTACTGTGGTGGGGCAATTAATGGAGGTGCTCCGCCCTGCCAGGCCCTCATGTGGAATCTTTGCCCCTGGGCACAGAGGACCTAAAACATGGAATGAAATTCACCTAGAAGATAAGATTCATTGACACATTTCCATTCAGTGTTGGGTGTACTAAGTGAATCACTCAAAGTGATGTGGGTCTGGTGTACGTCTGTCATAGGTCACAAACTCACTGTGTCATAGGGAATCATATTGATTTAAATATTTTCATTCATGACCTTTATGCTAATAGAGAGTCTGTGTGGATAATCCCGGGCACGTATTGTGAGCTTGTTGTGCCATCAGGAATCAAACTATGGCTCACAAATAAGGGTCAATAAGGGTCAATAACACATTTGGGGCAGCATGTGCTTCAGTTTTGAAAAGATGTGCCAAAGTTGTTAATTTAGAATTGTTCCTTTTGCAGAGGGGCATGGCAAATTTGTATATAATTAATCAGCATTCCTTATGAATGCAATCATTTAAATCTATCACTTTGATGCCTCCTGATGCTTCAAACGTTTACCACACTAGAACTATGTGGGAAGGTGGCTTACCTTTCCATAATCAAGATTAGCACCTTCAACAATTGTTAATCCCTTGCTAATATCTTCACCAAAATGAAAACAGGTTGGAATCCAGCCTTTTTTGCTTGCAGAGCGGAACATAATAAAATAAAATGCCAAGATCTGCTTCATGGATGGACTAGAAAAAAAGATGGACTCCCTGAACAGTGGAAAACAATTTATGTCCCAGATGTCCTTGTAATATTGGAGCCGGAAATGGTCTGCTGAGGCTAGAGCTCCCCATGGTTATTCTAAATAAGAATTGCTGAAACACCAAATCTTCCAACAATTCTGAGTGGATACCTTCAACAATTCAGAGTGCTGCTGTTCCTGTAACCCCAGCTGGTCACATATTATTATAAAGAGAGGCAGTCAGACTACCAGCCTCACACAAAGCTTATTTTGAGAAAAAATAAGTGCCGCTTGTAAGGAGGCCACTGCAGCTTGCACCAACCATTGTCTCTGCAAGCCCTGCCAATGACAGTACCAACACAACTACTAATCAGCTCCCCCACCCCCCAAGTTATAAGGCTGGCTTTGGGGCAGGTATTAGTCCTTTTTAAGGTATATTGAATTGACAAACAACTGTTGTTGTGCTTGTCTCTAAATTAAACAGCACCACCCTGTGGTAGACCATCATAAGCACAGGTGTTGACAATTAAGTGCCGATGCCGAGCACTGAAAACCAACGGTTCAAAATAAGTAATGGTCTCACAGCAGTCTATAGCCTGTTGGGAGATGCCATGGTGATTTCTTTTCACTCTGAATTCGAAAACCACCTGATTAGTCGAGCAATTGACTGCAACTTCCTGTGGACACAACAAAATGTTCACCCAGGCCATTTAATAACTCTGCCACGACGTCATCTGGAGCTACTATAATTTCTTAACAGATCCTGAAGGCTTCTTGTAGTCTGGAGAGTTTTAAGTGTAAAGAGCTCAGTAGCAAATTGATGTAATCCAAAAGAAATCCATAGGTAGCCATGAAGAAGGCTGTAAGTAAGAGGTTTATTAAGCTTAGTTACAGGATGGTAAGTAGGATAATAGGTTCAGCCCCACCAAGAGCAGCATCCTTGCTGCTCAGCCCACACACTCCAACTGTCTCTCTCTCCACTCCACCAGGCACTCCAGCATTCCACTCCCTCATCAGACATTCTAACATTCCACACACACATCACATTCATACTGGCTGAGCAGCAGGGAACAGGTAGCTAAGGGAAAGGATGCAAAGCAACAATACTCGTTACAACACAAATCCTCTGTTTTAGTACTTAGTAGCTCTCTTCCTGTGATTGCCAAATCCCTGGCTAGTCGACTGTTGGAAAGGAAAATCCCCTGCCTGGACTTGGAGAGGGTGAGTTCCATGTTAGTGAGTCACTACATGTGTGTGCTGCATGGGCACCTACCATGTAATGTTGTAAGACCCCAGAGCATAGCCATGAATTCAGCAGAGCACCCAAAAGGTTCCCTACCTTTCCTGAGTGACTCCTGTCTTCTTGCTGAGCTGAGAGTGACTGGCAGTGGTGGCAGCAACTGATTACATTGGAAGGGTCAGACCCTTTTTCCTTAGTGCCATTAGTGAGAGTAGCCTTTTTTGGTAAACGATCTGCCTTGTCTCGCTGAACCAGGTAATTTATTTCATTAATGTGTTATATCAGGGAAGGATGCATGTTTGCTTTGTGTACACGCAAAGGGGTGAATGTGGAGTCTATGTTGAGCAGTCATTGTCTGGAGACTATAATCCCTTCTACAAGTCCTGTGCATATATGTTGTGCAAAATGGAGTCAGTATAGGGGCCCGCTTGGTTATTTTCTGAATTGGGGAAAGTTGGGACAAAATTGCTTTTTGATGTGCAAAGGAATTCCACTCTTTCATCCTGTCATTTCCCTTTACCAGTTGTGTTGGCAGACAGATTTGTATAGTGAGTACCCAGCTCTGCTGTGCAATTCTTTTGAGGTCATCAGCCTTCTTTGGCAGGGCACAACCAACAGGGGCGTTGCTTAGTCAATATTGTTAGGGGTGTGTGAGTGAGTCTGAGATTTCCCAACAAGCAACGTGGTGTGCCCAACTAAAATAGGTCGGGCAGGGGCCTCTGATCGGGTTGATGGACAGACAGGGTTAAGAACATTCGTTTTGAGTTATTTAGAAAAGTATGATTAGTCAGCACAGAGCCACAGTGAGATAGCCTGGACTTTCTTAGTCTGCTCCAGTCCAGTTCCTCTGCACAGCAATGTAGGGGAGGGAGGCCAATAGGAGCAGGCCTGGCACCATCACGGACACCTATCATGAGCAGACCAGGCCTGGGGAGGGCAGCGAGAGCTGGCCTAGTAGTAGCCCATGAGTCCAGTCCTGCGGATCTTCTAAAAATGGGGACATGGACTGTATACTCACAGTCAAGGTCACCTGCTTAGAACCTGTTGGCCCTGGTCCTTTTTGCAGGGTTATCCCCAAACGTTTTGCCTTCCTCCTGTATTTTTCTGACTTTGTTTTTACTGGTTTTAGGACTCTGGGCACTTTACCACTGCTGACCAGTCCTAAAATGCAAGTGCTCCCTGTGTAAAATGTATTGGTGATTTGTTTATCCAATATTGGCATATTTGATTTACTAGTAAGTCTCTAGTAAAGTGCACCTCGTGCGCCCAGGGCCTGTAAAACAAATGCTACTAGTGGGCCTGCAGCACTGATTGTGCCTCCCACATGAGTAGTCCTGCAAACATGTCTCAGACCTGTCACTTCAATGTCTGTATGTGCAGTTTTAAACTGCCATTTCGACCTGGCAAGTGCACCCACTTGCCAGGCCCAAACCTTCTCTTTTACTACATGTAAGTGATGCAGCGCGTACAATAAAAACTATTCTCCTCCTAGGTTACTTATAGGTCATCCAGGGGCAAACTATATTTTCTCACATCCACATGACGATGGGGCCCATAAACATCGCCTATCACACACGCACACACCTGGATTTCCTTTACACCTTTACGAAATTTTGTATTCCTAGGAGAAGCATGAGAACTAAATGGAAAACACCATTTATGAACCGCTGGAAGGAGCCGAGATATCTTATTACCTTAACTTGTCGCTTTCTTTTAGTTATTTCTTAAGATATTCCTGCTCATTGTTTTGTCGATGAATCATTCATGTAAAAATTAGTTCATAGTGATTAAGACCAGCTGAATCACAATAACCAATTACTGATGTCACAATCATTTAGGAAAATAACCACTGAGTCATTTGGTTTAAAGAATCTTAAATTTTATATAATTTTAAAGCATGAGAAAGAATTTAAACTTTTATTCAATTATTCATTCATTATTAATTCAAGTATTTATTAAGCATAATCAATTTATTGCAGAAAGGAAACTTTCGTCATGAAGCAAAACCCTAATTACCTGCCTACCTTCCTAATTTAGCCTAATGATTTCTAACCTAAGTTTAAGAATTAGAAATAACCTGATTCTCATACTCAACTGGAAAATTAAGACAGCAACAGAAACTTCAGCTCGTCAGCATCAGCTACCTGCAACCCGTCTCATCTAACAGTCTTTCAGCATCTCCCACTCAGTAATGGATCGATCAGGACCACCCAGCACTGGAAGCCACCAACACCAACACGACTCTCCAACTCCGCTCCTGACTGTGACCCCCTCCCACTAAGAGTAGGCCCTCTTATACCCTAATTCTAACTTTGCTAACTAATTGTTGCAACATTAATAACACGCTTTTCTTTCATTGGTCCATGCATGTCATCTTATTCATTCTTTTAATCAAGTTCTCTTGGATCCAATGGTTCTTGGATCATTTCCTTTCTCACAGTTCAAGACATGTTTCCATCCGCTTCGATCAGTACATTTGTAACTTCTTTCGATACATTCGAGAACTCTGCAGGCATTGTCCTTTCTCTTCAACTGGTTTCCCACGGTTCTTTGCTGATCACCACGGCACACTATCAGTTCAATTAGGTCACATCAGCCTTGACCATTTCTCGCATCCTAGCCTCTCAGCAACATCACGAGGTTAGCTTTTCTCCAACTTCTCTCCCTTGTCACGTGTTTCCCCGCACTTGCGCACTTCATTAACTGGCAGCCATTTTATATCGCCACTCGGATATACTTTAGAAGCACTATTTTGAAATAAACAAAACATAATTAAAATAGAGAAAAATAGCCTTTTCGTTTCCCTCCCGTCATCTACGTACCCCAATTAGTTATTACCTAGCAGAAAGCAACATTTAAGCTGTTCCTTACTTACCATCACTATTGTTTTTGCAACAACACGTTTATTTCTATGAAGCACAAAATCATGCATTTATTTTAAATTAGTACGCATTTATTTTTATGTTATAATTAGACACACGGACATCCGTTAATAGATTATTCAGCACATACACTTGCGTATTACCCTTCCCACACATACAGTGTTGATTAATACATTTAAACGAACATTTTATTAATTATTTATAAAATTTGTTAGGGGTTAACATTTTTTTATTTTCTCTGCTCCATCAACTCCCCCCTTTGGTGATTTTTAAATCACCACATAAAACCCAAGTTATACTTCTTTTTCAGGCAGTATATGTCTTTCATCCTTTGCTTTTTGTTAGTTACACATCTGTTTCTCCTTCATCTTGTCTTCTTGTCTCCTTATACATGCTTTCTTTCATTTTCTCTAACTCAATTTCACCCATTTCTCTCTCTCTCTCTTTCATTATTCTGTTATTTCTTTTTATCTTATTTTGTCTTACTTTTCTTTTTATACACGTTATTACTATTTACAACACCATGGCTAACAGTATTACTACAGTTGCTATTATTATAACTTTCCCTATCATTAGTCTACTCATTCTGGTCAACCAATTTGCTACTGAAGAAAACCCTCTACCAAGTTTTCCCAAGACACTTTCAACCTCCAGTGGAACTAGTTCTTTGTGCAAATTTGTAATATTCGTAATATATTTCTGTATATTTTCACTTTTATCAGGAATGTAAGTGCAACAATGTTGGACTTTCAACATTCCGCAGACTCCACCCTCCTTTGCCAAAAGAATATCAAGGGCAAGCCGATTTTGCATCACCATAGCTCTCATGGCAACCATTTCGGTATTTACCATTAAGAACCCTCCCGCAGTATCTGTAGACAAACGATCTACTACTGTGGATAATTTCCGAATTTTAAATGCATTCAAAGATATTCCCACTGCTGGTATTAATGCTCCAAAAATATCACCTACAATTTCTGAAAAACTTTCCCTCTTTCTACGTGTAAAGCTATTAATCATCTTGTATGTTCCTTTTTCTTCTCTGTCCATATGAAAGATTTTTGGAAAGACCAGGCCTACATAGCAGGTTCCATGCCAATGGTCCGGTAACCTGTAATAAGCTCTATTCCCACAAATATAATAGATACCTGGAAATATTGGATCTTTTCCACCTTTGAATCCCCAACCTCCCAGAATTTGATAATTGTCATGGCAGATACTGGAACCTACAAAGTAATTGTCATAGACTGTCTTATTTCTCCTAATACACAACTTTCCTGTTTGCGGCCAATCTAATGTCATTGCTGCATTTATCTTTTTCCCTTCATGATTTCCTTCTTCAAACGTCCATAGATGTGTTCCTCCCTCTTTTATTGCTTCTTTTTGAAATTTCATTCTTCTTTCTTCAACCATTTCTAAAAATACCTTTTCTTCTTTTCTTTAACTCACAGGTAAGGTTGTTACTAACTATTTCTTCTAAGGTTAATTTTCTATGTTCTAGAAAGAATTCTCCTAAAACCTTTGCTGGTTTTACTTTGTTAAGTTCTGGTACTACTGGAATGTTTGCAAAAATCTTATCTATATCAGTATAATAAGATTCTAATCTACCTGTTTTATAAAATAAACTTGCTATTACACTACATGTTATTCCATAAGTTAGAGGTAGGTGATGATAAGTCACACCTTCTGACACTGATGCAGGCAACTGCATACAAACATAACAATCTCTCACATCCATTGTCTCTACATATTCGTACAACAATTTTGTAAAAACATTTTTGAAAAGTCTGTTACTGACTTATCCTTATGTAATTCTGCACTACTTCTTAAAATAACTGGTTCTTTAATATTAGTTTCTTTTTCTGGTTTAGTATCATTCTTTGCTTCTATTGCAGCTAAACTAATAGGAATTGTGATTGCTAAAACTATCCATATGGTCATTAATAACCCTGTACAAAAGCAGCACATTTTACACCATCTTTTTATAAACTCACATTTATCTCTTCTATCCCTAGTATTTTCCATTTTTTTTTTCTTTTATTTATTTGTTAAGTTTCAGAAAATTGTGTCACTACACCTCAGAAATGACTTAGATGCCACTCTGCTTTCAAAAAGTCTTTGCTTGGTACTTTCTTTTAATTCTTTCCAGAATTCTTTCGTTGTCACATCCAGTGATTTGTCACATCCAGTAAAATTGTCATGTCCGGCAGAAGCACCATAAGTCTTCACTTCAGGTTTGTTGCATCTCACCTTTTCCCATTCGACTTCTTAGTCTCTGGTTCTCGTGAGTGTTTTCTTCTTCTTTGTAATCCGTCAGTGCGATATACAGCCACTCAGGTGACTTATACTTTGCATTCACTTTCTTCGTTCTTTTGGACTTTTGCAATCGTTTTCCACTTGGTTTTTCTTGTCCCTTTTGACTTGTTATTTCATTCACTTGTTCAGCACTTTCGTCTCCAGCTCTTATTATTCTATATCTCAATTTTCTTATATAGCTGTTGGGCCAATTATCTCCTTTTCTTGGCCTTTTGGCTTCACCTTCTTTTTCTTCTCTTTCTGATTTCCAATTTCTTTTTCTTGATTCAGTTTTTGCCTTCTCCTCTTCTCCACTCTCTTCAGTTTCTGTTTCAACTGTTTCACTATTGTCTCTTATTTTGAAACTTATGATCTCGTCATCTCCTACTGGTGGATCTGTCTTCTCCTTCTTGTGTTCCCTTATTACTGTCCCTCCTCGGTGTTCTTCCGATTTGGTGTTTTCCTCCCTTTCTGCTTCTAAATTTCCCTGTTCTTCTGTTTCTCTATCTGTCCCTATTGCTCCTCGGGGTTCTTCTCGATTCTCTAACGTTTTGTGTACTTCTTTCCCTACTTCATCTATTAATATTATTTCTGAAGGATTTCCACCATAACTTGTACTTGGTTGTTCATCTAGATCATTTTCTTGCTCATTTTCTTCTCAAATTGGTTTATAACCCCAAGTTCTCCTTCGGAATTCTTCACAGTTTGCAACTGAATCATCAGATCCTGAACTTGTGTCAGATGTTTCCAGATGTCGACTTACAGGTCAATCTTCAAGTTCTGGAACTTCTGAATTTCTTTCTTCTTCTTCTTCTTCTCTAGAGGTGCTTGCAGTTGGGGTTTCCAGATGTCGACTTTCAGGTCGATCTTCAAGTTCTGGCACCCTTTCTCTTATCCTTGTTGTCCCAGCCGTTAAGATTTTATCCCACACTTCCAGACGTCGACTCACATGTCGATCAGTAGGTTCTTGAACTCTGATTGTGTGGCTGGCATGGACCCAGTTCTTCACTCCTGCACACTTGACTGCAGTCGTTGTCACTAGGATTACCTGTCGTGGTTCGTCCCAGCGAGGAACTAGACAGTTTCTTCTCCTGTGAATTTTTATACGGACCCAGTCTCCTGGATTCAAGTCGTGGGCTGGTTTTCTTTCAAGGGTGGTCGCATCCGGTCCAACCTGATGAAACACAGAACGCACCACATCAGCCAGTCCCTTGCAATAATCCAGTACTAGATCATCAGTTATAGTCAATAACTTGTTGACAGGTACTTGTGCTTGTCTCATTGCTCGTCCCATGATCATCTCATGAGGACTAAGTCCACTTTTCTTTTCAGGGATGCTTCTGATGGTCATCAGAACAAGAGGCAGTGCATCTGGCCATTTGAGTCCTGTAGCTTGACACATTTTTCCTAATCTGTTCTTTATTGTTCCATTAATTTGCTCCACTACCCCAGAAGCCTCTGGTCTGTAAGCACAATGTAGTTTTTGTTTAATACTCAATGCTTCGCAAATCAATTGGATCAACTCATTTTGAAAATGTGTTCCTCTATCTGTCTCAACCGTGACTGGAAAACCATACCTTGGAATGAACTCTCGCAGCATAAGTTTTGCCACTGTTGTTCCATCATTCCTTCTAGTGGGGTATGCCTCCACCCAACGAGAAAACAAACAGACGACCACTAGAACATATTTTAGTCTGTTACTAGGGGGCATTTCTATAAAGTCTAACTGCATTCTAGTGAATGGACCTCCTTCTCGTCCTATTGTTCCTAGACTCACTACCGTCTTTCTTCCTGGGTTAAACTGCTGACAAATAAGACATCTTTGACAAAGACTTTCAGCTATGGCTCTGAATTTTGGGTTATACCAGGTTTGTCTAAAAAGTCTGATCATTGCATCTCTCCCAATATGAGCTTGTCCATGGTACATCCGTGCCATGTCTGCAATCATGCTATCAGGCATAACTGGTCTTTCGTCTCTGTACACCCACACACCATTATTTTCCTGTCTTCTACATCCTGCTTTTATCCAGTAATCTTTTTCCTCATCACTTGCAGTTTCTTGTAACTGTCTTACTTCATCCCATGTCTCGACAGTGTTAGTAAAAAGCAAAGGAGAAGAGATATGCTCCCTTTCTCTATTTTTATTCATGGACACCATGTTTTCTGCGCAATATTTGGCTATCTCGTCAGCATAATTATTGCCAACGGCTATGTAATCTTCGTTTTTCTTATGCGCCTTGCACTTCACTACAGCTATTTGTTTAGGCAACTGTATCGCCTCAAGCAGCTTTTTAACAAAATCTCCATTTCTGATAGGTGTTCCTGCAGACGTCAAGAAACCTCTTTGTGACCAAATCTGACCAAAATCATGTACGATGCCGAAACCATATTGGCTATCGGTCACAATCGTGACTCGTACATTTCTTCCTAATTTACATGCTTGAATCAAAGCAATCAGTTCCGCAACTTGTGCAGACCTTATTCCTTTCAGACAAGACGCTTCCATCACAGTTGCCACTGTGCACACTGCGTAAGCTGCGCTTAAAACTCCTTCTTTTGTTCTCAAACATGAGCCATCTACAAACATGACATAATCGGATTCCTTTAACGGTTCATCTTTTATGTCAGCTCTTGGTTTCGTGCAATATTCCAGCACGTTCAGACAATCATGATCTACTTCGTCTTGTTCAATTATACTCTCCTCATCTGGCAATGATGTTGAAGGATTCACATTCATGCATCTATCTATGGTCACATTTTCAGCACTCAAGATGACTTTTTCGTACTTAGTCAGCCGACTATGTGTCATGTACTGTGTTTTTGTTCTTGTCAAAAGAATTTCTACTGAATGGGGAACATATACTCTCAGTGGATACCCCATCACTATACCTTCACTTTGTTCCAGACTTACACAAGTAGCAGCAACTGCTTTCAGACATCCGGGCAATGCTTTTGCTATAGGATCTAAAACAGCTGAAAAATAAGCAATTGGTCTTTTCATTGTTCCATGTTTTTGTACCAGTACTGAAAACGCACATCCATCTCTTTCACTGCAGTACAACTCAAAATCCTTCTCATAATCAGGCATGCCTAATGCAGGGGCCTCACACAATTTCTTTTTCAATTCTTTGAAAGATTTCATTTCTTCATTGTTTAACTCAAAAGGGTGTCTTACGTCTTTCTTGGTCAACTTTTGTAATGGTTTTGCAATCAAAGAGAAGCCACTTATCCATTGTCGGCAATATCCAACCATTCCCAGAAACATTCTTACCTCTCTTTGCGTCATTGGTGCTCTCATTCCTTGAATCATTCTTACTCTTTCTGTCGCTATCTTTCGCACTCCTTTCTCAATTTTATGCCCTAAATATTGAACTTCTTTTTAGCAAAATTGCAATTTTGAAGGAGACACTTTATGTCCTCTTTTCTCTAGATGGTTCAGTAAAGCAATTGTATCATTTACACATGCTTCTTTTGTTTTCGATGCCACCAACAGGTCATCGATATACTGCACCATCACTGACTTTTCTGGCATTTTCAAATCTTCCAGAGATTTCTTTAAAATCTGATTAAAGATTGAGGGGCTTTCTGTATACCCCTGAGGAATTCGGCACCATGCCAAAATACGCTCTCCGAACCGGAACGCAAATAATGGCTGGCTATCTGGATGCAAAGGAATAGAGAAAATGCGTGACACAAATCTATCACAGTGTACCACTCAGCTTCGTGTGGAATTTGATATAGAATTACTGCAGGGTTTGGCACGATTGGACAACAGGGCACAACTATTTTGTTGATCTTTCTCAAATCCTGTACTATTCTATATGTTCCATTTGGCTTTTTCAGTCCCATAATAGGTGAATTACATGGACTGCTCATTATTTCTTTTAGAATTCCCTGTTCAATCATTTTATTTATTACAGGAGTTATTCCTTCAATTATTTCTGGAGTTAATTTGTACTGTGGCGTATTCGGGTAAGTTGTTCCTTCTTTTACTGTTACTTTTACGGGATCAACTTCTTTCATCAATCCAATGTCTTCTCCTGTAAAATCCCACACACTTTCTTTCACTGCAATTTTTAGTTCTTCTGGAAGTTTTTCTGCATCAAATGCAGGAAATAAACCATTCATTTCAGGTTCCTGATTCATCAAAGTTACTTTATATAAGACATCTTCATCTGAGGTCTGAAATCCAATTCCATCTGGCGTACAATAAATTGGCAATTCATCTTGCACAAGAGGTCACGACCTAAAAGATTTACAGGACTACAATCGCACACTACAAATTTATGCATTTTGCTAAAAGAACCAATTTTTACTTCCACTAATTCAGTAAGTGGTGTTTTAATCTGCTGATTGGCTACTCCTACCACTTGGATGCATTCACCTGAGAGAGGAAGGTTTGGAATTTCCACTGATCTAACAGTAGAACGGGTAGCTCCAGTATCGACAAGGAATGTTACATTTGCACCATTCACTTCTCCATCCACAAAGGGACCAGACTGATCTACCTCTAGAGTTGCGCCAAGTACGCACTCTTTCCCCTCTCCTGGGCACCGTCAGAATCTTTCAACCGGGTCATCCTCACTCTGACGCAACCAATACTGAGAAATGTTAGCTGCTCGCGGCAACCGTGTTACCTGCTCTCCTCCGTAGAATCCTGTTTCTGTACTGTATCTTTGCTGGTTAACAGTGTTGGGAAGTGGTGGTTGCGGCACCTGACTTTGTTGAACAACTACCTCATTCTGCACCTGTGGAGTTAATGATTGATTTTCCGGATTAGGTTTAGGTGGGAACTTACACTCGTTTCTCCAATGCCCTAATTTTCCGCAATTATGACATGGCCATTTCTTCTTTGCTTCTTCTAGACTCACTTGACCTTTCCCTTTACCTATGTTAGGTCGCATTTTATTCTGTCCTGTTTCATTCCCATTATTATTGTCCAATTGAGCTTCTTGTTTTTCTGCCACCTTCACCTGTGCCCACATTGCCTTCTCTTTCAATTTACGCTGTCTACTCTCAATATCATCACTGCAATACTTAGCATACCTCAGCACATCATCGACTGTGCCATTCTGCCAATTAATCATATGCTGTTTAATCATTTCACTAATCTCTGGTTTCAATCCAAACACAAATCTGTACACAAAATGACTCATATCTTTTTCACTTAATTCCTCATATCCACTATACTGCTTGAAAACCAACAACAACCTCTCATAATAGGCATGTACAGACTCCTTACATTCTTGTGTAGTTCGATCGATTTTTACCCAATCTGTCTCTTTAGGAGGAATCTTATTCTTCAAAAAGGTAATCACCTTATCATACTTCTTCATCACATCAGGACCTGGAGCTCCTGTCTTAGGATCTCTTGGATATTCTGTAGTGGGCCAGTCAACTGTAATCTTACATTCTGACCACAAATCAGTTGGTACCACTATGTCAAATAATCCATCTAAATCTATCCACAACACTTTTGAAACCTTTACAAATCTTCTACTTGTCGGTACCACTCAACTGGTTTCTCTCTTAGCTTTGGAAAGTCATTGATAAATGACAGTATGTCCTGCCTAGTCCAAGGAACATGCACATAACTACCACCTGGAGTTTCTCTCATAGGGTATTCTCTGGCAACAGGTTCCTTTTCAGTTATCATAAAAGCCAAAGAAGCTTTGTCTGTAGTTTTCTCATTCTTCTTCGTCCATCTAACCTTCCATCTGTCCACATCACCCCATTTTCTCAACAACACAATTAACTCTTTTATCTGTGTCAGCCTTCCTGCCGTGTTCAAATTTTCAATATCTTTTCACAAAAATCTACTCTATATGGTTTCTGCAATGTTTTCACTTTCGCAAAGTCTATTCCAATTTCACTGGCTACTTCTTCTAGTTTGTCATGTAAATTCTTTGCTCTCCATGTAATACTTTTGCACAGAAACATTATTTCATCATCCTGGTAATTTTTTATCTTTTCTGTACCAATCGTTCCTAGAATTAATTCTTCCATGTCAATTTTTAATCTAATTACATCTAATGGTTTTTCTTCTGGTTCTTTTATTTTAAATGCCTTCATCCACTCATTTAACTCATCAGGAGTCGGACCTATGGGTGTATTATTTAGTTCTACCCAATTACCACTCTTTTCAGGGGTTTCTGTTGCAGATTCTGTTACCATATGCATTTTCCTACCATTGCACTCATTCACAGTCAAATTTGTAGGTGGACTTGGTCTGTAAGTACTAGCCAAATTACTTGTACTTGCACTTTGTTCCATTCTTTCTTTTCTCTCTGAAATTGTGAACTCATGGGAATCACCAAAGATCTTTCATCAATTTTCTGATTCTCAAAAACTGGTATTACTGGACCTATTGTTACAGGCACAGTAACCGCTTCCATATTTTTCGTTAATTCTCTAATCTTTTCAGTTAGTTCTTTGGTTGTCCTTGCTAATTCGCTTGCATTGTCGCTTTCTATTCCTTCATTTTGTGAAGTTCTCATTTGTTCTTGTGACCTATTTATTTCAATTCTTTTCTCCGGACTTTTATTTCGCATAGTCTCTATTAGCGGCGCATTTGGTGTCACCACTGTAGAACTCTGCTAATACGGAGGTGGATTTCTATTTAGAATATCTTCCAGCAATTCATCATCCGTTTCGCTCTCATGCATATATTTCTCCCTCTCCATATGTTTCTTTTCTCAGTCCGTTTTTCTTAGTCCCTTCCTCAACTGTAAAAGCTGGAAACAAACCTCCTGTCATGTTAGCACATCTCCATCGTTTTATTCTATCTTCATGATTTATTCCCCACATCCTTCCGGGCATAAACTCATGATCCCTTAAACCTCTGAATCTCTCTCGCTCATACATCTCATCCTCCCATTCCGTCAACGCTTCAAACTGTGTCGGTCTAGGTCTAGGTTCTAGATTTGTCATCTTTTCTCGCAAATTTCGCAAAACCTCTACACTAAACGAACCATTCTCAGGGAAAGCTAAAGCACCATCATTCTTCGTATACTTTGCCCAATTTTCCAACCATATGCATGTATGATATCCATATTTCAGCATCATATGTGAAGCTGCTGATTTCGAGCGGAGGAATTACTTGTCCCTCTCTAGTCACGACCTTTTTGTCTTTCTTAAAGAAATTCTTTAATTTTGTCGTCCATGACGTTCTCTCCCTTTCATACTCGTAATACGGCATGTTTTCTATTTGTTTTTCTCGTTATGCTAACGCTGTTCTGTGTACGGAACTTCAACCAATTACAGCGCGACTCACACTAACGTACCAATCAGAACAATTCCCTTCGTCCGCGAACCAACCAATCCTAGCGCGGCACTTTTCTACGTCACTCCTGCTCTGTGTTCACGTGACTAGCGCACTATCCAATCCTAGCGCGGCACTGTTTTACGTCACTCCTGCTCTTTTACCCCTCCTTTACAAAATTTATCGGCAATTTTCTTTTCACTGTTCTCTCCGTTAGTTACAACAATTAAAACAATTCCATAGTCTGATTCGCTAAACAAAAGTGACAGCTTTGTCCTTTTACACATGAATTCTGTATTTCCAGTAGGCAGCGCTTACCTCTACCCTACCACAGAATTATTTACTCTCGCCGATAAAGTAGCACTTCCCTCTACCTTACCCTTCTTTCAAGCAAACAATTTACTCGTTTCTCTGGGGATAAGACACATGTGGAGACTAGGCTCCTGAGAATTAAGGCCAAAGTTTCACAAGAAAACGTGATTTGCTATCTCAGTTATACACCTTTCGTGCAGAAAATCCCTAACATAACACAACCTGTGTTATTACCAAAATGAATTCAGACCATGTACCAAATTCCATGTGACTTCTCTTGCCACACGTGTTCCACTTCCTACATCCCAGAAGCGTGAAAACTCACATATAACATAACGCGACTCAACATATAGTGTTAGTCATCAAAAATAATCAATAATCAATAAACAATAATAATAATAATAATAATAATAACAAACTTATAAAGCGCATGGTTACACTAACCAGTGTGTCCCCGCGCTGCGGCACAAATTCAGAAAACGCTGGCAGAGAGGAGAAAAAAAAAGGCACGGACTCTAAACCAGAGAGCTCAGAGAAGGAAAAAGCCAGGTCTTGAGTCTTTTCCGAAAAAGTGTCTCCACCGACTCCACACGGAGCCCCGGGGAGTTTATTCCAGTGTTTGGCAGCTAGGAAACGGAAAGAGCGGCCACCCATCCTCGCTCTTTCTGACGCTAGGAATACAGACCTGCCCTGTCCCGCTAGATCTCAACTGACGGGAAGGAGAGTATGGAGTAAGGAAATCATGCAGGTAGGTGGGACCCTTTCTCTGTAAGATACGATGGCTCACACACATAGCCTTAAACAGGATGCGTTCCCTTACCGGAAGCCAGTGAAGGGAAACAAGGGCCTTATTGGAGGAGGCTCTCCTCGGTAACATTAAAACAAGACGAGCCGCAGCATTCTGAATGCGCTGGAGTCTTTGCACACACTTGGAACTGGCTCCCAGATACAGGACATTCCCATAATCCAAGCGTGACGTCACCAGGGCATGGACCATAGGTTTCCTTGCTGCAACTGGCAATACATCTAAGGTCTTCCAAAGACCTCTCATAACCCCAAAACATTTCCCCGCCACACGCCTTATATGATTATCGAAAGAGAGCTTGGAGTCCAGCCATACCCCAAGATTCTTCACCTGATCACATGGGGGCGGGGTAGGACCCAGTGTCTGTGGCCACCACGCTGAAGACCAAACAGTGGGGCTCTACCCAACACAAGAACCTCAGTTTTGCTGCCATTAAGTTTAAGGCAGTTGTCCGCCATCCAAACTGCCAGTTCTTGAAGGCAAGTCGAGAAATTGATGGCAGCTTTCTCAGGCTCCTGTGTTAGGGACACCACCAACTGTGTGTCGTCAGCGTAGGACACAACACTAATCCCAAATTTTTCAATAATCTCTGCCAGAGGGGCAATGTAGAGATTAAAAGGGTGGGGCTTAAAATAGAACCCTGAGGGACCCCTTGGTTCAGCTTAATACTTTTTGAATAATGAGGTTCCTGCGACACCTGGAAACTGCGCTCGTGCAGGAAGGACTCAAGCCATTCAATGGCTCGGTCCACCAAACCTCCTTTCCTCAAGCGTTGAAGTAAGGTAGGATGAGCCACCGTATCAAATGCGGCGCTGAGGTCGAGTAGGACTAACGCCACTGTTTGTCCTGCATCCACAAATTTGCGGATAATTTCGGTGGAGAGCAGCAGCGCCGATTCGGTGGAATATGATGTCCGGAACCCCGATTGCGAGGGGTGAAGCAAGCTATGTTTGCTAATATGAGCAGTCAGCTGTGTATTAACTACCTTCTCCGCAACCTTAGCAAAGTAAGGCAGCAGGGAGATCGGACGTAGGTTCTCCAATTGGCTAGAACTAACATCAATCTTCTTTTTAAAGGCAGGACGATCGCCTCTTTCCATCTAGTTGGGACCGTTCCAGTGGTAAAGGAGAGCTCGAGAAGGTGCCTGATATATGGCTCCAAGATTTCAAGACTCCCCTTTAGCACCTTAGGGGGCGCGGGGTCTCTAGGAGATCCAGACTTAATGCTAGAGGCTACCCCAGTGAGCACATCACAAGGGGGACCACAAATTTACGAAGACATTCTGCCTCCCTAAGTCAGTCATCCCCTCATCCTCCTGGCACCCATTACGTGCTGCACCAGGGAAGGTTGAGTAGATCTTCTCTACTTTCTCCGCAAAGAAATCAGCCACCCTATTGCAAGAGTCCAAAGAGTTGTTGGTCGAGGCTGAAGTTCTAGCGAGAGACGAGATCTCCTTAAAAATCGTATAAAGTTCCTTAGAGGAGTTCTCAGCTATTTCAATCCTCTCACTGTAGTAAGCAGCCCGAGTCTTCCTTATAAGAGAGTGATAAATCTTCAGGTTAGCTCTATATTCCCTCTCCTAAGAACCGAGAAATCTCTCCTCCAAACTCTCTCTAGGTGTTTACAGGCAGATTTAGCTAATCTAAGCTCACTGCCAAACCAGGGTGCAGCTTTACATCGTCTCCCAGGTGCTCTCAAGGACCACGGAGCGTTGCTGTCTAATGCCTCCGTGATACGTTTATCCAGGGCTTCACAGGCTAAGTCGATATTTAAGCCTCCAGGTGGCCCACCTTTTGAAGGGCCGAGTTAAACTTCTCTTGAGAAAACCCAGCCCACTTCCTCAACTTCTTCCTACTACCCAGTATCTCCTGAGAGTAGGAATGAGGCATCCAGGCAGAAAAAGATATCAAAAAATGATCCGACCAGGGGACCGGAACCGGGAGCCCAATATCTAAGGCCTCCCAATTAGCAAAGATTGGGTCCAGTAGGTGGCCCAGTTGATGGGTGGGGTGCACCGACTTAAGAGTAAGTTGAAGAGCTGCCATTTCCTGGCGGAATTCTTGTACCCCAGTATTTGCCATCTCATCCAAATGAAGATTCAAATCCCCTAACACCAGGAGTTTCTCATAACGCAGAGCAGGCTACATCAGTTGTTCCATGATGCTAGAAGTAAACTGCATGAAAGGGCCGGGGGGTCTATAAATTAAAAACCCTTTAATAACATAATTCGGGGAAACCATAATCGAAAAAATCCAGCTTCGCTATCCACAATGTCTACTGACTCAAGAGTACATTGGATAGCTAGCTTATAAATTATAGCAATCCCTCCTCCCCTATTGGTTGGCCGATCAATTCTGACTATTCCAAAACCATTAGGGACTGCCTCGAGAATTTCAGGCGTGGAGTCCATATTTAGCCACGTTTCAGTAAGAAATAGCACATACAATAATCACTAAACTAATCTATAGAAAACCATAACTCTGCTACCAAGAAATCTGATGCAGCGCGTACAATAAAAACTATTCTCCTCCTAGGTTACTTATAGGTCATCCAGGGGCAAACTATATTTTCTCACATCCACATGACGATGGGGCCCATAAACATCGCCTATCACACACGCACACACCTGGATTTCCTTTACACCTTTACGAAATTTTTGTATTCCTAGGAGAAGCATGAGAACTAAATGGAAAACACCATTTATGTACCGCTGGAAGGAGCCGAGATATCTTATTACCTTAACTTGTCGCTTTCTTTTAGTTATTTCTTAAGATATTCCTGCTCATTGTTTTGTCGATGAATCATTCATGTAAAAATTAGTTCATAGTGATTAAGACCAGCTGAATCACAATAACCAATTACTGATGTCACAATCATTTAGGAAAATAACCACTGAGTTATTTGGTTTAAAGAATCTTAAATTTTATATAATTTTAAAGCATGAGAAAGAATTTAAACTTTTATTCAATTATTCATTCATTATTAATTCAAGTATTTATTAAGCATAATCAATTTATTGCAGAAAGGAAACTTTCGTCATGAAGCAAAACCCTAATTACCTGCCTACCTTCCTAATTTAGCCTAATGATTTCTAACCTAAGTTTAAGAATTAGAAATAACCTGATTCTCATACTCAACTGGAAAATTAAGACAGCAACAGAAACTTCAGCTCGTCAGCATCAGCTACCTGCAACCCGTCTCATCTAACAGTCTTTCAGTATCTCCCGCTCAGTAATGGATCGATCAGGACCACCCAGCACTGGAAGCCACCAACACCAACACGACTCTCCAACTCCGCTCCTGACTGTGACCCCTCCCACTAAGAGTAGGCCCTCTTATACCCTAATTCTAACTTTGCTAACTAATTGTTGCAACATTAATAACACGCTTTTCTTTCATTGGTCCATGCATGTCATCTTATTCATTCTTTTAATCAAGTTCTCTTGGATCCAATGGTCCTTGGATCATTTCCTTTCTCACAGTTCAAGACATGTTTCCATCCGCTTCGATCAGTACATTTGTAACTTCTTTCGATACATTCGAGAACTCTGCAGGCATTGTCCTTTCTCTTCAACTGGTTTCCCACGGTTCTTTGCTGATCACCACGGCACACTATCAGTTCAATTAGGTCACATCAGCCTTGACCATTTCTCGCATCCTAGCCTCTCAGCAACATCACGAGGTTAGCTTTTCTCCAACTTCTCTCCCTTGTCACGTGTTTCCCGCACTTGCGCACTTCATTAACTGGCAGCCATTTTATATCGCCACTCGGATATACTTTAGAAGCACTATTTTGAAATAAACAAAACATAATTAAAATAGAGAAAATAGCCTTTTCGTTTCCCTCCCGTCATCTACGTACCCCAATTAGTTATTACCTAGCAGAAAGCAACATTTAAGCTGTTCCTTACTTACCATCACTATTGTTTTTGCAACGACACGTTTATTTCTATGAAGCACAAAATCATGCATTTATTTTAAATTAGTACGCATTTATTTTTATGTTATAATTAGACACACGGACATCCTTTAATAGATTATTCAGCACATACACTTGCGTATTACCCTTCCCACACATACAGTGTTGATTAATACATTTAAACGAACATTTTATTAATTATTTATAAAATTTGTTAGGGGTTAAATTTTTTTTATTTTCTCTGCTCCATCATAAGTCACCCTTAAGGTGGGCCCAAGGCAGCCCCATGGGCAGGGTGCACTTTATTTAAAAGGTACAACATCTACTGTTGTGTTTTACATGTCTTAATAGTGAAATACAGCGATTTCGTTTTCACATAACATGTGGATTGCCTTGAAATATCTTTTAAGCGTAATTTCTCATTCAGAGCTGATGAAGATTTTGAGTTTGAGGTCTCTGAGCTCACAATTTAACAGTACATCTTTTGGTGAAGTTGGTTTTTAAATTGCGGGTTTGAAAATGCCACTTTTAGAAAATAAAAGACACACAATTGATGGACGGACTGCAGAACAAATCAAAACATTCACCCCCAGTCAAGAGATCTGGGTTAAACCCATCATTCTTTTGCTCACCATGCCGCCCAGTTTCGACCTGGCCATATGCAAATCAGTCTTGACCCTGTGCCTCATGTGAACAGTCCAGCCTGAACTGCCAAGCCAGGTCCTCCCTGGATCAGAAACAGACATCCTAGGACCGGTTTCGGGGTTTCACCCCTCATCAGCCAGGACAGCTTGAATCCAGTGGGACAGTTAGCCCGGGACCCACGTCTGGGCATACCCAGTGCACTTAGGGCGAGAAAGGAAAAGACACACATTGAAGGGTGGAATGCAGAACAAATCAAAACATTCACCCCCAGTCAAGAGATCTGGGTTAAATCCATCATTCATTTGCTCAGCATGCCACCCCAGTTTAAACCTGGCCATGTGCAAATCAGTCTTGACCCTGTGCCTCAGGGGAACAGTACAGCCCGAACTGCCAAGCCAGGTCCTCCCTGGACCAGAAACAAGCATCCTAGGACCGGTTTCGGGGTTTCACCCCTCATCAGCCAGGACAGCTTGAATCCAGTGACACAGTGAGCCCGGGACCCACGTCCCATGTTTCTGTACCGATTAGCAATTCAAAGGGAGAGGGAGGATCCAACACGTATTCGCTAGGGCGCCCCTGTAAGTGAACCATGCAGTGTAGTAGGGTATAACTTAAGATTAGGAAAAGCCCACCCCCCACCACTCTCCAGGGAGTGACAAAAATATTTACAGATCTTCTTGGCCGTGAGTTAGCCCATAGAAATTGTGAAAAGGTGCCATCAAATTTCTTCAACCACTGATTTGAAAATTCTAATGGGATAACTCTCATTAGATACAAAATTTGTGGGAAGAAGGTCATCTTGATTATATTATATCTACCCACCAGGGATAGATGTACATTTTTCAGCCTACCCAATTTGGCCGTTTTAGTCTTATCTGCCAGAGGAGATACATTTTCATTAATAATCTCATCTATGTTAGCCGTTATGCTAACACCCAGATACACTTCACTTTTAACCACTTTGGTGTCTGCCAGGGAGATCTGCTTGTTGATAATAATTTGAGTTTTTCTTTATTTAAAGAATACCCTGAAATAACCACATAGATCCGAGCCTCTTCCTCAACTACCTTAATAGACTTCTGGATCGGGGGTAACAAGAGCAATGTCGTCAGCATAGGCTAAGACTTTAGTATCATACCCTTGCAAATAAACTGGGGAAATAGTTTTGTTCCTTTCCAGGATCCTTATAAATGGGTTGATATACAGCACGAATAACAGAGGGGAGCACGGACAGCCTTGCTGTGTCCCCCTCGAGATCTTAAATTGCTCAGTCATTTCCCCATTAATGTATACGCTGGCAGCTGGTTCAGCATACAGTGCTTTGACTACCCGGATAAAATCTGGCCCTATCCCCGTTCTTCACAAGGAAGCCCAGAGAAAATGCCAGTAGACCCTATCAAATGCTTTTTCAGCATCAAGCATGATCACGGCTATAGGGTCCCCTGACACTTGCCCAACATCAAAAAGAGAAATAATCCTTCTAATATGGTCTATCGTACCTCTCCCAGGGATGAATCCGTGTTGCCATTTGGAGACTATCCTACCGATCACTTGAGATAAGCGAGTGGCTAAGTGTTTTGAATACATTTTCCAGTCCCCGTTAATTAGAGTGATCCGGCGATAGGAATCAAGCTATGGAATGGGTTTGTTTTTCATGGGAAAAACTATATTTTTAGCCAAGGGCCAGGACCTAGGGAGATCTGCCCTTTAAAAATGTGCTCAAAGAGAGTTGTAATAAGGTTCTTGAGTTGATCCGAGAATATTTTATAGAATTTAGTGGGTATTAAATCTGTAATGGCGGCCTTCCCATCCGGTAAGCTAGACATAGCTAAGAGGATCTCATCCCAGGACAGGGGACCATCGAGAAGCTCTTGCTGTTCCCTGTTCAGTTGTTTCAGCGGGGTAGAATCTAAATATTTGAGAATTGAATTCTATATCAGGTGGGCCTCCTCTCAGGTCCCTCAAAGTATAATACTTGTATAGTAATTCTGGAATGAAGACCGAATCTTAGTTGGATCTGATACCAATCCATGTACTGGGTCCCTAATTACACAAATTTCATTATGTATAAATTAAATTCCTGTATGGTTCTCAGTGCTAAGTGATGTCCTATTTGTTCACTACATTCATAAGCTTTTTCCCGGTGAGCGACTAATTTGGCTTCTGATTTTCTGGCAAGAATTTCCCCAATTGCAACCTTGGCAGACACCACCGCCATTTGAGCCTCCTCTACCTCAGTCTTCTGCTGCAGTGCTGTAATTAGCTTTTCTTCTGCCCGAGCCAGGTTCAGCTGATGATCCTGTAGAATGTGTTTCTCATCTTTCCCCTCTTCAGAGAAAACTGAATAGTTTCTCCCGGATACAAGCTTTCAGGGTATCCCACACAGCTCCTAATGGGTCACTACACACTTTCCTTCTCAAAAACTCGAGAATCCACTCTTTCATATGTTCCGGGTATTTATCATTGTACAGCAGTGCCCTTTCAAAATTTCAGGGAAAAACCTTCTTTGTAAACCCCACCCCCTGGATTAAAAAAACTAGATGGTTATGGTCCAATAGAAATCTGGAATAACGTTCAATCCGGCCTTCCTGTACTAAAGAGGAGGATGCAAAAAAATAATCCAATCTTGCATGAGATTGATATGGGGCAGAATAAAAAGTAAACCCATGTTCCGTCTGCTTTAAATTTGACAAACATCCCTAAATCCATGTGTCCGCATTAACTTCTCTAAGGATTGAAATCGTTTTTCTCCCTCTGTATCTCTGGCTCATGACCCAATTACCTGGTAAATTAATATTCAAATCCCCACACAATATGATTGGCAGGGGCTAGTGTGCTAACTCATTGGATAACCAATGAAATACCTCAGGGCCATCGATTATACTACTGTAGACTGAACATAAAGTGAAAGAAGTACAAAGTGAAGACCGACATCCCGCAATAACCCATTGTCCATGCAGGTCCTCCCGTATTTGATTGAATTGCAACATATTATGACAGGCTAAAATTGCAACCCCACAGGTGCAAAGCCCTTGAGATGTCCTCCCGATTAGTCTGTAACCTAAATTTCTTAGCAAATCCTTCAGGGCCTCCTCCATGTGGGTTTCTTGTAGACAAAGAATGTCTGCATATAACAGTTGTAGTCCTTAAGAAACTCTTTGCCTGGGATTGTTTAGTCCACAGATATTCAGCGTAGCGATCTGTAATTTCCCAGTTCCTGATATCAGGACAGCCATGTTCCCCTCATCTCAACAGCCATGTTCCCCTCATCTCCATACCATTCCTATGTTTTTTAAACAGGTCTCTAAGCCTGTCAATTGAAAAGAAATGCAACAGCAAAAAAGAAAAGTAGTTCCCCTATCGAGAACCATTCTCTGTGTGAGGTCAACCCAAACCCTGACCCGCCTCCCTCACACCCCCAACAACCGAGCAATCAGGCAAGATCTGAATGATGAACGCTTGACCAACTACCCCACCGCACATTACATCCATGCCAAAGAAAAGAAAAAAAGTAAATAACTTCTGAGTACCACAGACCAATTTCTATTTAACTGACACCATTATATCCCATAGTCAAAACACCCATACTTGGGAATACGTCACTTCGGTAAACTGTTACTACATCTCCCCTGATTAAGCTCCTTCAAAAATTCTTGGGCTTGAATTTCAGAAATAAAGCTACGAGTTTGCCAGTTAACAACAACTTTTAGTCTAGCAGGGTTTTGTAGGTAAACTTCAGTACCAACTTTCTGAAAGGGTGTAAACAATTGCCGAAGGCACCATCTTCGCACAACGGTTGCATGTTCAAAATCAGGTTTGACAAAAAAAGAGACCCCCTCAAGAGATTTCTTAGCGTTTGGGCGAGCTTGATTATAAACAAAGAGCCTAAGCAAAAAATTGCCAAAATACACCAGCATTGCTCTAGGTCTCTCAGCTTCATTCGTCGGGCGCTTCTTCAACATTAGGGGGAACTGGTGAGCCTGTTGAATTTCCAGGTCCCAGTCCCATTTAGTCTGATCAGGGAATGCACCATTTAAGAGTTTCACCATGAATAGTCTGGCGTTGCCCCCTCCATTCCTTCCGGGATCCAGATTGTTCCTCTGTTGCCGATCCTCTTTTTCTTCCAGCTTTGACATGATGTCGGACATGAGGGCCCCTTGAGAGGTGCTTTGAGTTTTCAGAGAGCTGACCTCGGTTTCAAGGCTCTCCGTCTGGCCCTTCACCATTGTTAGTCAGTCTGCGATCTCTGCACAGGTTTTGTTCAATTTCCAGATCCCCCCTGCAACTTTTTAGAGGCGACTCTCGCCCGACGGCTTTCATTTCGGGTTTCCTCCCGCTTTTGTTTGATAGAATAAAAAATAGTAGTGAGGGAGGGTTTCCCGGGCTCATCAGGTATAGCACTGGGTCCAACACCAGGAGTGCCAACATCATCCTGGTCATTATCATTATCATCTCCATTGGGATAAGCAAGTTGAGTGGCCGAAGAGTCGCATTTCAGTTGCCGGCTATTTCTCCTCCTATTCCTCTTTTTCTTTCTTTGCTAGGATTTCTTAAATTGTGTCAGCAGCAGATCCGCAGTTGAAATACTGCTATTTGTATCAGACACCTCATCATCACTTAAAAAAATATTACCTTGATTAGATGAATGAGATCTGCCAGTTAGAAAGAAAAAGTTTCTCCACTGGGATCTCAGGAGAAATAACCTCTTCTTGCTGCCGTGCCTCAGAAAGGAGCCTGGAACTGACAACAGGGGTGATCGGATTTTTAGTGCATATATTCTTATTTCCCCCCCTCGCTCCCTGAAAAGAGTTCTGTTGTGGAAGATCGCCGAGTATAGATTCGGTAGTAATTTTATGACCATCCTGCACCACACTCAAAGACCTTTGCCTTGGAGAGGCTTCCAGTACCGGGGGCAGAAGAAACTCAGGATTTCCCTTTTGGCCAATGCTGTTGCAATTATTCCCTCGCACTTACGGGGTCCCGCTCAAGGAGTCCGTAATCACACAACTAACCACATCCTCCGGGGCATCTCCTTGGGGCCACTCTACAAGGGTGGGCGCAAAAAAAATTCTGATAAAGGACTGCAAAGACCCCCCCCTTCCAACTGCACCGTGCCGTGAGTCGTCCTCAGAGAGGTTTTCTTCCCCCCGATCTCCTGCTTACCCTTGCTTGGACCTTCTTGTGGTTTGCTTTCCTTGGCAGGTTCAGGTGGCGCCACAGAAGACGTTCCTACTGTGGGCGCCGCACCGGAGGACCCGCAGCACGAATCTTCTGATTCTTCAACCCGCGACTCATCATGACCTTGGGGTAACAGACTCTTGAAGAACGTGGAAGCCAGAATCTGCCATGGACAACAGCCGAAGCAGCCACGCAGCAGCGGTGGCAATCTCGTGGGTTAATTCAAAGGGCTGTAACTGCAACAGCTTCCACTTGGCGAAGAAGTGCTCGGCACACCGAAACCAAGCCGCAAAGCTCAGTCCAGGTAGTCGAGCTCCGCAATACCAAGGCATGGGAGGAGCGGTGAGCGGAGCGGCAGATTAGTCAGATGCCATCTTTTCTCCACACCCGTCCCTGACACCTGAATAGGGCTGTGCCTCTTCTCACACAAAGCTGTCTCCACCCCCCTGTAGTGTGTCTTGAGCCAGGCCAGGGAAAGGCAGGGTCTTGTGCACTACAAAGACTTTCCTTTGAAGTTTGCCTACTTCAAAGGCAGAAAGGGGTACAAGTATTGGACCTCTGATACTCTTGAATCAGAACACTTCTGAACTAAAGGACATTCTGCCAAGTAGAAGAGCTGGATTCTGTAGGTGGTACTGACACTCTGCTGGTTGCTTTGTTGTGCTGGCTGGCTGCTTGCTGCTTGTGTCTTGGGGGTGAAAAGACTAGACTTTGCTTTCTACATCCTGCATCCAAGGTTCTCCAAGGGCTTGTGCATACTTGCTTCCTGTTGAGAAGTCTCAGGCCTTCTAGGACTTCACCTACCCGTGCCTGGGTTCTTCTACTGAGAGGCCTGACTTGCCAAATGGTGCCAAATCCAGTTCCTGGGCCCTTGGAAGTAGAATCTGGTGATCTAAGAAGAAAATCCATGCATCGGCTCCCAGCATCTGTTTTATTGACCCCTGTGGCCCAAGATCGCCACTGTGCAGCAGACGATTTGCTGCTGCATGAGTCCTGAGCCCCGTGTCACCGACATCCGTGGCACCCGCTTTGACTCCGATGCAGCCCCTGTTTGTGGCTGTGGAAACGACTCAGCGCCTGCTTCGCTACTGCCGAATCGACGCAGCATGTCCGGATCTTCGACGCATTGTCCCTGGGTGCTGATTCGTCATCAACACTGCACCGCAGTATGGAACCATGGCTGCGTGTATGGACTCCGATGCATCACCTCTCCTACCAGCAAAGAATTGACTCATCACCTCCTCTGTCAGCAAGGATTTGCTGCATCACCTCCCCTGCCAGCAAGGAATCGATGCATCACCTCCCCTGCCTAGCAGTAAGGAACCAACGCAACACCTCCTCTGCCAGTAAGAATCGACTCATCACCTCCTCTGCCAGTACGGAATTGATGCATCACCTACTATGTGTAGTAAGTTTAGTGTGTTTTCCGGTGCCTCACCTCCCCTACGGCCCACATCGTCTTTGTTTTTGACGCATCTCAGGTACTTTGTGCTAAAACACCCAAATTAATTGATTTCTATAAATTAAGACTTAATGAATCTTTGAAAAGTGATATCTTTACTTGTGTAGGTTTGATGTTTTTCGTTTTGGTCTTGTTTTTTTCAGATAAATATTGGCTATTTTTCTTAACTAATGTGGACTCATTTTGTAGTGTCTTCACTGTCTTACTGTGTGCGTATGTACAAATGCTTTACACATTGCCTCTGAGATAAGCCTGACTGCTCGTGCCAAGCTACAAAGGGGTTGAGCATGGGTTATCCTAGCTGTTTGACTCCCTTATCCTGACTAGAGTGAGGATCCCTACTTGGACATGGTGCAAACCACTGCCAACTATAGACCCCATTTCCAACAGAACCCCATACACAGATACACACCTTGAGCACCAACAGGCGGGTACAGCAGAACATGTTTGCCTAGTGCTTTTGAGACAATGGAGGGCAGTTGCAAGTCTCCCTACCTCGCATAAAAGGTACAGCACACCATCAGCAGTCTAAGCGGCCCTCATATAGCTGGTGTAGTTGGACTTCAGCAGTGCAAGTTTTCCTCCTTCACAGAACAAGTACAACACAGCAGCTTGAGTGCAGATTTCACTCTCTCACAGAAAGGGTGCAGTACATTATCCAGTCGCGGCCGGTATGACTCGCGGGTGGGGGAATGCGCGGGGAGGGGGGGGTTAATTTAATAAAAAAAAAAGAAATTAAAAAGAACTTACCTTCGCCTCCGGTCCCGGACTCCCGCGTCGTGTCTCCTGCTCAGTGCTCACAGGAAGCAGAAGCAGGCAGCCTCCCTCTCCTCCCCATAGCCAATCACAACGCTGCAATGGAAGCTTTGTGATTGGCTAGGACGCCGTCCGTACAGGCATCACGGAGAGTGCTATGACTGGTTTGGTCAGCCCTGGGGCCAACCAAACAGTCAGCGCCCATAACATTGGGCTAGCCACTCCTCCCCGACTCGCCCACCCGCCCGCCCCCAACCAGGCATACCCTTCTTCTGCTTTCTCGCAGTGCGAGGAGCAGAAACGTAAAATGGTATTTATACCATTTTACGTTTCTGCTTCTCGCACTGCGAGAAAGCAGTGGGGCAACGCTCCGACGCCCATGTGGAGGAGCTGCCCCTGACACTATCTGCAGTTTTTGCATACAATCCTCACAAAATAGATACAGCACAACAACAGATGTGGGAGCTTCTTTCTCACAGAATAGGTACAGTACACCATCATCAGTGCAAGCAACCCTCACGGAACAGGTACAAGTGGGCATCAGCAGTGCAAGCTTTTCTGTCTCATGAACAAATACAACATGATAACAGCAGTACAAGCTTTCATCCCCATCAGCAAAGTTTTAGCACTCTGGGTCAAATGTATTAAGTAACCGTTTTGCGATTCCCTGATTGCGAATCCTTGTGATTCGCAATTTGGAAATTGCAAAACAGCATGTATGAAAGTGTGTTGAACACTTTCTACGATTCCAAGAGGGTCGCAAATGACCCACCTCATGAATATTCATGAGGTAGGTTGCAATTTGCGACCCCCTAGGGATGGCTAAAATCAAGGGGATGGTGGCCTGCTGGGGTCAGCAGACCACAATGCCGTGATTGCTTTTATATAAAGCAGATTTTTTTTTTTAAATGCAGCCCGTTTTTCTTAAAGGAAAACAAGTTGCATTTAAAAAAGAAAAATGAAAAGTTTTCTTTTCATTTTTTACGGGCAGGTAATGGTCCAAGGTACCACTGCCTGCTCTGCAAAAAAAGTTTTTGCTGCCATTCCTAAAGGGGTAGGTGTCCCTTGGGGACCTCTTTCCATTTGCAAATGAGTTACTACCTACTTGAAGTAGGTGCTAAAATATGAATGTTTCGCGACAGCATTTACTGTCACAAAACATTCATAGATACCGTTGCGATTCAGTATTTGGAAGGGATGCCCTAAACACGACCCTTCCAAATACCGATTCACAAACCTATTTTGCAATTCGGTAACAGGCTACCGAATCGCAAAATAGGGTTTGGTACATTGAAAAAGGCTTTTTTCCCAGTCGCAAACGGTTCGGTTCTGTGAATCTGGCCGTTTGCGACCTGAAGAAAGGTACATACAAGTGGCCGCTATCAGCAAAACAACTTTCTCATACATAGCAGGTACAGCACAGTCTGCCTCAACATTGCAAATACCCTTACCTATATGATGTGCATGCTTCTGTATGGTTGTGTGGATTGGTAAGTGTATGGATGGCTGAGGGGGTAAGCAGATAAATATGAATGATTAAGTAGGGGGGTGAATGGCTGGATTGATGTGCGAGTAGGTGGTAGGATGGTGGAGTGTGTTAGTGGGCATATGGGGAAGGTCAAAGGCTTGAAGGCACATTAATTTACGTTTGGATGAATAATGAATTTGTGTGGATGAACAGATGGATCAGTAGATCTCTGTGGATGAAGAATGTATGACAAAAGATGATGTATGTGGATTGATGGGTATTTGTGCAGAAGTGAGCAATGGTCAGTTTGTGTGTTTATGGGTGGATTAATAGTCACTTTGTATATTAAGTACATGAATTTGTCTATGTTGGCAGGGTGTATGTATGTGTGGACAGATCATGTGTGTGTGGACACCTGCTGCTGCCCTTAGAGCTGCCCTGCTTGGCCGATAGGCTTGTGACCTTGCTAGGCACTTACAATGCCTGTTGGACAACAAAGCAATTTGAATCCCCGTGGTGGGTCAGTATCTCTATCTAATACCATTGGGAATCCTGATACTACAAAATGATTGTGGTGCTGGCTTTTGTGCACCTATGTGTCATACTCCAGTGTTAGAATATTCAGAATGCCACAAACATGATGTTGTTCAAATGAGGCTGTGACACTGATGCCTGTAACATTGAGCCATTACAGAAAAGCTCGCAACTTAAAGAACAGAAGTGAGCCATCTCAGATTGAGGTATAAGATGTGATAGCACTAAAAATAAAGAGGTGGCATGAGCATTCCAAGAAGTGAGCCATTTCAGAATGAGGTATAGCATGTAGTGGCACTGAAAATAAAAGAGCTACATGCAAATTCCAAGAAGTGAACCATCTCGGAAAGTGGCATAATATGCAGTGATACTGTAAATAAAAGGATGACATGCACATTCCAAGAAGTGAGCCATCTCTGAAAGAGTTATAACATGTGGCACCAGTGAAATTAAAGGGTTAACACGCACATTCCTAGAACTGAGACATCTCTGAATTAGATATAACACGTGGTACCACTGAAAATAAAGGGTTAACATGCGCATTCCAAGAAGTGAGACATCTCTGAATGAGGTATAACATTCAGTGGCACTGCAAATAAAGGGGTGTCATGTACATTCCAAGAAGTGAGCCATCTCTATCAATATCAAAATAGAGAATGTCTGATGGTTTTCACTTCCACTGCAAGAAGTGAGCCATCTCAGAGTTGGGTATAACCTGCAGTGTCACTGAAACTAATCAGGAAAACATGCATATTCCAAGAAGTTAGCATCCAGAAATATTTTATGACATGTTGTGGAACTGAAAATAATGTGGTTGACATGCACATTCAAGAAGTGAGCCATCTCTGAATGAGGTATAATAGTGGCACTGAAAATAAAGGGGAAAACATGCATATTCCAGAATGGGAGGCATCTCAGAATGAGGGAGAACATGCGGTGCTACTGAAATAAAGGGGTTTACATGCACATTCCAAGAAGTGAGCCATCTCAGAATGAGGTATAACATGCAGTGGAACTGAAAATAAGTGTGTTTACATGCACATTCCAATTATAAGATCGCACACATACAACTGTGACTCCAACAAGTGTGCTAACCAAGTAACCAGTTATCAGAACACTATTTACAGTGAGTAGGAATGACATTGCATGAAGAGCATAAGAACTAATCATCCGTATGCTAAGGAACTGTGAGTACCTGTACATGTTTGCACTACCATTCTCAGCATAAGGCAGCATAGTGCACAGAATTGGAGACCCAACTTTAACTGCTGGGTCCTTGTGCCTGAGAGCCCGAGCACCACACCCAAGACCTGACGGGGCATGAAGCTCCGACACTCTGTGTTTATCGGATCATCATTCTAGATAGCACACAGGAGCGGAGTGAGAGACAGGAAGGGCCCCTTTGTATGGTTTATGACTTATATCAGGCCTTGACTGGCACTGGCAGGCAATGAGTCGACTAAGGAAATATTTGGTGCTGGGGGAGGGTATTCAACCCCATACACCCACCTGAAGCTGTGCCCCTGATAACCAACTCTGCCCCGATTCCTTAGGATTATACAAATCCAAGTTTATGCCCAGGAGAGACTGTGGGATACTTAAAACCCCACGAAAGATAGGCATAACCAAAAATGGTGCTGCAAACCAATTTTTGTCTGTCAGCCAGATATAAGTAGTGGGCACAACTCAGTAACTTTGTATGAGGATACTCTTGACCACAAGGTAAACACACCCCAGTGTGCTTGAGAGAGCTTCAGGGCTAGAGGTCCAAGATGGCAAGCCTCCTTGCCAAGTCATGACCAGACTTGGAGAACTCAGGAACTTTACTATAAATGCTGTTGACTCTGCCCTTGAAGGGGTGGAGGGAGCCCATTATTTGCTGCTAAAGAACCGTGGGGGTGCCATGCAGAGGGATAAAGTGGTCCAGAAAAGAGAGTGCAGCCCAGAAGCCAGGGATGTGTGAAAGAAATGCAAGGAGATTCTATGCAACAAATACCAACCACGATGTAGAACCCAGGGAAGAGCTGGCTTTGCATCCATCATGGCAAGCTCTGTCTCCAAACCCTGCAGTATCTGAGTGCTAGAGGCCCCAAGAACCTTAAATTCACTTGGCTCACCTCTCTGTACTGGGGTTTGTCCTGGGTTGCTAGTGTGGTCAATGAATCCTTCTGGTTCAGACTGCACCTAAATTCTTTTGGTGGCTGGTGAGATATTTTAGTTTAAGCTCATATTCCGTTCACGAGCTACTCGTTGCAGACGTCTGGTCTAGAGTCCTCCGTGCATTCGTTCATACTTGTCCGCTGTTACTCTTTAGCAAGACAATCCTGATTTTCAGACCTGCATTGGGCAAATGTATATATATTTTACTGTTCTTTACATCTTAAAAATCCATTCTGACGAATGTTCAAAATCAACTTTTTCTGATGTGGGAGAGTATAGGAACAGGAAGATTATTAATTGAACACAAACACAGTGATGGGAGGAATGCTTGCAAATAGTTTAGCCCCTGGCAATCGATCGTGGCAGCATTCCAACCCATCATTTCATTTTTTAATTATTAATTTCGCAAGGGATCATGCACCCTACCACCCAGTTCAAGAAACATCTCTTTTCTTACCATAATAAAATAGACTTATTTTTACCATGGAAACTGCAAACCTGGGGGCATATTAGCAAGACCGGCGATAAAATTATCGCCGTTTTAGCGGCAGGAAACTGCCGCTAAACGGCGATAATGGGCTTGCTAATATGCGTTATAGAATTCCAATAGAAGCCCAGGTTAGATGTCCTGCACATCTAACCTGGGCTTCTATTGGAATTCTATAACGCATATTAACAAGTCCATTATCGCCGTTTTAGCGGCAGTTTCCTGCATGCTAAAACGGCGATAATTTTATCGCCGGTCTTGCTAATATGCCCCTAGTTTCTACTGGTTGGTTGCTCTATGAGACCCAAATCATATGATTGTGGGCAAATAGCTTTATTTCTCTTATATTGTAAAGTATAATGGCTGGGGCACATGTTAATTTGCATTAACAGTTTTTATGAATTTCAATTGAGGTAAGAGGGGTTGCACAGCAATCAAGAGATAGGGTTATGAAGTAACCAGGTGGCACAAGTGCTTAAAACATTAAGTAAATCTATAACTAAGTAAATAAATGCAGCACCCAAGTTTGCACTTCACCTATTTCCATAAGCAATGCAGGTTATTCAATTATTTTACTTAGGAGGGGGATAAAATCGAGAAATTGGTGCCTGGATTGGAAAGGATATATTAGAAAATCATTTGATTTGTGGATAGTTTAGTGGAGAAAATTTAAATGATGAATATTCCCCACTTGGCACTTCCTCCAGAAGTGATACAATTAATTTGCATGTATCTTTGACTTAGTGTTAGTGGGGTGGGGGATTATGGTGTGTTGATCAATTCAGCTGTACCCGGAGAGAGGTATTTTACTGACTAAGATCCGCAGGGAGAGATTACCTTCAATGATCCCTCTTTAGCAGTGAGTAGCGCTTTACCTTGGCGGGCTGTACCATACAATTGTTCTTGTTTTGAGCTCCCTAATCTTTCAGTCTTCAGATAAAATAAAGGGGGGATTGTTTGCAATTGACTGTGATCAGTGTCCAAAAACTGAATCTCTGCAACATATTTTAACCACATTTGAATATGTTTTTTTATTTATTCCAGAAATAAAAAATTGTCTGGTGGAACTATGAAAAATCAAGATGGAGGAAATAAATAGCACTGACATCAATGTGTTCCTTTATAAGTTGATGAAGCAATATATGGATGGTGCAAGGAATTCTACAAGTATGCAAACCACCAAACGCCATGACAATATGGAAGTGGTGTATGTCCTACTGCTGTTGGGCTTCTTCGGCTTCTTCACATTTGGGATCATGATGAGCTATATCCGTTCAAAGAAGCGCGAGCATTCCACCGATCCCTTCCACACATACATCGAAAGGGACTGGGAGAAGGAGGAGAAGCTGATTTTTGAAGTTAGAGCCAGGGCGACTAGTAACACCTGCATGCTAATTCAAAATGAGTTTGCCGTTGAGCAGCCGAGCCATCAGATCCCGGTCATGAAGCCCGCCTAAGACTTTAATTGCTTAAAACATAACTCTTATCCAGATAGGTTTTGGATGATTAGTGGTGGTGAAAAGCGGCTAAATTGCCATGTACAATTGTCCAGGCTCCAAAAACAATCACCTCCGAATGCTGACTTAGGTTGAAAATCACGACACCGGTCACCATACCTAGGACGTCAATTAGCAGCAGCCAGAGATATCAGCTACCAGCCTTTGCTTGCCATTTGGGATCCCAGCCTTGCCTTTGCTGGCAGAAACAGAAGGTTCCAGGGTTCCAGGAAGTACAATTATATTTAACTTCTACAATTTTCACTAATTGCATTTCTCCTAGCTCCTTGGCAGCAAAAAGGAGTCTGTCGAGGAGCTGTGGGACAAAAGTGAGCACTGTGATGTCATCTCTTGAATCACTCTTTACATGATATTACTTTCTCAACCCCTGACATTTTTGTGAACTTACAGCTATACTCCAAGCCCACATTTACAGAAAGTGGTGTCAGTGATGCTGAGAACCTCACTCATCATCACAATGCTAATGATTCTCTGGAATAGATGGATTTTTGAAGTGAGCATGTTCACCATATGCAACCTATAGACTGCATGAAAAGCAAGAGCAAGATGAACGTTCACACAAATTGCCTTGAAGGAGCAGTTCCAAATGTTGAAATGTGTTGCAGGTCTTATCTGAAGTTTTAGCTGCTATAATAAATTTTGCTAAAATAAAGAACTTGGGGAAGTGGGTGCCAGTCATTTCTTGTGCCAACAGTCAATACAGAGTGAGAAGCTAAAAGAAAAAGTGACATCAAATATGACAATGTGGTAAGAATGATGGATGAGGAATAAAATTAAAAGTGTTTCTCTCTACCTCCCTCCCCATCCCCTGCCCTCACTTATGACCACTGCTGCAATTAACCCCAGGAAACTGGGGAGTCCCTAAGAGCCACGCTGGACCTTCCACATCCAACCAGAACAGGTGCAGTCTGGTGCTGTACAGTTTTTATCCGTCTGTGAAAAGTAATTTCTAGGGCTTGGTGCTGTATTTTTCTGATCCACTGCGGGTTGGTTATCCTACTGCTAATAGTAGGTTTTTAATTGCTTCCTGGCAGTGGCATCAGCCTCTTCTGAATCATTTTTCATCTGTTGTTGCTGCAATTCGCCAACAGTAAGTTGAAGATGTTGATGCACTGGGTCCTCCATATAGTTCCTGAGATAAATATGGTCCTGGTGCAACTGTGTGTGCGGAGTCCTTAACCTCCTCTCCGTGCCCATTGAGTCAGAAATTTGAAGTCGTGATGCATTCCTGGAGGGCTTTTCCTGGGCAAAAATTCTGAGTGTCATGTGTGGGGTGGAGCAGCTTCTGATTCTGTCTGTAGAGTTGTGTCTCATACCATCAATCTCACCCTACATATTTGCTGACGATGCTTATCTTCGGGCAGCCCTACTGGTCTGTGAGTGCACTGAACTGCTGTGTTTAATCACTGACTATAGACTCTAGTCATTGCAGTCTTTCTTCTGTGTTCATTATGCATTTCATCAAGTGCTGCCGTTGTTCCCTAACCCTATCACAGTACTCGTCATCATGTACATGAACAGTAAAACTCTCTGGTGTTCCTTCTTGTCCAAGCACCCCTGGTTCAGGTTCTGTACTGCTCCACCCAACACCTCAATCCTTTCTCCGGCCTTCAGCGTCAACACTGCTGTCCCACTCTGACCCTTCACATCAGGCTCATTCTTGTGCCCAGATATGGCCTTCACTCGAAGCCCACGGGGCCTACATAATTGTTGCCGTGCTCTTTTGGCTGCTGTTTTCTGGGCAGGGTTGCCCTAAACCCTTGTAGTCCAACACCACTGGCTTAAGGCAGTGTTCACTCATCAAAGCTCATGCACTGGACATGTATCCCATGGTGGAGGGGGTAGGGGATGTTGAATGAGAAGAGCCACTCAGCAATCAGTGAAAGTGGTTAAACTGATTGACAGCTACATTTTGTCTCTCTGCTGGTTTTTGTTGGATTAGAGGTTCTTTCAATGCTTTACTGAACAGCACAATGGTAGAATATTCCAACATCTTTAAAAAAAAAAAGAAAAAATATGTAAGACAGACATACAGTTTTAGTAAAATATATACTATGTTTATTATATTAATATAATATATATTTTATTAATATAATAAATATTTTGGATTGTGTACCTTTCACACCCATTAATTTTTATATGTCTGTAAAACCTGTACAATCTAGGCGCCTTTACAATAATTTTCATAATTTATAAAATAGCAATCTGGGCTGGGTATCCACTAGCAACACAGATGTTTTATAGTAAGGGTATTGGCAAAATAACACCACAAGAAGTGACATTAAATACTGCTATAAGGTGTTCAAAAGAACAAGAGCAGAGGCACAATCATCTTCTAAAGAAAAGGATTCAAATGTATTTTTTAGGAGTACACAAAAATAATAGCAGCAGTTTTATTGCATTATCCCCACCCAAGGAAGTAAAAAACAAATTGGATTCTCAATGACTTTGTAGCTGGAAATATGGGAAATATAGTCTCATTCATTTCCTTTTTCTTAGGCAGTACAAATCAGAATGCTTTAATTAATTAATTAATTCAAGCCCAACTGCCAGATATCTATACATTGGAAACCTTAATTTCTCAAAACCTACTGAATAGATTTACACCAAATAACAAAGAGCATGCTTCCTGTGTAAAAGATCTAACTTTCTGCCAAATTCCGTTCAGCTGTTTCGGTTGTAGCACTGTCTAACATTTCCTATGGAAATTGCATTTTGAGACCACCCTTTTTCTCGGCCCGTGCTTGATGGATCACCGCAAATCATTCAAGGAAGGGGTGAGGTATGTGAACAATTTTTTTGAAAGATTCGTGAAGATTTGTCAAACGGCATCAAATTTATTAGCAAAACAAAAAATGCCCCTCTTATGGAAAGTCTGACCTAACCATGAATACACAGAGGTGACCCCCACTGTGAAATATATATATTAAATACATTATGGGTATAAAATACATAAAGGAGAACTCTGTATTATGGGCCTATGTTCCCATTGAGGGGTTCTGGCGATATTAACTTCGGCTGAGTGGTGTATTCATGTCACCTGAACCCTGAGAAGGCAATATGGGGCTATATTACACGTGTTATTTGTTGTGTATTTTTTATATTTCACGATTAATTAACTGAATTTGTTACCCTCTAGAAAGATTTCAGAGGATTCTAGTGTCATCTGGTCGGTATTAATTATTTGATTGAGACAACAAATATATCTGGCAATGTTTTGAGAAATGTGTGTTATTGTTGGGCATTATGTGCTAATATTTAGAATATGTTTTATGCAACAGTGTGTATTATAGCAAATTAAATGACATTTTGGTGTAAATCACATTGTAAGGAAATTAACAACACATTTTAAAATGGAGTGATTTTTTTTTGTGCTGCATTGACGCTATAGAGTAGGTTTAACAAGACATGCATAAATAAAGAAAATAAAGTGAAATGTGAGGCAGTATAACGTTTTGCTTTTTTAAAACTTACCAAGCCCATTTAATGATTTAAAAATGTTTTTTGAATTGGTAAATGGGTTTAGAAAACCATAAGGAATTGTTATTTGGAAGGGTCGTGTTAAAGGCATCCATTCCAGATACTGATTCCTGATATTCAGTATTAATGTTTTGCAGCTACAATGGGGTTGCAAAACATTAATATTTTACCACCACCTCAAAGGAGGTGGTAACTTATTTGCTAAAAGGAACGGGACAATGGATCTTTTCCCCTTTGTGAATGTTGACAAAAACGTTTTTAGGTGCAGGCAGTGGTCTATGGGTCCACTGCCTGATCCTAAAAAATAGTTTGTAAGACTTTTCATTTTGTTTTTCAAACACATGCTGTATTCCTTTAAGGAAAATGGCCTGCGTTAAAAATAAATGCTTTATGTAGAAGCAGTCACAGACATGGTGGTCTGCTGACCCCAGCAGGCCACTATTCTAGTGATGGCAAAAAATCATAATGCAAATTATGACCTACATCGTTAATAATAAAGAGGTAGGTCGAATTGGGACCCACTACGATTTTGAATTTGTTAAAAGTTGGTGTTCAAATTGTAACTACTTTACTGAATGCTTTTTAGTACATGAGGCTGATGCTTCTGCATTTACAATGTTTATTTTCACACACTTGGATGGATTCATTGGTAGGTGCTTGCATCAAGGCTGGGCCTGCAAGGTTGGGCTTGTCAAGTGTGCTGATTAATGGTCTAAGAGCAGCATTGTCATTATGAAAGGATCTTCTTTAGGTAAGCTAAATATCCTGCAAAGCAATTCAGCTCAGTGAATTATAGAAAATAATATATATGTATATATATATATATAGTTCTGGAGTGATGCTCATTGGCAATGGGCTGTAACTACCTGCTTCCCATGCTAGTTCTCCCAAAGATAGATAGATATATCTGACGATTATCAATTTATCTCATTGAATACTATCTGCTGCGGAAACCTCGGTACTCCAAAAAGGACTCACGTTCTGCCCCACCACAGGGTCGGATTACAACCAGACGGGCATTGATTTATATACATTTTTCAGGAAGTTAAAATTAAGAAAAACTCACATGCAACGTCCTAAATGTAAGGAACCGAAAGCAACCAACATGGGGACACTCACAGATACATTGACTGGGGATGACCTAGAAACCTTACAGATTTTACTTGAATTGCAGGAATTACCCCTGTCAACAGCCGACCAGAAAGAGAAGAGGGCTCCTCATCTTTCAGATCAGACAGGAACACAACAAAAAAGTGGTAAAAGTCTGTTTAAAGCCAAATCCAGATTCATACCCAAGACTCCCTTTGATGCCATCGACTGTTTTCATGATGCTATTATTAGGGAGTTGGACAATCTTAGGATGGGTACAAAACCAACAACATCTAAAAAGAGATATAATCTCATGAAAGAACACTGGGAAGCCATTAGATCTCTCAAGAACGATGCTTCACTAGTCATCAAACCCTCAGACAACGGCGGAAATGTGGTAATATTTGACAAAGCAGCATACCAGGAAGAACCATTACGACTCCTTGGTGATGTTCAGAGCTATGCACCGATAAAAAGAGGGCAGTATAATACTAGCATCGAAGATTTCTACAATATGATAGGAAGCTGGAGAGACAAAGGCGCCTTGGACGGAGAGGAGTACCAGTTCCTTAAAGTGAATTATCTAATATTACCCACCTTCTACAACATATCGAAAATTCCTAAGAACCAAGAGAGGCCCCTAGGCATCTGATAGTTTCCTCAAAAGGGAGCCTTTTGGTGAAAACATTGATGCATGTGGACTCATTTCTGTTTCCTCTAGTTGTAGACCTAAGCTCCTATGCTCAAGACACAACGGATTCTATCAGGACTGTGCAAAACATACTATGGGAGGATGATTTCCTACTGATTACATTGGACATTACAAGTCTTTATGCTTGCGTAGTACATCAACCTGGCATATTAGCACTTGAGTTCTTTTTAAAAAGCAGATAATTTAAGTACTAGGAACACAATGTTATGTTATTACAATTTGTTTCCTTTTGCCTTAATAATACAATTTTTCTGTTCTCTGGACAATTATATCTACAGACACAGGGGACCGCCAAGGGCACATTCTTCGCCCCCAGCTATGCAAATCTTTTCATGGGCTGGTGGGAGAAGCACGTGGCTTGGGCGGAGCCCCATGAGCAGTGGGTGGAAAAGGTGGCCCTATGGGCTAGATAAATTGATGATCTTTTTATTGCCTGGCGGGGCACTCAGAAGGAAGCAGAAACTTACATCTTGATTCTCAATGGCAATAAATTAAATATCAAGTTCACTAGTCACATAAGTTAAATAGAAGTGCCATTCCTGGATTTATTGGTGTTCGTGAAGGATAATAAACTGTACACCAAGCTATACAGAAAACTGACTGCGGGCAATGCAATTTTGCATGCGCAAAGCCAACACCCGCGGAGCCTAGTGAACAGTATCCCCTCTGGAGAGCTACTGCGGCTAAAAAGTAATTGCTCTTTGCTCAATGATTTCAGGGAGGCAGAAAGAGAAGCATGCAGTAGGTTCAAAGACAAGGGATACTCCAAGAATATCTTGAAGGAAGCAGTCCACAAGGTCCAGAAGAAGAATAGACAGAACTTATTAACTCCAAAGTATAAAACAGTGGGGGAGGAGACCACCACGAGAATTAAATTGTTTTTTTCGTCTGAGTCCGGTCAAATTTGTGTGCTCATCCAGGAACGTTAGGGTATCTTGCAGGCGGATACCATTTTAGGATCAGTGTTACCGGAGAGGCCAGATATCACAGGAAAAGCATATCATTAAAAGATCTATAGTACATAGCCATTACACAAAGACACCAGTGACAAGATCAGAGTTGATGGGATTCTTTCCATGTGCCAGATGTAAGGCATAAAGAAGCAGTGTAAAAGTTAGGGACTTTGAGATTCCAGGCAGAAAAGAGCAGAGGAACATAACGAAACTCCTTAATCGGAACTCTAGTTTTTTTTTATACTGCTTTTTATGTCCATGCGGTAAAAAATACATCAGCAGCACAGTCCACCCTGCCAAAAAGAGGGTATTGTAACATGCTTGTGCATTATCTAATAAAGATGACACATACCCGGTGGCAAGACATTTCGCCGAAACACATAACAGCAGGAGCAACTTGCTATGTTTCGTTTGAATTGATCAAATTCCCTATAAAGAGAGAGGAGGTGAGAGGGTCAGATTGCTCAGGCAACTGGAATCTAGATATATAGTAGAGCTAAGGACCCGCACACCATGGGGTGTGGAGGAGGAGGAGCTGTGGACTCATGTTGGTTGACAATGTATAAGAGTAGGTCCTTTTAGACACTCTAAGCACAGATCCTCCCATTCTGAACCGTAAACTGGAGAAATTTATTTGTATTTGGACAATGAGTACCTATGTGTAGGACACTGTGGGAATTTTCAAGTATAGGATCACTTAGGGGTTAAGGGGTTATCTCATGTAAGTTCTTTTGAATTAAAGCATGGCACATGTAGATATCCATGAGAATAATGCGCTAGTAATAACCTTAGACCAAGAGGCATCCGATTTCAACCATGAAACAGATTGTTTTCTTTTACATGCCCTACGCAGCAAAAAAAAGCCCTTTTAGAGCACAATTGTGAGATTTCTGAATTATTAGATTCAAGTGGGTCATGTAATGAAATTAAATTGCAGTTGGAAGCATGTCAAATTAAAAACTGTCAATAGATGAACAACATGTATGCAGTAGCTGAATGATGATGCAGTATAGAGGATCAAAATTGTTTGGATGATATCTATTTTTTTTCATTGCAAATATGATGAGGAGAATTACATGGTATCAAATAGTTACCGTATTAGCCAGCTGTTTACATAGAGAAGCAGCTTAAGACCATCCAGGGCAAAATTGTGGAGTTGAATGATATGGGATCCACCAAATATTAATATTAACATTGATAATTTAAATGATATATTTGATGTTATGAAGGCAACAATTGGAGACATATAGTACTATGTATGCCAAGATGTATTTGAACTATTTATTTTCTATATACTTCAATGATGAAGTTAAAACCTGCACATCACAAAATGGTCGCCATATTAGTCAGTTATTTGTATAGGGTAGTATCTTGGTCCGTTATATATATATATATATATATATATATTTATATTTAGCCAAAGTTCCTTGTGTTGCACCGCCGCTTCTCCAAACCAAAGGGCGCGTCGCCTTGCCGGACCACACAAGAAAGGTCCGTTTACTTATCTCCGATAACCTTTCATAAACAGGATGACGACGCCATGTGAAGATGCGCAAATATGTTTATTTGCCGGCCACCATTGGACGCGTTTCGACTGCCCTGCAGCCTTGTTCACCAATACCGAAGTAAAGTTTTAAATCACTTTATAAACACATTTGTTCGCGTGTCACGTGTGGACTACCAAAAAATGATAAGTGAAAACAGACTCGTAGTTTTTACACATTATCTAGAAACTATTACCGAATCTTAGTGATTCTTACAGAGTTTCTTTAAAGTACTGACCGCTTTTACATTACAAAACAGGTAAATACTGCACTTTAAAGATAAAATTGTACATTTTTGGATATAAATGTTACAAAAGTATCCTCATAATACTGGTGTATCAATAATATTTTACTGTCTACATGCCCATAATTATCATGCACGTTAGACTACACGCATCAATTTGAAAATTACCTTATTGCAACAATTTCGCCCAAGTGGGCAATTTCCAACTTATCATTTCAGCTTGTGCAATTATACACTGTATTCTGCCCCTGTGGGCCAAAATTCATCTGAATTAACTCACTTATAATTGCAATCAAGCCCCATATATATATATATTTGTAAACATATCCTACTGGCGGTCGCCAGTAGGCAGTTATAGTTAGGACCTAGTTTCCATAGGAAGAGGCCATTTTCAGGTGCCTATACATTTGGCACCGCTTGATGAATCTCCATGAAATTGTCCCAAAAGCAATTTGCCCGGCACTTCAGATGGAGTCTGGAAATTTTTGGGGTGATCCATTAAGTGGGGCCCGAGAAAAAAGGGGGGGGTCCCAAAACGTGTTTCCCCCATGTTAATTCCCATAGGACCTTTGAACAAGCCTACAGCCCGAACCGCTGGATGGAATTACACCAAACTTGGCAGCAAGCTAGATGTTGGTACGCGCATAGTGCTTTTTGTGATTTGGTGTAAATCTGTTCAGTGTTTTTGGAGATATTAACTGGAGAACAAATTTGTATATCTGGGGATGTGGATTTACTCGCGGGTAATCCGCGGAGTCACACGCACTGCCGGCCTTCTGATTGGCTGGCCGCACCTTCACAGAATAGTTGCAGCCGCCATTTTGTTTGTCAGGGAAACGGTCCCCAGGGCTTAAAATTTCTTTGGAAACTCAATGAAGGGGTCAGGTGAGAGGGTTACTGACCCCTTGCACATATTATAAAAGAGAGGTGAGCATGTTTCCGGGAGTCAGAAATCAGGAAAAAAAAATTTGGGCCACTCGCGAATACCGCAGATCTCTCACGACGCTCAGTGGGCCCCCCTGTGTAACTCCGTGGGGGATCCATGGAGTTAGCGTGAGTGGGAGGGAACTGTATATTTTAATTTTTATACCCAGACTTACTCTCACACCCATTCAAATACTCATACAGATATTGTCACATCCAGTTACATACCAATACAGAAACTTTCACACCCACTCTTATACCGATGCAGACACTGCTACAGCCATTCACATAGCTATAGAGACACTGTGACACCTATTTACATACCCATAGAAACTCTGTGACACTCATTCAAACCCATACAGCCATTATTAAACCTATTGAGAAATCCATTCAGCCAATGTCACACCCTTTCACATACTCATAGAGACACTGTGACACCCATTGACAAACCTACATTGTGACTGGTATACCTATTGAGAAATCCATACAGACAATGTCACACCCATTCACATTCTCATAGAGACACTGTGACACCCATTCACAAACCTATACAGTCACTGTTAAACCTATTCAGAAACTCATACAGACCCTGTCATACCCATTCACAAACCCATACAGATACTGTCACACCCATTCACGTACCTAAACAGACACTGTCACACCCATTCACATACCCACGGACACTCTGTAACACCCATAGAGATACTGTCACACCCATTGACATACTGAAACATACACTCTCACACCCATTCACATACTGATAGACACACTGTCACATCCATTCACAAACCTATACAGACACTGTTACACCCCTTCATGTACCTAAACAGACACTGTCACATCCATTCATATACCAATTGAGGCACTGTCACACCTGTTCTGATATCAATAAAGACACTGTCACTCCAATTTACAGTGTTACACCCTTTGAGAAACCTATACAGACACTGTCTTATTCATTTAGGAACATATACAGACAATGTTACACCCATTGACATACCGAAACAGACACTCTCACACCCATTCACATACTGATAGACACACTGTCACGTTCATTGACAAACCCCTACAGACACTGTTACATCCATTTACAAACCCATACAGACACTGTCACACTCATTTACAAACCCATGCAGATACAATTACACTCATTCACATACTGAAACAGATACTGTCACACCCAGTGACATACAGATAGAGACACTGTTACACACTTTCCCAAACCAGTACAAACACTGTCACACCCATTCACAAACCCATACAGACACTGTTATACTCATTCATGTACCTAAACAAACACTATCACATCTATTCATATACCCATAGAGACTCTGTCACACTCAATTACAAACCTATAGAGGCACTGTCACATCCGTTCAGATACCCATAAAGACAATGTCACATCCATTCACAAAGCCATACACACACTGTGACACTCATTCACGTACTGTACCTAAACAGTTACTGTCACACCCATTTACAAACCCATGCAGATACAATTACATTCATTCACATACTGAAACAGATACTGTCACACCCAGTGACGTACTGATAGAGACACTGTTACACACTTTCCCAAACCAGTACAAACACTGTCACACCCATTCACAAACCCATACAGACACTGTTATACTCATTCATGTACCTAAACAAAGACTGTCACATCCATTCATATACCCATAGAGACTCTGTCACACTCATTTACAAACCTATAGAGGCACTGTCACATCCGTTCAGATACCCATAAAGACAATGTCACATCCATTCACAAAGCCATACATACGCTGTGACACTCATTCACGTACCTAAACAGTTACTGTCATACCCATTTACAAACCCATACAGACACTGTGACACCCATTGAAAACCCCAAACAAACTTTGGGACACCTATTCACATACTGACAGAGATACTGTAACACTCATTTACAAACCCACTTATGCACCTAAAATGATAGCCATTTTGACTCTGTTATCTATACTGTGATATGCATTCAGAAACTTTTACTGAAAATATTAAATGTGCTCTTTTGCATTGAATGTGTGCTTTTGGTTTGCAAATCCGCGAGGGTTCCGCAGAGTTGACAAATTTATTTAAAAATAGGATTTACAGTTAGAAATGACAACTGTTTGGGACAAGGGTGGCTCTTAGAAAAGCTGTTGTGTTCATTGTGTGTTTATGATGACTACATATATGAGCGAATGCAGAGTTTCAAGTTGTTCAGAAATTCTCTGTTGCCTGTGAAGTGAACACCATCTCTTCCGTATATTCCATGCATGCTGAAGCGCAGGTTATTATTGGAGACAAAGCCCATGTTATGTTCCCTGAGGAATGATGAAAAAGTTTCATTAACATGTTTCCTGGCTTTCTCTATCAGTGGACAAAATTCAGAAGGCCAGTTCCATTTCTGCCTCTGGCATATGTTAGAAAACACCAAGGCAGTGTGAGGGAAAAGTTGCATCAATTGTTCAAAGGTATTCTTCATCAGAATTTCTAGTCCTACCCCAGTCAGTGTGCCCAGATCATTGCCACCACATTGCACAATCATGAGGTCTGGATGTTGCTTCTCCATAACGCTTTCAACCAATGGAAGCAATTGATGCCACTTTAACCTTCTCTGGCCAAACCAATTAATATCCACATTAGGCAAACTTAGGTCCCTGTCAATATGTCTGTTTCTAGCAAACTCTCTTGCCTAGAACGCAAAACTGTGAACTCCAATCCATATTCCAACCATTTTGAAGGATGGAGGAGTAGCACACAGGAGAAGTCTCCAGCTGAATGAGGCAGATTTGAAAATGATGTCAATTAAAAAGAACTCTAGCAAGTAAAGTTTAATACATCACATTTCATTGGTTGGTGTAAGTAAGGTAGTGATTAAATCTAGGTTGTGCAACACATTTAAAATAACAACATATGTGATTGGTTATGAGTAATATATTTGTAATTGTATACACTCAACCACAATTTGCGGTGGAAGTTAGCATGTTGCTATAGAGACAGATGTGAACTTCTGACCTGCTGGTAACAGAGAATGTTACATTATTGGTCACCATGGAAACAGAGCTATAGGAGTATGGGGGAAGGGAACAAAAAAGGCTAGAATGTCAATGTGAGGAAACATTGTTTATAAGAGAAATAGTGAGTAAGATGTGTTTTGGTCTAGATTTAAGGAATTATATGAAGTGGTGTGTAAGTGGTAATGTTTAGGAATAGTTTAAAAAAATCTTGGTTTATCAAGCAGATCTGCAGATTCTCCACTAGGCTTCACGAGGGGCCACGCTGACACCACCGGATTCCTTCGTAAATTTCCGGATCCTGCCCAAACTCGGTACCGATTTGGGGTCTCTTTAGAGGAGTTAAACAAAGGGTTAAGGAATGTGACCATTTAGAAGAGCTGTATGATTAGTAAGGAGATGAAATAAAATTAAATCACTGTTTCTATTTGTTTGCAGTCTCTGTAACCTTGAAAGCAAAGTTGAATAGGGTGCCATTAATGGTTGCCTTGTATGAGAGTGGTTTGCTATTCTTCTGCTCGGTTTTTCTGTGCTTTCTTGAGACAAGTTTGACAACCTGATATTGAGAAAGAAAAATGCTGACCAACAATCACATTTAACAGGTAAGTGTATCAAGCTGTAGCATAAAAAGTTGATACAGAAGTACTGAGTGTAAGTAAGGTGGATGAAAGTGAGCAGGATGTTTGACAGTAGTAAAAGGAAATGTTCAAAGTGAGTAGAAGATGAAAATAAACTCTATTAATCAGGAACTATAAATAAAACTGGTGAGGAAAAACAAAACAGAGGTATACACCAATGTAGGGAGTGACACAAGGAGTGAAATGCTAATGTATGCAGTGAGATATGAAGGTATTTTATTATGTATACAGTTAGGCAATAACATATACTCAGATATGTAGATTAAGATGATCTGGTTCACACTGATGCTTTTGGTATGGGAGCAAGGTTTAGTTAAATATATTTACTTTTTACACATGATGATATAACTATGCATATAGTAACAGATCGAAAGGTACAATGATGTATACATTTAGATAGTCAGAAGTAAGCTGATGTGTGCATCCTTTCCCATACTAATTCAGACCTCCTTTATTCTCATTCACATGCTTATACAGACACTTTTATACCCATTCTAATACTAATACAGAGAATCTGATATCCTCTCATATACCCATACTGAGACTCTCACACCCTCTCACATACCCATACATGCACTGTCACTCTCTCACATACCCATTCAGACTCCCTCTATTCCCATTCACAGATCTATACTGTCTGACACCCATTTGCATACCCATACAGAGAGTCACATCCTTTCACATACCTATAACAAGACTCTCACATACCCATGCAGATACCCTTATACCCATTTAGATACTCATACAGAGACTACCATACTCTCTCATATAGTCATGTAGACACTGTTATACCCATTCACATACCCATACAGAGACTCTCACACCCTCTCACATACCCATACACAGACTGTCACAGTCTCCCACATACCCATATAAAGACTGTGACATCCTCTCACATATCCACGTAGACACCCAATATACCCATTGACATATGCATACAGAGGTTTACACACCCTGTCACATACACATACACAGACCTTCACACCCTCACACATAGCCATACAGATAGTATAACATCCAGTCATATAGCCATACACAGACTTTCACACACTCTGAGCTGCCCATGTAGAAACCCTTATATCCATTTATATACCTATACACAGGTTCTCACACCCTCTTGCATATCCATACAGACACGCTTATACCCATTCATATAGCTACACAAGACCCTGAGACTCTTTCACATACTTATTTAGACCTGCTTTATTCCTGTTCACATACTTAAACAGACAGTGTGACAACCATTCACATATTCATACAGAGACTCTTCCACCCTCTCCCATTCCAGTACGGAGTCTCTCACACCCTTACACATACATATTGAGATTTTTTTATTCCCATTCACATACTTATACAGACAGTATAACATCTATTCCCAGACTCACACAAATACTCTTACACCCTGTCAGATATCCATACAGACACTTTATAACCATTCACATTCTGATACACAGACTCTGATATCCTGTCACATGCCCATGGAGAGATTGTCACACCCTGTTACAGACTTGTATGTACACTGGTACAGCTTGTCCCATATGAATTGAGACCTTTTTTCCTATCCACATATCAATCAATCAATCAATCAATCAGGGTTTGTAAAGTGTGGCTACTCACCCGCGAGGGTCTCTAGGCGCTGGGGGGGAGGGGGGGAGCTGCGCTTAGGTGTTCAGTCGAAGAGCCAGGGCTTGGGGTCCTTCCTGAATTGGGTCAGCGATGGGGATTGTCTGAGTTGGGTAGGCAGGGTGTTCCAGGTCTTGGTGGCAAATTAGGAGAAGGATCTACCTCCGGTTCTAGTCTTGTGGATCCAAGGGACGGTGGCCAGAGCCAGCTGGGTGGAGCGGAGGTGTCTGGTGGGGACTTGGAATGAGAGGCGGTGGTTCAGGTATACTTGTCCTGCATCGTGGAGGGCTTTGTAGGCGTGAGTGAGCATACAGACAGTCTCACACCTATTCACATACCCTTGTAGAGACTCTCACACCCTCTCACATACCCATACAGAGACTCTTACATACCCATGTAGACAGTCTTATACCTATACAGAGATTCACACACCCTGTCACATACTCATACATAGACTTTCACACCATCTCACATAGCTATATAGACAGTGTCACAACCATTTACATAGCCATACAGAGACTCTCACATACTCTGATATACCCATGTAGAGACCCTTATATCCATTTACATACCCATACACATGTTTTTACACCCTCTCACATATCCATGCATAGACTATGAGACCCTCTCACACAGCTATACAGACACTGTCATAACCATTCACATACCTATGGAGATATTCTCGTATCCTCTAAGATATCTGTAAAGATACTGTTATACCCGTTCACATACCTATACACAGGCTCTCACCCCTCTCTTGATATGTTGTATTGTTTTATTGATAAAGTAGTTACTTAGTGAATTAATAATTAGATGATTTAATTTGGACCTTAATGTATTGTTTATTACTTTTCCAGGTATACAGTTTTTAAAAAGAAGAACTACAATCTCTGACAAAACGCAAAAAGAAAGAAACAGAGGAAACAGTATTATCAACTTCAAAGCGAGAAAGACAAACAAAATAAGGTGGAGAATGTGCAAAGGAAAAAAAGAGAAGCTGGTAAGAGTACTCAGCAGTTTTTCAAAAATATGTCTTAAAATGCAGAATGACAGTACAGTCTTATCTAAAAATGGAATGTGCACATCAAGTGGTAAAATGGGAGGAGTATGTGTTTCACAAAGTAGGAAATGTTCAAAGAAATCAGAGTAGCAAAAAAGGTGAAAAATTAACAAAAGAGAATTCTATTTCTTCAACAAGAAAATAATGTCCTCATATTTCCAAATGACGTCTTGGGAGAACCACTATTTAAACCTCAATGCTGGCTGACAAATTTTAATTTTCACAGATGGCTGGCTGATAGTACATCTGCCTGCTTCTCCGTCACTTTGGAAACTTCTGGTGTCTTTAACAACTATAACATTAGCATGTGCTTGTGCTTTTACAACAAAACAAAAGAAACAAAACGGAATTAACAACAGTGTCCATTCCCCTTCTCCAATATGGTTTTACGGTCATCATTTTCTTTCAAAACAAGTTGTTAGCATTTCGAACAGTGAACAACCATTTCTTTAAACTCTGCACAAGTTGTTGTAATGGTGGTGTTTGCAGAAGATTGGTTGGGCTTACATGACAATACCCTTACATCAGTAGAAGACGTTGCTTTCTCCTTCACATTCTTAAATATGCACATTCATAGTTACTCTTGATGTCCTTGCACACTGAGAATGTGCTGTAATTGTACTTTACCATACTAGCTCTGCAAACCTGTTTCCCACACATCTTACTTTCAAGGTATCTGGCACTGGCTTTCTTTTCTCCAGAAGGTACAATAAAACAATTCCACAGGATCAAAGTGACTGTTTTGGGTGCGGTTTTCTCAGAATTTGGGTGTGTTTAAGCCAACAGAAATGAAGTTTTTGTTTTATTATTAAGTGACTCCATGAATTTGGCTGCACATTAAAAATGTTTTAAATATGTTATAATAGTTACAGTTATAACAGTTATATATATATATATATATATATATATATATATATATATATATATATATATATATATATATATATATATATATAATTGTATACAGTTGAAATAGTTATATGTAAATTATTAATGTTGTATAACTGTTTTGTTCAAATAAATTTGTTATTGTATTTAATTTAATTGAAATTGACATTTTGGTGTCAATGTCAAAAGTTTGTTACCTATTTTTCAAGTTTATCTACTGCATTGTTTTATACCTTTTTCATGATTGTCACTGCTTTGATCTTATTGTTTTTGTAGTATTTAGAATTCTTCATAATGTATTTTTCTGAAAATGTTTTTCCTTTCCAGGTACACACTGATGTATACGCTGACACAGCCAGTTAAAAATTGATGTATACACTAACACACCCAACTACTGATTGAAGCATACACTAACACAACCAGAGACACTCTGATGCATTCACTTACATATTCACCAACTCACTCATACACACAGTGAGGCACTCTAGGACCTGGTCATACATACACCAATACAACCATAAACACACAAATCCATTGAGTAACACATACTCACACTCATTCATACACACTCTGATACACCATAGGAGTGAGTGATACATACACTGACACAGTGAGGCACACACTTATGCATTAACTGACTTACTCACTTACTCACTCATACATAGACACCCCATGAGACACTAATAGATATACTAACACACCCCCCTCACACTGATGCATTGACAGTCTAACTCAATCATTAAACATTACACATTGATACATGCACTGACAAACTCATGAACACACAGATGAATACACTGACACACCCAGAGACTCACTGATGCATACACTAAAAAACACTGGCATACACTGACATACACTGCCACACCTATACACACACTCTTTCATGCAGTGACACATCCAGAGATACACTAAGGCACACACTGACACACCCAGGCACACAATCATTTATGTAGTGACAGACCCAAACATACACTTAGACATACTCTGACACAAGGAGGGCGACATCTAGACAAACACTGACACAGGTAAGCACACAGTGATACATAGACTGACACACCCACTAACACACTAATTGATACACTGAGATAGGCAGCCACACACCTACATATACACTAACACACAAAGAGACACTCACACATAAACTGATACACCCATGAACACAGTAATTCATTCAGTAAGAGTCCGAAACACACACTGATGCGTTCAATGTCACACGTACCTTAACAGAAGTTGGGACACACCTACAGATACAGTAACACAGGTAGGCACACAGTGATACATAAACTGACACACCTATTAACACACTGATTGACACACTGACATACCAAGTCACACATCTACGGATACACTGATACACCCAGACACAAACTGACATATATACTGACATACCCATACACACAGTCATTCATTCACTGACAGACCGAAAGCAACACAGTAACGCATACAGAGTTACACCGTAAGATACAGTGACAGCTAGACTGACACATCCATGTGCACACTTTTTTCAGCAGAGACACATTCAAACACACAGCAGCACATACACTGACACATTAACACACTTATTTAAACACTGACATACCCAGTCACAAACAGATGCATACACTAAGACACCCAAGTATAAAATTATTCATATCGTAATACACCAAAGCATACACAAATGCATATATTTCCACATGTAGGCACACATTAACACATACACTGAAACATCTATGCACATATTTATGCATACTGTAACACACTCAGATACATAGTAACATATTTAGTAATCACTTAGACGCACTCATTAAAACACTCATACAGTTATAAAATAATAAGAACATTGACACAGCTCTTTAAGGACGTGCAGTGTTTTTTTATTTTGCAGAAAAAATACTCTATTTCTGATAGTAAACGTGCAGAGAGTAAAATTCTATGCAAAACTGTTGCATATGAAAAAACCAACTCTTTTAAAACAGTAAAAATTACAAAAATTACCAAACATCTCTGTTGTATTTCTTGAAAAAGAAATTACTGTCCTCAGATTTCCAAATGACATCTTGGGCCAACCGCTGTTTAAAGATCACAGGTGGTTGGATGATGGTATATCTTCATCATTCTCTGTCACTTGAGGAACTTCCACTGTGTTTAACAAATGTAACATTAGCACATGTCCTTGTGCTTTTGTAATGACAGAAAGCAAACAAGAAGAAATTACCATTGATGCCCCTTAACCTTTTACAAAATGGTGATAATGTCATAATTTTGTTTTAAAACACGTTCTTGACATTTGGAACAGTAAACAACCATGTCTTTGAATTCTGTACAAGTTGGTGCAGTGCTGATATTTCCTGAAGGTTGGTTGGACGTAGATGACGAAGCTCCTGTGTCACTACAAGATGTTGCTTTCTCCTTCAGCTTTCTAAGATAGGCACGTTTGTGCTTAATCTTGATGTGCTTCCACATCGAGGATGTACTGTAATTATACTTTTTCATGGTACCTCTTGAAAGCTGCTTTCCACACAACTTGCATTCCACATACCTGTCCGTAGCTTTCTTTTCTCCAGAAGGCACAAGGAACCAGAACCAGACATCACTTTCCTTCCGGCTGGAAGTAACTTCTTCTTCCACTATTCCTTCTTCCTCTTCTGGAGCTACAGCAGGTGATATATTTGCTTCTGCCATAATGAAAGGCACCAATCAGCTTTCAATCTTTCTTCACTAACAGCCAAGATCAAAGTGACTTTCTGATTCCACAGCAAATCTTCAGATTCGTGTAATAATAAAACAGCTCATTTGAGCAGGAAATTGAAAATAAATATTTTAAACAGTTTAAAATATCTTCAACCTAATACTATGATGTAATCATAAAGTTCCTATAACCCTAAAATAATTGTTTAGTATTTCACTGAATCTTTGGATCGGACCCGCAAGTTCATTGCTATCATGTGATCGCAACGAAAAACCATAAAGTTGGAACCTGAGAAGCCCGGCAGTTCTGTGGGAAATCCATGGATTTCAAATTTTACTTAAAAAAACACATTTATTATACTTATATATAAAATATAAAAAGTGTTCAATTGTTTTTTCCAAACAAATTTAGTATCATTATGTACAACTTACTAAGATTATCAGTCATCTGCTATCTATTTTTTAACTCTATGCAGTATATTGTTTCCTACCTTTTTGCATAATTGTCACAGGTTTCACCTTATTATGTTTGTATCATTTAGCGTACTTTCCCATTCTATTTTTCTACAAAATTAATACTTTCACCTTTTTTTGTCATATTCAGCATCTGCATATTTTTTATTTTTTAATAATGTGTAAACTGATTAATAAATGGGACTGGTGTGTTTGTAGCACACATCCTGTAAACAATCTACTACAGTATAAAAAAATAAGAAAAAACTGATTTTCAAAAAAGGTAGAGAGCCGTCATACTTAGTAAACTTAATTAAAAGAGCTATAATAATTTAGTAAAAAAACAAAGGTTAGAACACTGTTTTAATAATAAAATTTAAATTCAAAGAACTATAGAAGGTCAATGAAAAAACCAAAGGTTACAGGGACGTTATAGTTAGGCTGACATTTCACTCGTACAAAACCAGAGAAATTCAGCAGTTATCATTAGTTAGGATAACTGTAACTTACGCCCTGCAATGCACTGCTTATGACCACACATATTACATCACTGATGACATGGTCAGTGATATCAGTCATGACATGACTGATGACATCTCAAATGACATGACTGATGACATCTCAAATGACAGCACCTGATGACATCACTGATGACATCATCCACAGAATCCTTCATACACACACCCCCATACAACCTCTATAACACCCATTCCCAGACAACCACTGATATACCCATTCACAGACTTATGCAAACACTTACACACCTACTCACTAACCCATACAGCCACTCACACATCAAGTTACCCATACAGCCACTAACATAACCATTAACTCATATATACATCTACTCAGGCACCTACTCACTTACCAATACACCCACTCACACATCCACTCATACAGACATAGAGACACTTAACCAACCACTCATACAGCCACTCACACACTGAGTCAGTCACCCATGTACCACTCACACACCTACTCACTCACCCATACAGTCACTCACACAGCCACTCACTCACCCATACAGTTACCCAAGTCACTCACTTACTTATACTTGTACTAACACATGTAGTCACTCTCCTATACCGTGACTGAGACAAGCACATACTCTCCCATACAACCTCTCTCACACTCACTTACTCACCCATACAACCATTCACACACCCATTCACTCACCCATACACCCACTAACACACCCACTCACTCACCCATACACCAACTTACACACCCATTGATGCACCCATAAAGCCACTCATGTACCCTGTTACTCACTCATACAGATATGTATGTGCCTGCTCAGTCACCAATTCAGTCTGTCATGCACCCTCTCATTCACATTTACAGCCACCGACACACCCACACACTCATGCATACAGCTGCTTATTCACCTTCTCATTTATGATTACAGCCACTTACACACACACTCACTCACCCATACAGAAACTCACACAGCCACTCACTTACTCATACACCCACTGACACTTCCATTCGCTCACCCATACAAAAACTCACACACCCACTCACTCATGTATACAGTCTCTTACATACCCACTCACTGTTCTATACACCACTTATACACCCAAACAGACACTTCCACAGCCAGTCATCTTAGTATATATTTAACACTCAATTTTGACAAAACACTCACAATCACTGGATGAGGTCGTCAGGGATGTCATTGGGATGTCATAAGTGATGTCATGACTGATGTCACTGACCATGTCATCAGTGATGTGATATGTGAGATCATAAGCAGTGTATTGCGGGGGCGTAAGTTTTAGTAAGCCCAGCTAACTATAACTGCTGAATTTCTCTGGTTTTGTATGAGTGAAATGTCAGCCTAAGTATAAATCCCCTGTAACTATATATATATATATATATATATATATATCTATATATATATAGATATATATCTATATATATATATATATATATATATATATATATATATATATATATATACCCAACAACTTTTTTTACCCACGACAGAAGGGCCCACACAGGTGAGTATTGCTGAAATCTTTAACGGAGGCTGCTGTGAAGATCACAGAAATACTGCCACACAAATAAAACAAAGTCCAGCCGACGCGTTTCGTGCTGCTGCACTTCTTCCTGGGCTGTGGACTAAAAGCTACGGACACGCATCAGCAGTTTTTCCAGCACCTATGATATATGCTGATCCCTGCCCCAGTGGGCGTAGCCACTCCAATGGCTTGCTGGGATCCGTAGTGCCTTCGGATTCCTCAAATGAGTCGCCATGCGTTCCAAAGTCAAAATTGTATACAGTTAATACCTCAGTAGGTTGTGGTGCAATCTCCAGACTCAACACCGACATCTTACTGCCTCCATTAACAGCTCCTGTCCCTCATGCTGTTACGCCGGTTGGCGTTACCGCGGGGCTGCTTTGAGGCAGCGGGGCTCCTTCAGCGGCTTGGGCCAGCCGCTAAAATCCAACAACAACTAATAAATAAATATATACAAAGAGAGAGAGAGAGAGAGGTTGTAGTTATAGTTAGGCCAGTTTCCATAGGGAAGGCATTTTTTGTTTTGCTAATAACTTCAGTGCAGTTTGACAAATCTGTATGAAACATAAAATAAAAAACCATCCAGTTTAGCTCTTTCATTGAAAGTTTTAGGTTGATATGTCAATGAGGGGGAAGGCAGGAAAAGGGTGTACCCAAAAGTATGATTTCACATGTTAATTCATGTAGGAAACTTTCCGCATTAGTGCAAAGAAGAATAGTGAGTGAGGTAGGAACAGGAATCCCTAGAAAGCTTCCTGAAATGTTGGTACTGTCTGATTGCCCAATTCATGTTCATGTTTTACAACATATGAGCAGGAATCAAAGGTTTGGTGCTAGTGACAGATGTACTAAACATTTTAATGGTTGCTAAAGCTCTAATTCAGCTTTTATGACCATTAAAATGCTTTTTCTTATGTACTTATCCAATTTTAGGAATCAGAATATTTTTTTCTGACTCCTAAAATGGGATTCTTAATAGATACTGATTTGGTGTCTGGATGGACCATGTTGTAAGTGTTCCGTCCAAATACTAAATTCATATCTCATGTATTAATGTTTTGTAACTAAAGTCCAATCACAAAACATTGATAATTAACCAGCACCTTAAAGGAGATTATAATGTATACGTAAAAGGTACAGAGTCACCTTGGACCCTTCTTTGTCAATGTACAAAAATATTTGTTGAAGAGTAGACAGTGGTCCAGACGACCATTGCCAGCTTTTAAACGAAGACAAAAAGTAAACTTTTCATTTTTAAACAAAGTCCCATTTCCTTCAAGGAACCAGGCTGCATATTAAAACCAAAATTTTCTTTTATTAAAAAGCAATGACAGACATGGTGGTGTGGTGCAGGCAACCAATACTAGTGATTGCCTTCAATCAAAGTGACAACATTAAGGATAATGGGGCGACCCGGTGTCCCTCAGAACCTGGGTATTGGTAGTATAAAAAACAATTGGTTCTGTCGGGCGATACAATTGCTGTGTTAGCTGTATTAAATACAAGAAAAAAGGATTTTCACACTTCTTTTTTCACAGTAAATGAAAAAATAATTGCAGTTTAAGAACACACCAAAAACAAGTAGAGTTGATTTACTCTTATATCGTATGACCCAAATATCCTCCTTATTTATTTATGTTTCAGACTCCAACCTGATGGTGGAGAATTTCAATGTAGGAAGGTATGTTCCTTTACTTAGAATAGCCTAATTTGAATTTAAAAGCCTTCCCATGCAATACTGATGCACATATCGTGTAATTTTAGAAATCGTCAACTGATGCACTGCGATTGAATTGAATTCACATTTTGGAGACCACTTTTGGATCCCCAACACGTCCTGACCTTTTGGTAAGGTCACATACCAGATGTTCATTGCGAGCATTTTGGATTTATTAAATTATATGGTCACTAAAGACGGTTTTTCCTTATTTATAGATCTTTCAATAAATCGCTGTTTCGCGCATTTTCATTGATTGAAGCTCCTGCCTTTGTGGTAAGCTACCGTCCTAGCTACTACACTTTTAATGATCATAAACTATTAGATCACACCAGATTACCAACCTGTCTATAATTAATTTCATAGGCTGTCCACCCCTGCTTTCATAGTCCTGAGAAAGACCTGCAGTGACGCTTACCACTCAGCGCCGTGTCCAGGGTCGAAACGTCGACACTTTCCCATCACACATGTCTACACAGTTTTCTTGACCAATAATCAATCAGTATTGGGTCTTGCATTACATGTATTGAATAAGGAGACAGGACAATAATTCTAAATTCTTTTATTTATGTCACATATGTATGTTTTGTATATAGTGTACAGTTCACTTCACCAGTCACCACATGTCACCTTCTCACAATAGTCACCTTTGTCTTTTCGTAATTTATTTGTATTTTTTGACAGCCATTTAATATTCAATACTTTATGAAAAATATAAGAGTAAATCAACTCTACTTATTTTTGGTGTGTTCTTAAACTGCAATTATTTTTTCATTTACTGTGAAAAAGGAAGTGTGAAAAACCTTTTTTCTTGTATTTAATACAGCTAACACAGCAATTGCATCGCCCGACAGAACCAATTGTTTTTCAATCAAAGTGAGTCATAATTTGTGACCTATCTCATTTATGTTCATAAATTTGGTCAGATTCTGACCCACTATAATTCAAAATTTTAAGAACTGACCTGTTAATGCATAGGTTGGCTCTTAAGATTCTTTGCGGGTCACAAAAATACTTGTCACAAATTGCAACTAGTATTTTGCGACCAGTAAATAGTACATCTGGCATCTAGTTCTCAAGGGAGAGCCTTGGTTTCTTTCACACCTAGGAAAAGAACTACATTTGCTCCTCCTCCAAATCCATATAACCTTCAAGACCAGCTGCGTAATATACAGGACCACCCCTAAATACCTGGCCAAAGAAATAGCCACCGCAGGCACGCAGTGTCAGACTACAAAAAACAACCGTGAAATCAAGAAAACAAGCCATCTTCATCTACACATCCAGAATGTGGAGCAATATTGCTCTGGACATCAGAAATGACCCAACCCTCCTGCAATTCAGAAATAATCTGAAGACTCACCTCTTCAGAGAAAACTACATCCCTAAACTATGGTGTTATGTGCTCAGGTTAGGCCCATGTAGCAACGCTGCACATTTTCTTACATTGTCCTCTTTCTGTACATCAACATTTTACAGTAACCTTTTGCACAGATTTGCGTGTGTGACAATGTTGGATTAGTTTCTCTGAAACTGCTTGGCTTACACTTCTGGCTTCGTGCAACATTTTCATGATGCCCGACCTCCGAGTACAAGGCCTTTACGCACACTGTACAAATGTCTTTCTATCTTATTCGACAGGGCTATCGGCATATCCATAACAGTGCTAATCTACACGCACATCGCAAGGATGCTTTTTATTATAAATAAATAAGCATTTCCAGGGATTAAGAGAGGAGACACTTCAGCTGACATCGAAGGTCCGTGTATGCTGAAGCTTTGCCAAGCAGCTGCCTGACATTTCCGTGAGGGGTGTCCAGTTCGTGACCAGGATGGGGTCCTACATTCTTTCCTCCCAGTTAATGGGGTTGGATCATCCTGTGGGGTGAATCTTGGCTACACACCCACATACACTCTAGTCACACATAGAGTAGTGATTGTATACTAGGAGTATGTCTGATTGCTACTTTGTATCATATGCCTGCCTATATACACTGTTTTAGCACCTTGGTGGAACTATACCTGCTATTTACCATTTTGGTGCTTGTAATAACTTTCATTTTCTTCTGTCTACTGTTTATCACAGCACATGTATTTTATACAAGAATAACATTGGTTCAATAAATATATTGAAAACTTCCCATTGTGTATTCTCTGTATATTTCTCTGAGAGCACGAGTGACTAAGCAAAAGGATTCTTGATCTGTTACCACAATCCCTGGGGAATCAGGGTTGTCATGTTCAGTGGTTGCCAGAAACCATTTGCTCCCTGTTTGGCTAAGGGGGGCTTACGGTTGCACTGTGAGCTAGCTGGTCTCTAGGCCAATATATACTGCAGGGATACCTGGAATCAGTCTAAGCACATCACCCAAAGTTTATGTTGTCCAACAAACACGCAGATCCTATAGATTAGTAGGAACTACACGACATGGCGCTGCCAACGTTGGTTGGTTTCTTATTTTTCAGATCGCCTGAATAGTTCAATCGCACTTTCTCTGAGACTCCTACTCACCTCCACACTGGAGATGTCCGTGGTGGTAGGGAAATCCACCTTAGCTGAGTAGGTAAACCCTATGTATTGGCTATAGATTATTGTTCAAGCTTGAAGGGTAAAACTTTCCAAATTGTGTTAACCCTGGATCCATAGTCCTTTCATAAAAGTTCCTTTTTTCTCCTAAAACATTTTAAACATTGGCTGATGAGGAGGGAGAAGGGGCACTAAACATTGCAGAGAACTACAGACATGAGGTTAGTCTAAAATTATTACATTTTGGTCTCCTGGCTATGGGTGGAGATGTTACCTTTGAGGTTGAGGCACACGAAGCATTCAAGACAGAGGTATTCTATTCCTGGGTTAGATTCCTTGCTGCAGATGCTCGTACACAATTGTTTCATACCTACATTGAGGATGATGCACCAGTGGAATACACTCCATATAAAGACATAGAAATTCCTCTCTCTTACCAAGAGCATATTAATTGGTTTAAAGGCGCCCTCCCACACACCACACCAAAAGTAAGATTCAGTCCACTCAGTAAAGAAGGAGCGACATGGCCGGTCTTATCAGCATACACACTGCATCCTGATATTGCAAATTTAAATGCAGCAGAAATGCGTACACTATACGAAGATTTAGTACATATTTACAGAAATCTCACACAGTTCACAATACGAACACTCATAGTAAACCCTGCGCGGACTGCTCAAGCTGCACAACCACAATTGGCTACTACTAGTTTCAGCCCACAAACACTGAATGCCATTATGGGAAAGATTCCCACCAGTCCTGAGCAAATTCTGTTCTGGATAGAGCAAAAAACAAGGCAGGTTGAAGTGGTGTTTCTCCATATGTGCCTGCAGGAAAAACACAGAATACTGACTATTTGCTTGCCAATGGGGATGGCTCCCCCTGTGGAAGACTGTGCAACTTGGGGTACAGTCTTCACTGCTGTTTATACCAGAACACATGGTACCCCTTCTCTGGCTGTTTTAGCTGACGCACTGCAACAGGTTCAGAATGAGTACGAGGCAGCACCTGCTCAGGACTTAGGCATGAAACTAATGGGCAATTTTGCCACAGTGTCAGCCATTATGTTGAGCCACATAAAAGGGGAGACAGCAGCATTGGCCATACACCAACGCCTGAGGGATTTCACTGGAATTTCCTAAAATTATCGAAGAACCTATGCTACACTAGGCAGAGATAACTTGGGAGCTGGACCTGGAAAATCACAAATTAAGAGTAATTCTGAAAAGGATAACTCTAAGCAAGCACCCGATTCTTCAACAAAGAAGAAATGGGACAATAAACCAAAAAATAAATCCAAGACACGGTCACAGGGTGGGTCTCCTTAGCAGGAAACAACTAATAAAAAATATAATTTTAGAAATCGTAATAACATTAGAAAGCCTAACAGGTATTAGGATACTGAAACACGTCCCTCTCGTTCCTTTCAAGAGTCATCCGATACAGGTTCGGAGAGAGGTGGACGGTCAGAACGCAGATTGGGAGAGCATGTGAAGCCGAAGAAGGAATCACAATGCTCCTCAGACTACATCATTAAAAAAGAAGAAAAACCAAAGACTCCTAAACCATAATTTAAAACGAAAAAGAATCGGCAGTGATGATGCTGGACAGCACGGCAGAAGTCACAATAGCTCGCCAGAACCTGATGGATTATCTGGCGGCATTAGCGCTCAGTGAGCATATCACGGTGGAAACACCTGATACTAGGGTAAGTGTCCTGCATCGTTTATACAAAATAACACTACAATTGGAGGGGGACATACCCAGAAACATCAAGGCTCTTTTGGGAGAACTTGACATACGATTACGATATTCTCTTGGCTGAAAAGGATTGGCCACCTGAATTCATAATGGAGTGCCCAAACGGAAAAAACCCAGTAATTTTACCGCCCTTTTCCAACCTTGTTCCAGAATCAGTGAAACATTCTTACGCCAAGGAGTGGGCGTTAGCGCTAGCTCCTGCACTATATCGCAATCATGTGGGTTGGGATGATAAGTCACCTCATCACGAGATCCCGTTGGAATCAACTCTTCAACCCCAAAGACAATACCTAATAAAACACGAAGCCAAAAAAACAAGTTAGGGAAATCCCTGAACAACTTGAATACCAAGGTGTAATCTAAAATTTTACCTCGTCAATGAATAATCCCTTGTTTCCTGTAATGAAACCAGACAATTCATACCGTCTAGTATTAGACTACATACATTTAAACACATCTCCTCACACATTTGCAGTACAAAATGCACACAGTGCCACACTAATGAATAACATTGTGCGGAAAAAATACAAGACAACCCTAGATATCTCAAATGGATTTTTCTGCCAAAATATAACGCCTGGAAGCAGAAATTTGACAGCATTTACAGCGCTAGGCTCACAGAGGCAATTTTGTCGATTGCCCCAGGGGTAACAGATTTACTTCAAAATTTTGATGAGGAGGCATTGTCCTTTGTGGAATATATATATCTAATGGACGATGAACACTTGGACAGAGTAGACCGCATAGTTTTGGGGTTTGCTAACCTGGGCTACAAATTCAATTTCGAAAAATGTGCCTTACTCTAACCTCCATCGGCTCTGAAAAGACTGCAATCCTTTTTTAAAATTTTTGGCAGAACATACATTTTGGATTACGCAGAACGGGTAAAACCATTCTACGACTTGATTAGACCAGACTTTTCAATAACACATTGGACACAGGACCATGCAAACATTTTACGTTCCGTACAAGCTGATATGATAGCTTCCAAAAATTTACACACACGTGTAAACACTACAAATCTGGTGATCCGCGTAGTCACTGGATCAACCACGTACACCTATGTCACATTCAATGAAGGTGATACAGTACCTATAGCGTGCAAATCAGACTTGTACACAAATGCTGAAATGCGTTTTGCACCTACTGAGAAAATACTCACAGTGGTACAGACTGCTGTAGTGAGAGAGAGAGAGCACTAGCTCAGGGTAAACACATAATTGTCGTAACCCTGGCACCGACCTTAGAGGCCGTTACCAAAGCAAGTGTTCCAAATGCCAAAGCTTTACATTCACAATGGAGACAATGAGCTAACTCTCTCACTGCAACAGATGTAGACTATAGATTCAACTCTACATTACAAACCCAAGCGTTTTTGCTGTATGAACAAGAATATCCTCTGCCGAATGAAATAATAGCTCTAGATCGATATGATTACATCATCTAAACTGATCTGCCCAGCCTGCCCTATGGACTAAGTACCAATATTCCGCAGCATGTGCAATCGTAAAGGGGCGCATGCATGATGGCAAGTTCCATTCTGAAAAAACATACACGCAGTCCCTAGGGGACTGTACATCGCAGCTGGCAGAACTCAAGGCCCTGATACTGGCACTGCAGAATACGGATCATGAATTCCCTAAACTCATAAGGTGTGATTCGTATGATTGTGTCCAGTCATATAATGAGTACCTTCCCTACTGGGGCTAGAATGGATTTGAAGATTCCAAGGGTTGCACAATCAAACACAAGATGATTTGGGAAAAAGTGGCAAAGCTGAAAGATTGCTTGCCACGGGCTCTTGTTATACATACACCGAGTCATCAACGTGTTGGCGTTCATGTAGCAGGGAATTCAATGGCTGATGAAGCCGCTAAGGCAACAATTTGAACTGCTGCCGGTGCTACTATCACTCGTTCTAGTTCGAGAATAGACAGAGACATCATGGTGACTGTCAATGCTGCGCGCAATGACACGCACCTGCCAAAAGGCTTTCCACTCAAGTACTCCTACAAATTAGATGCACAGAACATACCATATGCTTACATTCCTGGAGTGGGGGATAGAGTTATACCGAACACTAATCGCAGATTGGGGTTAATACTAGCCGCACATTGAGGGTCAGGTTTTAGCACATGCAGGGGTTACAGCTACAATTTCATTATTGCAGCAACGCTATTGGTGGCCAGGTCTTACTAAACAGACCAAGGACTTTGTCCTTAAATGTGACATCTGCCAGTAGATAAAGGCTCCACCAGAGCATGTCCACCTCAGACACCTCTGTTGATTTCAAATTTCTATTTGGATCACTGCGGCCCCTTACAATCTAATGGGGCTTAGAAGTCCATCTTGGTGGCAGTGGATTCATGCTTCAGATTCCTGTAGTTATGGGTACAGCGGTCGGCCAATGCCCAATGCCCAAACTGTTATCAAGGACTTGCGAGTCTTCATCGGGGCACATGCAATTGGCACACTATATTCTGACCAGGGTCTGGCGTTTAGCTCCCAGGCTTCCAAAGAAGCCATGGGAAGTTTGGGTGTGACCTTGCGGTGCTCCTCCCCTATCATACTGAGGGAAATTCGGTAGTTGAGAGGGAGAACTGTGACTTACAGCAGTCCTTAATAGCGAGGGTACACAGGCCGCAGTTGGGTCCATCACCTATATGGGGTCCAGAGGGCACTTAATAACATGCCAAGAACATCCCTGGGTAGTCTCATTCCATTTGAAATGCTGTTGGGAGTAAGAATGTGGGTCCCAGACCTCGATAATGTCATCACAGTGGAAGCAGACGCACCGTTTGACATCCAAGAATGTTTGGCTGTTTTACAGGAACTAAATGAATTCCGGGTCACACTAAGCAACGCCCAAGTAAAACGTACCTCCACTGGGGAAGTGAAGGTTGTTACGGCAAGATCTGTCTGGGTCCCGAAGATTAGGGATCTGGTCAGGGAGAAAATTGTGAACAAGAAAGAATTTTGGCCATCTTACAGAGCACCCGTTCCTGTCCTGGCTGTCGTAGGTACCAGAACAGTACTTCTTCCGCCCCTTGCCAGTCTACGAGACAAAAGGTTTGTCTCATTTGATCGGATCAAACCACACTATGTGACCGGTTTTTAACAGTAGGCCACGTGGATTCCTGGGTAGCCACCGCACTTCTATTGCTACCTTACAGGAAGTTCAGATGGAAGCTTTAATAACTAAAGAAGATTTCTCTTTTTAAAGAGAAGTAGTAAGCAGCAATAATGTATTTCTTCTTCCTATTGAAGCAAATACAACTGTACTGTCAACAAGTACAGAAACACAAATTTTAATTTGAAAACTCAACAACAATAAGATCTACGTGAATATGCCACAGATTGAGTCATCTCCCGGTTCTACAAAACCTGCTGAGCTGCCAAAAATAGACCGAACGGCTTCTGGCTACTTCGTGGACTACGATGACTTTCCATCAGATTCAACTGAACCTGAGATACAACCGCCACCTCTTCCCTTCAAACTACGAGTGCATGCTCTCTATCTTTGGCTGAAAAAGACATACTTTGTTATTCCTTGGTTACATCTCTGAATTACACTCGGATTACTATTTCTGGTCCTCTGGATTGGTTTGGTGACAGTCTTTTTCTTGCTTCTGAATGGACATTATTTCTCAGAACGCTCTGCAGTACAACTTGTGAACTTGCTACTGAAACCACATGCATCATCACACCGTGAACAGAGACCTGTCCCTGATGAACATTGCAGCAGTTCCAGTTCCGGAAGGAAAAGTGTGGGACAGGGTATCATATGATGTGTATGCTCCTACTGAACTTTTGCCAATTCTGTATTTTATAAAAATTTCTTTAAATTATGTCATCACGGCTAGTACTATTTCTGATGATTGTGACATTGAAACAGTGCACAGTTTGCTGGCAGATTTAGAGTAATCACTGCATCTACTTCTGATGAATTGTATGATGGCACATTTAATTACGGTGATTTGTTCTGTTTGATTTGTTCTGTTATCAACATTATGGTCACCATTTTTTGCATAAAGCAAGCATCCCATGTGCTGTTTAAAATTACACCCAATGGGAACACTGCCCAACACCACCAAAAGGTAGTTCAAAAACATTTGCGCAGAAGTTTGCCTATTTTTCTGGTTCTGACACATCAGACCCTGTCTCATACTACTATAGGAATGCACCTACACCTGCAAAGAAAAATATGCCAACAAACACCAAGCTTATATACTCTGCCTCCTTAACTTTCCCAGCTGTCTGTACAGGGTTTGGATTGTTGCAAAGACACAATAGACGCAAATCTGTTTGGGGGACAAAGCAGTGTGGGTTTAGGGAACTGAGGCCTTGTTTAGAGCATGCCTGATACCATACCAAATGTTAACAACATTATGTCTTGGAATGTCCAAGATAAAAGACTTGAACACACCATGGGTTTCCACATTTGAACGCTTTGAAAATTGGCAGCATTTCACACGATATAGTGAGGATACACTAGATGCCGTAATGCACAATGGCTCTTACAATCCAGCAGACCCCAGTTGGAAGGGATGGTTAGGTGTCAGTCTAGATTCCTGGGCAACGCAAAAGGGTTTAAGATCAGTAGGCCTGACCAACTTTATGTACAATCTGAACATGCGAGGTGGTGACATCATACAGTGTTGGGAAGTTGTGCCTTGTTTGGCTAAAAACCTCAACACTATCTCAGGTGAAACAATACTTGTCCTCTCTTTCTGATGACATGTATCTCAGGGATTTCTTGTTAGGCCCCCAGAACTCACGTCAAAAGAGCTTCTTGTATGCAATATACAATGAGCTGTGGAAAGCTTCTCAACAGGAAGCTGCTGAGAGACTGCGTGAGATTGATAGGGTTAATGTGGAAAATGCTTTGGCAGTGGTTGATAATGGTATGACCACATTATCCTCCAGGATATATTCACTGGGCAACATAGTATCTTCTGCAATTGATACAATGCAGCAGGACATGTCTATTTTTCAACATGTACAGTAACAACTTCGGACCTTTGTATTATAATGCTGGACACTTCAAACCTTATGTTCTGGCCACATGCCGTGGCGATATATTAACAGCACCAATCTGTTTTCTTCATATGACCTAACAGAAAGACGGATATTAATTGCATGAAGAGATGCAAAGTATACCATGTTGCACATTGAAAAATTAGATCAATTACCTTTCACCGTGGCTGAGATGCCATCCACAGATTGGATAATCCATGGTTATATTACCCTACCAGTCACGACTTTCCAATTTCAATATTGTCTACACCATCACCAGGTAGGCAGATATGAAGCATTGGGGGAAGGATTTGTGCATGAATACTGGGAGTTGCCTTCCAAGTTTAGATGCAGGAATGGGGACACTGAAGTTTTTTCTCAGCGGCTCTAACTGTGAGAATGCTTTGAGTGGGTCCTTAGTATGCAAGGACATTTCACTTCACGGGGCATGTAATGCGTCGGTTACGAACTTGTCCTGTTATCTGAAGGGTTCTCCAGCTGCCGTGATTCATCTGGTTTTCACGCTGCTCTCTAATGGGAGGAACTTGATGCTAAACGATTAGGGCTGCTGTGGAATGGAACACGGCATTGCCTATCTGGTGAAGGTTAATTCCATAGTTACTTGTTGCACCCAAGTACTGTTTTCACCTGCCCGCATAGTTAGGGAGGCAGCGCTATGGCCTTTGATAAATGTTTCCGACATACACTTTGATTCTCTGAGCACGCTGAAAGCCATGCTTTTTCAAAAGGATATGGCCTTAACATCTGTCAGAGAGATGTTACATCTACAGGTTGCGAGGTCTTTGTCCGAAATACAGACGCTACTTCATACTAACTTCCTACAACATTTTGGGGAGCTGGTCCAGTATATCTTTAATATGTCTGATTCGCAGGGAATAGCATACTTTTTTTAATGTATTGGCTCTGGACTGGTTAGCACCTATCAGATTGTTTTTGGAGTCATTCCATCTTTCTTACACTCCGTGCTTGGAAGCATTTTTGGAGGTCTTCTGCTTGTCCTCCTACTTATGGCGGGGATTCTTATTTGACTTTTTCTGCATTTGCTCCGCAATGGATGTCCCAGTTCAAACCGGAATGGAGACAGCACTGCCTGTGCTGCAATGCCTTTAGCGCATGATACACTGCTTTGTCATACCACAGCTTCAAAACTTAATGAGCATTGGTTCTTATCATTCAGGCCTGTATGGCCTAACTGCATACAACCTGTATTCTGCTGCCTGCTGTGCAGTCATGAATGCGTACTGGATTTCTGTCTCAGATCGCATTTGGTTGCGCCACTGGACATTGGGGTACTCTTGGAGCCCTTAAAGGCCCATGGGTATAGTTGTCCCCAGTGCATTCATTTGCTGATGAATGCATTTTTCGAGCCACCCTGGGATGCTTTGGCTCCTAGAGAGCTGGATACAGGCTCTGCGGAATACTTACAGCATGTAGTCCCTCCCTCGGCGGCTGCTGTGGGAACTGGATGGAACCACCTTTGCTCCATAAACATGCTTCAATATGCGCCTCTGGGAACATCGTTTTCAGTTGCTACCGCTCAGAACACATAAACAATTGGCTTTTCTGTTCGGTGAGAACGATTTGGCCTGTTTTTAAATGAAAGTTGAAACAAATTGAAGTTTTTCTTTCTCTTGCTCTCTCTAAATTGCTTTACTTCTAGGTACCTTGGCTTTCTATGTGCGTGGTACTTCAAATTGTATAATGAACTTTTTAGGAGTTCTTTTTAGTATTGCTTTAAGGTGATTTTAGAGTGGTTTTGGATTTTATAGTTTTTACAAAATGTATATGGCTTGCTCTTTTTTTAGATAGCTTTTAGGTGGACCCTTAGTAAGAGGAGTGGGTGTTATGTGCCTGGGTTAGGCCCATCTAGCAACACTGCTCATTTTCTTACATTGTCCTCTTTCTGCACAACAACATTTTACTGTAACCTTTTGCACAGATGATCGTGCGTGACAATGTTTGATTAGTTTCTCTGAACTGCTTGGCTTACACATCTGGCTTTGTGCAACATTATCATGATGCCCCGAACACCGAGTATAAGGCCTTTACGCACACTGTACAAATGTTGTTCTATCTTCATCCAAATGGTGACAGGACTATCTGCATATCCATAACAATGCTAATCTACACGTATATCACAAGGATGCTTTTTATTATAAATAAATAAGCATTTCCTGTGATTAGAAGGGGAGACACTTCAGCTGACATCGAGGGCCCCTGCAAGCTGAGGCATCACCAAGCAGCTGCCTGACATCTCAAAGAGGGGTGGCCAGTTCGTGACCAGGACGGGGTCCTACATTCTTTCCCACCCAGTAATGGGGTGAGATCATCCGGTGTGGGGATTCTTGGCTATACACCCACATACACTCTAGACACACATAGAGTAGGGATTGCATAGTAGGAGTACGTCTGATTACTACCTTGTATCATATGTCTGCATATATACACTGTTTAAGCACCATGGTGGAACTATACCTGCTATTTACCATTTTGGTGCTTGTAATCACTTTCATTTGCTTCTCTCTACTGTTTATCACAGCACATGTATTTTATACAAGAATAACGTTCGTTCAATAAATATATTGAAAATGTCCCATTGTATATTCGCTGTATATTTCTCTGAGAATACGAGAGCATGAGTGATTGAGCGAAAGGGTTCTAGATCTGTCATCATGATCCCTTGGGGATCATGGTTGTCATGTTCAGTGGTTGCCAGAAACCATTCGCTCCCTGTTTAAGTTAGGGGGGCTTACGGTGGCACTTTGAGCTGGCTGGTCTCTAGGCCTACATATACTGCGCGGTGCATGGAATCAGTCTAAGCACCTCACCCAAAGTTTATGTTGTCCAACAAACACGCAGATTCGACAGATTAGTAGGAACTACACGACAATGGGAACCCAACACTGATTATTCTCATGTGTAAAAACATCCCCAAATGTTAGCCCTGGGCTCTGGCCCATGGATCATACACCATTGCACTTGGATTGTCATTTCCTCCGCAGACTAGCCACAAGGAAAGTTGCCCTCCACTACTATAATGTCACCTCATAGTGAATGAATGACAACTATTTTCCACTGGCGTGATGTAGCAGTGGTGGACTAATGAACTGTATTGATCCGGTACGAGGATGAAAAAGAGTACATGATGTAAAAAAATAAAATGGGCAGATTCAAAAAGCATTTATGAGTATTAGAAGTGGTGCTAAAGGAGCACATACTCCTACATGCCTTTGTGATTCAGCTCTAACTGTTAATGTTGTTGACAACTTAACATTCCACTTTGCATCATAGATCTTTTTTGTTGCTGTTCGACCTGACATCCCCGGTGTGGTTTTCTCCAACTTTTTGCCTTCAATCCTCTGTAGTACTCTGCACTCTTTACCACTGCTTACCAGTGCTAAGGTGCTTGTACTCTCTCCCTTAAACATGGTAATATTGGCTTCCACCCTAGTGGCACTTCTAATTTACTAGTAAGTCCATAGTAAGGTTTCACTGCCTGTGTGCTGGGCCTGTAACTTAAATGCTACTAGTGAGCCTGCAGCACTGATTGTGCCACCCACTTAAGTAGCACTTCAAACATGTTTCAGGCCTGCCAGTGCAGCTAGTGTGTGCACTTTAAACTGAAAATTTTCAACCTGGCAAAATAAACCTTTTTTCTAGGCCCAAACCTTCCTTTTTAATACCTATACGTCATCCATAGGGTATCCCCTGAACAGCCTAGAGGGCCGGGTGTAGTGTATTTTAAAAGTTAGACATGTACTTTTAAATTTGACATTTCCTGGTAGTGAAAAACCCTTACATTCATTTTTCACCACTGCAAGGTCTACCTCCCTCATAGGATAACATTGGAGTTACCTTATTACATTAAATAAGCTGTATTTTCCAAATTGGAGCAGGTAACCACTTCATGTTTTTTTAAAGACTTTATTTAACCATTTTTCAGAGTTACAATACAAGAAAAGAGAAGGAGAGGGAGTTCAAGACATCAAGGCATTTGTTTATGAACATATCTCGACATGCACATACATTGCAGTTGCAGTACTTCACTACAGGAAAACAGGAAAAAACAATAGCGGGTCAGAATAGAAGGATAACGGGGGTGTACCAAGAGACTAAGAGCAAGCGACAGTAGGGGATGAAACATGCAGTAGTATCTTGGCTATTGTGACCTGAGGAAAGGGAAGGTGTGGCTGCTAATGGAGTCCAGGGTAAGTAGGTATGAACGGAGAGGCTGCCATATGTCCTTCGGTTGGACAGATGGAGGTTGTAGTGTGGCGTAAACCTCGTTGGTTAGATCGCAGTATGTCATGCTTCGCAGCCAGGCCTTGACCGTAGGAAGTGTAGCATTGCCCCAGCGGATTGCGATCTCTTGTTTTCCTAACAGTAAAGTAATGGCAGTGAAATGGTGATATGTGATAGAGATGAGTGAAACATTGCCCAGCAATGTAAAGAAAGGCGAGGGGTCCAACGTTAGGTAGATCATTTGAGAAAGGGTAACTTCAGCCCAGTTCGTCGCAATAGCTGGACAAGTCCAAGTCAGGTGCGGAAAAGCCACCTCAGGGAATCGACACTTTGGACAAAGAGATGCCCTGGAGGGGTCAATCTTGGCAAGTCAAACTGGATTGGCAAAGGATCTGTGTAGAAATTAGAAGTAAAGCAGTTTGTGGCAGTGATTGGGGGATACAAATTTAAATCTGTGCACAATTGAAAGCCCAGTCTTTATCAGTAATAGGGTGGCCCATGTCCTCCTCCCAGCATCACAGCACCCCCCAATCATTACTATGTTTTAAGGCCGTGCACCCATGGTATAGTTTGGAGATCAAATGTGAGCCATCCAGGTCTTTAATCAAGAGAGTAAGAGGGAGAAAGTCACCTGGGGCAAGGGGGTAGGATGGAATGCGAGATCGTAATGTGCGGTGTAATTTATTAAAAATGAATCTATCCATAATTGTGACAGCAGTATGCGTAGTATCAAAGGCGTGCCTGTCGGAGAAACATTCCCCACAGGTGTGAAGACCATGCCAAGTCAGGGAACGTTGTACTAGCTTTTCAGCTGTTAATGTTAGCCAAGGGTTTGGAAGAATGGGGAGTTCGGGAGAATATAGAAAGTTGAAGCCCAGCACTCCACTAAGCTTTCGCCATGCCCAGCAGGTAATTGGACAGAGTTTGGATGTCTGTGGGGTCCAGCTTAAAACCCTGTGGCAGTAGGATATTTAAGGGTGTGGGAGCCGCTAGATCTTATTCCGGTTTGGCATAGAGTAGTCTGGCATCTGAGTGAAACTAATGATATGCAAAATGAGTTTGGGTGACTAAGAAATAGATGCGGAAATTGGGGATGGCAAAGCCGCTACGCTCATATGGGAGGGTGAGGGTGTCCCAAGCAACCTGGGGTCTGCAGCCCACCCAAACCAATTTCAAAAGTAGGCTATGTAATGCTAGAAAGAAAGAGTTTGTCAGAGGAATAGGGATAATCGTAAATAAATATAAAAAGTGAGGGAGAACTGTCATTTTAATTATAGCGATGCGGCCTGCCATAGAAAGGAGGAGCTGTTTCCATTGATCAACCTGTGTCTAGAGTTTGTCCATGGCAGGTCCATAATTTAAACGTATGACCTGTTGCCTTTCCCTAAGTAGGACAATGCCCAGGTATTTAGTGAAGTCAACGGACCATTGAAATATGTAGTCACACATAGGAGGAGTAGTAATATTGTTATAGGGAAATAGTTCTGACTTCACCCAATTGATGCAGAGACTCCCTAGGTCTCCAAACCGGATGATCTCTCGCACTATAGGGGTCAGGTTGTCAGAGGGGTGCCGAATGAACAGTAGTATGTCATTGGCATGCATTGAAATAAGGAGTGGCCCGGGTTTAAATTGAAGACCTTGGTGCATGTGGCATATCAAGGGGTCCATGGCTATAATAAACAATAAAGGTGAAAGTGGGCAGCCCTGCCTGGTGCCTCGGGATATAGCAAAAGGCTTCGAAATGGAGCCATTAATATGAATACAAGCTGTGGGGTTTGAATATATCAAGGAGATTAGGGCCATTAATCTGTTTGGGATGCTGAGCTTCCGTAATGTCGCACGAAGGAAAGGTCATACTAGGGAGTCAAATGCCTTCTCCGAATCCAAAAGGACGACAACCACTGGAATGTCAATCAATCAATCAAGGGTTGGTAAAGCGCAACTACTCACCCATGAGGGTCTCAAGGTGCTAGGGGGAGGTGGGGAGCAGATTCGTCTAAGTGCTGGGGTCATTGGAAAAGCCAGGTCTTGAGGTCCATCCTGAACTGGGCGTAGCATGGGAGATAGTCTGAGGTGGTGGCCTATGGTGTTCCAGGTCTTTGCAGCGAGGAAGGAGAAGGACTTTCCTCTGGTTCTGGTCTTTCTGATCCATGGGACTGTGGCCAGGGAGAGCTGGGCGGAATGGAGGTGTCTTTTGGGTGCGTGGAAGGAGAGGCGGCTGTTCAGGTATGCTAGTCCAGCGTTGTGGAGGGCCTTGTAAGCATGGTTGAGGAGTTTGAAGGTTATTCTTATGTCTGCCGGGAACACCCTATTTTATTGTAAAAACTAAGTAGTGAGAGTGGCCTGTAGGATAATTAGTGCCTGGGGTCTTTTCCAGGTTTGAGCAGCAGGGACATGGCCACCTCTTGCATTGTGGGAGGGAGTATCCCACTCTCAAGGGCCTCCGTGTAGACCACCATTAAATGTGGGATCAAGATGTTTTTGTACACTTTGTAGAAAGCGCCTGTGAGGCCATCAAGGCCGGGGGCCTTAGTGCCATCCCGAGAGTCGATCGCCTGAGCTATTTCCTCAGCAGACAACGGTTCAGTCTGGAACTGCGATTGGCCAGTAGTGAGCCAGACCATGGCAATCTCCTCAAGGTAGGACTGGCACTCCACGGACCGAGATGACAGGCGGGAAGTATATAAAGACGTATAATAGGAGGCTATTTCATGTATTGTACTCTCGTTTTGTATGAGTCAGGTGCCATCATCAAGGAAAATTTTGGTAATGTGTCCCATGCCTCGAGGAGGGTGTAGGAGGTGAGCTAGTGTTCGTCTGGGGCGCTTGCCCTCACCATAGCGTTGCGCTGCTGGGTATTTGCCAAGGAAGGAGACCTCCCTCTTGACCAGATCGCGTAACTCTTCCAGCAGGACTGAGCGCTTATGAAGAGATGCCGGGGAGGTGTGCGGGCATTTTCTCTATCAATGGCCGTGAGTGCAGCCTCCACATGTGCCAGGCTGTCGCGAATGTCACACAGCACCCCTTTGTGCTTCGAAATGCAAATACCGCGAATATATGCCTTGAAGGCATCCCAGAGTGTGGCATAGTGGTTTACAGAGCCTGTGGTCATCTCAAAATATTCAATTATGGCATCTTGTAGATCGGAGGGGAAAACCACATTTAGCAGTGCAGATGAGAGGAAGGACTAACAACATCCCCAACCCCCACCGTTTGGAAGGGTGAGTTGAAACCTGACTAGTGTGTGGCTGAGAGAGTGTGCAGCAGCACTTTTCCATCCCGGACCTAGAGTGTACCGCTCGTTGAGAGGAACTAATAGTCCAACCGCGTCCACACAGCATGTGGTGCAGAGTAAAAAGTATAGCCTGGAGTGGTGGGGCAGGGAAAGCACCAAATGTCCTGAAGAGCGTAAGTACGGATCGTGTCTTGAAGGGTACATAGTGAGCAGGGATTGCCAGTGGGGCAAGTACTGGAGGAGTCCAGGGAAGGGTTTAGAATTATGTTCAGATCACCACCCATGACGATGGTGTCGGCCTCATATTTGTCTAGAATGGTGAATACTTTCTGGTAAAAAAGGGAGTCATCAGTATCTGGGGCATCTAAGTTTAAGAAAAGAAGCTTCTGCCTAAGAACTGTCCCCATCACCAAAAGATAGCAGCCTTGATCATCTGCGATAGTAGCATGATGCATAAATGGGAGTGTTTTATGTATGAGTATACAGACCCCCCTGGAATCGGAACTATAGCTGGCAAAAAGTTTCTGTGGTCCCCAGGATGTGGTAAAGGTGGGTGACAACTGTGGAGGGAGGTGCGTCTCCTGTAGGAATGCGATTTTGACACTGTCTTGTGAGACACGATAGCACCATTTTGCCCTTCTGAGGGATGTTCCAGGTGAGGAGTGTCAGGTCTACAGAGCATTTAGTGTCCCCATCAGGCTATCAAGAAGTCATGTCTGATATAATAGGTGGTACTTGGCCCCGTCTCATCGAGCACAAAGAGAGATAAATAAAGAAAGAGAGGAGTCAGAACAAAAAGAGTGATATAGAAACCACAGGTGACCCACCCTCCACCCAAACTAGGTGCAAAGATACCAGTGAATCCCAATAAGTCCCCAACAGGTCAAAGTGTGGAATCATCCTTGGGGGGTGGGCAACGCGTCGGAACTCGGTGCCCTTTTTGAAATGCAGCATTTAACCATAAAGTGAAGGGTAGCAGCTGGTGGCATGCAGGGAGGGGTAAGGCATAGAGTAATAAAATAGTTATAGCACATTGCAAAACATTAGCAACGGAGTGTCACATCCAGCACAGGGGCATCAAAACTGTTCAGCCAGGGTTGAAAAGGTTTGCACTGACAGAGATGTTAACATCTGGTGAGGAGCGCTCAGGGGTGGCTTGGGTCCGTGAGGGACTGTCGCAACCCAGCTGCTTGCAGAAAGTGAGGACATCGGCCTGGGGAATCAAAGAAGCATAGTTTGCATTCTGGCACCACCTGGAGTCTAGCTGAATATAACCACTTCCTAAGTTGCACTTTTGCATCGATGATTTTCCATCACGCCTCCTGCACCGCAAGGGTGAAGTCGGGATAAATTGAGAATACAGCCCCCTGGTACTGCAGAGGAGACTTCTCTCGGGCCATTTGAAGTGCTGCATCCCGGTCCCTGTAATTCAAGAAATGTGCCACAATGGGGAGAGGAGTTGCTCCTGGCGGTGCGGGCCTAGAGATCTATGTGCCCTTTCTACTATAAAGGTGGAGAAGTGTTGGGCACCAAATAGTTCGAATGGCAGTGACTCCACAAAATGTTCAGGGGGCCCTGTATTGGTCGATTCTGTCAGGCCAGTGATGCGGATACTGTCTGGCTCGAGCGTGCCTCCAAATCCTCATTTTTAATGACAACAGCTTTTAAGAGACGTTCTGTTTTCTCCAGCCTACGAGTCATCGAAGATGAGGTGTCCTCCAATGTGGAGATCCGCTCCTCCGCGGCAGCAATACGAGTGCTGTGCCAGTCCAGGCGTTCCCCCATACGGTCGAGCTAGGTTATAAGGGTGTAAAATTGCCTCAATAGCACATAAGCTGTCCTGCAGTTTCGCCAGGATGGCCGCCATACCCTCGGGAGGGTCAGCATGACCAGCAGAATTGCTGTCGTCCTTGACGTCCGATGAGGTGCCAGGCCTGCCCACCGACTTAGGTTGATCAAACATGAGCCAGCGTTATTTAGGCTCCCCATGCCACATGACTGAGGAGCGTCTCTGGAGAGGTCAGGGATTGTATATGAGGAGCGCCTGGTGGCAAACAGGAGGATGGTGCGAGGGGAGGAGGCCCGCTGCACTGTTGTGAAAAATATCCCTTGCTTAGCTAGTGGCCGGTTAAAGGGGGCCAACACAGGAGGTGGCCCCAGAGGGTAGTGTCAATAATGAGGCAAGCAGGGTCGCAGTGCCGCTGATGATGCAGTTTAGGAGACAGCCAAAGTACAGCAAAGTTGTGGTGCTGGCGCTACTTCTCCCCCTTGGATATTGTGGAGTGAGCAACCAGGTATGTAGTCGATAGGAGCAGCGGGGAGTGCCGCAGAAATGTACTCACAGTGGTGGATCGGACCAGCTCTCCAGCCACAGGCCACTGATATCCCTGCGGTAGGAGCATGTCGGGCGGTGGCGTCCCACAGTCAGGGAGGCACTGGAGTCTGTGCGGTAGGCCACACCACACCGAGGGAGGCCAGCCACAACAACCAAAGGTACAGGGCGTGCCCAGCTCCAGCAGCCGAACACGTCGGAGTACTCAATTTAGGCCCCAGCAGGTCTCAGCGGGAAGGGGCAGTTAGGCGCAAAGCCCACCAGCAAGCCCACGCTGACCCATGGTCCAGCAGGAAGGCCTGGCGGGATGTCTCTGACACCACCTCAGGCTCACCCGTGGGGCCTCCGAGATGTGTAAGGATGGTCCCCCTGCCCGCTGAGCCGCTGCAATCCGCCATGCAGGTCCTAAAGCATTGGAAAGCAGCAGAGAGGGGCCCAGTGAGGCGCCACAGCCCCAGCCTCAGGCTCATCCGCTGCCCCTGTCACGGGGGTCTCCGAGGCAGGGTGGACCGCGCTGTCACTACCACAGTTCTAGGCGGCCAGAGTGGGTCCCGGTGGTCAGGAGGAGAATCCCTGCATCCCCTAGGCTGTGGGGGCACGTAATCTCCCCTGTGCTGGTTGGCTGAGGCTATGATGGAAGCCGCAACCCTCAGGATACAGGCTGTCGGTTCCGGCGCTTCATTGCTGTGCGACCATGACAGTCGATGGCTCGGCCACGCCCCCTAACCACTTCATGTTTGGTGACTTTGGAATTGTAATGAAAAATCCTATATTATGGTGAAGTGAGAGTTTAAATTGCAATTTTGAAAATGCCTGTTAGAAATGGGGATCTCTAGTTGGCAGAGGTATGTGCCCTGTCCAAGTAGGGGCACTTCATTCTAGTCAGGGTAAGGGGATTTCACACTCAGATAACCCCTGCTCACCCCCTTAGTAGTTTGGTATGAGCAGACAGGCTTATCTCAGAGGCAATGTGTAAACTATTTGTACATATTACACACAGTAACACTGTTAATACACTACAAATGGACACACACCCGAAAGATAAAGTATCTTTATCTAAACCAAACAAGACCAAAATGACAAAAATCCAACATATATAACTCAAAATATGACTTTTAAAAGGTTTCAAGCAATGCTGTCTATAGAAATGTATGGATGCGTGATTTTTACGCGAAGTACCTTAAATGCGTCAAAATCCACAAGGCAAAACAGCCGCAGAGGAGGGAAGCATCGGAAAACACAGCGTGCGTCAGTTCCTGAGTCCTTGGGGAGGTGATGCAACAGTTCTGCTGCATGCAGGAGATGTGATGTGTTGAATCCGGCCTGTAGGGGGAAGTGAGGCTTCGATTCCAAGACCATTCTCGTCTAAGGGTGTTGTTAGAGATGTGTGGCGCAGAGGCATGGTATGTGGAAATCTGGGATGCGCTGGAGGTCGATGCGGCATCAGCAAAAAAGGCACTGCGTTGATTTCTTCAGGAGCGGCCCCACAATACATCATTTCTTGTAGCTGCACAGCAGGTGGTCTCGAACTTTGGAGACCGGTGCACTGAACTTGGCATGCAGCGATTCTTCGGGCCGCTGACAGGCGCTGCATCGATTTCTTTGGCTGCACGGGGCTGTGCGTCGGGATTTTCTCCCGCACGGCGGCCTGCATCGGATAATTCAACCACAAGAAGTGGGAAGCATCAGTTTTGCAGATTTCTTTAGTCCTTAGCAGCAGGAACAACATCCAAGGGCCCATAACTTGAGTTGGCACCACAAGGCAGGCCAGAACACCCAGCAATGGAGTTCAAGGATGCTGTAGGTGACGTCCTGGTGTCCCTGAGACTTCAGAACAGGAGGCAAGCTCTACATCAAACCCTTGGAGATCTTCTTTAAGCAGGATACCACAGCAGGGCAAAAGCTTCAGTCATTTCCTTTGACCACAGACAGAAGCAGCAACTGCAGGACAACCCAAAAAAGCAACACACAGCAAAGGGGCAGTACTCGTCATGGCAGCTCTTCAGATCTTCTTCTTGTCAGTGTCCTCTTAGTTCCAGAAGTGATCTCAAGTCCTGGGGTTTTAGGTCAAATACATATACCATATTTTCTCTTTGTAGTCTTTATTTCAAGAGCCTCTGAGCTCAGTAAAAACCAGTTCTGTCCTCCCTGGATCAGCTTCACTACAGGAGGTGGAGACAGCATTGTGCAGAGCAGCCTATTCAGGTGCTAGTAAAAACTCCTTCCACCACTCTAAATGCAGAAAGGTCTATTCAGTCTGGCTATGAGTCACCGAGGAAAGGCAGGATGCATCTCAACCCCCCTTGTGACTGTCTAGAGTGAATGCACAGCCCCAGCTCTTGTCACTCCAACAACCAGACGGTAAATACACAAATAGGCAGAGGTACACAGGATGGTTAAAAAAGAAAATGCCCACTTTCTACAAGTTGCATTTTCAAACACACAATTAAAAAAACACATTCACTAAATGGTGTGTTATTAAATTATGAGTTCAGAGAGCCTAAAATCCAAATCTCTAGCTTTTCCCAATGGAACATTACACTTGTAAAATGTTACAAGGCAGCTCCCATGATAGCCTATAGGAAAGCTAGTCATTGCAATAATGGAAAACGAAATACACAATATTTCACTACCAGGACATGTAAAATACACATGCACATGTCCTACATTTAGCATACAGTGCACCCTGCCCATGGGGGTACCTTGGGCCTACGTTAGGTGTGACTAACATGTACTAAAATGGAGGGGTTAGGCCTGGCAAGTGGGTGCACTTGCCAGATTGATATGGCTAGTAGCATTTGAGTTACATGCCCTTGCACCCTCATTGCACTGTACTAGGGACTTACCAGTAAATCACATATGCCTATCATGGATAACCAATCATAATTTCAGTTTACACATGGAGCACTTGCACTTTGACACTGATCAGCAGTGGCAAAGTGCCCAAAGCATCTCAGTCAGCAAAAACGAAATCCAGCACACAGTCATAAATACAGGAGGTAGAGGCAAAAAGTCAGGGGAAACCACGCCAAGGATGCCAAGTCTAACAATGCCACTTTAGAAAGTTGCAAAAACAACAATTGATGGACAGAATGCAGAACAATGTCATACATTCACCCCAGTACAGAGGTCTGGGCCTAAATCCATCGTTTTTTTGCTCCCCATGCCATTCCAGTTTGAACTCAGCCATATGCAAATCAGTCTTGACTCTGCGCCCAATGGGAACAGTCCAGCCCGAAGTGCAAGGCCAGGTCCTCCCTCGACTGGAAACAAGCACCCAGGACCGGTTTCGTGGTTTCACTCTTCATCAGCCAGGATAGCTTGACTCCAGTGGCATGGACAGCATGGGACCCATGTCTGGGCATACCCGTTCCACTCAGGTTGGCAAATGCAAAAACAACAATTGATGGACAGAATGCAGAACAATGTCATATATTCACCCCAGTACAAAGATCTGGGCCTAAAGCCATAATGTTTTTGCTCCCCATGCCATTTCCGGTCCAGGGAGGACCTGGCTTGGCAGTTCGGGCTGGACTGTTCCCATGAGGCACAGGGTCAAGACTGATTTGCATATGGCTGGGTCTCAACTGGGGTGGCATGGTGAGCAAAAGAACGTAGGATTTAACCCAGATCTATTGACTGAGGCTGAATGTTTAATTTGCTCTGCATTCCGTCCATCATCTATGTGTCTTTTGCTTTCTCCCCCTAAGTGCGCCGACTATGCCCAGACGTGGGTCCTGGGCTCACTGTGCCACTGGATTCAAGCTAGCCTGGCTGATGAGGGGTGATGCCCTGAAATCGGTCCCAGGATGCTTGTTTCCGATCCAGGGAGGACCTGGCTTGGCAGTTCGGGCTGGACTGTTCCCATGAGGGGCAGGGTCAAGACTGATTTGCATATGGCTGGGTCTAAACTAGGGTGGCATGGTGAGCAAAAGAACAATGGATTTAACCCCGATCTATTGACTGGGGGGGAATGTTTGATTTGCTAGGCATTCCGTCCATCATCTATGTGTCTTTTACTTTAGAAAGTTGGCATTTTCTTGTCTTAGCCATTTAGTGCCTGTAGCCGGTCTCTGGGTCACATGACTGAGGTGTAGCTGACAGCTGGGCTTTGTGTATTCCTCCTAGACAGCCACACACAATAGAGAGCTTAGTTGCTCCTAGATGGACCATCACTGGCAAGATGGGAGGGAGGAGCTGATCACAGCCCTAGTTACACTTGAATTGGTTGTGTCCTTCCTCCACACAAAGGATTGCATACCCCATGTAGTTAGTCTGGAGCCAAGACAGGAAAGGCAGGCTGTCTGGGGTCTTCAAAGGGAAACCTCTAGAAGCTTCTCCCCACTTCAAAGGCACAACTGGGTATAAATATTGGACCTCAGACATAAACTCTTCAGTACAGTTCTGGACCTGTGGATACTCTGCCAGGAAGAAGCACTGCTGTGCTGATGAAAGGACTGCCACTCTGCTGAACTGCTGCCATGCTGACCTATTGACTTCCTGGACTGCTGCCTTGCTATGCCGACCTGCTGCCCTATTGTCTAGGTGAGATGGAATGGACCTGCATCTCTGAACCCAGGGACCCAGAGTGACTCCAACGGCTAGTTGGCTGGCCTCCTGATCAGAAGCCTCTGGGACATAACAGGCTTATAACAACCTAGCACCTGGACTCTGCTATCTGTGAGTCTGGCCCTCCCAAGTGGTGCCACCCCATTCCTGGCAGTGGGTCAAAAGGTGTTCTGCCAAGCCCTGCTGTGGTCCCCTTCGGAACCGATGTGAAGCCCCGCAAAGCCTCGCCACACAGCTGCCAGCCTCTTCAGAATCAACGCCGAGTGACACAAAGCCTCACCACACAGCTGCCAAGTCATTGGAACCGGCTCATAGCAACACAAAGCCCAGCCAAACTTTGCCACACAGCTCACCGGAACTGATGCAATGCCCCACAAAGCCTTGCCGCACAGTTTCCTCGGAACCAACATCAGACAATGTGAAGTCTTGCAAAGCAAAGCTGTGCAGTCACATCACCAGGATTTAAGGTACTGTGTTCAGGGGACTTAAGTGGGTCCCTGTTGTTGCGACACGCTCCATCGCAGTCAGCCTGAACTTGTGACTTTGTCCCCGTCTGGCGCGACCAGATAACTTCAGTTGGCACTTTGTGGCTTTTGGCGCAATTTTTACTAAAATATTTGAAGTTGCGTATCTCTGGTTTTACTGATTGGATTTTTGTCATTTTGGGCTTGTTTTATTTATTAAAAAAAAGTCTATTGTTCTAAGTTGGTGTGGGGTCCTTTTTGCGTGGTGTTTTCACTTTATTACTGTTTGAAGTGTTTCACAAATACTTTACACATTGCCAAGTTAATCCTGACTGCCCTGTGGCAAGCTACCAGAGGGCTAAGCACAGGATAATTTAGGGATGGTTTGTGCCTCACCCTGACAAGGATTGTGGTTGCTGCTTGACCAGGCCTCACACCCCAGTCAACCAACAACCCCATTTCTCACAGAAGGCCAGTGAGCAGAGTATTGTCCCCATTAAGGTGAGATAGGATTAAGGCTTGCACTCTCATCATGAAGTTGGATTCAGGTAGTGTTCACTTTTTTCAGGAGGGATGAGCTGATACCATACTGTCATGGTTCTTGGTAATACTTTTTTTAGAGGCAGGTTTTGAGTTGTTGAATGTTATGTGCATAGGAGGTTTGAGGTAGAATTGTGTGTTTTAGTTGTATCAATGATCTTGATGTTGCTGTCAGTAAGAAAATATCTAATGGGTTTCAAAAAGAGGTTAAAGATGACAGGGAAGAGAATGAAACCCAGGTGGTCCACAGTTGACAGGGATTTTATTGATGTTCCCACTAGACAAATTGATTGGAGAGGTAGGAGGTGAGCCACTGCAGGACTGTGCTGGGGAAGCCCATGCTTGTTTTCAGGGTATGGTTCATTGCTTTTTGCTCAACGTGTCATGGGATGCTGAAAAGTCAGTATCAGTACTCAGGGATCACTATTGCCATTGATAAGCAGTGCATCATCGATAACTTGAAGGCTGGCAATCTCCATGCTGCAGCGTGACCTAAAGCCAGATTGGTAGTCCTGTAGATGGTTGTTCTTGTTGATCTAACCTTGTAGTTGAATGGCAATTGCTCTCTTGTTGCCTTTTCCAATGAAAGGTAGATGGGTAATATGGTGGTAGTTGGTAAGATAATCTGGGTCCAGGGTAGTGTTTATCAGCAGGGATTGTTTGGGAAGGTTCCTTGGCAGAGGGATGCATTGACAATGTTAATAAGAGTGTGAAAGAAGCTCCAATGGAGGGATTTCACAATGTAAAATGGTAGTGTGGTGTCTTCAATAGGTCTGGCCCTTGAGGATGTCAGTGGGTTCATAGTGCAAGGGGAGATTGAATGTTGTCCACTTGGGGTAGAAGTAGAGGAGGAAGAGGACAGAGTGGATGTATTTTTGGTGTTGTCTCCTAGAGTTTTGCTTTTGTATATGTTCTCTAAAAAAAGGTATCAGTGGTATGATTGGGGGGTCTAGAAATAGATTAACACATTGCTTGACAGCTTTGAAGAGTGCTTTGCCTCATTTTGTTGCCTGTCTGATGTTTACTTTGTAGAGGCTGCTTTTCGCTTTTGTGAAGAGGGATCTGCATGCTCAGCAGAGTGTTTTGAGTAGGATGAGCTTCTCTAGGGGGCTGGTACACCTTTATTTTTTTTCTTGGCTGTATATGGAGCAGTTGTTTTCAGATAATTGCTTTAGGTACTCATGTTTTCAGTGGCACATAATGCTCCACCTGTTTTTTCACAGTCGTATTGTACAAGTCGTGGAGCTTGTTAACCCTTTATGTATGTAGGTATGTAGTATTTCTATTGCGTGAACATACCAAAAGGCAGCTGAGAGTTGCACAGGGTCAAATACAAATGAATCCACCTCAGCTTCTATTTTTCTATCAACAAGGAATGGATTTCTTTCTGGAAGAATCTATTGATATGTTAAGAGGATACACTGCTCCCCATTGACATCTACTGATATGGAAATTGACTTTTTTTTAAATTAATTTTTTTAAATTGTATTTATTTGTGTCTTATAGAGCGCGAACTTGACCCGTTAGGGTATCAGAGCGCTTTACGGGATTCACAAGTTGTATACAAGAGACTTAGCAGGGGGGGTGGATAGATTTGGGATAAACACAAGTAAACTTGACCCGTTAGGGTATCAGAGCGCATTACAGGATTCACAAGTTGTATACAAGAGACTTAGAGGGGGGGGGGTGGATACATTTGGGATAAACACAAGTAAAACCATTTACGAGAAACAGGAGGTCCCAGATCCCAGGGTGGGATGCCCGGAGGTGCCGGGTGGATACCATCCGGATAGACCAATGAGAAGCAGTAAACGGAAGCAGGACAAGGTCGCTGAGGTGATTTCAAGGCAAAATTTAGGAGAGGAATTTGCCCATTAGGAAGGTTTTGGCATCCTTTTTAAAGCGTGCCAGAGATGGAATTCTTCTAATGGCGGGCGGGAGTGAGTTCCATATTCTTGGTGCGGCCCCAGAGAAGGCCCGATTGTAAGTTTTTTTTTTCCCGCAAGCGTGCTGGTTGGAACAAAAGGTCTCTGGTGGAACGGGAGTTTCTGGCTCCTCCGGATACCACGATTTTCTGGGCAAGAAATGCAGGGGAGTTTGAGTATAGAGCCTTGTGCATGATACATGCCAATTTAAGTTGGATTCCTGCCTCAAGAGGAAGCCAGTTCAGAGCTTTCAGGTGCGGTGAAATGTGGTCGAATTTCCTTGAGCCTGTTAGAAGTCTGGCGGCCGCATTGAGGCAGGCTTTTAAAGGGGCCAGGGAGGTCTTGGGTAAACCCGAGAGGGTAGAGCAACCACATTCCAGTCTAGAGATGACTAGTGCCTGGACTGCTATTTTTAGGTCGGGAGTGTCGAGGAAAGGTTTCAGTTTCCTTAGGTAGCTCAGGTGAAATCTGGCTGATTTGGCCATTGAGTTGATGTGGTCACGCATGTTCAGGCTGCAGTCAAGGGTTATTCCAAGGGATTTGGCAGAGTCCACTATGGTCGGTGGGCAGTTTAGAGCTGTGATCGCCTTAATCCATTCCTGAATGTCAGGGTTGGTTTTGGGTGGGGAGATTAGGAGAAATTCATTTTTTTTTGCGTTGAGTTTGAGCTGGTTAGAGGTGAGCCATTGGACAGTCAATTTCAAGGCCTCATTCAGGGAGAGAATCTCCTCAGGAGAAGAGATTTTGATGTAGATCTGGGTGTTGTCGGCATACATGTGGTAGGCAATATTTGCAGTGCGTAGTACTTCGGCTAGCGGTTCGAGGTAAAGGTTGAAGAGGGTGGGGGACAGGGTTGATCCTTGGGGGACGCCAACCGTGATCGGAGAGGGAGCGGACAGGTTACCGTTGATTAGGAATCTATGTGACCGGTTTTGGAGGAAGGACCTAAACCATTCAAGGACAGGGCCATCCAGTCCCATCCTGAGTTTGAGGCGTTCAAGTAGTATTTCATGGTAGACCGTATCGAAAGCCGAGGATAGATCTAGGAGGATTAGGAGACAGGTTTTGCCTTGGTCGAGGGCTTTGGAGGGCATCATCCACGATGTGGAGAATGGTGGTTTCAGTGCTGTGCCCAGGCCTGAATCCAGATTGGAAGTCATCTAGTAGTTGGTGATGTGTTCACTCAGCTGCTGTTGCACACATTTCTCCAGAACTTTAGCTAGGAGTGGGATATTAGATATAGGTCTGTCCTGTATGCTATACGCATGCGTCAGTTGTGCACGACGCCCAATGTGGCCCAAACTCTCACAAAATGCTTTCTGTCATATATTCTGGGTTTGAGAAATGTAACACTATCAGAATTAGAGGAGAAAATTATTTTAAACGTACCTCGCGACTTTATGCTTTCAGTAGCCTCAAAGCCATCCGTCGACTTCTGGGGTAGCAGTCCAAGACGGGAGACAGAACAAGCATTTGCAGTGCAATAGGTCTCGCACCTACGCATGCCTAAGCCATTGGCACTGCAAACGACAATGCCCTCCATTTATGTTTTAAAAACTAAAACAAAAATAAACAGCATTGCCATCCGCAATGTCAACAGCTCAAACTCGCGTACATGCGAGACCTATTGCATTGCAAATGCTTGTTTTTATTGGAAATGTGTTAGCTGCTATATTTATTTGTTTTAGACTAAGCCCCTTTTTTATGGTCAATTACCTGTTCAGTTTTTTATGGTCAATTACCTGTTCAGTAGTGATGGACTGTTTGGGAACTCATCGTTTTTATCTGTTTTAATTGATCCTTCTGTTTGTAAAAATGGTTTTATGATTTTAACTAATCAAAATCCTACTTGGCAAATGTTATTAATTCCTTGCCTATAACGTTTTTACATGCTTTTATGGTCCAAAGAACCAAAATAAAAATGAACTGAACTAAGGCACTTCTGTTGGAAAACACATATACACAGGTGCCAAAGACAGAGAAGAAAAGGAACAATGGTGTGCTCCTGAAGACTCGCCCTAGAATGGAATCTTAAGGTGATTTCTGAATTATTAGAAAGAAAAAAAACAATGTCACTATTTCCAAAGTTAAAATGGAGAGTCACAATTTAAATGTGATATATTTCAAATTGGTTTTGTTTTGTGGTACTAGATTTAAAAAAATAAAAAAGATAACATTGAAATCTGATTGAAATATTGTCAGTGAGTGCATGTAGCACGGTGTTTGAAATAGAACAAGGGCACTGTGTTCTGTATGCAAATGTCCAGGAACCACTGAGCAGCAGTTTTAGATAACTGTTGCAAGCGGACTGTATTGGATGGCCCAAGTGATTTTCCATAGTGTGAAAGCAGCAGCATGGGAGTTAAGAACATTGTGAAAATGCATGATAGACAACTTCTCACCTACAACTAAACATTCCATATGAACTAATGCACACCACAACGCCTCAAAGCCAAGTAAACAACACTATTTTACAATTGAAACTGTACTTTTCATCCAGATGTTTATAGGCCCATATTTGCAGTATAAATGGGGAAAATACACTTATTAAAAAATCCCAGAAGGCAAACTGATGCATGCTAAAATGTCAAGCCAATTGTAACGTGTTGACCGTCATGGAGCCACCTAGCAGGTATGCCAGACAACAGGTGAAGTAGAAGTGTGCATTTTCAAAGATTAATACCCATTTTGGTGGTATGTATATTATGGGAAACAGCCATTTGATCCTGCCCATTGGAGGCGACAGTTCCGTATTACCTGACACAACACTGAGGGGCATATTCACAAGGAGCTATCGCCGAATTAACGGCACTTTATCGCCGCCAAAGTCGTGATAAATTTACCTCCCCATTCACAAGCCCATGTTAACAGCCCACAGCACCAGTTTACCCGCGATAGCAGCCGCAAAAAACATCGCCACAGAGGACCCCCGCAAATATCGCTAATGAGATGCAGAGTAGGCGTTCCCGTGCCAAAAGCCGAGACAACCTCACACCTCAACATTCACAACGACCAGCCACATCGGCAATAAAAACACAAAACCGGCAATAAGGCGCGTTAGCACCAGGAAATCTACACCTGCTCTGACCTGGTGCAAAGTCGGACGGCAGCCTGCAAACCAAAAGGGAGCACAGCCCAGGGCTACATCGGAAGGGCAACAGATGCCATGGAGCCACCCATCATGCGGCCCGGACACCCAAGAGGGCCACAACACCCACCGCCACCACCCCCAGGACCACTCCTCCCTGGGACCCCCGACCAAAGACATGCCACATCAGCCACACCTAAACATGTACAAAATATTCCGCTTGATGCCGCACATTCACAACTGGTGACATGTATGTGTCGTCACAGAAATGAGCAGCACACATTCACTTTAGAAGCAACAAATGAAACTTTATTAAAATGAACACCGAAATGAAATGAAGACACATGGCCGCTCCCCTCGGGACAATACGTAGGTCACAGCCTGTAAGACAAAAAACATGATGAGAAGGTGTGTCCTGCGCACATCAGAGGACAGAGAGAGAGCGAAGGAGAGAGAGAGGAAGAGAGGGAGGGAGAGAGAGAGAGAAGAGGAGAGAGGAAGAGAGGGAGAGAGAGAGAGGAAGAGAGGGAGAGAGAGAGGAAGAGAGGGAGAGAGAGAACGTGCCGCCCCTGCGCATCCAGGCCACACTGCTCACCTGCTGCCACCGGTGTGTCTCCAACCACGTGCCGGTATGCATAGCAGGACACCAGGTCACACATCTGAGTCAGTGCCGTCAGCTGAAACAGAGCCCAGATACATGACTGGCACAGTACACACACTTGCACAAGACAACATCGCCTGCCCGCCCATGCACACCCAGGCAGAGGCACCCCAACCCCTCCCGCCGCACATCGGAGCATGCCCGCCCATGCACACCCAGGCCTCAATGCTCACCTTCCACTACCGGCGCGTAGACAGGAGGTCCCACCACGTGCCGCTGCAAGCCACAAGCCCGGGGCCCGCGGACATGGCACCCTCCACATCATGCAGCCCCGCTACGCAGGCCACCAGGTCTCACGTTTGGTGCTGGCTCTTGATTACTCCATGGCAGAGGACATACCAGTGCACCCGGCACCATCGCAGGCTGCACACCCGCTCAGCCCAATGGGTGCCACCAACTCTGGGATCCCGGAGGCGACGCCACGTGGCGGTAGGCCCGTGCTGCCCGCTGGCTCTGGCCTACACTGCGGTCCAGCAGGGCACACAAAACATGAGCTGTCCGGACCGCCGGGACGGGGCATCATCGCAGGCTGCACACCCGCTCAGCAGCTCAAGGTGCCACTGACTCAGTGCACCCAAAGTCACCGTCCCGTGGCGGGGTGCCTGTGCCGTCCGCAAGGCCCCGTGTGCCACTAACCCTGTGCAACCCCAGTCTGCGCCACGTGGTGGTAGGCCCTTGCCGTACTCAAGGCCTCGGATGCCACCAACCCTGTGCAACCCCAGTCTGCACCACGTGGTGGTAGGCCCGTGCCGTACTCAAGGCCTCGGATGCCACCAACCCTGTGCAACCCCAGTCTGCACCACGTGGTGGTAGGCCCGTGCCGTACTCAAGGCCTCGGATGCCACTAACCCTGTGCGCAACAACTCATGGGCCCTATATGAGTGAGAACCGTGGAGCGTCCGTCATCCAGTCACCACCGGAAGAGGGGAATGTGACCTCGTCGGCCCCTTATGTTGGCGGAGTCACATGGCCTGTGACGCCTGTGCCGGATGGGTGTGGTGTGTGTGAAAACCTGCCCTCAGGGAGTGGCTGTGACATGCTGACAACTAGACCAGTGACCTGCACACCACCAGCGAGTACGGCTGCGACGGGTAGCAATGAGGGCCCCCCCTTGGGGCGTAAGCGGAGTGGTCTGGCCTGCCGTACGCCGGACCAGCGCAGGGCTTGCAACAATGACTCGTGGGATCTGGGAGTGGTCCAGTCCGTGTCCGGACAAGGAAGTGACTGATGCGTGTGTCCCTGTTGTAGTGTGCACGGGACCCGGTACACAAAATGCAATGTCGCACCCTCTGACTGGCATCCCACAGGATGAACATCATTGACGCAAGGGAAGGCACTGTCCCCACATTCATCCACACATCCATACATGAATGACATAAGACATTACACAGCAGTGCGTCACTGGATGTTTATTTGCACATCCAGTGCAGTCATGCAGCTGGAGCGGTACAGGACAATGCCGAGCACACTACACAATATGGGCCCGTGGAGGGCCAGCCAGTGTCCATCCGGGGTTGACCTGTACTGCGGAAGGGGAAGGGTACAGTCCGCAGTCTGTCCGCCATGTCAATGGTCGTCAAACAGGATGTGGCAGTCCATGTCGCTGTCCAAGGTGAGTGCATCGGTGTGTATCGGGGGTCAGTGGTAGGTCTTGAGGCCATGTGAGGCACCAAGCAGAAACAGGCAAGGTGGCGGAAATGAATGCTAGTACCTCCTTCTGATCTCAATCCCATCCACGTCCTCGTCCCCGGATGTGTGCTCTGCCCCACCTGTGGGTGTTGCAGTACCGGCTGCGGCACTGTGTGGCAATGACACATCAGGTGCCGGAGTGGATACACCTGCCACACTGGGAGGCACTGACACACCAGGGGGTGGAGATGTGGATGGTGTGGGGGCAGCAGCATTCATCATCGCCACGCGTTGTGGCAGCAATGCCATGATGAAGACATGCAGGGCCTGGTAGATCCCAGCTACATTTCGCTGATGTGCAGCGGTGGCTGCCATCCTTTCCGCCTCCTTCCGCACCATGTCCTCCATGAGCCTCCGCATGTGTGCCAGCTCACGGCTGGCATTGCTGGGGCCACTCTGAGCGGACAGGTATTCCTCCCTCCGCGTCATGACTCCAGCGATGTCAGTCAGGGCTCGTTGGAGACCATGGGGCGGACATAGACACCCAAGGATGGCGTCCAGTTTGGTAGCCATGAGGCCGAACCCCACCCGCACATGCTCGGCAGTCTCCCTCTGGCCCTCCATCACACTGCGTTGGAAGGCCATATGTTGTTCCTGGGGGTCTTGGGAGAGTGCCGGGGCTGTGGGTGCCTCCTGCTGGGTGGTTTGGGTGGTGGGTGGGGTCTCATAGATGTAGCTGGGCTGCCCTGATCCTGGAGGTGGCTGGCGGATGAGGTCAATGATGTCTTGGATGGTTTGGGTGTCGATGCTGGTGTTGTCCTCCTCGTCGTCATCAGTGAAGAGTGGCTGTGACTGCTCTGCAGGGGGTGTTGACGATGCCCCTGCGATGTGAAGGGGAGATGGTGTATTACAATGTGTCCACATGTATGTAGCCGCATGGTACAGGTTGACATTCAGACAGCATGGCATTGTACATTGTGACGGTCTGTGGGTCTGGGCGAGGACCCAGGGTCATTGTGGGTGTGCACTGCGCCCTGCTTGCTTGTGCATGTGTGCCATTGTGGCCATCTCCCCCGTCCCCCCAGTACCTGGTGGTCACTCACCCTGTTGCGGTTGTGTTGTGTCCTGTCGAGCAGTGTCCGGGCCCCCGACTCCGGCCACAGTCTCCATATTGATGACTGTCGACACCAGCTCCTCCATGTCATCCAGCTCCAGCTGTGGCGCTGGGCCCCCACCTCCGGTCTGCGTTGCTGCCTTCTGGTTGGCGCTGAGCTTCTCCTTGGTCTTCCGCTTGATGTCATTCCATTGCCTCTTGATCTCGTCCATTGTCCGCTTGTGCTCTCCGACGGCATTCACCTTGTCGACGATGTCCCGCCATATTCCATTTTTGGTGCCCAATGACACGTTGGAGGTGATGAAGAGTTGTTGATGGTGTTCCATCACCCCAGTGACTATGATCCTGTTCGCCTGCGGACTGAACTTGGTCTTCCTGGTCTTCTTGTCCTTGCCCTTCCCTGTCCCCGAGGTCCCAGGCTGGTCGTCCGGGGTGCTTGTGGGGTTGCGCTCGTCCTCTGCGCCTGCTCCGGCTGCCTCCATGGTGCTTGGGTGTTGGTCAGTTTGTGTGTGGGTGTTTTTTCTACTTTTATGGTGATTTTTGACGCCTGCCAGGTGTGTGTTGCAGGCCTGGCGCTGCTTGTCGCTGGTTTTCTCATCTCGCTTTGGCCCATCGCGTGTTTTTTGGTGTTGTGGTTTGTGTTTTTATCTCCATCGTGGTGGTTGTATCGTGAACATTGTCCGCGGTTTCGGCAGACTATCGCATGCTACCGCCTTGTTGTGAATTTCACGTTGACACGGGTTATTTTCCCGCGATGGGCTGCGATATTAAAAGTTGCGTTACGCTACTCTTGCAGTGGTTATCACACGTTCTTGTGAATACACCCCTGAGTTGTTCAGCATTCTCATCCATTAAAATGCATTCAGAATGACACGATTCATTACCGGTAATCTTCATTACTCTCAGTCCTACTCATCCTCGTCACAGTCATTACACCATGAGGTGGCTTCACATCCAGAGAGGAAAAAAACACGAGAATTCTTTGTAACCCCTACCCACCCTCCTGGGTGTATATAGAGGTAGCCTGGACTAGAATCCTCATGAAATATCCATGCCTAATCAAAGGCACGGAGGGACAGTGGGAGGGTTTGTAAAAAATGTGACGAGGACAAGTAGGACTAAGAGTAATGTTGATTACCGGAAAGTAATATTGGCATTACCTTTATCTCTCTCGTCCTAGTCATTACAGTTTTTTCTGTCTATCCAGGTGTAATGACTGGGATGAGGGCGAGGGACATAGCAGTAATGCGTGATCATCACGGTACATCCTGGGAAATAAGTAAGTAAACAAGTACACTTTAAAACCACTGATCAGCTCAATGGCTAATAAGATTTTGACCTAAGGACGGAGAAAGCAATTCTTGTTTTACAGGGACATACGGTCTGGGTGTTCCAACTAGTTAAATCATCAATTTTGACTACAAAACATTGTGTGCGATTGCCTAGTCAAGACAAACAACAACAAGCATTTGCAATGCAATAGGTCTCGCATTTACTTTTATGTTCAATGTTAGTCTAATGATAACAGTTGAAATATTTACATGTATGCATATAGAGGAGCTTTAGGCCATTGGTCCTTTCAACTGGCGTTCATATTTTCCTTTGCCGTCCACAGTATATAACAGTGAGGCAATGGATCAGCCCACTTCAGCCATTGACTGTCTTGCACTGCGAGTGACAGCATTTTTCCTGATCACCTCTGCATATCCGTCTAAAATGAAGTGCACTTCATTGCGAGGGCTGATGGCCCATTACTTTGCCAATGTTTTTTTCTTTATCCTTGGTTATTTTTTTTTGCCATCCTTGTGTGTTAGAATTATGTCTTCAAGTGCAGTATTCATTGCCAATAGTACTTTTTCTTTTCACCTATAGGAATTATATTTTCATGTCATGTGCATTAAAACTAAAAAGGGCTTCTATACTTGTTTTAAGTGCAGCTGGCAGCTAGGAAGCACCATATGGTGCTATTAAAACAATATGCAATGGTTACGTTCTTTAAAAATGTAAAGTTTTTATTTCAAACCTATGGCTGTCACATTTAGGCAGTGACATGTTTCTTTCTTCTATTATTTTTGTGGTATATGCTTCCAACAAAAAAATAACCACAGCACTAGCTATCCAAGGCCAGACCTATTGTTTTTTACAATGCTTGCATAGAGTGCACTATGAAGGTAAACTTTACGTTATATGTACAATAACTTGAAACCTGAAATGTGCACATTATTGCTGTCCATACAAGGCATATATATTTATATGTCACCTAATCAAGATTTTATCCTGGAAGTTGGTATTTATCTTGGCGAGAGGCTCATTTAACCCTACGAACTCATCCTAACTGTGCACTGTAAACATATCTCCACTATGCATACTTATGTGTACACCGGCTCACATTGAGACAGAATTGGGCACTCAGCACCCACATGTATAAAGGACAAATGATATATTCTTGTGTGTGTCTGCTATCTGCAGCATCGACATGTGGCCAGAGGTATGCTACTTCTTTATCACATGCATCACTGCATGAGTGTGTTTCCTTTGTTGCAACGAGATGAGATTTGTACCATACAGATCGTTAGTTTAAAGCCAAGTACAAGCTGCGCTCGAGTGGATGGACCTTTTGGACCCAGACTGAGGTGTGACATCAACAAATCAACAAGACATGAAGTACAGTGAAGCACATTAGGTCCTCCAGTGATGACCATGAGTAGCAGATTTGGAAAAACCATGAAGGTTTGTTAGCAGATTAGCAAAGTTACAAACTCAAATAATTTAATGTTGTAAAAAATCAGTAGTCAATGCATGAATATATCAGTTAGTATAATGCAAATCAATTAAAAATAGCAAATACAAAGAAAAAATGCTTAAGGTTTTCATATGGCAAATCGAGCTGCTCCTCCATTTGAGCGGAGGAGCGTCACCCCACAAGCCCCAGAGCTGAAAAATAAAACGGTAATAAAGTTAATTTACCGTTTTATTTTTCAGCAACCCATCCTGAACTAAGTGTCAGGACAGGGTGGGGCCAGTGCTGCCGAGTGGCAGCAGCAGAGAGCTATGTGCTTTAAAATGCGCATGTCTCTTTGGCCGGCCAGCCAGACATGCACATTTTAAAGTTCTCTAAGCTAGCTGTCTTAGGCAGCTAGGTTAGAGAAAGTGCAGGCCTCCAGGGCTCTTAGGAGCACTGCAAGAGGCAGCTCTATCCAATCCTGGCACTGCTTTTATACTGTGAAAGCACCGCCAGGATTGGGTAATGCAGTTTCCTGCATTGGGAGCTTCCGTGAGGAGAGAAGACACCCGAGGGAGGAGGACGCCGCGCTGCAAGATAAAAGGTAAGCCTATTCATTTTTTTTTGTGCCCCCCGCCCGACCTCCCTCTGTACATGCCAGCCACCACTGATGGATGAGCATTTCAAAAGGTGTGGTAAACATTGCACTCTGCCCCAGTATTGCACTCATGCTCAACTAACATCCTTACTCTAGTAATTCTACAATAATAATTGGTCATAACCTTTACACTCACACTTGCATGCAAAATTACCTAAAAACCTTCCATCCCCATATTAATCCTTCGATAAAATTTGCACTAATCTCCTTAATACACTTATAATTTCCAAACACCTGCAAACCCACTCAGTACTCCAAAATGCACTCTGCCCCAGTTATTGCACATAAAATTGCCTAACACTTCCAAACCCACTCGATACTCCAAGTTGCACTGTATCCCCATATTGCACTCATACTCATCTAGGAACATCCTTACTCTAGTAATTCTGCAATAATAATTCCTCAAAAACCCTCCCATCCAAAATTACACACATGATTGGCTAAAACATTCCATCCCCATGTTAAACCTCTAGTACAGATTTCACTAATCCCCTTTATGCACATAGAATCGGGTAACATTTCCAAACCTGTGAAAGACCTTCATTTAGAGATTGCACTAGTCACGTTATTGCACACCGACCCATAAAATCATTATGCACAATGCCTAATGCCCCATACCCCTTCCCCCCATACCCCACACCCCGCTCCCTGTTCCTCTCTCCTTCTGTGCAAACAGTTGGCAGCTTAGAGTTCATATATAAGTCGCCAAATGGGCGCATAATGCACCCCAAGAGGATATCAGACCATATCTAGGTTACTGGGAGAGTATTGTCCAGCTTTCTTCTTGAGCTTCAGTGTCAATAGTGCCGATCAGTTTATGTTGATCTGCCACAGCTTTCATATACCGTACAAAGCAGCTTGAGAGCTGGCTTGATTTACCTCTTAAGCAGCAAGTGATAGCACTCCTGCATGATTGAATATTCAAGGTGCGAAACATCGGTCTCATCCAAAACGTCCTCAGCGGTTTTAAAATCTCGCAAATGCAGATCACAAGCAGTAATGATTCCTCTGATTAACTACACAGCAGTGCTTAATTTGAGCCGGTGGTTTCCGATGCTGGGCACCAGTACTTAATTGTCAGCACTGGTGCCTATGATAGTCTGCCACATGATGGCGCTGTTTGTTTAATTTAGAGGCGAGCACAACAACAGTTGTTTATTAATTCAATATACATTAAGAATGACTTATACCTGCTGCCAAAGCCATACTTTTAACTTTGGGGTCCTGGAATTGTCAGAAGTGTCACACTTGTAGGAGTGTGACGTTATTAGTTACGCAATTACTGTAATTGACAGCGGCATTGGGCGGTGCAAGTGGAGGTGGCCTGCTGACTAGGGCCCTGGCACCTATTTTTAGGTGTCCCCTGCACAGCGCTTGCACTGTGCTTGTGTAATCTATTGTTTTTAATATAAACTTAAAAGGGACTCACATCCCTCCCCCTCTCTTTCCTGGCTTTTCATTGTTCCCTATGCTTGCCACTTCCTTTTGCTCCATTTCTATTGGCTGTAGCATATTTCCCTGCATTAGTTCTTCTCCTGCTTCTCTTATCAGTTTCTCATAGCCGAAGTACTGTTAACATCAACTTTTTTTCATAAAGTTTTGCTTCTTTCTACCTTTTTTGTCTTGCAGCAGATTTATATAGCACAACTTATCACCTGGGAGAGATTTAAGTGATCTGCCCAGGATCACAGGCTGTTGAGCCTCCAGATTGGAACCGGGCTCCCCAGCTCTTGAGTCAGCAGCTCTGGCCACTGTGCCACATCCTCTCCACCCCCATGTTACTTGTAAGGAAGCTCTTTCCTTTGTCCCTGAAGGTGATTGACAGACATACCTTATTAGTCATCACATAGGCGAAACTGATGCATTACCAATGCTTGTTTTACAAATTAAGCACTGCTACACAGTCTGCATTGCTTGCTCATCTCTCCATTTCTGCGGCCAAACCAATAACTTAGTTGGGGTATTAGTCCGCATCGCCATCTCATACGGCTAGTTTGGGCTCTGCTGGGGAGCGGCAAGCTCAGATAGACTGGAAGGCAACACAGGGACTACAGTTCTGAGGCACAACTGCCATGCTTCTTGTTCCCTTAAATCCCTTAGGTTCCCTGCTGGAATATAAATGGCCGGTTTGTTCCATGTACAGATGTTGTTTAAATTGGATAATGGCCTGGAAAGGCCTAAAACCAATGGTGAGATTTCTGTATATTGGACTAGGTAACTCTGGCTTTTTGGCACTAGACCGAGCACGGAGAAAGAAAATTAATCCAGGAAAGGCCGTGTTTGTCTACTTTTCCTGAGACCCACATGCAAACAAATTCCCTGAGCTGTAGAGACTTCCACAGGATGGGAGCAACGAAAAAAGGCCCAGCGTCAGATCTGCTTTTTAATGAACGTAGATCACCCAGTGACAAACACATTATAACTGGATCAAGGCTCTGTCCCACAGAACGTAAGTTTCAGTTTTTGTTGAAAGATTGTGAAGGTTTGACTAGGAGAAAGCTCTGTGTGGCATGCAAATCATCTACTTGGAATGAAATACACGGCTTCATTGGGAGCCAGGGTGGACTGCAGCAGGCTTTGGGTAGTGCAACTTGAGAAATATGAAGTGAAAATACGGCTGTTGCATACAAAGTAGTATCTCTGAGCCTATTCACAAACAGAATTATCTGTATCTAACTCACGCCCAAAAGGGTTCAGTTATAAGTGATGCATAAAGTATGAGAAAATTCACTTATCTGCCCAGTTCTCAACGATTGTGTTTAAGAAAGGTGCAGTAAGGAATTATAATGGAATTTCACAATGTTGTGTACAGCACACACACGGTGATTTACGGAAGTAGACATAAGTTATCAGTGTAAATAATGGAATGCGTTTGTGCAAGTTCATGACGACATTCCTAATTTAACTTTGAGCCAGAACGAAACTTACGCAAATTCTCAAATAATCACAAAGGATGGGCAGTGATAAACGTTGTTTACACACAGGTTGCTTTAAAAGGGTGCATGCCTACTCAATTGTTCACTAATACAGGCCCTATTCAGAAAGCTATGTGCAAGTGTAAGTTTGGCTTGTATTCATAAATAGCCTTTTTGAAGGTTGTGCAAGAACCCCTGTGAGAAGTTGGCCTGGTATATACTGTTCACTAATTAAAGTGGGCACCTTGCACCAGGGCAAATCGACTCTTATGGTAGATAGGTTTAAGACAACCTTTTAAAGAAAGCTATCCTAGTGGTAGCTGTGGAGAGCAGCCTTCAGGCTAAGTCTCGGAGGAATGTAAAGCAGCTTGTTTTACCATATAATCTCTTGAATCACCAAATGAAAAGACACCACACAGGTATATATATCAGATATATATGTATTTATTTCTAAATAACTCTCTACTAATCTCTTTATGAGATTAGAAGACAAACATATGCACAAATCAACGTTTCACAATAAGTTAAGCACAAAATATGGCTGGGGCCCTAGGGGCGTACCAGACCATATACTAAGTAAGAGACTTAGGGACAACGACTTGCAGGAAGACAAGGCCTAGGGCCTTCAGAAGTGCTGGGGCCTCACAAAACCACCCAAGGCAGGTAAGTAAAGGACCCACGGGGGACGCGTGCAGTGTGGATACACAGGCGCGGATCGCCGTTAACTTCAATGGAGCAAGTCGCGGTTGGAAATAAAGAGTTTTAGGATACTTCGGGAGAACCTACAAGCAAGTCACTTACAGGGTAAGTAGTTCTAGGGCCCACACCCACAGGAGCACCGTAGTGCTGGAGTTACCTCACCCAGGGAAGCCGGGTGCATAGGTGTCCTTTGGTGTCGGGTCGCGGCGTCGTTTTCAATGGCGAACAAAGAAGACTTGCTGCTTGCGGGAGCTGAAGAAGTGTCCGGTGGAATCCAAGCCTGGATTCTGAAGAAGGATGACCTGAAAGCAGAGGGGACAGTGTTCAAAGTCACTTGGCAGTGACCCGGGGCAAGGAAGATGGATGCCCACCGTCGTCGGTTGATTCAGGTCGGTTGCGGGTGCCTTGACTCTTCAGCCACGTGGTCCAGGAGGTGTCGACGATGATCAGGAGCTGGATTCGGTGGGTCCCTCGACGTCTGCAGCTGACTGCGGTGTCGGCAACTCGATTGGAGCCAACAAGCCTTGGCAGCAGCAAGTCTTGGGGAAATGAAGAAAAGTTGATGGCACAGACCAGCAAGGTCTGAGGGACTCACCCAGCGAAGGTAAGTCAGGGCAGGCCTGGAGCAATCAGGGGAGCCCTTTGGTTTCTTTAAGAAGTCTTCTGGGGACCCACAAGCTGGCGGGCAAGGGATCGCAAAGACACCTCGGGCGAATCACTCAACAGGGGCCCACGGTCACTCGGGACGGTGTAGGCCTCTGATCTTCGGAGGGATTCCTGCTGGAGGTCGGGACCACACGTGGTCCAAAGTACAAGTTCGTAAAACGTTGTGAAGGGGTTGCACTCGACAATAGTGCACGGTACCCAGGGGTCGCGGTTCCTCGTTACTCGTGGGGTCCACTTGCCTCAGCTTCGCTAGGGACTCACGATGGCCTGGGAGAGGTCAGGAAATCTACTTCTTGGGCTGCAGGGACTTCGGACTCCGGCGGGAGCGGCGTAGTTTGCGACCGTCATTGTCGTTTTTGGTGCCTGCCAAGCAGGGGAGTCACTCCTTGACTCCAAGGGAGATTCTTCTGTCTTCCAAAGGTAGTGGAACGTCGAAGGGCCAGGATTCTTCTGTAGAGCGTCGTCCAGGGGTTATCTGCTTTGCAATGGCAAGGTTCCCCCTCTTATACTAAAAAGAGGGGATGGACTAGCTCTATGACCCCACCTATGGGAGGGTCAAGGGAGGGGTGGCTACACCCACTTCCCTTTGTCCAGTTTCGCGCCAGAGCAGGGGCAGGTAGCCCCTGAGCTGGTTTGAACTGGCATATGCACAGAGGAGCCTTCTGCTCCCCCAGTGCAGGACTTCAAAGCACTCTAAGAGTGCACCCACCCAGCCCCAATACACTAAACCCTGTCTGGGAGGTGGTCACACCTCCCTGTGACAGGATGCCTATTGTTGGGCTTCCTCCACTGTGAGTTTCGGTCATCAGCAGGAGGGCAGCCCAGTGTCTGTGACTGGTGGCATCCATTTTGTGATGCCAGGGCTCTTTAGGATTCTACCGCGTTTCCACAGCAGGTACATGTCTTCTCCCTCTAGAAGGGTGGAATGCTACCCCCACCGCCAAGATTGGCGGGGGGTAGTATTCCAAGATGTTTGACACCAAACACGACATGTTTTGATGCAGCCATTCCAAAGTTAGCATTTACCGCGAGGATATAATGCACTTAATAGTATATGGTTTAACCGCATCCACAAACAGCACCAGAGAATAGACTCTGAGAGCTGCAGAGGGGCCCTGCTCAGGCAGAGGCACCCCCTCACATAGAAGCCAAGCACCCTGCCCTCAGGATTGATAGGGCCTGCCATAGGGGTGACTGATAGGTTTATATGTGTGTGCAGGAGAGATATAGGAAACCTATATCTCAGTGAGGGGGCTAGCACCACCTCACCCAGGCTGCAGTAGCAGGCCTGTGGTGTCAGATTTAGTCTGCTTCCCAGGGGTGGCATAATACATGCTGCAGCCCCTGGTAGGCCTGTGAAGTACCTATGCCCTTGGCACCTAAGGTACCATATACTAGGGACTCATAAGGCACCACAGTATCCAATCACTAGTGCACCTAGAGTGCACTCCATGTCATTTAGAGAGAGCAGATAGACTGGGGCCCTGAATAGCAGGGTCCCAGTCCAACTAAGTCATAAACCAGCAAAACACCATAAAAAAAGTGGGGGCAACCATATAGTCAGATTCCACCTTCCTACATAACCCCCCCAAACGAAAGGAGATAAGGCTAACCTTGGCCAGTTGAGCCTTTATTGACTAAGTGGCCATATAAGGAAGCACCTGCACTAGCATGGTTGCCCCCTGTCTTATGGTCCACTAAGCAATCCCTCACCCTAAGGGTATGAGAGGGTCTCCACCATGGGGAATCACTACCTGTGGTGTGCTTTGGTAAAGTACCAGGCTGGTGAGGTGTCTGAGTAGGGAAGTGTGGCCCTAGGAATGTTGGCCTCAGCTTTCTCAGCTCACTGGTCACCATGTATGCCTGTCTTTCCATGACTGAGTGGTACTCTGCTCTAAGGGTCAACCTTTGACTGCCTACAGCCGGGGGTTGGGTCCCTTTGGGTGGAACACTGGAGGGACATGGCATGTTTGGAACCTTTTGGTCCCAGGTTTGCCCTTGCCTAACAGAGTCCTTCTGGGGGAGGTCCCTACATAAAGGTATGGGGGATCCCTCAGTGGGTTGAGGAATTTCTACCTGGCTAGGGCTACTAGCCTGGATGCCCCTAATCTGCTGATGGGGGGTTCCTCTGGACAGGGGGCCCTGGGGGGTCCACTGACCTCCCTGACCTCTGCAGCCCTGGGCTGCCTGAGGCAGGGTAGAGAGGGGCAGGTTACCTGCTCCAGACTGGGTACCACCTTGTAAGGGTCCTCTGCCATCAGGGGGTGGCCAGGCCAGGCCTGACTACCTCTGTGGCAGTTCCTTCACTAGGGGTAGGGTCAGTTCCCTGAGGAGGCTGACCCTTACCTACTGTCTGGAGGGAAGAAGACTTTTCTTCAACCCTTGTGCTCTCTTCTGGGGGAGAGTGGGCCATTCTTCCAGGCTCCATCTCTCCAAAATCTTGGGCTGGGGCTGTGGCCATCACAGCCCCACTAACCTTTACAGGGACACCCAACATCTTCAGATGGGTTTGGTGTTCAATTTCAGCCCAGGCTGAAATTTCCAGATCATTGCCCATCAGGCAATCTACAGGTAAGGTTGGAGACACTGCCACTCTTTTTGGGCCTGTGACCCCCTCCCAGCTGAGATTGACTATGGCCATGGGGTGATCTGTTCTGACACCATCAATGTTGGTCACCTGGTATTTAAACTCAGGTAAAAGCTGGTGAGGGGGGACTAGTTTCCCTGCCACCATGGTGACACTAGCCCCTGTGTCCCTAAATGCCACAGCTTTCTGACCATTAATTATTGGCTCCAGTCTGTACCTGCCCAATGCTGTGGGACCCACGGTAAAGGTGGCAAATCCTATACCACCATCAGAATCTGAGGAGTCTGTTGAGGGGGTCCTGTCTAAACTAGGGCCCACCTCTGTTCCTCTTGCAAAAGCACCTAACTTTTTGGGTGCACTACTCCCAACTGGAGGATTACTACTGGTAGTACCAGGAGGGGTGGTAGTAGTTGTTGGAGGAACATTTTCTTTATTGCCATTCCTGGGACAACTGGGATCAGATTTCCAGTGCCCAGGCTTTTTACAGACATGGCAATAGGGTTTCTTTTCAGGAGAGGAAGGAGTTTGGGACCCACCCCCAGAAGAGGAATTTTGGGGCCCTGTAGTGGACTTATCCTTGGATTTATCCCCACCTTTCTCTTGGGACTTGGTAGAATCTTTCTTGTGGTCACCACCCTGATTCTTAGGCCTTACCCTGGTTCTGACCCATTTGTCTGCCTTCTTTCCCAATTCTTGGGGAGAGGTCAGATCAGAGTCCACCAGGTACTGGTGTAAAAGCTGGTTTTGACAATTATTAAGGATCTGTTCTCTCATCATTAGATTATAAAATCCTTTGAAATCAGTAACCCTACTGCCAACCAGCCAACCCTCCAGAGCCTTGGATGCACAATCTACAAAGTCAGTCCAGTCCTGAGTCTGTGCCTTCTGGGTATCTCTGAACTTCAACCTGTACTGCTCAGTGGTTAAGCCAAACCCATCTATCAGTGCACTCTTCAGGACCTCATAATCATCAGCATCCTCCTCTCTAACAGTGAGGAGCTTGTCTCTTCCTTTATCTGAAAAGGAGAGCCACAAGATTGCTGCCCACTGCTTTTGGGGGACCTGCTGTACTCTACAGGCCCTCTCCATAGCAGTTATCCACTTGTGGATATCATCCCCACTCTGGTAGGGAGGAACAACCTTGCTCAGGTTCCTATGGTCAGGAATATATTCTCTGCCTCTAGGGACACTGTTGCTGCCACCAGGGGGTTCTAACCCCTCTTTTCTAGAAGCTCTCTGGATCTCCAGGGCTTCCCTATCCAGTGCCAACTGCTTGGTTCTGAGGGCCACTCTGGCTTCCTCATACTGGAGCAGTTTGCACCTTCTCTCAGAGGAGGTCTCTCTTAAGGAAAAGTATGAGCTCCTCTGCTGGACAAATTCTCTGCCAGAGTGATAAGAGTGGTCAGATTCCCTGGAAGGGGATCTGTGCCTCTCCTCCTCTCTGTCAGTTCTCTTAGGGAGAATTCCTCTGTCCTTTTCAGGCCACTTGGAGCCTGGCCCTTCAATCACAGAATCTTGGTCATTCTGATTTTCATCATCTGACCCAGATACTATGACTGACCCACCCACTGATTCAAACCCTTTAGCTCCTAGAGCCAATCTAAGGTCGTCTGCTGTCAGCAGATCTATCAGGTGTAGTGTTGAGGGACTCTGTCCTAGTCTCAGGTGTCTGTCAACACACATGGCTCTCAAGTCAGAGAAAGCCATGTCCTTATACTGAGGCTGAGTGGATCCACTGGGTCCACCCTTTAAGGACATTCTAGTGTTGTGCAGTGTTGTACTACCTACACTAGTTTGTGGCCTACTGATCCTAGCTTGAGCTGTGGAAAGGGTGTGCTATCCCTTGGCACACAGCTCTAAGTTCAGTAGAACTTATTGATACTAAGCTTGACTTTATATGTACCTTGAGTACCTATAATGGTTTTCAGTTAGTAATTCAAATAGAGATTTTCTGGTAAAACAATGGCAAGCTGGAATCCCACACGCTGCCCACCAATGTGAGAAGTTGGCCTGGTATATGCTGTTCACTAATTAAAGTGGACACCTTGCACCAGGGCAAATCGACTCTTATGGTAGATAGGTTTAAGACAACCTTTTAAAGAAAGCTATCCTAGTGGTAGCTGTGGAGAGCAGCCTTCAGGCTAAGTCTCGGAGGAATGTAAAGCAGCTTGTTTTACCATATAATCTCTTGAATCACCAAATGAAAAGACACCACACAGGTATATATATCAAATATATATGTATTTATTTCTAAATAACTCTCTACTAATCTCTTTATGAGATTAGAAGACAAACATATGCACAAATCAACGTTTCACAATAAGTTAAGCACAAAATATGGCTGGGGCCCTAGGGGCGTACCAGACCATATACTAAGTAAGAGACTTAGGGACAACGACTTGCAGGGAGACAAGGCCTAGGGCCTTCAGAAGTGCTGGGGCCTCACAAAACCACCCAAGGCAGGTAAGTAAAGGACCCACGGGGGACGCGTGCAGTGTGGATACACAGGCGCGGATCGCCGTTAACTTCAATGGAGCAAGTCGCGGTTGGAAATAAAGAGTTTTAGGATACTTCGGGAGAACCTACAAGCAAGTCACTTACAGGGTAAGTAGTTCTAGGGCCCACACCCACAGGAGCACCGTAGTGCTGGAGTTACCTCACCCAGGGAAGCCGGGTGCATAGGTGTCCTTTGGTGTCGGGTCGCGGCGTCGTTTTCAATGGCGAACAAAGAAGACTTGCTGCTTGCGGGAGCTGAAGAAGTGTCCGGTGGAATCCAAGCCTGGATTCTGAAGAAGGATGACCTGAAAGCAGAGGGGACAGTGTTCAAAGTCACTTGGCAGTGACCCGGGGCAAGGAAGATGGATGCCCACCGTCGTCGGTTGATTCAGGTCGGTTGTGGGTGCCTTGACTCTTCAGCCACGTGGTCCAGGAGGTGTCGACGACGACCAGGAGCTGGATTCGGTGGGTCCCTCGACGTTTGCAGCTGACTGCGGTGTCGGCAACTCGATTGGAGCCAACAAGCCTTGGCAGTAGCAAGTCTTGGGGAAATGAAGAAAAGTCGATGGCACAGACCAGCAAGATCTGAGGGACTCACCCAGCGAGGGTAAGTCAGGGCAGGCCTGGAGCAATCAGGGGAGCCCTTTGGTTTCTTTAAGAAGTCTTCTGGGGACCCACAAGCCGGCAGGCAAGGGATCGCAAAGACACCTCGGGCGGAATCACTCAACAGGGGCCCATGGTCACTCGGGACGGTGTAGACCTCTGATCTTCGGAGGGATTTTTGCTGGAGGTCGGGACCACACGTGGTCCAAAGCACAAGTTCGTAGAACGTTGTGAAGGGGTTGCACTCGACAATAGTGCACGGTACCCAGGGGTCGCGGTTCCTCATTACTCGTGGGGTCCACTTGCCTCAGCTTCGCTGGGGACTCACGATGGCCTGGGAGAAGTCAGGAAATCCACTTCTTGGGCTGCAGGGACTTCGGACTCCGGCGGGAGTGGCGTAGTTTGCGACCGTCGTTGTCGTTTTTGGTGCCTGCCAAGCAGGGGAGTCACTCCTTGACTCCAAGGGAGATTCTTCTGTCTTCCAAAGGTAGTGGAACGTCGAAGGGCCAGGATTCTTCTGTAGAGCGTCGTCCAGGGGTTATCTGCTTTGCAATGGCAAGGTTCCCCCTCTTATACTAAAAAGAGGGGATGGACTAGCTCTATGACCCCACCTATGGGAGGGTCAAGGGAGGGGTGGCTACACCCACTTCCCTTTGTCCAGTTTCGCGCCAGAGCAGGGGCAGGTAGCCCCTGAGCTGGTTTGAACTGGCATATGCACAGAGGAGCCTTCTGCTCCCCCAGTGCAGGACTTCAAAGCACTCTAAGAGTGCACCCACCCAGCCCCAATACACTAAACCCTGTCTGGGAGGTGGTCACACCTCCCTGTGACAGGATGCCTATTGTTGGGCTTCCTCCACTGTGAGTTTCGGTCATCAGCAGGAGGGCAGCCCAGTGTCTGTGACTGGTGGCATCCATTTTGTGATGCCAGGGCTCTTTAGGATTCTACCGCGTTTCCACAGCAGGTACATGTCTTCTCCCTCTAGAAGGGTGGAATGCTACCCCCACCGCCAAGATTGGCGGGGGGTAGTATTCCAAGATGTTTGACACCAAACACGACATGTTTTGATGCAGCCATTCCAAAGTTAGCATTTACCGCGAGGATATAATGCACTTAATAGTATATGGTTTAACCGCATCCACAAACAGCACCAGAGAATAGACTCTGAGAGCTGCAGAGGGGCCCTGCTCAGGCAGAGGCACCCCCTCACATAGAAGCCAAGCACCCTGCCCTCAGGATTGATAGGGCCTGCCATAGGGGTGACTGATAGGTTTATATGTGTGTGCAGGAGAGATATAGGAAACCTATATCTCAGTGAGGGGTGCTAGCACCACCTCACCCAGGCTGCAGTAGCAGGCCTGTGGTGTCAGATTTAGTCTGCTTCCCAGGGGTGGCATAATACATGCTGCAGCCCCTGGTAGGCCTGTGAAGTACCTATGCCCTTGGCACCTAAGGTACCATATACTAGGGACTCATAAGGCACCACAGTATCCAATCACTAGTGCACCTAGAGTGCACTCCATGTCATTTAGAGAGAGCAGATAGACTGGGGCCCTGAATAGCAGGGTCCCAGTCCAACTAAGTCATAAACCAGCAAAACACCATAAAAAAAGTGGGGGCAACCATATAGTCAGATTCCACCTTCCTACAACCCCGCATGCCATTACCACGCAGGTTTTAACAAGGCAGTTTTAACGATGCATTAGTCTGTACAGCGCATGGCTTTGTCACATACATTTTACGACACATATACCTTTACCACACATGCCTTTACAACATAAATGTAAGTATTTTGCAGGTATGTATAAATTACATATATATATATATAAATATATCTATGTATATATATTTATAGACACACACATACATATATTTATATGTATGTATATATATCTATATTTACATATACACAAATACATATATATTTTAAAATACATATCTATCTATCTATCTATCTATCTATCTATCTATCTATATGTTTGTGTATATATATATATGTATATATACTCACTGAAAAAACAAAGGTTACAGGGACTGTATAGTTAGGTTCACACATTACACGCACAAAACCATACAAATTGAACAGTTATAATTATAGTTATCTCAAGTAACTATAACTCATGCCCCAAGGTAACTATAACTTGTGCTCCCGCCATGCACTGTTTTCGCATCAATAATTTTACAACAGACGTTGCACTCATATTATCAACAATATTATATAGTTACTTGTGATAACTCCAACTATAATTGCTAAATTTGTATGGTTTTGTGCGTGTAAAATGTGAACCTAACTATATTGTCCCTGTAATCTTCGTTTTTAGTGAATTTCTAAGACTTTTAAAATTTTATTTCCAACTATAACATCCCTGCAGCCTTTGTTTTTTTTCAGTGAATTTCTATGATTTTTTTAACGTAAATTAATATTTAATTACCATATGTTAATCCAAACTTTGCCTTGTACGGCCTTCGGCTGTGCACGGCGGGGGTTGGCCGCAGCGCTTTCCACACAGCAGCTGAAGTGAGTTGCATACTAGTTGCGTACTAGTTCTGAAAATTTCGTGTAGATTTGTCAAACAAAGCCAAAGTTATTGGCAAAAGAAAAAACCCTTTGTCTATGGAAAGTAGGGCCAAACTATTACTACCTACTGGCAACCGCCAGTAGGTAATGAAGCCTACCCATCCTAAACACTAAAAATATCCTTGCCACCCAAATACCCTTACCCACTCTAAATCCTAAAAATACCTTTGCCATCCAAATACCGTTACCCACCCTAAACCCTAAAAATGCTCTTGTCACCCAAATAACCTTAACAACCCCTAACCTTAAACATACCTTTGCCACCCAAATGCCCTTGCCTATGCTAAAATACATGTTCCACCCAAATACCCCTACCCACCCCAAACCTTAAAAATACCCTTGCCACCCAAATACCCTTACCCACCCTAAGCCCTAAAAATGCCCTTACCAACCAAATACCCCTACCTACCTAAACCCTAAAAATACCTTTGCCATCCAAATACCATTAACCACCCTAAACCCTTAAAATACTCTTGCCACCCAAATACCCTTACCCACCCATTAACCCTAAAAATACACCTGCCACACAAATACCCTTATCCATCCTAAACCTAAGAATACCTTGCCACCCAAATACCATTACCCACCCTAAACCATAAAAATACCTTGCCACCCAAATACCATTACCCGCCCTAAACCCTAAAAATACCCTTGCCACCCAAATACCATTACCCACCCTAAACCCTAAATATACCCTTGCCACCCAAATACACTTACCCAACCTAAACCCTAAAAATACCCTTGCCACCCAAATACCCTTACCCACCCTAAAAATACCCTTTCCACCCAAATACCCCTACCTGCACTAAATCCTAAAAATACCCTTGCCACTCAAATACCCATATGCACCCCAAACCCTAAAAATACCTTTTCCACCCAAATACCCAAATACCCCTACCCACTATATATATATATATATATATACATATATATATATATATATATAAATATATATATATATATATTACCTACTGGCGGTCGCCAGTAGGTAGTTATAGTTAGGACCTATTATCCATAGGAAAATCGTAACATTCTTTTCCCAATAACTTTGGTGCCGGTTGACGAATCTAAGCGAAATTTTCAAAACTTATGGCCCGTTATGGTCAGCTCCTATCCTGAAAGTTTCGGGGTGATTCGGCAAGCGGGGGCCGAGAAAAAAGGGGGGTCCCAAAACGTGTTTTCTCCATGTTATTTTCCATAGGAAACTTTAGCCACAGCTACAGCCCGAACTGCTGAACGGAATTACACCAAATTTGGCAAAAAGGTAGTGCTTGGTTCAGAAAGCGCCCTTTTTTTTAAATGGTGTAAATCCGTTCAGTAATTCCAGAGAAATTAAAAAAATAAGAGTCAAAAAATCAATTTCCCATAGGAAACTTTATGCAAGGTTACAGCCGAGACTACTGAACGAATTTACCCCAAATTTGGCAAACAGGTAGTGCTTGGTTCAGAAAGCAACCTTTTTAAAAATGGTGTAAATCCGATCAGTAGTTGCTGAGAAAATCAAAAATAAAAGTTTCAATATTTAGAGGCACGGAGGATCCGCGGACCCTCCCGACCACGAGCTTTATTCTAATTGGCTGTCAACACTCCAAACCATCAAGTGTTGGCAGCCATCTTGTGACTCGGTAGAACCGAGTCACAAGAAATCAGAATAAAAAACACGAAAAAAAAGAAAAGGGGGCAGGGTAGAAACACACTGACCCCCTAGGCCTGCTCAGGGCCCAAAAAAGCATTTTTTTTTTTAAAACGGCGAAATTCGCGTCGGATCCGTGAATCCCACTGTGAAGAAAAAAAAAACTAAGCGCGGTCTCCCGCGCTTAGTTAATATTTAGCCCCCGGGTGGGCCAAGTCCCGGGGGCATGCGAAAATGTAATAGCGGGGGCCCAGGGAGGCCCCCGCAGCCCCGAGGACTGCCACCCCCCGGGGCTTTCCATAAATATTTGCGGGGGGCTCACAGCCCCCCCCGCAGCCCCGGGGACCGCCACCCCCCGGGGCTTTGTTTTGTTATGTGTGGGGGGGCTCCCAATAACTTTGGCGCCGGTTGACGAATCTTAGCGAAATTTTCAAAACGTATGGCCCGTTACGGTCAGCTCCTATCCTGAAAGTTTCGGGGTGATTCGGCAAGCGGGGACCGAGAAAAAAGGGGGGTCCCAAAACATGTTTTCTCCATGTTAATTTCCATAGGAAACTTTAGCCACGGCTACAGCCCGAACTGCTGAACGGAATTACACCAAATTTGGCAAAAAGGTAGTGCTTGGTTCAGAAAGCGCCCTTTTTTTTAAATGGTGTAAATCCGTTCAGTAATTCCAGAGAAATTCAAAAAATAAGAGTCAAAAAATCAATTTCCCATAGGAAACTTTATGCAAGGCTACAGCCGAAACTACTGAACGGATTTACCCCAAATTTGGCAAAAAGGTAGTGCTTGGTTCGGAAAGCGATCTTTTTAAAAATGGTGTAAATCCGTTCAGTAGTTGCTGAGAAAATCAAAAATAAAAGTTTCGATATTTAGAGGCACGGAGGATCCGCGGACCCTCTCGACCACGAGCTTTATTCTAATTGGCTGTCAACACTCCAAACCAGGAAGTGTTGGCAGCCATCTTGTGACTCGGTAGAACCGAGTCACAAGAAATCAGAATAAAAAACACGAAAAAAAAGAAAAGGGGGCAGGGTAGAAACACCCTGACCCCCTAGGCCTGCTCAGGGGGTCCCACAAGGACCCCCAGGGCCCAAAAAAGCATTTTTTTTTAAACGGCGAAATTCGCGTCGGATCCGCGAATCCCGCCGTGAAGAAAAAAAAACGAAGCGCGGGCTCCCGCGCTTCGTTAATATTTAGCCCCCGGGCATGCGAAAATTTAATAGCGGGGGCCCAGGGAGGCCCCCGCAGCCCCGGGGACTGCCACCCCCGGGCTTTCCATAAATATTTGCGGGGGGGCTCACAGCCCCCCGCAGCCCCGGGGACCGCCACCCCCCGGGGCTTTGTTTTGTTATGTGTGGGGGGGCCTCCAAGCCCCCCCAAGCCCCGGGGACCGCCACCCCCCGGGGCTTTGATTAATAATTTTTCGGGGGGCACACAGCCCCCCCGCTGCCCCGGGGACCGCCACCCCCTGGGGCTCTCATTTCTTTTAAAATACCTGTGTGGGGGTGCTCATTTGAGATGTCATCAGTGATGTCATCAGTGATGTCACTGACCATGTCATGAGTGATGTAATATGTGACGTCATCAGCAGTGCATTGCGGGGGCGCGAGTTATAGTTAGCTGAACTAACTATAACGGGGGAATTTCACTGGTTTTGTACGAGTGAAATGTCCAACTAACTATAACTGTCCCTAAAACCTATGGTTTTTTCAGTGAATTTCAAAGGTTTTTTAAATGCTAATTTCTAACTATAACGCGTCTGAAACCTATGGTTTTTTCAGTGAATATATATATATATATACTACTGGCGGTCGCCAAAGTTTCCATAGGAAAAGCCTTCTTTTGTTTTCTTTTGCCAACACCTTTAGCGGTCCCCACCCCCCCAGAGCCATGTAGGGCTCCATGAGGGTAAAGTAAGCCCCGGGAGGTGGTAGTCCCCAGGGCCGGGGGCCGCAATGGACCCCCTTCATTATTGTATTTGTGCCCCCCGGGGAGGTGGTGGTCCCCAGGGCTGTGTGGGGGGCTGGAGCCCCCATGCACTATTGTTTATTTTAGCCCTGGGGATGTGGCGCTCACCTTGGCTGCGGACAAGCCATATTTTGCATCTTTCTGCTCATTTCTGATCTCTATTTTGCCTCGCTCTACTCATTGCTGGCCTTTATTTTGCCTCTTTTTGCTCATTTATGACCTTTATTTTGCCTCTTTCTGCTGGACTTTATTTTGCCTCTTGCTACTCTTTTCTGACCTCTATTTTGCCTCTTTCTACTTGTTTCTGATCTCTATTTTGCCTCTTTCTGCTCGTTGCTGGCCTTTATTTTGCCTCTTTCGGCTTGTTGTTGAACTCTATTTTGCCTCTTTTTAGTAGTTTCGGACATCTATTTTGCCTCTTTCTGCTCATTTCTGATCTCTATTTTGCCTCTTTCTATGCATTGCTGACCTCTATTTTGCCTCTTTCTGCTTGTTTCTGGCGTTATTTTGCCTTTTTCTGCTTGTTTCTGATCTTTATCTTGTCTCTTTCTGCTTGTTGCTAACCTCTATTTTGCCTCTTTCTGACCTCCATTTTGCCTCTTTCTGCTAGTTGCTGACCTCTATTTTGGCTTTTTCTGGTCATTTCTGACCTCTATTTTGCCACTTTTTGCTTGTTTCTGACCTCTATTTTGCCTCTTTCTGCTTGTTTCTGATCTCTATTTTGCCTCTTTCTGCTCGTTGCTGGCCTTTATTTTGCCTCTTTCGGCTTGTTGTTGAACTCTATTTTGCCTCTTTTTAGTAGTTTCGGACATCTATTTTGCCTTTTTCTGCTCATTTCTGATCTCTATTTTGCCTCTTTCTATGCATTGCTGACCTCTATTTTGCCTCTTTCTGCTTGTTTCTGACCGTTATTTTGCCTTTTCCTGCTTGTTTCTGATCTTTATCTTGTCTCTTTCTGCTTGTTGCTAACCTCTATTTTGCCTCTTTCTGACCTCCATTTTACCTCTTTCTGCTAGTTGCTGACCTCTATTTTGCCTTTTTCTGGTCATTTCTGACCTCTATTTTGCCACTTTTTGCTTGTTTCTGACCTCTATTTTGCCTATTCTGCTTATTCCTGATCTCTATTTTGCCTCTTTCTACGCATTTCTGATCTCTATTTTGCCTCTTTCTGCTTGTGGCTGGCCTTTATTTTGCCTCTTTCTGCTTGTTGCTGACCTCTATTTTGCCTCTTTCTATTATTTTCGGACCCCTATTTTACCTCTTTCTGCTCATTTCTGATCTCTATTTTGCCTCTTTCTGCGCATTGCTGACCTCTATTTTGCCTCTTTCTGCTTCTTTCACACCTTTATTTTGCCTCTTTCTGCTTCTTTCTCACCTTTATTTTGCCTATTTCTGCTTCTTTCTCACCTCTATTTTGCCTCTTTCTGCTCGTTGCTGACCTCTATTTTGCCTCTTTCTGCTCGTTTCTGACCCATATTTTGCCTCTTTCTGCTCCTTTCTGACCACTATTTTGCCTCTTTCTGGTCATTTCTGATCTTTATTTTGCCTCTTTCTGCTCGTTTCTGATCTGTATTTTGCCTCTTTCTGCTAATTGCTGGCCTTTATTTTGCCTCTTTCTGCTAATTTCTAACTTATTTTGCCTCTTTCTGCTCATCGCTTATTTTTATTTTGCCTCTTGCTGCTCATTTCTGTCCTCTATTTTGCATCTTTCTGTTTGTTTCGGAACTTTATTCTGCCTCCCCTTTATTTTGCCCCTTTATTTTGCCTCTTCCTGCTCATTTCTGACATTTATTCTGCCTCTTTCTGCTCATTTCTCGCCTTCATCTTGCCTCTTTCGGCTCAGTGCTGACCTTTGTTCTGCCTCTACTCCTTTCTGACATTTATTTTGCATCTTGCTGCTCGTTTCTGACCTCTATTTTGCCTCTTTTTGCTCGTTTCTGACCTTTATTTTGCCTTTTTCTGCGTTTTTCTGATTTCTATTTTGCTTCTTTCTACTCGTTTCTGATCTGTATTTTGCCTCTTTCTGCATGTTGCTTACCTTTACTTTGCTTCTTTCTGCTTGTTTCTGACCTTTATTATACCTCTTTCTTCTAGTTTCTGACCTTTATCTTGCCTCTTTCTGCTCATTGCTGACTTCTAGTTTGCCTCTTTCTCCTCGTTTCTGACCTTTATTTTGCCTCTTTCTGCTGGTTGGTATCCTCTATTTTGCCTCTTGCTGCTCATTTCGGACCTCTATTTTGCCTCTTTCTGCTATTTTCTGACCTTTATTCAGCCTCTTTCTGCTTGTTACTCACCTTATTTTGCCTATTTCTGCTCATTTCTGACCTCTATTTTGCCTCTTTCTGCTTGTTTCTGATCTTTATCTTGCCTCCTTCTGCTCATGCTGACCTCTATTTTGCCTCTTTCTCCTTCTTTCTCACCTTTATTTTGCCTCTTTCTGCTCATTTCCTACCTCTATTTTGCCTTTTCTACTCATTGCTGACCTCTATTTTGCCTCTTTCTGCTAGTTTCTGGCCTCTATTTTGCCTCTTTCTGCTCATTGCTGATCTTTATTTTTTCTCTTTCTGTTCCTTGCTGCGCTCTATTTTGCCTCTTGCTGCTTGTTCCTGACATTTATTCTGCCTCTTTCTGCTGCTTTCTACCCTTTATTCTGCCTCTTTCTGCTCATTTCTCATCTTTATCTTGCCTCTTTCTGGTTGTTGCTGACATTTATTCTGACTCTCTCTGCCCGTTTCTCACCTTTCGTTTGCTTTTTGCTGCTCTTTTCCCTGGTCCCTGCCGGCTCCCCGCCTCCTGCAGGAGGCGGCATTGCTCTCACAGACAGGGAGTTGTTAAACATGCAGCTCTCTGTGTGTGGGAGCAATCAATTGATCTGTTTCCCTGCCCGCTTGACAACAAAACCTCCGCTTCCAGCAAGCAAGAGAATTTTGTCAGCTCTCGCTTGCTGGAAGAGGAGTGTTTGCTCTTAATTGACTGCTCTGACTTGACGGGAGCTGTCAAAGCTCCCGCCAAACCACAGCAAACAGCTATGTCTCCGGGGGGCACTCCTTGACACAGCAGGAGCTGGCCATGGGGGTTGGTGGTCCCCAGGGCCATGTGTGGCTTCAAGAGGGGGCTGCGTGGCCCCCTTCCTTTAAAGTAGATGGGCCGGCCCAGTGAAGGTGGTGGTCCCAGGGTTGTTTTTAAAATATTAATTTGCCCCCGGGGAGGTGATGATCTACGGGACCCAGGGGAGTCTGCATGGCCCCCCCATTACTTTTAATTTTGCCCCGGGTAGGTGGTGGTCCCCGGGGCTTGAATCCCCCCAGAATGGGCTCTGTACAGCCTCCCTCCAAATTTTAAATAAAGCCCCGGGGAGTTGGTGGTCCCCAAGGCTCACAGGAGCCCATAGAGGGGGTTCCACGCAGCCCCCCTCCATTATATTATAATAATCCCTGGGAGGTGGTGGTCCCCGGGGCTTAAAAGAGCCACAGGAGGGGGGAACCATTCCCCCAGCTCCCCTCTTTTAATCCCACATGCTCCTGTGTCCTGGCACACCCGGTGGCTAAACAGTAGAGAATCCCAGGAGCCCGCATTTCTTTTTAAAAAACAATGTCAGTGGTAGCCACGGATCCAGCGCAACATCAGCTGAAAAATTAAAAAAATTTTTTTTTGCCCTGCGGGGTCCCAGGGGGACCTTATGAAGAGAGCTAGGGGTTCAGGGCATTCCTACCCTGCCCCTTTTCCTTTGTTTAAAACTTTTTTTTCAGAGACTCGGCTGAAGCTGAGTCCCAAGATGGCTGCCAACTCTTCCTGGTTGAAGTGTTGGCAAGCAATCACATTTCAGCACGGGGACTGTCAGATCCTCGGAGGATCCGCATCCCTATGCATACAAATTTGGATTTCCCTTAATATTTCCAAAACTACTTCACAGATTTACACCAATTTACAAAAAGGTCGCCTTCTGGGCCAACAGCTACCTTTCTGCCAAAGCTGTGTCTAAAATCCCTATGTGAAATTTCATGGGGAAAACGTGTTGTGGGAACCCCCATTTTTCTCAGCCACCGCTTGATGGATCACCCTGAAACTTTCGAGATAGCAGCTGAAGTGAGTGGCAAAGTAGTTGTGAAATTTCGTGAGGATTTTTAGTAACTGGCAAAACAAAAAACGCTTTTCCTATGGTAAGTAGGTCATAACTATTACTACCTGTTGGCGACTGTGAGTAGGTAATACATATATATATATATATATATATATATATAACATGCCTCCAAAAACACTGATTTAACATATTTTGTAATAGATAGCATACCACCTAGTAGACGTGGAGGTGATAGGGAATCTAAATTGAGAAAACTGGAAACTAGATACATCTTACAGCTAGATTCGAAATCCCCTGGAGGTCTCAATGCCACGGAAGATATGTACACTTGTTTGGGGTAAATAGGAGCATAAATATAAATAGAAGTATTTAAGTGAGTCATGATTGTATCTGAAATATTTCCAAATTAGAAACAGGGATAATTGGCCCAGCCATACTATGCTACAGAGATTTGAACAGTATTAGGCGGATATATTGGGTCTAAGAGGTTATTCAATAATTTTAGAATGATTTATGAATTTTAAAGAGTGTAAGCATATTTTTTTACAACAGATGCAGACCTTGTATATAGAGGTATCTATATGTATTTAAACGTATACGTTTTTATATTTATGAATAATGTTTGGAAACATTTACCATTTTATATATTTATATATATTTATTATGAGTACAGGTTTACATCGATTTGTTACTGAATTGCACTGATATCCCTCGTATAAGATTCTATCCGCTCTCAACTGTAATAACATAACAGTGGGCACAGAAGAGATACAAACAGTCAATCATGACATATAAAGCTTAGATCAACCTCAGGCAAATACTAATACCATGAGCTTAAACATTGGACACCGCCAATACCTGCTCCAATTGAAACAGAATAAAAGTATAAAAAAACTACACATATCATAAGAAGAATAGATACAATTATAAACAAGGAGTTTGGTATTTTTAAACCATGCATATGCACGCATATGTATTTTCACCACGCACTTTTCACTATAACACATAGAGCGATAATAGTAGACTCACCTATCTCTCCTAGCAGGCAATACGAATTCATCAGATTATCTGTTGATATCTATTAAGCAAATTCGCAGTACGGTGCGTTAGCAATCAGTGCAGACAAGAATACATCATCATAGGGCACATTTTATGTGAAGATATATCGGCTATGATGAATATATATACATAAATTTGACATTAACAACTTGGCACAATTTGTATTATACCTAAATGACATTGTTTTATAAATTATATTTTTTATAAACATGAATTTTAGATACTTTTATTGGAGCTAGGAGAAGGAGTAATTCTTTTATGTCTATGTGAACACTTATCACGTGGTTAAGTTTTTTCTACGCACCTGTCACTTTAAAATGTCCCAGAATGATTCTCACTGTGTCATGTGATCAAGGCTCGGACGAGCCGAAACGTTATGGCGGCAAAGCAATAAAGAAACTCTGCAAGATACTTAAGTGGTCCGTGTCCGTGTTTGGAGGCAATCCAGAAGTACGCGGAAGTTGTTCATATATATATATATAGACACACACACAGATATATATAACAGAAAGTCAGCGTCAGATATGTAGACTCAAAGAAGACTCGCACTCCGTAGATCAGATTTCCAATGGTGTTTAATCAGCAACGCATTTAACCCACAAGGGGAGCTTCGTCACAGCCTTGTACGAGGCTGTGATGAAGCTCCCGTAAGGGTCAAATGCAGTGCCGATTAAACACCATTGAAAGTCTGATCAAAGGAGTGCGAGTCTCGCTTGAGTCTACATATCTGACGCTGGCTTTCTGTCATTTAATAACGGGACCTGCATCCGTAACCTCTCATCAGCCCCGCCCAGGTGGACGTAAGTGGGCTTTCGCAGGACTTCCCCATATACATATATATGTATGTGTGTGTAAAGGCTGTTTACCCTTTTTAACGCCTTCGATATTAAGAAAAGTGGGCTTTGTCCTCGAAAAATTATTTATTCACACTCACCTGAATAATGGGGAGTAGACATACCTTTTGAGTTAGTGAAGCCCTTCAAATGTACACAATTGTGGGTATTCACAAATTTCCCTCTGACCTCTTTCTATTGTAGAAAAGTCCTGAAATGTACTCCTAACAACAGCAGGAGTAAATTCCTGTTCAAGGTGAGAAGACTTTGCTGGTTAAAAGGCACAACCCTAAAATTGTTCGGAGTGTAGCGGAATGGGTTTCTCCAATTTAGAGACAAAGCAGAAAGAAAGGAAGTGCGTTTGCACTTGTGTACATTTCCTAATGCAAAAATTAAATGCACAAACATTTTGCAGGAGTCCAACGTTAAACCTGTGACTGTCAGAGGTTTTAAGCATAACCTGGCAAACCATTGTCAATTCCAAACATGAGTTAATGTATACCCATGCAGGTTATAAACCTTAGTGTGTAGATGTATTCATTTTTCTGAAAATCAGCGCAAGGTGTTTGCAGTGACTGTATTAGTTGATTGTGCGGCATACACCTTAGTCTTTTACCAAGGTGTTGGAAAATGGACCTGTCTGAAGGGTCACCCCAAACTTTTTGCCTTTCTCCTCCTCTTTCTCTGACCTCAGTTTTGTTGGCTTTAGGACTCTGAGCACTTTACCACTGCTAACCAGTGCTAAAGTACATGAACTTTCTCCTCTTAATTTGGTAACATAGGCACATACCCGATTGGCATATTTAATTTACTTATAAGTCCCTAGTAAAGTGCACTACATCTGCCCTGGGCCTGTAAATTAAATGCTCCTAAGGTGCCTGCAGCACTGATTGTGCCACCCACTTAAGTAGCCCCTTAACCATGTCTCAGACCTGCCACTGCAGAGCCTGTGTGTGCAGTTTTAAACTGCCATGTCGACCTGGCAAGTTAAACCTCTTACCGGGCCTAAATCTTCTTTTCTAATATATATATGTCTCTCCTAATGTAGGCCCTGAACAGCCCAAGGGCAGGGTGCAGTGTATTTAAAAAGTAGGAAAGGCACTTTTAAGTTTTGCATGCCCTGGTAGTGAAAAAAAATATTTTCACTACTGCAATACCTAGCTCTGGCATAGGATAACATTGGGATTACCTTATTACATTTTATAGGTGTAATTTCCAATTGGGAAGAGATTGGACCCTCAAGTATGGTGTCCCTGGAATAACAATTTAAAATCACTACTTCTGATGAAGTCAGATTTTAAATTGTAGTTCTGAAAATTTCACTTTTGGAAAGTTTGTATTTTCTTACTTTAGCCATTTGGTGCCTGCTGCTTGTCTCTGAATACTTATCTAAGGTTGGTGATACAGTCCCTCTAGGCAGCCACACACAGTGAAAGCTTAGGTGCAACTTGATGGCCCTTAATAGGCCATTAACTGGCTTGATAGGGTGGCGGAGCAGAGCACTGCCTCAATTACACCTGAATAAGCTGTGTCCTGTTCACACACAAGGGGCTGCATACCCCCCTGTAGGGTGTCTGGAACCAGGGCAGAAAGGGCAGGGACTCTGTACACTTGAAAGACCCTTCTTTGAAGTCTCCCCCATCTCAAAGCCAGAACTGGGTATAGATACTAGACTGCTGACCCTACCAATTCAGTACACTTCTGGACCTAAAACCAACTTGCCAAGAAGAAAACTGCTGTGCTTAGGACTGCCACTCTGCTGGGATTCTGCTCTGGAAGACTGCTGCCTTGCTGTGCTGCCCTGCAGCTCTCCCTGACGGTACTTTCATCACTTGACCCAGAGTGGCTCCAAAAGGTAGCTGACTCGCCTCCTGTTCTTAGAAGACTCAGAGACAACAAGGTCTCCCATCATGCTCCTGTGCCTGGTTTATAGGAAGTGGACCCAGGTGCTTGCTGTAGCGGAACTGACACATCCTCTGCTGTGAAAGCAGGATCAACACATTGCCGCTATTGCGGGAACAGAACCGGCACATCGCACTCAGGACCAGCACATCGGAACCCCTGCATCAGAACCACTGCATCTCCACCACTGCAGAAGTACGATCAATGCATCCCTTCCGCTGCGTGGAGAAGCACCGGTGCATCAGCTTCAGAACCAACGCATCTCAGAACCATCGCTTCATCTTCGGAACTGGCGCATTATCATCGTTGCGAGGAGAAAACCAATGCATCCCCTCGACTGCAGGATCAACACCGACGCATCGCTGGGCTGCACCCTGCATTTCATTGTTTGAGACCAGGATTAAGGTCCTATTGCTCAGCGGGGCCCGCATGATTCCTGTGTCCAGCCTGCACTCCATCACAGTCGGCCTGAGCTCTTGACTTTGTCCCGGTCCAGCGCGACCAATTAACTCTTTATGCACTTATTGCTACTAAACGCTGATTTTACATTTAATATTTAAAAATTCATATCTTGACTTCTACTTATTGGATTTTTGTCGTTTTGGTCTTGTTTTATTTATAAAATTACAATCTATTTTTCTAAACTGGTGTGGAGTTTTTTATGGTGTATTCACTGTATTAATATTTAAAGTGTTGCACAAATACTTTACACATTGACCCTTAAGTTAGGCCAGCCTGCTCTGTGCCAAGATACCAGAGAAGGAGCACAGGATAATTTTTGGGGTGTTCCTGACTAGGATTGGGGGTCCTGCTTGGACAAGATGCATACCTCTGCTAACAAGAAACCCAAATTCTAACACAAAGGAATTACAATCCATGGGTTACCACAAGTCCTGCATGGACACCCAGTACTCTGAAACAACATCAGCCAAGGACAGAACAATGATGTCCCAGGTGCATCTTAATGATGGAGGACAAAGCGATTCAGCATGTAACAAGAGCACAAAGTTAATTGGGGGCGTGACCAAGATGGTGGTCATAGCGGACATACTTTAGCGAGCGCTGTGCCTGCCCCGCATATTATCCTGCATTTATCCTCATCAGCCAACCCAAAGAATACATCTGATAACGTTTCTGCCCTCTACTCATTAAGGGGAAACAGCCTGCTGCCATTCTCGTTGGGGACGCAGCCTGTGGACGAGGGGCACAGTCTGCCGCAGTGGGTCCAATGCGAGGCCCTACGTGTTGGGTGTGATCATGTCTACGCGGCCCACCTCCCAGCAACGGAACCCCTGGCGGCAGAGGGTGCATCCAAAGCCTCTTGACTCCGCTGGGGAGTGGCACTGTGAGTAACCTGGACCCAGTCGGCACCCCGCATGTGGTACGAATTTGGATCTGGCCCCACTGACTGCAAACGGCTCAGAGAGTGGAGCCGCTGCTTTGGACTGGAGATGGTGGCTGCGGGACACCACTGACAGCGGAGCACTTGTTTGCCTATACGTGCCAACAATTTAAGACAGTGAACTGGGGGATTTTGAAACAGAAATCGGGAGAATGAAATTTCCCCATAAACTTCTATTGAAGAAAATGCAATTTCAGGTGGGAGACAGCTAAAATAAAGCCATTTTTGGCTTGAAAAATCGGGACTATTGGCATGTGGCCACAAATGGTGCCTGGATTGCTAGACCTGGGTCCATGTACCGCGGACCTTGGGTTGCCCTCCTGCCGCGATCCCGCTAGAGAACCAAGCAGCCCGCTCAGACATGGCTGAGTGCAGTGATCCCTCCCGGATTCCCCCAGCGTTTCCCTGGGGAGGTGGCAACGAGACCTTGCTGTGGGCCCCTGCGGCGCTCTGTCAGCAAAAGGAGCCTTGCATCGACTATATGACATCTGGGTCTCTCCCTGCCTGCCAGCGATGCGTTAATGCCTGCTGTAGCGGGAGAGGTCGTGCATGGATAGGCCTGCAAGGAAACTACACCACGAATTACTGACCCTATCCGATGAGTGTCCCCATCACTGCTGGGTAGCCCTCCGTCCTTAACTTAATTGCATCTCCTGTAACACCGAACTTTAAAATCTACACCCTGAATATGTCCGTTGCTTATGTGTGCCCCGAGTCTGGCCCTCAGGAGCCCAAACTGCGCTCTGTGCTTGTGCTGCTGGTGTCCTCCCTCTGCCACGACAGATAGACACTTCACTAACACTGCAACATTGAATGCACAGTTTCTCTGTACCCCAGTGCAGGGTTGGCCCTGGGGGCGTGGAAAGGGTGCATATGTTTTGCGGAACTTCAGCTTAGTGGCCTCTCGGGTCTATGGACAGTGGACCTTCCTGCTAGTTACTTTCACGCTCTGCTAATTGGGGCCCTGCCCTCTCCCATGGGCTGAATGAGTGCCTGATGCCCCTGGTTTGCCCCAGCTACGGAGTGGCTTCCATGCTGGATTTTTGGAACCAAAAACCTGCCTCCCAGCACTGCTAGAATCCTGTCTGTCAGATAGACTATCTGGCCTGCTTTGCAATCTGTCTTGCTAAACAGAGTCACATTCGTCCTTCCTGGTGTCGTGCCTCAGCGCCCCTCGCCTGGGGTGTGTAAGTCTCTAGTGCTGTCGGCAGATGCCTACAGCACTTGTCACTCCTTGATCACTCCCGTGATCGTCTGGACCACCTCACAATGCTGGTGAAGCCCAAACCTACTAAACCAGCATCAACTGGTGCTGGGGAGCTAACAACTAACATGCCATCTACAGACAATACCCTTGACAGCCTGCGTCAATTGGAAGCTACACTTCAAACTCACTCCACCCACATCGACAGCGTGCTCCAAGCCATCATGGACACTAAAACATCTCTGGAGACCAGTATTGCTGCTGTCTCCCAGGACATTGTCCTGTTGAGGGCGGATCACCGCAAGTTGGCAAACAGATTGGAAAATGCAGAGTCTACCTTGATCACAGTGTGGCTATCGGTGCAAGACTTACAAGAGCGGCTTAAACATGTGGAAGTGGAGGTTGCCAACTTACATCGCTGGGCGGAGGACATGGAGGTCAGGTCAAAATGCAATAATTTTCATCTGATGGGCTTCCCAGAGCCCTCGGAGGGCCCTAGTGTGGAACTCTTTTTGGAAGACTGGCTGGTGAAGTTGGTGCTTGAGGACAAGCCACTAAAATTCTTCTCTATACGACGGACGCACCGCACCGCACACCAGACCGGCCGTCTCTCCCTGGTGCCTCACTGCGACCCATCATTGCCCATCTCCTCAATTATCGAGACCGTGACCTGCTGCTGTAAAGATTTCGCAATAAAGGCCCATGGTGCTATGAAAATGCTATGATCATGGCATATCCTGACTTCACCATGGAGGTGCAGCGCCACCAGAGTTCTTACACTAAAGTTAAGCAACGCCTCTGTGATCTGTGATCTCAAAGAGATCACAGATGGCCGATGGGTGAGGAGCTCCGGACGGGAGCTCCCGGCTAGGGATAGCCTGTTTGGCTTAAATCCCCGATATTCTACACCCCCCTTCGAACCTTTTGCTCACCTGGGGGCACGTTCTGTCTGCGGTCCTCATCTCTCCGGCTCCCCCGCATCTGGCTCGAGATCTTCGGTCGAGGCTTGTTCGAGGTGCCGTGTGCGGAGTCCGAGCGGCCTGGCGCTGCATCCAGCAGTATCCTGGGGTTTCCGAGGGCGGCACCAACTCGGAATGGAGAGGAAAAAATCGGGAACCGACAGGAGCTAGGCCGCGTTTTGGAGAGGGGCAGCGGATGGTGGCCCAGACAGCGCAGCGAGCCCCGAAACGGACAGGGCCAGGTCAGACGGTAGTGCCATTTTCAGAGCGCCATTTTCAGAGATCCGGGGAGGAAGGCCTGAAGCGCTTGCACGTAGCTCTGGATCTGCCGGATAGTCGGAGGAGGCAGAGAATCAAGCATCTGCCCAGAGGTCGGCACACAGGTTTGCTACCAGTGAATCCGTATGTTTTCTGGGGAAGGCTCCACTGGAGGAGCCGGGGGCGCCTGTCGAGAGCCCTGAAGCGGGGCTTGTCGTTGCTGCTGGTGGCCCGAGGTGTGGACTGCTGCCTTTGGCCTTGCGGCAGAGAGCGGACTGACTATTCTGCATCCACGGGGAGCTGGCGGGGGCATAAGTAAGCGCCGGGAGGCGCGAGGGTGAACTTCAAACTCTGCAGGAGGGCCTGGAAGAGCGGCGATTAAGAGGAGGTAAGCGGAGGTCCCCTGCTGTGAGACATAGTCGCCAGGACCTCGCGCCGGCTGGGGGAGGCATTGGGGGACACACAGGGCACCGGCAGGACGGGGGGTGGATCCATTCCCACCCCGCCTGACCCCAAAATGGCGGTGAGGGGACCCAAAGTTGCACCCCTTTAAAAGGATAACTTGTGACAAAGGTCTGACGCCAGCAAAATAACCAGTGGGACGTCTGGAGATCATATTGTGAAGAACGGACAGTGAAAGCAACCCACACCACTAAATGACAGGACCAATAACCGTTTGCCTGACCCTAAGATGGCCACCATTGAGCTCATTTCTCATACTTCCTTGATGAGGCGGCCGTCCACGAGAAGACTGGGGCTACGAATTGAGGCAACCCAAGGAGCTACAACACGGCGTGGCCCCCGAGACCAATGAAGGGCAGGCCCTAGGCTGATGAAGCGAAACCCCGAAGTCACATATCTGCCGCGAAATGACTACACTACGTGCCTTAACCTGTGACAACCTCTTCCGATTCAATAAGATCAACTTGGACCCTTTCACAGTGACTGACAGTGCCTGGCCTCAAGATGGCATCTGGATTTCATTCGGACCATGGTTTCTCACCCCCTCCAACCCCCCCGCGCTACTCTGACATTCTCTGAGTACACCTGATCACTATCCTGACAGCGGAGTCTGAGCATTATGTCCGACGCCCGGTGGAGCTGCTTGGTTCAGCTATTGAGGAGATCGGCCCTGGTTCATCCCCTCAGCCGTCACCTACCCTGCCGGACATTGGGCACAGTTTCTCCCCATCTCCCTGTTTTCTCCCTGCCCTCCCCCTCCCATAACGAATTTTCTGTAACTCTGCCCTTTTTCTTTGTTTCCTATGTTTTGATTGCTCTTAACCCCTTCGCTGCTAGGCCTTTTCCCCTCCTGTGCTAAGCCTTTTTTTGGCTATTTGGGGTAGTGCGCGCTTAGGCCCCTGTAACTTTTTGACCACATAAGGTATCCATGCCAAATTTGCTTCCTTTTTTTCTAACATCAATGGGATTGTAAAGGTACCCAGGGTTTGTGGATTCCCCTGGAGGGGACCCAGAAATTAGTCAAAATACAGCTAAATTTTGGTTTTTTGGGGAAAAATGCGAAAAAAGGGCAACAGATGAAAGCGTCTTGATTTTTCCCTGCAAATGGCATCAAAAAGGGGTTGTGGTGCTGAAATCACCATCTTCCCAGCTTTCAGGGACAAGCAGACTTTTGTCAGAAAACCAACTTTTTTACACAGTTTTGGCATTTTTCTGGGACATAGCCTATTTTTGCTATTTTTGTGCTTTCAACCTCCTTCCAGTTAATGGTAGAAATGGGTATGAAACCAATAATGGATCCTGGAAAGCCATACATTTCTGAAAAGTAGACAAAATTCTGAATTCAGCAAGGGGTCATTTGTGTAGATCCTTAAAGTTTTCCTTATAGAAACTAACAGTTAAATAAAGGAAAAATTGAAAATTAGTTGAAAAAAACAGCCATTTCTGTCAACGTTTTCACCTGTAACTTCTTCTAATTATGACAGCTATTTGAAGGCAATATACCGTTATATCCGCTGGACCTTTCTGGTTGTGGGGATATATAGGACTTGTAGGTTCACCAAGAACCCGACGAACTCAGAGCCAATAATTGAGCAGCATCTTGCAATGGTTTTTTATTATGTACCAGGTATATAGAAATTATTTTGGGAAAATGTATACATGGAAAAATTGTTATGAAAGACACCTATGTATTTCTGAAATGGGAACAAAATGTAGATTTTAGAAACAGTAGATATTTGCACATTTCCGAAATTGGGAGTACCCATACTAGCATGAGAATTATAGGTCATTTTTCAAAATGACTTATTTTTACACATTGTCTTTCATTTGGAAGGCAGAAATGCATCGAAAGTCAATAGGTAATAACAGTTGCTCTACAATTCTGTGTTACCCAAAGTCTCCCGATAAAAATGGTACCTCACTTGTGTGGATAGCCCTTGTGCCCACAACAGGAAATGGCTCAAAATGCAACGTGGACGTACCACAATTTTCACAATGAAAAATTACCCTTTTTTTGCAAAGTGCCTAGGTGTAGTTTTTGAACCCTAGCACTGACGGAACCTAGGGAAACCTAGCAAACCTATACATTTTTGAAAACTAGACACCCAGGGGAATCCAGGATGGGGTGACTTGACTTCCTCCCACCAGGTTCTGTTACCCAGAATCCCTTGCAAACCTAAAAATTGTCAAAAAAACCACATTTTCCCCACATTTCTGTGGTGGAAAGTTTTGGAATCTGCGTGGATCCACAAATTTCCACACACCCGCGTTCCCCAAAGTCTTATGAGAAAAATGGTACCTCACTTGTGTGGGTCGGCCTAGTGCCTGCGACAGGAAACGGCGCAAAGCGCAACGTGGTCACACCTCAATTTCGCAGTGAAAAATGACCCTTTTTTGGCAAAGTGCCTAGCTGTAGTTTTTGAACCCTAGCTCTGCCGGCACCTAAGGAAACCTAGCAAACCTATACATTTTTGAAAACTAGACACCCAGGGAATCCAGGATGGGGTGACTTGACTGCCTCCCACCAGGTTCTGTTAGCCAGAATCCCTTGCAAACATAAAAAATTGTCAAAAAAACACATTTTCCCCACATTTCTGTGGTGGAAAGTTCTGGAATCTGCGTGGATCCACAAATTTCCACCCACCCCGCGTTCCCCAAAGTCTTCCGAGAAAAATGGTACCTCACTTGTGTGGGTCGGCCTAGTGCCTGCGACAGGAAACGGCGCAAAACACAACGTGGTCACACCTCAATTTCGCAGTGAAAAATGACCCTTTTGGCAAAGTGCCTAGCTGTAGTTTTTGAACCCTAGCTCTGCCGGCACCTAGGGAAACCTAGCAAACCTATACATTTTTGAAAACTAGACACCCAGGGGAATCCAGGATGGGGTGACTTGACTGCCTCCCACCAGGTTCTGTTACCCAGAATCCCTTGCAAACATAAAAAATTGTCAAAAAAACCACATTTTCCCCACATTTCTGTGGTGGAAAGTTCTGGAATCTGCGTGGGTCCACAAATTTCCACCCACCCGCGTTCCCCAAAGTCTTACGAGAAAAATGGTACCTCACTTGTGTGGGTCGGCCTAGTGCCTGCGACAGGAAACGGCGCAAAATGCAACGTGGTCACACCTCAATTTCGCAGTGAAAAATGACCCTTTTTGGCAAAGTGCCTAGCTGTAGTTTTTGAACCCTAGCTCTGCCGGCACCTAGGGAAACCTAGCAAACCTATACATTTTTGAAAACTAGACACCCAGGGGAATCCAGGATGGGGTGACTTGACTGCCTCCCACCAGGTTCTGTTACCCAGAATCCCTTGCAAACATAAAAAATTGTCAAAAAAACCACATTTTCCCCACATTTCTGTGGTGAAAAGTTCTGGAATCTGCGTGGATCCACAAATTTCCACCCACCCCGCGTTCCCAAAGTCTTCCGAGAAAAATGGTACCTCACTTGTGTGGGTCGGCCTAGTGCCTGCGACAGGAAACGGCGCAAACGCAACGTGGTCACACCTCAATTTCGCAGTGAAAAATGACCCTTTTTTGGCAAAGTGCCTAGCTGTAGTTTTTGAACCCTAGCTCTGCCGGCACCTAGGGAAACCTAGCAAACCTATACATTTTTGAAAACTAGACACCCAGGGGAATCCAGGATGGGGTGACTTGACTGCCTCCCACCAGGTTCTGTTACCCAGAATCCCTTGCAAACATAAAAAATTGTCAAAAAACCACATTTTCCCCACATTTCTGTGGTGGAAAGTTCTGGAATCTGCGTGGATCCACAAATTTCCACCCACCCCGCGTTCCCCAAAGTCTTCCGAGAAAAATGGTACCTCACTTGTGTGGGTCGGCCTAGTGCCTGCGACAGGAAACGGCGCAAAACGCAACGTGGTCACACCTCAATTTCGCAGTGAAAAATGACCTTTTTTTGCAAAGTGCCTAGCTGTAGTTTTTGAACCCTACCTCTGCCGGCACCTAGGGAAACCTAGCAAACCTATACATTTTTGAAAACTAGACACCCAGGGGAATCCAGGATGGGGTGACTTGACTGCCTCCCACCAGGTTCTGTTACCCAGAATCCCTTGCAAACATAAAAAATTGTCAAAAAAACACATTTTCCCCACATTTCTGTGGTGGAAAGTTCTGGAATCTGCGTGGATCCACAAATTTCCACCCACCCCGCGTTCCCCAAAGTCTTACAAGAAAAATGGTACCTCACTTGTGTGGGTCGGCCTAGTGCCTGCGACAGGAAACGGCACTAAACGCAACGTGGTCACACCTCAATTTCGCAGTGAAAAATGACCCTTTTTGGCAAAGTGCCTAGCTGTAGTTTTTGAACCCTAGCTCTGCCGGCACCTAGGGAAACCTAGCAAACCTATACATTTTTAAAACTAGACACCCAGGGGAATCCAGGATGGGGTGACTGGACTGCCTCCCACCAGGTTCTGTTACCCAGAATCCCTTGCAAACATAAAAATTGTCCAAAAAAACACATTTTCCCCACATTTCTGTGGTGGAAAGTTCTGGAATCTGCGTGGATCCACAAATTTCCACCCACCCCGCGTTCCCCAAAGTCTTCCGAGAAAAATGGTACCTCACTTGTGTGGGTCGGCCTAGTGCCCGCGACAGGAAACGGCGCAAAACGCAACGTGGTCACACCTCAATTTTGCAGTGAAAAATGACCCTTTTTGGCAAAGTGCCTAGCTGTAGTTTGTGAACCCTAGCTCTGCCGGCACCTAGGGAAACCTACCAAACACACACATTTCTGAAAAGTAGACACCCGGGGCTTCCAGGGAGGTATGGCTTGCGTGGATCCCCCAACGTTTCCTTACCCAGAATACCCTGCAAACCTCAATTTTAGCTGAAAAATCACTTTTTTCACACATTTGTGTGTGGGAAAGTGTGGCATCACTGGCCTCACACAAATGTCCTACCACCCAGCGTTCCCCAGGTCTCCCGATAAAAATGGTGCCTCACTTGTGTGGGAGGCCCAAGTACCCGCGACAGGCAAGGGCCCACAACGTAGTGAGGTGACCTCAAAATGGCCTTTCACAAAACTACCTGGTTTTGCAAGGGGGGTCACCTGGGTTTTTGGCCCCGTGCTCGGCGGCCATCTAGGGAAACCTACCAAACCCACACATTTCTGAAAAGTAGACACCCGGGGGCTTCCAGGGAGGTATGGCTTGCATGGATCCCCCAACGTTTCCTTACCCAGAATCCCCTGCAAACCTCAATTTTAGCTGAATAAAATCACTTTTTTCACACATTTTTGTGTGGGAAAGTGTGGCATCACTGGCCTCACACAAATTTCCTACCACCCAGCGTTCCCCCAGGTCTCCTGATAAAAATGGTGCATCACTTGTGTGGGAGGCCCAAGTACCCGCGACAGGCAAGGGCCCACAACGTAGTGAGGCGACCTCAAAATGGCCTTTCACAAAACGACCTGGTTTTGCAAGGGGGGTCACCTGGGTTTTGGCCCCGTGCTCGGTGGCCATCTAGGGAAACCTACCAAACCCACACATTTCTGAAAAGTAGACACCCGGGGGCTTCCAGGAGGTATGGCTTGCGTGGATCCCCCAACGTTTCCTTACCCAGAATCCCCTGCAAACCTCAATTTTAGCTGAAAAAAATCACTTTTTTCACACATTTTTGTGTGGGAAAGTGTGGCATCACTGGTCTCACACAAATTTCCTACCACCCAGCCTTCCCCCAGGTCTCCCGATAAAAATGGTGCCTCACTTGTGTGGGAGGCCCAAGTACCCGCGACAGGCAAGGGCCCACAACGTAGTGAGGCGACCTCAAAATGGCCTTTCACAAAACGACCTGGTTTTGCAAGGGGTCACCTGGGTTTTGGCCCCGGGCTCGGCGGCCATCTTGGGAAACCTACCAAACCCACACATTTCTGAAAACTAGACACCCGGGGAGTCCAGCGAGGTATGGCTTGCGTGGATCCCCCAACGTTTTCCTACCCAGAATGCCCTGCAAACCTCAAATTTAGCTGAAAAAAATCACTTTTCTCTCCAATTTCTGTGTGGGAAAATTATGGAATCTACGTGGATCCACAAATTTCCTACCACACAGTGTTCCCCCATGTCTCCCGATAAAAATGATACCTCACTCGCATGGGTGGGTCAAGTACCCACAACAGGAAAGGGCCCAAAACCTATTGAGGCGACATCCAAATTACCTATCACAAAACAACCTGGTTTTAAAAGAGGGGTCCCATGAGTTTTTGGCCCTGGGCTCGGTGGCCATCTATGGAAACCTACCAAACCCACACATTTCTGAAAACTAGACACCTGGGGGAGTCCATCAAGGAATGGCTTGCGTGGGTCCCCCAACTTTTCCTACCCAGAATCCCTGCAAACCTCAAATTTAGCTGAAAAAAATCACTTTTTCTCAAATTTCTATGTGGGAAAGTTCTGGAATCTACGTGGATCCACAAATTTCCTCCCACCCAGCGTTCCCCAGGTCTCCTCCATAAAAATGATACCTCACTTGCATGGGTGGGTCAAGTACCCGCGACAGAAAAGGGCCCAAAACCTATTGAGGCGACATCAAAATTACTTATCACAAAACAACCTGGTTTTGCAAGGGGGTCCCAGGAGTTTTTGGCCCTGGGCTCGGCGGCCATCTTGGGAAACTACCAAACCCAAACATTTCTGAAAGCTAGACACCCGGGGAGTCCAGCGAGGTATGGCTTGCGTGGGTCCCACAACGTTTTCCTACCCAGAATCCCCTGCAAACCTCAAATTTAGCTGAAAAAATCACTTTTTCCATACATTTTTGCGTGGGATCACCGTGCCGGCACAAATGTCCTACCACCCAGCGTTCCCCTTGTTCTCCCGAGTAAAATGATACCTCACTTGTGTGGGTGGGCCAAAGGCCTGTGACTGGGAAGAGCCCAAAACATAGGGATTTAGGGTATAGCACCGAGAATTCTAAGCGCTATATTTTTTTAAAAATACGTTTTTAGCCAGTTCTGCTTTGGACACCCACACAAGTGAGGTATCATTTTACTCGGGGAACAAGGGCAACGCTGGGTGGTAGGACATTTGTGCCAGCACGGTGATTCCACGCAGAAATATGTGGAAAATATGGTTTTTTCAGCTAAATTTGAGGGTTGCAGGGATTCTGGTAGGGAAACGTTGGGGGATCCACGCAAGCCATACCTCATTGGACTCCCAGGGTGTCTAGTTTTCAGAAATGTGTGGGATTGGTAGGTTTCCCTAGATGGCGGCGAGCCCGGGCCAAAACCAGGTGCCCCCTAAAACCAGGTAGTTTTGTTATAGGTAGTTTTGAAGTCTCCACAATACGATTTGGGCCATTTCCTGTTTCAGCCACTATGCCTACCCACACAAGTGAGGTACCATTTTTATCGGGAGCCCTGAGGGAACGCAGGGTGGTAGGAAATTTGTGGATCCACGCAGATTCCAGAACTTTCCCACACAGAAATTTGAGTAAAAAGTGATTTTTTTCTGCTAAATTTGAGGTTTGCAGGGCATTCTGGGTAGGAAAACGTTTGGGGACCCATGCAAGCCATACCTCGCTGGACTCCCCAGGTGTCTAGTTTTCAGAAATGTGTGGGTTTGGTAGGTTCCCAAGATGGCCGCTGAGGCCGGGGCCAATAACCCAGGTGACCCCCTTGCAAAACCAGGTTGTTTTGTGATAGGTAATTTTGATGTCTCCTCAATACGTTCTGGGCCCTTGCCTGTCGCGGGTACTTGACCCACCCACGCGAGTGAGGTATCATTTTTATCGGGAGACCTGGGGAAAGCTGGGTGGTAGGAAATTTGTGGATCCACGTAGATTCCAGAACTTTCCCACACAGAAATTGGAGAAAAACGTGATTTTTTCAGCTAAATTTGAGGTTTGCAGGGTATTCTGGGTAAGAAATTTTGGAGGACCCACGCAAGCCATACCTCGCTGGACTCCACCGGGTGTATAGTTTTCAGAAATGTGTGGATTGGGTAGGTTTCCTAGATGGCCGTTGAGCCCGGGGCCAAAAACTCATGGGACCCCCTTGCAAAACCAGGTTGGTTTGTGATAGGTAATTTTGATGTCGCCTCAATAGGTTTTGGGCCCTTGCCTGTCGCGGGTACTTGACCCATCCACACAAGTGAGGTACCATTTTTCACGGAAGACTTTGGGGGACGCGGGTGGGTGGAATTTTGTACATCCACGCAGATTCCAGAACTTTCCACCACAGAAATGTGAGGAAAATGTGTTTTTGGACATATTTTTAGGTTTGCAAGGGATTCTGGGTAACAGATCCTGGTGAGAGCCAGTCAAGTCACCCCATCCTGGATTCCCTGGGTGTCTAGTTTTCAAAAATGTATAGGTTTTCTAGGTTTCCCTAGGTGCTGGCAGTGTTAGGGTTCAAAATCTACAGCTAGGCACTTTGCAAAAAAAGGGTCCGTTTTCACTGTGAAAATGTGGTGTGTCCACGTTGCGTTTGGGCCGTTTCCTGTCGCGGGCACTAGGCCTACCCACACATGTGAGGTGCCATTTTTCTCGGAAGACTTTGGGGAACGCGGGATGGGTGGAAATTTGTGGATCTACGCAGATTCCAGAACTTTCCACCACAGAAATGTGAGGAAAATTTGTTTTTTTTTGACAAATGTTTCGGTTTGCAAGGGATTCTGGGTAACAGAACCTGGTGAGAGCCAGTCAAGTCACCCAATCCTGGATTCCCCTGGGTATCTAGTCTTCAAAAATGTATAGGATTGCTAGGTTTCCTAAGTGCCGGCAGAGTTAGGGTTCAAAATCTACAGCTAGGCACTTTGCAAAAAAGGGTCCGTTTTCACTGTGAAAATGTGGTGTGTCCATGTTGCGTTTTGGGCCGTTTCCTGTCGCGGCCACTAGTCCTACCCACACAAGTGAGGTACCATTTTTCTCGAAAGACTTTGGGGAATGCGGGGTGGGTGGAATTTTGTGGATCCACGCAGATTCCAGAACTTTCCACCACAAAAATGTGAGGAAAATGTGTTTTTTGGGACACATTTTTAGGTTTGCAAGGGATTCTGGGTAACAGAACCTGGTGAGAGCCAGTCAAGTCAGCCCATCCTGGATTCCCTGGGTGTCTAATTTTAAAAATGTATAGGTTTGCTAGGTTTCCCTGGGTGCCGGCAGAGCTAGGAACCAAATTCAACAGGTAGGCACATTCCGAAAAAAGTCAGTGCCTAGTGGGCTTTCTGCCGCCCTGGGGAGGGGGAAATCAGGGGCTATTGCCCCGATATGCCCCCGAGGGGGCAGAAAGACTGTGGCTATTCTTTTGGGGGTCGGGGCATTGGGATGCCTATTCTGGTCAGCCCCCACCCCTCCGTATAAAAAGCCAGCATAATCGCTGGCACATAGTGGGCTTTCTGCCCCGCGGGGCAGATCAGGGGCTACTGCCCCCATCTGCCTCCTGGGAGGGGCAGAAAGACAGTGACATCTTTTTGGGGTGGGTGGGGGCATTGGCATGTCCATTCTTGGCAGCCCCCACCCCGAACTTTGTAAAAAAAAAAATCCCTGGTGGCTAGTGGGCTTTCTGCCCCCGGGGGCAGATAAGGTGCTATTGCCCCATCTGCCTCCCAGGGGGGCAGAAAGACTGTAGCATTTTTTTTGGGGTGGGGGCATTGACATGCCCATTCTGGGCAGCCCCCACCCCTACCTATATAAAAAAAATCCCTGGCGCTTAGTGGGCTTTCTGCCCCTCCCGGGGGGGCAGAAAGCCCCCATCTGCCTCCTGGGGGGCAGAAAGTTTTTTTTTCTTTGGGGGTAGGGTGGGGGCATTTGCATGCCCATTCTGGGCAGCCCCCACCCCGGGCCTATAAAAAAATTATCCCTGGCATCTAGGGTATTTCTGAACCCCCGGGTGGGGGCAGATTGGTGGCCACTGCCACCATCTGCCCCCCGGGGGCAGAAAGACTGGAATTTCGTGGGGGAGGGGTGGGGGCATTGGCATGCCCATCTTGGGCAACCCCCACCCCTAAATGTATCGAGGGGAAAAAACCCTGGTGTCTAGTGGGCTTTCTGCCTCCCGGGGGCAGATTGGGGGCTACTGCCCCCATCTGCCCCCCAGGAGGGGCAGAAAGACTGTACATTTGCGGCGGGGTGGGGTGGGGGCATTGGCATGCCCATATTGGGCAGCCCCCACCCCAAATTATAATTTAAAAAAATCCCTGGTATCTAGTGGGCTTTCTGCCCTCGGGGGCAGATTGGGGGCTACTGCTCCCATCTGCCCCCCAGGAGGGGCAGAAAGACTGTACCTTTGCGGCGGGTGGGGTGGGGCATTGGCATGCCCATATTGGGCAGCCCCCACCCCTAACTATAATTTTAAAAAAAATCCCTGGTATCTAGTGGGCTTTCTGCCCCCGGGGGGCAGATTGGGGGCTACTGCCCCATCTGCCCCCAGGGGGCAGAAAGACTAATTTTGTGGCCGGGGGGTGGGGCATCGGCATGCCCGTTTTGGGCAGCCCCCACCCCTAACTATAATTTAAATAAAAATCCCTGGTGTCTAGTGGGCTTTACACCCCCGGGGGCAGATTGGGGGCTACTGCCCCATCTACCCCAGGGGGCAGAAAGACTAATCCTGGCAAATATTTTATGGGGAGCAAAGGCCCTTGCCCAAGGGGCCGCTCCCCTCCCTGGTGCCTAGTGGGTGGATCCCTGCTTGGGGATCGCCCTCCTGGGGCGATCCCCAGGCAGGGATCCACTAGGAGGGGTACCATTGGAAAGGGAGAGTCTCCCTTTCCAACGATACCTCTCCTGAGTTTCTACGTGCTCAGGGGGCTGAGATAGCCCCTGAGCACGTAGAAACTGAAATGACATCAGCGCGACGTGCGCGCCGATCGTCATTTCAGGGAAACCAGGGGGGCCTCGGGAGCTGGGGAAGCTCTTCCCCAGCTCTTCCCCAGCTCCCGAAGCTTTAGGGGATTAAAGGGAATCCCTCTGGTGCCCGCACCAGAGGGATTTCCTGCCCCGGGTTCCATGACGAGCTGGACTCGTCATGAGCACACGAGCACTGTGTGCCATGACGAGTCCAGCTCGTCATGAGCATGGAAGGGGTTAAACAAATGTAACATGTTAACCTGTAACTCTGATCCTCATGTAAGGCGCTCTGATACCTCCGGGTCTAGCCAGCGCTATATAAAACTCAAATAAATAAATAAATAAAATAAATATGTATGCTTTGTTGTTTCCAGTGAAACTCAGAGCGATTGATGGGGACACCACCCACATATTCCACTTTCCCGAGGATGTGTGGACCTGGTTCTATGCTGAGAACCTGGCGCTCCCCTCAGCTGAGGAATCAGGTGTGGGAGACTGGCTGGTGCCTACGTCAAAATGAAGCAAACGCAGTTCCCCCAAGATGAAGTCCACAAAGGACTGGGCGTGACGGAATTTTACCTCCACAGCTTGAATTCCTTCGCTCCTCTATGCTCAGAGCACCTATCGGAGTATGGCTCGGACTCTGGGGGTTCATCGTCGTCCCCTGCTGGGGTCCATTAGGGCCCAAAGATCACCCCATGTTCGGCAGATGATCTGGGAAACTGGTTCTTCGGTCTCTTGGAGGCCAGACCTGACATGGTAGGATCTTGCTTGGGAATAGTTCCCCCTATGCAGGTAGGCAGATCTGCCTGGAGAGTTGGTTGATCCACTATTTGTCAGGGCCTACACCACAAGCGCACTGACCATCGTCACTCCTCTGGTGATGGTGAGATGGGACTCTCACCACAATGCCACGTTCCACTGGAGTTACAAGGTGGACTTATGTAATCGCTGTTTTGCTTTCTCACAGTGTTTTTGTTATTTAGTTAATGATTTTTTGACAGGCTCTGTTGGAGCATCTGTCCTGTGGGGAACCCGGTTCCCATGATTGCTCAAGTTTGTTTGTAATTGCAGGAATGCTCTGGTGCCACCCATATTTGGGATATTTTCCTACACACTTGGCTTCTGGATGTGTGGTTGCATGTGGGGCGGGCTTCTGGGGGGAATTGTCTGTTGATGTGCGGATGCCTGCGGGGCCTTCTTCACCCCATTTGCTGTCCTGACCAATGCCCTTCATGGCGGCTGTGTCACTTGATACGCATGTCCCGCACTACTATGTCATTACATAAAATGTGCGATGCATGGTACACCTCGATCAAGAGATACTGTGTACATGCTCACCTTAAGCCATCATGTACATTTCGCACTACTCCAGGAAACGCATGTCATTGCCTTGGAATTACCCAAGATCCGCGTGAAGAGGAGGGGACAAGTGTACTGCGCGTCCACTACATGCTTCGCACGAGGGGTTCTTATCTGGATTGCCCCTGGGGTCCCCTTTGTTGCGGGCACGCAAAGAGTGGATGCTGACGGACAGTATGTGATCTTAGAAGGCCACTTTGATGGTGATCCCCTCACATTGATAGCAATATATGCACCAAACACTAATCAGATGGGATTCCTGGATACCCTTACGCCGGCGTTGTTTCGGGACCTATTGTCCCCCAGCCTGTGGGGGTGGCAATTTCAACTGTGTTCCGGATGTAAATCTAGATCACTCTAACCCCCTACCCCCCCCTTTGTGCTCAGCCTCCAGTTTCCGCATTTCTCAACATTTTGGTAGTTGGTTAACACAATTGCGACTGCGCGACGCAAGGAGGATGGTGCACCCAATAGGGCGTAAATACTCCTATTACTCCCCAGTGCATGATGTGCACACGAGGATTGATCTTTTCCTCTGCACCGACCACCTTGGCACCCGGCTCACATGGATGGAATATTTAGCACGCACCCTCTCGGGTCACTGCCTACTGTTGCTTAACTTGCACTGGGGCCGAGCTCGTCCCATTTGTGCCTACTTGGCGGCTGCAAGTGGAGGCGTTCGTGGACCCTCCATTCTGCACGGACAAGGTGCAATGCATTGAGCACTACTTCAAGAGCAATGCAGACTCCACGTTGCTTCGGGCGATTGAGTGGGATGCGCACAAGGTGGTGGTGCAGGGGCATCGCCTGGCAGACACTTGGGGGATACGCCGGCGCTTGCTAGAAGAGATCTGCAACATTGAGCGTGGCCTTCGCGCATTGGAGGTGTGGATTGCAGATTGTGGGGCTAAGGCTGCCAAACTCCAGTGACTGCGCAAGCAACATGGTGAGGTGGAGCCATTATTGAGCAGACACAACTACAGAAGATGCACAGCTCTGCAACATACTGAGGGTGATCTTTGGGTAGGCTCCTAACGTGGCTCACCGATGAAAACCGACAGGGCGCCCCTATTGGTGCGATCTGGCGAGCTGATGGGGAGCTAGTCACCTCGCAGGTGGCCATCAACACGGCCCTTCCTGAATACTATCTAGCGCTATACACAGCGCCCCCAGGCTCCTCTCCTGAACAAACACAGTCATTTTTATTCATGATCTGCAGATGACACGGCTGAACCAGCTGAAATGCAACGAGCTGGATGAACCCCTCCAACTGGAGGAACTCCGGATGGCGATATCTCAGATAGCCCGTAATAAGACCCTGGGCACTGATGGCCTTACCACTCAGACTATGCAAAGGATGTTAGATGTGTTCAATGAGGCCACAGCACGGGGTGGCCTTCCGGATTCGCTCCGTGAGGCGTTGATTATGGTTCTTCCCAAACCCGGCAGAGATCCCCTGGACGCTCACTCCTGCTTAATCTTGATTGCAAGATCCTGGGCAGAATGCTGGCCAACCGCTTGCTCTGCTTGATTTATTCGTTGGTTCACATCGATCAATCCGTGTTTATACCGGGTCGCAGCACATTTCTGAACATCCGTCGGCTTCTCCGTATACTACATAACACTTCGGCAGACGCCCTCGCCCATGTGGCGGTCTCGCTGGACATAGAGAAGGCGTTTGACACACTGAGCTGGGATTTCCTTCTCTTGACACTCACCCGTATGGGGTTTGGCCCAGGATTCCTCAGTTGGGTCCGCACACTCTCTGCTGATCCTTTGGCTTGGGTGAAAATCAGCCAGGTGATCTCTGACAGCTTCAAAATCAGGACGGAACCAAGGCATGGCTGTCCCCACTTATCTTTGCACTGCCCACGGAACCGCTGGCTTGTCATCTCCGATGACGAGCATTGCATTGGGGCATCCCAAAAAGCGGTATACACCACGTGATTTCATTGTATGCGGATGATGCCCTGGTCTATCTCCGTGATGTGCGATCTGCACTCCCTGACCTTATGCATCTGCTTGACGACTTTGGGTCTGTATCCAGTCTACGTGTGAATTGGCCCAAATCCTGCAAATTTCCCCTAGCGCCCCGACTATAGAGCGAGTGGAGCCCCTAAGGAACTGCTTGCAGTGGTGTTCTGACACCTTCAAATACCTAGGAGTAGGGATCTATCACATCGAGAGCAATCTTAAGGAAAGCAACATTGCCAGAGCTTTTAGCTCAAACTGTCAATCCCTTCCCTTCTGGCGCTCATTGCCCCAATCTCCGTTGGGACAGTGGCCATCTCCAAAATGCTAGCACTACCCTGACTGCTCTATTTCTTTGCCGCTTTCCCACTTATGCTCCCAAAGTCCTTCTTCCACACATTAAATGAATCATTACTTGATCTAATATGGAGTGCGGGCAGGCGCCAGGTCGCGCTTACTACGCTACACTTTCCGTTGGAGAAGGGCAGTCTAGGGGCACCCAATTTTGAACTTTTCTACGCTGCAGGACAGCTGCAATGGCCGCTGGCATGGCTACATACACCGGGTAGCCCAGAATCGCCGCTTATTTGCCATGTCCTGAAGGGTGTTAGCACTTACACATGGCTTTCTGACATTGCCTTCCACCCTCAAGGGGAGATTCGACAGATGACAATAGCCCGTGCCTGGTGGCATAGATATGTAAATTTTAGAGGCCCCTACTTTCCTTACTCCCGTTTAATTGATATCTGGGGATTGCCGTGCATGCAAGATGTAATTTGGGGTCTTGACATTGCCCCTTGGAGGACCGAAGAGATTGAAAACGCAGGCGACTTTTATAATGAGGGGACTGTCTTGCCCTTCCAGGCCATAGTGGACACATATGATCTGGGAGCTGTACAGCTCTTGACCTATCATGCTATACAGCATGTTTTGCCAGAAACCTGGAACACCAGGGATGAGGAACCAAACACCTCAGCGATACTGCACGTGATGCTGTCTACAGTGGAGGTACACAGCTTTTAACACTCCCCCACCTGCTTATGCAACCAAAGCATGCACGAAATGGAAGCTGCACTCCAGCACCCTTTGACAGACAGGACATGGACTCAGGCCCTTCAATTGGCAAAGGGGATCCTCCGCAATCCTAGGTTCCGCACCACACTTAGTTATCGCCTCATCGCATACAACGTATGTTCCCGACCCTCTCCCCTGAATGCCCCAGCTGTAAACAACCGAATGCTGATTTTTTTCATATGGTATGGTCCTGTGCGGTGTTACACCCATTATGGCAGGAAGTGACAACTGTAATATCTAAACAGTCTTCGCACCCCCTCACGCCTGACTCCTGCCTATTGGCCCAGGGGGCAACGCCGACCGATGGCGGGCCCCCAAGACCTGTGCGGCCGGTTCGGAACGGTGCCAGGCGGCGCCAATGGTGGTGCCGCAATTTCAAAATTTTCGCAGGTTGGGGCCCGCAATTGGCCGGTGGGCGAGGTGGGGGGGGGGGCAGCCGGGCAAGGATAAGATGGGGAGTGCCTCCCCACCTGTTTACCTGTTTCCTCGCCTGGCTGCCCCCTCGACGACGATCATGTTGTGGTGCCTCGCCACCCTTGCCTGCTGCTGCGAGGGATTCCAGCAGTGAAGACGCCTTTTTCTCCCACCCTCCCATTCCCTTAAGACAGCATCTTTTTTCATTGGGGCGGGGAAGGAGTCATGTTTGGTCACAAAACAAGTGGACAACCTTGGCATCAGTAATTGAAGTGCAGGCGAATTCTGAATTAGGAAGCCTTTGGCTTAAGAACCGGGGCTGGGTGTTGCCGTAGGGGTTGGGTCTCCCGCTACAGCGACTGTCCCTAGCCTCTCACGGTACTCCATTACATGGCCCCGGATGATGTCGGGGGATGGCGTCTGCGCCAGGGGTCCAAGGTATGGCCCGGTTGCCCAGGCTCATCCCCATTGGGTGCCGGGGGGGGGGATCCCTTCTTGGGTTGGCTCTGGCACGGTTATGTTGGGGGCTCAGTTGTCATGCTGGCCCACGCTCCCTCTATCTTGAGGGGGCAGGTGAATTTGCCTTGTGATATGCAACTTGCGGTATGAGGGACCACAGTCCTGAATCATTTAGAATAGTCAATGCCATGGTGCCTGGGGGGTGGCCAGCCATGACTCCTTTGAGGAACTGTTGATAGGAACTAACATGTATTAGTTCTCCCAATTAAAAGTGTCTTGATGTACTTATTGTAAATATCAATGGAAAAGTTTTGGATAATCGAATAATTCTATTGAAAATGTTGTGTTTATGGAAAATGTAATAAATACGGCCGGAGAATTGTATATTCTCTAACGCAGTAATAGTGTCTGCGTGCCTTTGTCACCCTCCAAAGAATTCCCAGTTGGGAGGGGCGGGGGTTAGTTGGGGTAGGTCTCGGGCCGGTCCCCCACCTGTGGGATCACATCCTCAATCTAAGGGGGGTCAAAAACCTCTGCCGCTCCATAGATTTGGCATATGTGTTGCTTAAACATCAAACAGCCATGGCCTGGAAGGACTCTGCCCCTCCCTAACTCAGAGGTTGGCTTGGTGTGTTGCTGACAAGGACCAGAGCAAAAGCCCATATTCTACAACTACAACGTATGAGAAGGGACTCACGCACGTGCTGGGAGACCTTCTTACTTAAGGTAGAGGTGAAGATAGATGAGCGCCCACCATGAACCACACGCTAGCGTTTTCCATCACTGCGATACACTTACTGCGAAAACACTCTCACCGCGGGCTCCTGAGGGGCGCGTGGCTCCGCGCGGCTCCGCGCTCGGAGCTCTCACGTGCCGCTTCGTCTCGTGAATGACATGCAATGGGTCATATCTATCTCTTACTGGCGCACCGAGCACAAACTGCCCTCACTCACGGCATTGGCCTTCTCCCCTTCCCCTAGATTGCCAGGGGGTGATTGCTCGCAACACTCCTACTTTCAGCCTTCCCTAGGCGTTTTTGCCTCGCACGCGACACTCCTCATTCACACAAGCTGCTGTCACCAGAGCTGTAGCTGTTTGGTTTGACTTTATTTGTCCCCCTTCTATTTATAATGCTTCCCTGTTAGTTGGGAAACATTACTCTTGTGTTTAATGATGCTGACTCTATCATGACTTGATCCTGCAATGCCTCTCAGATAAATGTATGGATGACGCTTTCCCAAAGCGTCTTTGTTATATCAAAATCGAAAGTATTTTTATTAAAAATGTATCGTGATATGCAAAACTCTAATAAACACGTATAAAAAAAGAGCACAAAGTTAAGTAAACTCCACCCAGCAGCTCACGCAAGTGACTAGAGACCACACTGGAATCTGCTTCCTCTCAAAATAAAACAAAAAACAATGTGTGCCGCAGACACAGTCGGGACGGGCGGACTCCCTGCACCACAGCAGACCTGTTCGGTGCCAGGAACCACCAGCACCTCTCTGCAGACAGGGTGAGTAACATTTTACGGCTGCTCCAACTGAACTGCCGTGTAATAGAGTATTAGTTACTTTCTAGATGCAATCTTATGTTTAAATGTTTGTTGTTAAGTAACTGGTTTTGACTTGAGGATTTTATGCTCTTTTATGATCATAATTGTTGTTTTAAACCTTGCTGTTATTGTATTATTTTGTTCATGTGCGTCTTGAATTATTTGCCCGGGCATTTCTTGTGCATTATAATTAGGGTTCCAGGTTTTAGGTTATTTATTTTGTAGACATTTCTGTCTGTAATTATCCATCTTTAGTTTTTGCTCTTTTTTATCTATTTTTAATCTGTATTTATTTTTTTTTGTGAAAAAAATGAGCCTGCAACTAGTATATTTTCACATTTATTAAATCAAAATGTACATTTGGAATTGGATATCTGATGGGATTCAGTGCTATAAGAAGCAATATATCATATATCACTCATATGAAATACACGCATATGACGTTAGTATTTTTGCACGTGCAACTATTCCCTCAGAAACTGAGATCTTTTTTTAAACTCCCCTGCGTGTCAGTCTGCACAGCATTGAAGATGGACAGCATCAGGCCAGGAGGTGGTGTGCAGGGGAAACATGTTTGGCTAACTGTAGGGCGAGTGGGCGGACGTGGAAGACATGGCTGAACCACAATCTTTGAGAGTGGCATAAACATGATGGTACAATGTTTTGCATTTGTCTCGTGTCTCATGTCTCGTGTCTCGTTTGCGGTTACTATCGTTCTTTAATGAAGAAATCTCCAATAAAAAAAGGTTAAGTTATACCGTCCAAAATTCATAATCAAAGAAAAAAACTTGATAGCATCAGACATCACTTCTAAAGAACACCAATTTTAGGTATCTTTCTATTTTTCCATATTTGAAAGTAAATCCGGGCAGAGAAATAGATGTTTTCTGGCTGTATTTACCTGTAAAATACAATAATAATGGAGAATGGGGAGACTTATTATGATTAATAGAGCTACAATTATAAAAAGTTGTCTTCACAATGCGTTTAACTTTTAATTGGAAAAAAGGAGCGCCTACTACTGTGTGGCATTGCATGCCAATGGCTGCTGGGCACAGGCTGAGTCCTGATAGGAAACTGAACAAATACTGCAACTTCCTTCCAAGTAACCTTTGCTAATTCTACCTTCCTATTTGTTGAACTGGGTAGTGCCAGCAAAGTACAAGTACTGGTAAAGCCAATAGCTCCAACTTCAATGTGGCAAAACATGTAAACACAGGAATTCACCAATGATGCTTAGATGAATTCCCAGCACAAACACTGTTTATCACATTGAAGCCTCTCCTATTGGCTTTAATGGAAAAAAAACTGCACAATATTCGCTCATGCATTCCAATGGAAACACTTTTGGGAAGGCGAAATGATACATCAAATAGCCAAAACCGTGGGGTGAAAGAGTCACACTCCTCTGCGTAGACCATTCTGTACATATTTTAAAGAGTGGGTAATAATGCTCCTTGCAGACAGCTGAGCTGTAAAGCAGACCTAATAAGGGATAATATGCTAGGAGTGTTATAGTGCTGATTGTCGGCTGGGCCAACCAAGCAGGAACCTTCTGATACAAGATTCAGGGGTGAAGGAATGTAACTCATTTTACATCATGTTTAGGGCTCCCGGTTTTATGGTATTTATTTTTGTGACATTTCCGTCTGTATTTATCAATAGTTATTGTTTGCAAATTTTATCTGTATTTATCCATATTTAGTTTGGGTTTTATGGAAAAATGAAGCTGAAATTAGTATATTTCCACGTTTATTTAACCTGTAAATATGCACTCATGCTTGAATGCCTACCAGGTTTCAATGCTGTAAACACCCACAGAAGATAAATCAATGGGTTATAAGAAAATAGGCAAATTTCAGTATCAACCTTGTGCATGTCTACTGCTGTTAAAGCCTCTTTACTAAAATTCATTTCTTTTTGAGCCCCCTTACCTATCAATCCACACAGCTATTGGTCTGACAGTCATGGCAAACAGTATTTAGAATTACTCAAAAATAAACTCAATTTCCGTTTTTATCCACATTTAAAAATAAATACAGACAAGAAAATAAATGTTTTCTGTCTGTATTTATCTGTAAAAATCAGTAAAAACGCAAAACAGGGAGCCTTAATCATGTTATATGTCATGTTATGCTAGGTAAAGTTGAGGTATGCTACGTTGCTGTGTTATGTTATGGTTTACTTTGTTTTGCTAAGCTATATTCCATTATGTTTTGATATATTACAGAATATTATGTCACATTGAGGTCTGTTTGTTTCCTCACGTTATAGCACATTATGTTATGATGGACTGCATTTGTGCTGTGTTACCATGGCATCAGTGCTGCTGTAGGATGATGGCTGGCCCTTAGGATGGGTGTGGGAGGAGCATGGTGAATACTGGATGCAAATGAGTGTGGTCTCTGCTTTCCATTTGCAGAGAGGACCTGAATGGTGAAGCATCAGCTGTTAGTTTGGGGGTTCCACACCTTTGTGCAAAAGGTGGCATGTTCGAGGCAATGCCACTTTTGACAGAGCTGTTAATTCAAAGACTGAGGGCCATACCCACTTTGGAATGACTCCATCTGTTCCATGTGAGAGAGGAATGATTTGCTGCTGTCACCATTTGCTTGATAAATTCAAAATACTTTATTTAGACAATCAGTTCTATCAAAGTGCGTTAGTGCCAAGTAGAATTAAAAGAATAGACAGTGCTATAATTTTTTCAAACGTGTCGATGATTCGACAGATAAACCATAGATCTTCAAGCAAGTTCCATCGTTGGTGGTACTGTTAATAATTTAAAATGCAATTCAATAAGCAACTAGTAACTTGGTAAAATAATCTTTAGTTAAAATTTTGCCATGTAAAGCTTGCTATTACTGTCTGGTCTGCTTGGATAAAAGCCAATACTTTAGGAAGCGATGATATATTTCTATTTGAAGATAGTCTTTGAGGCGGCTGGAATTCAAGGTTCCTCCCCATCTTCGTTTTGTACCTCTAGGTTATTTCTTAGTTGCTTGTCTATACTCTTCAGGAATTTTACCAGTTTAGTAATCGCTAGCGGCTGCACATTGTTTAGTAGGAAGCTAGTAATCGCTAGCGGCTGCACATTGTTCAGTAGGAAGCTAATGGCAGCTGGTAATGTCCGTGACCCCTCCTTAGTCCACGATGCCGAAGCAATTCTGCGATCTTCCAGGAGTATAGGGCATATGCAGAGCAAGTGAGTTATTGATTCCTGGAAAAGACCGCATAGTCGACATGTTTTCGACTCGGGTTTAACTGCCCATGGAGGAGATAGATCTAATGATGAAAAAGAGCCCGTCCGAAGCTGCAAGTATGTCGTTTTATAATAGGAGGAAAATGGTTCCATAATATATTTTTGTGGACCTTCTCTGTCATAACTGCTAAGGACCATTAGCCTGATAGTTTTCATGGGATTACTGTTCCTCCCTAAAGACTGTCATCACTTTTATCATCCTAAACCCATCTTCCTGGATGAATGAACATTTGGCAGCGTCCAGGCCTTTTATCTCCATGCAAATATTTGCTCAACTTTATTTAGGATTAACGTTTGTAGATCTGCAGACTCGGTTTTGAGGTTTCAAACTCGAGACCGAATCCGGAGTTTTGTGCCTAGAGAAGTGACTCCTGTGTATCTGCATTCTCTGCTCGCCCTCTGCCCCCCGCAGTACTACTGTGAAGTCATAGTGAATGTGAGCGTTTGTGGTCATCGTGGTTGTGAATTCACCAAAATGCCAGGAGTGGCAAAAGTGGCATCGTGTACGCTTTGCACCTAGAAGATATCAAAGCATTGACCCCGTGTCCTATCCTTAGCCCCCCACCAGCCTCATATTTGCTGCTGAGGGGCTGGGGTAGGGCAGTGCATGGAAAATACAGAAAATACACAGAGCTCCCAGAGGTCTATTTACTTTCTGTTCTTGCCACAGCCTTCATGACTCCAGGGGCCGGGAGTAGCTTGTGCAGAGCAAGGGTACGAAAGGACAAGTCGGGCAATAAGCTGCCACCAGTGCCTAATTTGTAAAGAAAAAAAAAAGTGTAGAAGTTCAGCGTTTTGCTCATTGAGAGCCCGCGTTCCAGGGTTGCCATATTCCAAGAATGCGTATTCTCGATTCCCCCTCACAACTCTTTTTTCTCCCACCCTACACTTCATGCCTCTTCCAGGTTCTTTCTCAGCCATACTTTTTCTCTTTGTCACTGTTTTACCATCTTTTTCCTTCATCCTTTTTTTTTATCCCTTTTCTACCTTTCTTTCTCTTGATCTACATGTGGAAAAGAGGAAAACTCTTTACTCCCCAGGGTGTTTTCAGAAGTGAAAAACTCTTTTTTTAAAGCAGCACCTATCTCAGGGACATAACCTGCTTAATAATCTAAAGTTTTTCCAATTGGGCATGCGAATACAGGGACAGAGGTCTGCTGTCTGTGAGAGGGCCCACCTCTGAGGCATAAGGAAGAAGACTCTTGAAGCCTGCCACTCTGGAGGTGGGATCAAGTCATACTGCCCATGTTCTGAGCTGCTTGACACGTTTGGATGAGTGTTGAGATAAACAGGCTGGTTAGAGGCGGATTTGACTGGCAGTTTATAATGCTGCCTGTGCTTCCTCTTATGCTCTTCCTGGATGTACAATGTTCTGTTATGCAATACAACATCTCACTTAATGTTTGTTATTATTCCTAACCTACATGATCAAGTGTGGCTGGAACTATGGCACCCTTTAAAGGGTGCTTGAGGTTTAAATCCAGGCAGTTTTATGGTTTCAGGTTTTCAAAACAAGACATTGACCTGTGGGTGTGTTATGTGATCAAATAACGTATTCAGTGCGCGCAAGAACGCAGCGGAATGGGAGCGCTTCACATGTAAATAAATAAAATAACATAATTATTCTGTGCCCTTTAGAGTGAGTAAACAATCTCGGAACGCTGCACACAGCAAAAGATAATTAGAGGGTTGGTCTTGTGGTTACTGATCATTAAAACATACCAGTAAAAAACAAAGGGGCATATTAGCAAGGAGTTGCGATATTTATCGCAAAACGCGCTTAGCGCGTTTTTTGTTAACGCCACCTATCGCTGGAAATTATCGCTGAGATAACACCCTATTAGTAAGGTTTATCTCCATAGCGATAATATTTCCAGCGATAGCAGCAAAATGTGAGAATACCGCTGGAAAAGCAGCGATATTCTCGCATTATCGCTAAGGTGGATTCAGCATTAGAATCCACCTCCTATACTTTAAACAGGTAAGTCATCCTCACTAGCAGGTGATAAAATATAGCGATAAACGCGCTTAGCGCGAATTATTTTATCGCTTCGCCTGCCTTGCTAATAGGGGGTAGTGGTGTTAGCGGCTGTTTTCAGTCGCTTTTAGTAGGGAACGCTTCCTTGCATGTCATTAGCGATAATTATCGCTGACATGCAAGGCGATGGAAAACGCGGCTCTAACGCCTGAAAGCTGTCGCTAACGCCTGTTAGCGACAGCTTGCTAATAGGGCGATAAATTATCGCCGCTTTAGCGGCAGTAGTGCCGCTAAAGCGGCGATAAAGCCCTTGATAATATGCCCCAAAGAGAGATGAAATGGACAGGGGAGAATGTACTGTGAGGACGAACAGGATTGGATGAGAGAAAAACAGAGGAGAGAGATGAAAAGATTTGAAGCCAATAAACTTGACAGAAATGTGGCTTAAATAATGAGACAATTCCCAAGCGGAAGATACCAAAAATGAGGTGTTAGTACTTTGCAAAGAGGAACATTTTGGGTTATTCCTGTACGATTTGACAGACTGTGACGTTGATCAAAGGACCAGCCCGTTGGGGGTGTCAGGGGCATAATAAAGGGACCACTTGGCTCATTTATAATGCTAAATGAAGCACAGTTGTGCTCAGCAACTAGGTTAATTCGATGCTAAAAGTTGCAAAAAACTACGCCCTGTGGCCAATGCGAGGAGTATTCACGTTGAAGTTTTTTTACATGTGCAATTTTGAATAATTAATAACTTGTGCGAATCAATCATTTTTTATGATGAATATAGTGGTAACTGATGAATTAATGATGCACAATTTCCAAACGAGTTAATAGAAATGTTTAGAAGTGTGATTGTTAATGTAGTTTAGTTACGGTACATGTTCTTGAAGACACCATTTTATTAAAATGGATGCAGCTTCTAGTGTTTGCTCATTCTGCTACTGCTCATTCAACCCCCCAGTAGCAGCCCGTGCAGGTAAGCACGGTGAGGTGGGGCAGGGGTCGAGGGGGTAAAAATGACAAACAACGGGATAGGGAATGTAAAATAAATAATTAAATAAAACGACTTACCTTGCGCTCGCTGCATCGCCGACTCGGTCATACGGCGAGTGCAAAGTAAGTGGTTTTATTTTTTTACTTATTTTACATTCCCTATCCCGTTGTTTGTCACGTTCACCCCCACCACCCCTCCACCGCCCTGCCCCACCGCCACACCGTGCTTACCTGCACGGCCCGCACTGCATCCCTCCCAATAAATGGAAGATTCTTGATTAATCTTAGAAGTGTGTTAGTTTTGAAACTTTACTGTGACGATCTATTTTCTGATTTGTCTAAAATGTGGTGTCGATAATCATGCTGTGCTGAATCTACAGTTTTTCCTCATTGTTTATGCATAAAATGTATATAAAAAATCCTGGTTTCATGTGTTTGGGGGACAACTTTATTTTTCCTCATGGAACTCTGTCTGTTTAAGCTGAGACTTTCATTTTTTAAACTCTGTCAGATTATTGAGAGACTTTCTTTCCCCGTTAAAAAATGCTGTTGGTGGGGCATCAAGATGGTGGTCTCACTCTGAGAGTGCTCCTGACCCCTCCTTCATCCTCCGCCATCGGCCAATGCTACTGTGCTATCTTGGCTCCCCTTTTGCTGTGGATGACCGCTGCAGCGCCCGGGAGATCTGTGGAGAGAGAGACGTGAGCTGCAGGAGCCCTTGCCACACTCAAAATGGTGGGCTGCCAAACACAGCCAACCCAGCGACCTGAGGTGTCTCTTGCTGGCCTGGTGAGCCCTGGTATGCGCAGGGGGTCCCATTGAGTGACCTGGTGAGGAGGTTCTGATGGGCAGCCTGAAGAGGCCCAGGCTATTGGCCCCGGCCGGCGGCGCTGTGCACCACTGACTGTTTTGACTGAGTGACCTGGGGCTCCAGCCAAGATCGGGTGGCCCTCGGGGCCTGACTGCGGGGATGAAAGATGCCTCCCGATAGCTCTCCACTGCCCTTGGTGGAGCCCTGTGATGCGATGGGCCCCTGCTGGATGACCTGAGAGGTTATCCACCACTGCGCCTAGAGATGGGCCTGGGGGGCAGCTAGACCCTGTGGAACAGCCTTGGCTCATGACCCGCAGCCTGGCGGCACTGCAGCTCCTGGTTAAATTATTGGGGGTGCCTGCTGAACAGTGTGCTGGTCGGGGCTCCCTGGGCTGTGCCTTCACTACTGCTGGCCCCCCCATCTCCTGGATGCGGTTGAGCTCCTGGGTGGCCCTCCGCAGTGCCTGGCCTGTAGCCTCTTTGTGTCTTCTCCCCCACCCCCAGCCTCCGTACTACTAGATATCACTGTTGACTACCTGTGCCTATGCTGCCTACTGTCGGCTGTGTGTTGCAACCACACTGCGCCTACCACTGTTGTGAGACCCATGGGTGGACAATTTGAACTGTGTGTACCGCAGGGGGTGCAGCTTCTTATGGGCAGCTGCTGCTCCTGAGTCTGTCACACTGCCCAAGATTCCGACTATCTTTGGACTACTTTGCTGTTCCCTCTGCCTTCCATAGGTCCTTGGCTGCTCGTGCTGTAGTATTCATTGCGGCAAGCTGGCTGCTGCTTTCTGGTGACGCCTCCTGCCATAACTATGGGAAAAGACAAGATCCCCCCCATCCTCACTCCTCCCCAACTCATATGGATAAATATACTAGAGGCCTGGGAGGTGGCCCCTTTGCCCACCGAGAGATGCTTCAGTGGCCTGCTTGCCTGCTGACGTAGTAGATCTTGCCAAGATCCTTCAGGCCATCCATGCATCGCAGACGGCAGTGGAAACCAGGATTGGGGCGGTCCATGTAGATGTGGCGCTCCTACGCCAGGACCTATGCAACACCACTGGCAAAATTACAGAAGCTGAAGGGCGGCTCTCGACAGTAGAGGATAAAGCATCTGACCTCAAGATCAAAGTGTCCCGCCCTATGACTTAATCTGTGGAACTGCACAGCCAGGCAGAAGATGTCGAAAACCGATCTCTGCGCAATAAGCTTAAATTTATCGGCTTCCTGGAGGGGACAGAGATGTCATATCCTACAGAGTTCCTGGAACAGTGAATTAAGTCTTGGATGCCATTGGATAAGTTAACTGCCTGATTTTCAGTTGAGCGGGTGCACAGAGCTCTAACGTCCAAACCCCCTTCCTTCCGGGGGTCCAGCATAGGCTCATGATTGCTTGCATTCTCAACTTTCAGGACAGAGACTCCATCCACTGTGAGCCTCAACACCTTGCAGACATGCACTGTAAATAATCTAAAATACTGGTGCTCCTGGACTAAACTAGAGAAGTGCAGGCCAAACAGCTGTCATACGGGATGGTCAAGCAAAATTTGAAAGCAATCAACCTCTCCTACATGCTGCTATTCCGTGTGCGGCTGAAGGTGATCTATGAAGGGAAAACACATTTTTTTGATACACTGGAGGCTGCATGGGACTGGCTCCTCGAGGAAAAGCAGCTCCACCATCCAGACCGATCTCCCCGCTCTACTGAGAGACTGCCTCCAGTGAAAAAGCTTGCACCTGCCCAGATGAGACAGAGGGTCCAGACTCGTTTCCTGTAAAGGACGTTGTCGAGCATTGACCGGATCACCGTCCCTGGACTCAGACACCTCTGGGTCACAGCTGAGAGGCTCGGGGCAGATGCTGTGGATCGATGCTGCCTCTCTTGAGCTTGATCTGGACACGGTGCTCCTAGAGAGGTATGCCATCCTACACCCCACTAATGAGGATGTGGGGCTGTCCTTGAGTCCCACGCTCTGACCCTGGGTGTCCGACTCACCAAACATTGTACTTTTCTTCTTTATTAGGTATTGGCCAATTGAGATCCTGTTAATAGGAGGGGTCTACCACTCCGCATTCAATATGTAATGTTGAGGGGTTTTGTTGTAGTTCTGAGGGTGACAGATGCTTCTGGGGTAGAAGTATGGGGTGGGCAGTTGTTGGGGTGGGTTAGATTTTTTTTTCACTTACTGTGACTGCGTTTTATTATTTGTTATTGTTTTATGTGTTTTGTCCCACTGCAACAGCACACATGACGCTTTCATCACATTAATACACTTGCTGGCGGTAGTCCACCACTGGGTTTTAAAGCCCACCATGGGAGTCACGCATTTCCTAACCTCGTTTTCTTTGCATTCCAACCTTCACAGACTTTCAGGTTTTGTCATGAAACATTAATGGGCTTCTAGACCGATTCAAGCACACTGCAGTCCTGCACTATGCCCAATGTTTCCTCCCTGCAATTCTGATGCTCCAGGAGACGCACCTGATGGGTACTCACTGCCCCTTCTTACTCCGTCAATGGTATGATAGAGTTTACCATGCTGGATATGTGCGGGACTCCCGAAGGGTGGCAATTCTCCTTCACTGTTCCTTCCCCGTGGGGATCCGGCATGTTCTCCCTGACCCCCAGGGCCGCTATCTTGTCCTTGAGGTTGGGGTGGAGGACCATGGGGTGAATCTCCAATGTGTCTATGCCCCCCCTCCGCAACAGAGTCCTTCCTTCATACTCTCACAAATCTACTCCTGGCACTCCCGGGGGTACCACAGTGGTAGGAGGAAACTTCAATGTGGTCCTCTATCCCACTGCTGACTCTACTGGTGTCCCCTCTGGACATTGGTGTGCAAGGGCCCATCAGCTCTCCAACTGTGTAAAAGCTCTTGGTCTCTGCAATGTATTGCACCTGTGGAGTTCTAGGCAGCAACAATAAAAACATACCTCGGCGGCTCATCATTCCCATGCACATATAGACTTATCTTTCTGCCAGCCACCAACAGCTTGCACGTTTCTGCGATACAGATTCTCCCTAGAGGAATCTCTGATCACATCTCTGTGTTCCTCCACCTGGGCTCTAAGGCTACTGCCTAGCGCCCTATGTGGCGGCTTAATGCATGGCACCTTAACGATGAGGTGTATTCCTTGGCTCTGGCTGATGAGCTCCAAGCATATTTCCAAACTAATCATGGGGCTGTGAAATCCACCAGCACATTATGGTTGGCCTGTAAGGCTAGAGTCATAGGGTACACTAAGAGTATTCTCAAAGGTAAAGAGAGGGACCGACTCCAGCAAGTGACCCTGCTGGAGGCCCATGCACTCCGATTGGAAGCGCAACTTCCTGAGGACCCCCGGTGAGAGGCCTCCCGACAGCCTGAGCTTGCCCGGGCAGAGATTCATCTTGTTTCACTCAGGGGAGTGCAACAAGTGTGGTGCACCTCCATGGCGAGAGTATACAAGTGGGGTGATAAGAATGGCAAGTTCCTGTAGTGGCTGGATACTCAACTCATGGCTGCTGGAGTGATTCCTGAGATAGTGGATGCTGATGGCACCCCCCCCCCAGTGCTCTACCTTGTGCATAGTCCAAGCATTTGTGGATTATTATCGTCACTTGTACACAGCGATCCAGAGACTGCAGGCGGAATTAGACTTCCCCCTTCTAAATGATGTTTCACTGCTTTGGGTGTCAGAGGTTGAAAGGCAGGCTTTAGAACAGCCCATCACGGTTGAGGAAATTGCCAGTGTTGTGTCTGCCCTTGCAGCCGGAAAGACACCTGGCCCCGACCGGTACCCTACTGAATTTTAAAGAGCGATCCCTTCTCCGCACCTGCTTGCCCTATATAATGAAACCGCGGAAGTTGGTCATTTTCTGCAGGAGCTTGAAATGGCCACCATTGTGGTGATTCCAAAATTGAGCCCTACATCCAACGACTATGTGGCAAACCAGCCCATGTAATTCATTGATGGGAGATAAACATTTTTGCCACAATATTAGTCACACACCTAAAAATGACTCTCAATACTCATACATCTAAATCAGTGTGGCTTCATGCCTGCAAGGGGCAAGAGGCATTGACTTAGACACTTCCATGTTTCCTTGGCCTGCCGGCATCTTCTGACACCTTTTGTGGCCCTGTTGTTAATAGACTTTGAGAAAGCCTTTGACACAGTGGACTGGACTTACCTGGTTCAGGATCTCCAGAAGGCCGGTTTGGGGCCTCATTTCTGTGGCTATGTCAAATTACTTTACTCCAACCCGACTGTGTGAGTGCAGATTAATGGTGTGGTTTCTGACCCATTCGCTATTTGTCGTAGTACTAGGCAGGGATCCCCCATTCCCCTCTCCTTTTTGCCCTTGTCATCGAGCCCCTGGTCTGGCTCATTCGTAATGATGGGTAGGTATGGGGGTGGGAGTGGGATACAGGACATGATGACCGCATTGCACTGTATCCCGACGATGTCCTCTTATTCCTTTCCAAATCGGAGGAGACTGGCCCACGTTGTATTCGTCTCCTTCAGCTTTGTGCAGAGGCCTCTGGTCTGCAGGTTAATTATGCAAAGTTGGTGCTGGTTCCTCTTCATCCTTCTTGAGAGTGAGCAGAGTGGCAGGCCACCATACCAGTGTGGTGTTTGAGCTTCAACAAGCATAAGTGGGAGAACACGCACAACTTTTTCTCTGAGGTATTCAATTTGCTCGTTTGTAGCATGCTCGCGGGGTATCACTCTCTGACCAAAGAGTGTGCTGTCCAATTCAACTGTAGCGTTCCCTGGTAGGGTCCGTCCCCCTTAGCACTGCCAAATCCCCATTTACCGGGGTTGAATAATATTCAAATATAGAACATGAGTGAAACACAAGAAGTTTTCAGTGAATAGATGATGTTTTAATCATTTTCTGTTTTTTTGATTAAATTCCACTCATTGCTTAGGTTCAGCAATGATAAGATCCATTACATTGACAAATACAATCCACTTTCCTATTTCTCCATCCCAATGCATTTCGGGCAGCGAGCCCTTCGTCAGGGGATAGCTCTTGAGGAATACATATAGTACAAGAATGAGGAAAACAAACCTATCAAATAATCCGTGGTCATCACGCACCGCCGGGTGTAGTGATCGATAATTCCGGGCTAACGCAGTGATGTGATTACAATCCTTAATCATTGTGCCAAAAAGCCTAATCCATACAGTGAAAATGCTCATGTGTCCATATCAATAAAGTGAAACTATGCCCAAAAATAGAGGAGTGACTGAATAATATCGTGACCCCTGTCATGCAACATCTCAAACGTAAAACGATGCCTTAGATTGTAATCAAGCCAGTACTCACAGAGTACCTTACAACCAATGCTATATGAAGACGTCTACAGATAAAAAGAATCTTTAATGCCGAGTGAAAGTATGTGTAGTACAACCCGTTATTTTACGTGTGTCACAGTAAACCTGAATCATGGTGTGGATTGTGAATATTCCAAAACGTATCAGCCGCTGCTCTTTAGCGAGTCTAGGTGAAAATACAGCGTTGAGCTTGCTCATGCAGGGGAGTGTGTTTATATCCTGTGAAAGAGTGAGTTACACCACCAGAGTCACACGGTAGTGAGCCGTCGTCTGATACAGATTCTCAGCCTCTGTTTATCAATGGGCCATAGTGGGAAAACCACGGCACCCAGAGATCATGCAAACAGATCAGTCCCGGCGAAAAAGCCTTAAAAAATCAATCCCATGGTGTCTTTTATGACTTATAATAAATGTGCGAGTGCCGCAGTGCGTAGATAATAACAGATGTTAGGTAAATACAATTCAAAAACATCACAGTCAAGTTTACATGGCGCGTGGCCGCCATTTGGAAATCCATGTTGCTCTCTTTCCTGAGATGGCATGGACTCTTAGTTTTACCTCGCTGATCCGCAAGGTAAAGGTGGACCTGAAAAAAGGGCAACCCCTCCCACTCAATGTGATGGAATGGATTGCTCTAGATAAATGTTGGTCCTACCAAAGTTTTTATATCTTTTCCAAAACTTCCCACAGTTGATACGTCAACAGTGGTTCAGGGAGATGGATTACCTGGTGACGTCCTTTCTCTGGCACAAGTCCAGGCTGGGGCTGTCTCTTGCAAGGTCTCAACGGGCACCTTATGATGGCGAGTTGGGCATGGCTAATTTGTACCTCTACTACTTAGCATCTCAGACCCTGGTTATAAATGATTGGCTTACGGGGGTGGTCGGACCCGGTGCATAGGGTGGAACTAACCTCACTCTGGTTTGAGGGTGTACTGGAGATGTGATACAGCGCCTGACTCCCTAAGAACATTCCAGATGTGACCTGAATGATCTTTCTTAGCTGGTATGCTGCACTCCGACATTCCGGCTGGGACTCCAAACTCACTCAACAAACACCCTCATGGAGTGGAAAATGGTAGCACAAACCAGCTTGCTACAAGGGATTTCTTTATTGTAAAAACATAGACATTTCCCTGCTGGGGAATGTTTGGTCTGGCACCCAGATGTGTTCTTTTCAAGAACTTCAATCTACAAATACCATATCACTTGCACAATTTCATAAATACCTTCAATTGCAGCATGCACTGAAGGCACACATTTCCCCGGGCACGACGCTCCCTGAATTGAGTCCCCTTGAGGCAGAAACCCTGATAAGTGCACTATCAAAGGGAGGTATCTCCCATATTTGTCATTCACTAGTCCTTAATGCGCCCGACTCATTGACACACCTACGGACTCAATAGGAGGAGTGGGTTGGACAGCTGCAGGATGACAATTAGCGTGATGTTCTCATGGCCCCAGCACTATCACAATTTCCTCTAGACTGCGGCTGGTCCAGACTTTTTACCAGTACAATGCCTACCTTGCCGCCAGCGGCCACCACAAAGCACACATCCTTCCAAGTCCGCCATACCTCAGATGTCCATATGCTCCTGCAGATTTCCATCATGTAGTCTGGTCCTGCCTTGTTATGATGAGTTAGTGGACTACGGTGGCTAAAGAGTTGTCGGATGTGCTGGGTGGGTGGTGGAACTCTCGCCTAGGTCGCTCCTCCTAGGCATCTTTGAGGGAGTGGCGGGCATGATGGCTGATTGGTGATGCTGGAGTTGGCCACCACATTGGCAAAAAGAGACATAGCAAGTAGATGTAAGTCTCCCAGCCCTCCTTGATGGCTCAGTGGCATCATGGGGTGGACTGGTGTGTCCAGCAAGAAAAACCAGCGTATGAAGTCAGAGGTTGCCCCAAGAAACATGCAAAGATCTGGAGTAAATGGTGGGACTACTCTGGGCTGGACTTGTTATGGTAAATGTAGGAGGGATATCGCCCCTGATGTGTTTATTGTGGACTTGTTGCCTTGTCTGTAACAGTGATGCTATAATTTCTTTTGATGATGAACAGCAACAGCTGGAAGTGGTGTGGATAATTTTGTTGTTAAGCAAAACAATAAAGTTGTTTATAAAAAAAAAGAAAAAGAAATGCTGTTGGGTGTTCTTTATGGGCCTGACCATTATAGATTTTTGAATGATTTTCTGATTCCTGACTTTGCACTCTTTATCTATGCCTTAAAGGCATATACTGAATTACTCTATATTGCTTATTCTGATATTTTTGTAATAAAACTCTTTAACCTTTATGGATCAGAACGCAGTTCTTGAGTGGCCCTAGTTAGTATTTTGATTTACTCTGCTAATTTGTTGAGCCTGATGTCAGGAAAGGTGGGGACTCATCATTAGAACAAGAGTCCTGGTGCTGAATTGCAAGAGGTAAATTTCAGGGTGTTCAAAATATTGGGGTTCAGTAAATTACTGGGGTTCAGGAAAAGAAACCTATGACATTGATAGACTGATAGATTTGAAGAGTTTGTATACATGTAACATTTATGAATACTGAATTATCACCACATTACTTTTTTCTCCAAAATGAAAATATTTTTACCATGGTGAAAGCCCTACATTTCCACGAACTATAGAGGTATTCTCTCCCCATTTCCAAGCTGCAAAAAAGTTCTGCTGCTTTTCACATGAGCACATTTGTGAGAAAGTATTTACAATGTAAATACTCACAAACCCATGTTTGTAGGTGGGTTGCAGGTGGTAACCCTATCAAGACACAACCACCCAAAAACATAAAAATCATAAACTTGCAAATGTGTTAATTCCAGTAAATCAGCTGAAAGTGTGCATTTCTATGTGCACCCTGTAAAGGTACTGGTATTATGAATCAGGATTGGAATTGTATGCATGTAGAAATGTTTTTTCATATCTAGATTTAACTTAAGTGTGTCAAAAAAGGTGCTATGAGATCGGCTGTGCTTCAATCACATGAGGATATTGTCAGTGGTTCCACAGGTGTAAATACAACATGTGCAAGGTTTTAGTCATGGGATTCTGAGCAAGGCATGTGGTACAGAGCAATGATTCCAGCAAAACAATACTCCACAGTAAAATATTCAAATCTTCAAGACTTTTAAACAGTCAAGGATAATGGGATAGATACAATGGATGCCTTAATAGATGGCGCTTGTCCTTCTAGTTAGCTGCTGCAATCTATGCATTTTTATGTTAGAGGAAGTATTGGTCCATAAGCCTCCTAGCACAATTGATAAATGTAACCACTGGCATACATTGTGAGTAACAGAATGTGGATAAAACCAAGGAGTGGTTCTTATTCTTCAAAATATTACTTTTGAGACCAAGGAGAGGTGCAGGAAGAGAACTAATGAAATAATTTCTCTTTCTCTGCACTCCAGCTCCTAGATCACCACCCATTGTGTGGCGTTTGAGGGCAATAGAGTTTATGCATTCCGGTGACACATCCAATTTGTTGTACTGGTTGTAAAAATGAGCCTTGGAGTAAGGAGAGTCAGCCATGCCAGAGTTTCACAACATTTACATGATGTGAATTTAGATACAGTAAATTTAAGTGAATAGTAATTTCATATTCAGTAGATCTGGCATTAATCTGACTCTCCTGGGCTTAGTTGAACTGAGAAAACCTTGGGAGGTGTAGGGTAGGGAGCTTTAGCTACATTGATGAACAGAAAAAGGGACTCAATGTGTTGTGTTATATTGTTTCTCTGATACTTGTAGTGGCTTTTCTAGATGTCATTTTTAGGGGGGCACACAAGGGGTCGCAGGTAAAACTGGCAGGGCCACCTTCAATGGGCAATCATGAAGATTGTGTCCATGTGTATTATATATATATATATATATATATATATATATATATATATATATATTGACTAAAAAAACAATTGTTACAAGGACGTTATAGTTAGGCTCAGTTTTCACTCGTACAAAACCAGTGAAATTCAGCAGTTCTAGTTACCTGAGTTAACTATAACCTATGCCCCTGCAATAAACTGCTTATGACCTCACATATTACATCACTGATGACATGGTCAGTGACATCACTGATCACTTCTCAAACAACATCACTGATTACATCACTGATGACATCATCCAAGGAGTTTAAGTGGTTTCTAAATGTGTATGAGTGCAAAACATATATACTAAGGCACTATAAAACTTACATTTGTATTTTGGTGTACTACTAATGAGTGATACTACTTCTAATATATATCATGTGAGTTGCTGTTTGACTGTGTGTGTCCGTGTGTGAGTGGTTGTATGGATGTGTGAGTTGGTGTGTGAGAGGTTGTGGGGGTGTCAGTGGATGTGTGAGTGGTTGTATGGGTTTGTAAATGGGTGTTTGATTGGTTGTATGGGTGTGTGACTGGGTGTGAGAGTGGTTGCATGGATGAGTGACTGGATGTGAGAGTGGTTGTGGGGGGTATAAGTGGGTGTGTGAGAGGTAGTATGGGTATGTGAGTAGGTGTGTGAGCAGTTGTGTGGGTGTATGAGTGGGTCTGAGTGGTTGAGTGGATGTGTGAGTAGTTGTATGGGTTTGTAAGTGAGTGTGCAAGCGTCTGTGTAGATGAGTGAGTGGGTATCTGAGTTCCACTATGGATGAGTGAGTGGGTAATTCAGTGGCTGTATGGGTGAGTGAGTATGTGTCTGAGTGCCTGTATGTATGAGTGTTTGCATGTGTGAGTGGGTATATGAGTGTGTGTATGAGTGGCTTTATGACTTGGTGTGTGAGTGGCTGTATGGGTGAGTTAGTGAGTGGCTGTGTGAGTAGCTGTATGGGTAAGTGAGTGGGTGTGTGAGTAGCTCAATGAATGAGTGAGGGTGTGTGTGAATGATTGTATGGGTATGTGAGTGGGTGTATGAGTGGTTGTGTGGGTCTGTAAGTGGATGCGTGAGTTTTCCTGTGGATGATGTCATGAGTGATGTCACTGACTATGTCATGAGTGATGTAATATGTGAGGTCATAAGCAGTGCATTGCAGAGGCGTAAGTTATAGTTAGCTCCGGTAACTAGAACTGCTGAATTTCAGTGGTTTTGTGCAAGTAAAATATGAGCCTAACTATAATGTCCCAATAACCTTTGGTTTTTTCCAGTGAATTTCTAAGGTTTTTTAAAATTTATTTCCTAACTAGAACGTCCCTGTAACCTTTTCTACAGTTTTTTAATTGTATTTTTTAACTATAACGTCCCTGTAACCATTGGCTTTTTCAGTAAATTTCTAAGGTTTTTTGATGTTATTTCTTCACTATAACATCCCTGTAACCGTTGTTTTTGTCAGTGAATTTCTAAGTTTTTTTTACATTTTATTTCCTAACTGTAACCTGTAACCTTTAAGAGTGAGTGTGTGAGTGAGTGCATGAGTGTCCCAGTGAGTCTGTGAGTGGGTGTGAAAATGTCTGAGTGGGCCTGTCAGTGGGTGTGTGAGTATCTGAGTGGGTCTGGAAATGGCTGCATAAGTGTCTCACTGGGTGTGTGAGTGGGTGCTTGAGAGTTTGAGTGGGTCTATGAGTGGCTACGTGAGTGTCTGAGTGGGTGTGTGAGTGGGTGCATTAGTCTCCGAGTGTGTCTGTGAGTGGGCATGTGAGTCTTTTAGTGGGTCTGTGGGTGAGAAATGAATCTCTGAGTGGGTCTGTGAGTGAGTGCATGAGTCTTTGAGTAGGATCTGTGTGTGGGTGTCTGAGTGGGTGCATGTCTGAGTGAGTCTGTGAGTTGATGCATGAACTTCTGAGTGGGTCTGTGAGTGGGTGTTGAGTATCTCAGTGGGTCTGTGAGTGGGTGCGTGAATTTCTGAGTGTGTCTGTGAGTGAGTATGTGAGTGTCTCCAAGTGCCCTCTGTTTTGCCCTCTTCTGCTCTGTTTTGCCTTTTCTGCATGTTTTTCTGCCCTCTGTTTTGCCTTTCCTGCTTGTTTTTCTGCCCTATGTTTTGCCTTTTCTGGTCGCTTTTCTGTCCTCTGTTTTGCCCTCTTCTGCTCTATTTTGCCCTTTTTTCCCATTTTCCTGCCCTCTGTTTTGCCGTTCCTACTCGTTTTTCTGCCATCTGTTTAGCCTTTTCTGCTTGTTTTGGTGTCCTCTGTTTTGCCTTTTTCTGCTAGTTTTTCTGCCCTCTGTTTTTTGCCTATTCTGATCATTTTTCTGCCCTCTGTTTTGCCCTCTTCTGCTCTGGTTTGCCTTTTCTGAAAAGGGGAGGAGGCCACGTGGCCCCCCTCCCTGGGCTGAACTCGGGCCTGGGGTCTCCATCCCGTGACAGCTCCCACCAAGCAAAAGCAATCAGCTATCTCCCGAGGGTGGGCACCTCAGGAGATAGCAGGAGCCAGCCCTGAGGGGTGGCGGTCCCCAGGGCCATATATGGCTCCAGGAGGGGGGGCCGCGCTGTCCCCTCCTTTGTTCTGCAGCGGCCAGCCCTTGGGATGTGGTGGTCCCCGTGGCCATATATGGCCCAGGAGAGGAAACGGGCGGCCACCCTCCTTTTTAAAAAGGAAATTGTTCCCGGGGTGGTGTTGGTCCCCAGGGCCCAATTTGGTCTGCACAGCCCCTGCTTAGTATTGGCATTAGCCCCAGGGAGGTGGGGGTCCCACGGCATTATTAGACCATTAGAGGGAGGCCCGTGCACCCCCCTTTATTTTTAAATGAACTCTGCATGCCCCCAGGACCTTGCCCAACCAGGGGCTACAATTATAAAAGTGCGGGAGATCACACTTGTTTTTTAATTTTTTTAATTCATGGCGAATTTTGATGTGCATTAAAAAAAAGCTTTTTTGCCCTGGTGAGTAGGACCAAGGCTAGGGGTTAGGGTATTCGTATCTTGTCCCCTTTTCTTTTTATGGGATTTTTGGGGGGACTTGGCTGAAGCCCAGTCCCAAAATGGCTGCCAACACTTCCTGGTTGAAGTGTTGGCAGCCAATCAGAGCTCTACAGATCTCTGCACGAGCTTGTCATTATTCCCAAAGGCTTTGCGACTCTAGGTATACAAATTTGGATTTCCTTTAATATCTAGAAAACTACTGAACGGATTTACACCAAACAACAAAAAGTGTGCTTTCTGGACCAAAGGCTGCCTTTTTTTTTCAAATTTGGTGTAATTACGTCCAGCGTCCAGCGTCTCAGGCTGTAGGCGTGTCTAAAATCTCTATGGGAATTAACATTGGAAACTCACTTTTTTTGACCCCCCTCCCTTTTTCTCAGCCCCTGCTTGATGGATCACCCCGAAACTTTTCATGCACATCAAGACCCAACTTGACACTTTTTTGGAACATTTCATGAAGCTTCGTCAAATGGCACCAAAGATATAGCCAAGTCAAAAAACACTTTTCCTATGGAAACATGATCCTACATATAACTACCTACTGGCGATATTCCCTGAAAAAAACAAAGGTTAAAGTAATGTTGTAGTTAGGTGAATATTTCAGTGATAACATTAATGTTTTAAAGTTAAAAAAACACATACATTCACTGGTTATAGTTAGCAGAGCTAACTATAACTTGCCCCCCCTGCCATGCACTGCTAATGACCTCACATGTTACATCACTCATGGCATGCTCCATGATATCATTTATGACATCACTCATGACATCTCAAATGCCATTATTGATGACATCGCTGATGACAACATCCAAACTTCTTTTGCACACATTACTCTATAAACAGGTAATGCATTAAAGCTATGAACTGCAAAATAGCTCAGAATAATATGAAGCATCATTAATGCCATCACAGATACAACTCCATTAGATGTATCAAGAATGTGTTATGTGCATCATTGACCCAATACAATACACTTCATGGGTAGCCTAGTTCACATTAACAATCAACCATAGATAAAAGGGAAACCCTTGTTGCACATGGTGTTCAATATGTATACAACTGTTCAGAGAAAGTCAAGTTACTCAAAATACTCAACATCTGTTCCAAAATTAAAGCCCTACTATGGACAGCTTTTATCTGTATCAAACACCTCACAGTCACCGAACCTGCATTGAGAAATGAAGTTGATTTGAGTAGACAAGTGGGTACTGTAAATAGTGTTCACTCCATGAAGAAAGTTTACTTTGTACCACACTGTTTGCAGAGAACGAAACTCTCATGAGAAATACACTACAGAGTATTAAAAAGTATCTACTAAGAACAGTGCACACTCAATGCAACACTTGGCAAAAAAGACACTATTGACTTAAAATAACCAAGATCTGAAGGTGCTAAAGACCATACTACCTGCAGCCTTCACACTGTGGTGAAAACTGAAGAAAAAGAAGCACATGTAATATCTGGTGCATCCAGTCTTCTATGTTACAAAGAAATTGCCATGCTGAGTCGATTCTGCTAATAACTCAAGGCTGCTTGCAATACTTAGTTTGTAGTATGTAGAATCTTTGCCCTATTGCAAACATTTTCTTGTGCGGAACATGCTGAACACAAGTTGTCATCTGTTACCTGCACACAGGGTTACTCTTTAATACAAATATTTATAATGTGTTCAATACCTCTGCACAGCTATGATGTATTAGGCCAGGCTTCTCCAACGAGTAGCTCATCAGCTACTGGTAGCTCTCCAGCTACCTTTAAGTAGTTCTCCTGTGTGCAGCCCAGCCTATTATATTAGAAGCTTTCGCTTGGTTGAATATATGACTACCAAAATTGAAAAGAATGTATTTGAGATGAAAACATTTGTAATTCAGACCTCATAAGCTAATGTTTGGAAAAAAATTTGAATTTCCAAACTATATTTAAAGCTCATATTGAAGTGATAGATTATGCAGCTTTAAGGATATTTATTACTAATACTATTAACTTGGTGCTGAAGGCATTGTAGATATGGCTGTTTATAACCCATATAAAGGCATTCAAAATTGATAAAGGCTTTTTTACATTACTGTTAGCAATCCTGCCTGCACAGAGGTGAGCACTCCTGGTAATTAGGCGTATGGTGGCCACTAAAATAGTGTTGACTGATGTGGTCACTATTATACTACTAATATTACTAGTAGCTCAGGATGATTTCTATTGACCATAAGTAGCTCTTATTACAGAAAAAGTTGGAGAACCCTGTATTAGGCGCACATGTGTTTTGCAAACACTTATACTCATTAGCTGGACACAGGCTGTACAGAATTAGGTAGAGAAGTACTATGGTAGTTACCCGCTACTTTGTAAAGTATTAAACCAACTAACACACCCGTGATGTCAACCGTGATGTCAACTATGTCATTTGAGGTGTCATCAGTGATGTCATAAATGATGTCATAGAAAATGTCATGAGTGATGTAACATGTGAGGTCATAAGCAGTGCAAGGTGGGGGCACAAGTTATAGGTAGCTTGCTAACTATAACTGTTGAGTTTCTGTGTTGTTTTTACTTCAAAATGTTAATGTTATCACTAGGGGAGGGTGGAACTAGAGGCATAATTTTGGTACATCGTGCTGCTCCCACCGATTTTTAGCACCCGGAGCTTGTCCCGCTCTGTAAAATCAGCACGAATAGCACCACATGGCACACCAGAGGACGCTGCTTCTTCCTGCCACTCGAGTAGATTTTCTACTCGAGCAGTAGCTGTTGCAATGGGAGCGGCAGCATTCTCAACGCGAGCGGTAGCGACCTGCCGCGACCGCATGAGTTGAGAAATCATGCTGGGACTCATCCTAGTGCTCGATTTTCTCGCTTACCCACTTAATGATAGGGAGCCGTGCGCGAGAAAAAGTATGTCACGCGGCGGTTGGCAGAGATTTTCTGGAACTGGCCTGGGCAAATTTCAGCAAACTCTGCCGGCGGAGCAGAGTTTACCTCCCACCCCTAGTTATCGCTGACATATTCTCCTAACTATAATGTTACTTTAACCTTTGTTTTTTCCGTGAATTTCTAAGGCTTTTTTTAAACAAAAACAGATCTATGTAGCAGACCTAACTATAATGTTACTTTAACCTTTGGTTTCTTCAGAGAATTTCTATGGTTTTCTTAACGTAAAGTCATGTTTTGTTACCATACTTAAAACCAACCCTGCAGCGGGGGTTTGGGAACAGTGCCTGGCCTGTGCCCAGTGTCTGTGGCTAACCCACAAGGAGGCAGCCAAACCCCGCCTGCAGGCAGCCAACCCCACGCTGTGCACAGCATTTCGTCATGCGCCGCTTTGGGTTGGAGGCAGGGCCTGGCTTGCAGTCAAGCTCTGCGTCCACCTTCCCACAGGCAGTCTTTGCCTGTGAGCAGCAGGGTGTTGGCCACAGGGCTTGGCCTACTGCCAGGCCCTTTGGCCAAATGCCTAGCAGGCTGCTAACCCCACACTGCCCGAGCATTCTCAGGCCCCGAAGACCCTATCCCTGGGGCCGTTTGTTTTTAAAATGGGATGGGGGCTATGCGGACCCCCTCCCCTAGCCTCTTTTAAACCCTGGAAACTCATCCCCATCAATTTTTTAAATGGGGGACGAGGGCTGTGTGGCCCCCTCTTCCGAGCCTTATTATGCCCCAGGGAACCCATCTCCCATGTTTAAGTATTTAATAAAGGTAGGGGGACACACAACCCCCTCCCTGAGCATAATTTGGCCCCAGGGATCCTATCCCCAGGGGCAAAATTGAAATAAAAGGGGAAAGGATCCGCATGGCCACACTACCCGAACTGGTTTTGGCCAGGAGACCGATCCCCTGGGACGCAATTTACTCTTTAGGGGAGGGGGCATGCGGCCCCCTGCCTGAGCTGTATATGGCCACAGGGACCCCATCCAACAGGGCCCAGTTTACTTTTTAAGGAGAGGGGGCATGCAGCCCCCCTCCGCAAGCCGCTGTTGGCCCCGGGTACCCTTCCCTTGGACCCAATTTATATATTAAGGCGAGGGGCACACAGCCCTCATCCCGAGCCATATTGGACTCCCATCCCGCAGGGCAGCTACTTAAATTAAAAAGGGAGGTGGGCTGCGCAGCCTGCCTCTCTGAGCCATTATAGACCCAGAGGAGCCCACCCCGGGCCTCTTTTTGTAAGGGGAGGGGGCCATGCACCCCTCTCCTCGAGTTATTATATGCCCCAGGGTGCCCACTCCTCGGGCCACATTCTGTAAGGGAAGAGGGTATGCAAACCCCCTCCCCAAGATATTGGAGGCCACGGGGAGACCACCACCGGGGCCGCATTCAATAAGGAGATGGGGGCACAGCCCCCCTCCCCGAGCCATTATAGGCCCCGGGGAGCCTACCCTGTGGACCCCCTTCCCAGGTTCCTCTGGGTCCCCCCCATGGGGCCTTGGGGGGCAGGGTATCCCTAACCTGCCCCCTTATTTTTTTATTTATTTACTACTTCAGGAAAGGGGACAAAAGCCCCGAGTCCGGTATTGGCTGCCAGCAACATTTTTCTGATGTTGCTGGCAGCCAATCAGAGTGCTTCATGGAAGTGAATTAGCCCAAGGGAAAAAAGCTTCCTGGGCCAATCAGAATGCTTCATTTTAAAATCGAGTCTCCCGAGCCTCTCGCGGACCCAACCACCCAGATATACAAATATTTTTGACCCTTCATTTGTATCAAAACTATTGAATGGATTTACACCAAATAACAGAAAGCACATTCTGCAGCCAAGATCTAGTTTCCTGCCAAATTTGGTGTAATTCCTTGCTTCAGTTTTTCATGTAGCCCTTCCATTTTTTCTCGGCCCCTGCTTGTCGGATAATCCCAAAACTTTCCATTCACAAACTAGTCAAAAAGTAGCACCTTTTTGAAAGGTTTGTGGAGATTCATCAAACGGGACCAAAGAGTTATTGGAAACACAAATAAACGCTTTTCATATGGAAGAGCTGACCTAACAATAACTACCCAGTGGTGACCGCCACTGGGTAAAGTATGTATGTATGTATGTGTATAAATTATATATATATTACCTACTGGCAGTTGTCAGTAGGTAGTTATAGTTAGGACCATGTTTCCATAGGGAAAGCGTTTTTTGACTTGCCTATATCTTTGGCGCCGCTTGATGAAACTTAACAAAATGTTCCAAACAAAGTGTCCCGGTGATTCTGGTTGTGCATGGAAAAATTTGGGGATCCGTCAAGTGGGGTCCAAAAAAAAGTGAGGGGGTAAAAAAAGTGTTTTTTCAATGTTAATTTCCATAGGAAATTTTAAACACGACTACAGCTCGAACTGCTGGACGGAACTACACCAAACATGGTCCAGAAAGAGTGCTTTTTGTTATTTGGTATAAATTCGTTCAGTAGTTTTGGAGAAAGTAAAAAAAAAATTGTATATCTAGGGACGCAGATCCTCCAAGGATCCGACAGTCCCCGTGCTCAAATTTGATTGGCTGCCAACAATTCAAACCATGAAGTGTTGGCAGCCATCTTGGGGCTCGGTTTTTAAAAAAAATGTTTCGCTAGGAGCTGAGCTAGAGCTGCGACTTCCGCTGAAAAATAAAAATTATTATTTAGCCCCCAGGCGGGCTTAAATGAAAAGTAAGGATGGGGCGCACAGGGCCCCCCTCCTTGTGCCCAAGGGACTGCCACCTCCTCTGGGCTAATAGAAAAGAAATGGGGGGACTTGCGGACCCTCTGTGCCACAGGGACCACCACCTCCCCAGGGATAATTTATTTGCTATGGGGGGGTCTCACTGACCCCGGGGACCACCACCTCCCTGGGGCCAAATGCAGTTTTAAAATAGGAGGGACGCCGCCGTGGCCTCCCTCCCAGTCCATTTTCAGCCCCAGGGACTGCCACCTCCCCGGGGCAGGCCCAATTGAATCAAAGTAGGGGGGCCATGCGTCCCCCCTCCTGGACTCATAGGTGGCCCTGGGGACCGCCACCCTGAGGACCGGCTCCTTCTATGTCCTGTGGTGCCCACCCAGGGACATAGCTGTTTGCTGTGGCTTGGTGGGAGCTTTAACCGCTCCCGCCAAGTCACAGCAAATGATCCACTCACAGCAAGCCAGAGCAGTGAAAATGCTGCCATACTGACACACTCACTCACAAACATACTCACTCACACAACCACTCACTCACCCACACAGCTACTCACAAACCTACTGTTAGATACACCTATACAGTCACTCACACACCCATACTGGCACTCAGACACCCACTCACACAGCCACTTACATAATATATGTTAGAAATAGTAACACTCATTAGAAGTATACAAAGTATACTATTTTATCTTATGTAGTTCCTTGGTCTATATGTTTAACACTCATAAACTTTGAGAAAACACACATACTCACTGGATGATGTAATCAGTGATGTCATTTGAGATGTCATCAGTGATGTCATCAGTGATGTCACTGACCATGTCATGAGTGATGTAATATGTAAGGTCATAAGCAGTGCATTGCAGTGGCGTAAGTTATAGTTAGTTCAGGTAACTATAACTGCTGAATTTCACTGGTTTTGTGCAAGTGAAATGTGAGCCTAACTATGACATCCCTGTAACCTTTGTTTGTTTTGTGAAAATATATATATATCATTATCCTCCCTGCCAAGATGTCCAGAGCCACCATTGGGAATGATCCTGATGCATTTTGTGTGCCTTTTTTAAGTTTGCACCTGGTTACCATCAGATCCAAGTCGATGGTAATAGCACTTCCTAATTGCCCTTTTTGCGAACAGTCGCAATTAGGAAATGCTATGTACATGTGGTTTGCGATTTGCAAATAGGAAATCCCTAGTTGAGATATCCTATTTTGATAATCACAAAATGCAATTTCTACTGGGTAGAAATCTCATTTTGCTGCATAGGCCTTTGTAAATTAGGAAAGGCAGTTTTGCATTTCTTAACAGCCTGAAATAGCAATTTGGACCATTAAGAAATGCAAACTCCTTTCGTACATTTGAGCCCAAATTTTCTTTTTTTGCACCCACTATATTAAATATTGCATTGTTCGTGCACCTTAACTGATTTTGCGATTATTTCTTGGATCAAAAAATCACAAAATGCTGAAGGCTCTGCTTTCTTCCATCCTGGATAAGTAATGCCCATTGGTGATGGGACATGATTCTTTATTTTGTTGTGAGCCCTGCAGGACACCCTGCTCTTCATTCATGCAGGGGCAGGGCTCACTTCACATCTAAGGGCACTTTAAGTACCCATCTAATCACTGTTATCATGCAAATGCTGCAATTAGATTTCTGAAGCCCTTACAGTCCATGGCTGTGAGGCCCAGTGGAGGGGGTCCCCTCTCTCCCTCCCCTGGGCCTTGCAACGCTACACTGTTGCTGCTCCCTAGGCCTCATAATACCAATGTTTTTGAAAGGCTACCAAAGTTTTTGAAAGACGGTGTTCTGGTGTGGGGCCCCGTAGTTGTGAGCAGCTGTGAGGCCCTGGGCAGCTGCCCACACTGCCCATGCCCAGCGCCAGCCCTGGATATGCCCTCCTATAAGCAGACTGCCCGTCCATGACAAGTGCTCAGGTTGTCAGGTATCAATGCAGTGCAGGACACTGGTTTCTCAGCCCTGACTTGGTCGTGACTTGCTGTCAAAATACTGGGACGGGAGCTGCAGGAAGCACACGTAGAACTCTCAAGTGATAGCACATTTGAATTTGTAAGTCAGGCAGGAACCAAGTTCAAATCTGCTTGCTCGGCCTACCGCCTGCAGCGAATCACTTGAGAGACTGGTTTCAACCAGATCACACATCCTGTCCTAAGGGCCTTATTTACAACTTTTTGGCACGGGGCAGTGCCACAAGGCTTCTTGCTGCGCTGTCCTGCGTCAAAAGGAAAGGGCAGAAATACACTGTATTAATGAAATATTGCGCATTCCTGTCATTTCTGCCTTTGCCGGCGCACAAATTGGTGCAAGGGTGTCTGCGTTGTTGGCATGATTGTTTTTGTGCAGGAAGGAACACCTTCCTGCAGAAAAAGAATCAATGGAGGCGTTTTCTATGAGCGCTCCTCGTTACGCCTCCCTTGCAGAGGCACACAGTTTTGAATCATTCCCAGGTTTACAGACCCACTGCAACACCCATGGATCGCCTCCTTGACGTAGAGTAAGGCACCGCAGCTGCTTTGCGCTGCCTTGCCTTACTCCATATCTAAGCCACTCAGGGTGGCTTTGCGTTGCCTCATAGATATGATTGAGAGGTCTGCGCCACCAGAGCATCATAAAAAGTGACTGTCAGTGGTGCAGGCCTCTTGTACATGACGCCCCAAGTATATATGACATCGCAGAACATAAACGTATCTAAATCCCCTGAAGCACTCCTCCTTCCAAGCACAGAGAGAAATCCTACTACAGACAGGTGAGTTCTGTAAATATGGCGGACGGTCATCCTCGATGGTTAGGGTGACTATATTTTCTGAACCAAAAACCGGACGGCCACAGATACAGAGGCAGGGCTAACTGTTTGCACCCACCATGGACAATGCACACCGAAATCCTATTATTAAACTCTACATATAGAAAAGACCAGCATTTTGGGTGATTCGCACTTCTCTCCATATGATAAAGAGAAGGAGAGCGAAGGTTTCATGCTGTTTAACGTGATATATGAAAAGCTTAACCCGCTTTGGTTTGCATTCTGGGATGTGAGATCCTGTATTTATAACGGTACAAGGCTGCCAGTATCAGAAGGCAACACGTGAAAAAAGGACCGTATAAGCCTTAATGTTTATTTTCACTGGGAATACAAAAAATACTTTCAGGGCCCCTTAGTGCCAACCTCTGAAACGTAGATGAGAATCCTTCCTCTCCCATGTGCTGTGATGTAACCGAGGGCATACTTCACCCTGCCTGATGGGTTCCTGGGACTCTGAGTCACCCTCTCTTTAATACCTGCTGTGCTGCGTCACTGAGGTGAGGTGAGGCAGCACAGCAGGCGACTCTTTGAAGAGTTCATCTCCAGTCCCTGAGGGGAAGGTGGCCAATTAAAACGTGAGCATGCACTAACCGGTTATTAATTTGCGCTCTCAGCCGGTCCTTTCTAAAAAAACTAGGACATGTAAATATTTATAGTAAAAGTGTTGAGTCACCAGGACAGACTTTAAAAACCCGGGATTGTCTCGGCAAAACCGGGTCATCTGGGCACCCTATCCAAGGTGGCATAGGTCATGACCTTCATTCCCTTAGCAGGACGGCGAGATGCCCACAAAAGCCTAAATAAGGTCGTTAGTATCTAATAATTCTGTTCTGAATCTCTATGTGGTTAAGCAATCTTTAAATCAAAGGTTTTTGTTCCATTCCCACAGAAATCTGTTGCTTTGTCTCTCAAAGTTCAAGTGTCATTTGTAGCATGAATGCCTTACACAGAAATCAAATTGGTGGGCTTTCTATGCATTGATCTTCTAATTTATAAATGTTCATCATTGCTGCTGGTGGGCCGAATTCATGCCAAATGTTTCAGTATATATAATAGCATAAATTTGCATTCAATGTTTCTAAGTGGAAATCCAGTATATTGTCAATTGTTATCCTGACACACTGTCATGGGCCTAGTCCTCCTGAGCGATTGTTGGGCACCACTGTTTTAATTCATTTGATGCAAAAGTTTATGGGTGGATTGGAGATGAATATATGTGGGCACTGGAGATGAACTAGGTGCCGGGTGTATGAAGCGTGTTTGCGTTCTCTAAAAGTTTGATTCACAGAATGGGCCGTTTGCTACTGCAAAAGGGCTTTTTGTCATGTATGAAAATCCAATTGCAATTTGGTAACACAGTACCGAATCGCAATTTGGGTATAATACAAATACTGGTTCGGTATTTGCAAGGGGCATGTTTAGGGAACCCTTTCCAAATACTGAATCGGAATGGTATGTGTTAATGTTTTGCAACTGAAATCCATTTGGAAAACATTAAGACTTTACCGACTATGAGCATGTAGCTGTATTCATTTGCCATTCCCCAAGGGACCCCTTCTCCTTTCTTAATAATGACAAAATCAGCGTTGAAGAGTAGGACTCATAAAAAATGCTACTTAAACATTGAATTTTTTTGAACATGTCCTGTTTTGTTTTATGGAAAACAGGTTCATTTAAATTAAAATGCTTTATTCAAAAGCAATCACAGACATGTTCGCCTGTTGACCTCAGCAAGCCACCATACCTGTATTGGCTGTAACTTATAGTGGGTCGCAATTTGCAACCTACCTCATTAATAATCAGGAGGTGGGTTGGGTTTTTGAGAACCCACCTATTAGCATATAGTTCAGTTTGCAAGGGTTTGATAAAAGTCGTTGCACAATTTGCAATTTCTTTTACCGACTCCATTCTTAGTACATTTGGCTCTAAAGTCATTAAAATGCATCAAAGAACATTGGGTATGAATAGATTACAATCTGACCAATCTCGATTTAGCCAGTGACAAAGTTGCAAGGGAATCGGAGAAAACAGATACCTTCTTTCATTCAAGGGAGTTTGATTTTCTATTAGATTATAAAAATTACTTTGACACTGAACTTTACCACCTATCATGTTGATATGACACTTCTGTGACAAATAAAATGTCTATGTAGAAAGAAGGCTTACATTTCCCTCATATCTCCTCAACATTTGACAGTGTGTTCTGGCTCACTGCCAGTGTAGGCTAAAAGCACCCCTCACAGATGAGGCTAGGTTTGAAACTAAGGCTTTGGGATATTGGCACTGAAAATAATTCTACTTTCTCTCTCAAGGCAAAGTCTGCAACCTGTTTTTCTTTGTACATTTTTTTTTACATTTCTCTTTCAAATATTCATCTTTTCATATTTTGCTACAGGTAAATCAAAAATGTCTCATGTTTTATGAAATGTGAAATTATATTATGCTCTAGCCACCCATTGTGGAAGTCATAAAAGTGGCCATTTATTAATAAGTGTGCTTATCCCCACAACTTATAACTTATGGTTTCATTTTGTAGTGAAAGGCATTGATATGTCCATGTGAACTTCCCTTTCCCTTTACTCGTGCTCCTCCATTCTTCTGTGCATATCTTTGGCCTCCAAAAGGTCTAGGGGGTTAGACCTCAGCTAGAGTATGGCATAATAAATAACAAACAATAATATTGTGGTGAGAAGGGCCGCTCTGCAGCAGAGTTTGGAGTCAGCACCATAACTCGCAGATTGACCTAAACGCTGAAGTGTAGGCGACACCATACCTCACTGACTGGTATTGCGGAGCCAATTGGGAATGGGTTGATGTCTGGAGAGGCCCTATCTGCAATTGCTACCTGCGACCATTTCGTAGATGCTGGAGAGGCCCTGTCACGAGCGCTGTGCTTGTGGCCATTTTGTGGGAGGGCCAGAAGGTGGGCCTAATAGTTACTCCGCCTGCCTGAAACTCCCTGCAATTGTCCCATGCGGAGACTATGGGAATGCCCAATGAATGCCCCACCTTGTTAAAGCGGACCTTCTTAAAGCAGACAAATTGTGTACAAGTGATATACTGTGGGCTTAATGGGTCCCCATACTCTGGACTTAACAGCCCTGGCAAGGCCCCTCTGTGAATCCCCACCTAATCCTGACAGACTCTGGAGAACTGATGGGAAAAGTTATCACCAATCCCCCTCGATATGGTAATATTAGTGTTGGCGCTGAAGTTGGTGAGAATTGGCGCAGTCATTACGCTTTCAAGTTAACGCTGAGAAGGCGTGTGGATAAAGTTAGCACTGCGTTATGTTATGAGAAGATTATCAAAGTAAAAACAGCGAGTGACTGGCCCTGCTGCTTATTGAGAGAAACAAACAGCCTAAGTGTATCAAAATAAAAACAGTGAGCAACCGGCTCTGCGGCGCAATTAAAGAAACAGTCTTAGGGGCATATGTAGAAGCTCTATCGCCACCACAACGTCACATATAGTGACGTTGTGGTGGCGATAGAGGCTGCGCCTGATGTACAAGGCAGCGTTAAGTCACTTAACGTGGCTTAACGCTGCCTTGTACATAAGGCCCCCTTTCACGCTATGGTTAGCGTGATAGGGGTGGGCAGTGGGTGTTGCAGTGGGAGTTCAACCTTGGCACCCATTCATTTTGACACTGACCCCTATGTACAAGGGTGGTGTACATAAGAGGCAGCGCCAAAATTAAGACCAGGTAAAAATTGGTCTTAAGATGGCGAAATGAGGAGAAATGCATTATTTCTCCTCGTTTTTGCTTTTTCCATGTGTGCTGCCTTGTGCAGCACACATGGAAAAAGCAAATTGCCATTGTTTGTTTATGTACAGGAAGGTGTCCCTTCCTGTACATGAACAAACGTTTTAAAAAAATGCCATTTTGTCACTTTCATGTGTGCTGTATTAAGCAGCACGCATGAAAGTGACAGAATGGCATTTCTAGGATTGTTTATGTGCAGTAAGGGACACCTTCCTACACATGAACAATCCTCTCCTGCACGCAGACACCCTTGCACTCTGGTGCAAGGGAGCTTGTGTTGGCGCTAAGTTGCTAAACTTAGCGCCATTGCAGAGGGAAACGCAAGGCTGCACCACATTCTTGTAAATATGGTGCAGCCTTGCGTTTCAGAAGTGGAGGAAAGAGGCATTAAGCCAGGAAGGCTAACGCCTCCTTCCTCCACTTCCTTGTATGTATCCCCCTTAGTTTTTTTTAACAATGAGCACTGTGAAGCCAACGAGGTGCTCTAGTGCTGGCGTAGAAATGGACGGAGCGTGATGCAGGAGTGCTCGAAGAAAAGTTCACAGTGCTCTGTGGCGAAACAGCCTTAGTGCTTCTTGAGCCCAGTCGTGTAATCTGCATTGAAACAAACAGAGACAGTGTGTTGAGCACAGTGAAGCCAACAAAGTGCTCTAGTACTGGTGTAGAAGTGTACAGAATGCGATGTAGGAGTGTGCGTAAGTAAAGTGTAGCAGCTGAATACTTAACAGCAAGCCTGCTGTTTGAAACGCCAGATAGCTGTGGTGACATCGTAGTAAGAGTACATAAAGCCTAGTGTTATATGGCCGTTAGGGTCATTGTCGACATTGCTAAGTTTGCATGAGCTCTGCTGCCATGATAATGCTTTTGCCCACGTTACTACATGACTTTACTTTGCAAGACTCTGTTTGTACCTTTCACATGAGAACTGTCTGCTTTCCGCGTTCTCTGCTAGTTCGTGGAGTTTAGTCTGAACACGATGTGCAAGGTCGATAAACAATGCCCCTTGTTATTCTGTTCTGGTCAGTCCCTAGCACCTAGACAAAACATGCTAACACAGCTGTGCTGCTGGAAACTCGTGCGTATGATATTACGGGGATGCATGTTGTTCTACACACACACCTGGAGAGGGACCTTTCCAGGGAGAAGAGCTATGCTGTTCCTATGATGTAAAACTTCCATCTAGGCACTAAGGTATGGGGTCTGCTGACAAAGCCCAGAGATCTTCCTTTATATAATAAACTTCACCTTACCAAGGGGAGGGTGGTTAGGCCTTATAGTTCTTTTTCCACTGTCTGTATATGATAACATCCCCCTTTATATTCTATGGAATTGTAACAATGCTAACTGTTGTAGGTTTATGCATTTCGCTGCTGGTAGTGGCTCGTATACTGCATTATAGAGCACGATAGTTAAAATAAACATTTTAAACTATCACAGTGACTCTGACAATTCTTATTGTGGACAAATACGAATGAGTGAATGAAAGGGTATGTCTTGCTACCGCGATTCCTGAGAGAGTCAGGAGTGTTGTGTTCTGGGTTGTCTCATCATTTGTAGCTTCATGATTATGTAGGAGAACGAATGAGACAGTATAGCTAGTCAGTTTTGGGATTTTGGGTACTAAGGTGGTAGGAAGGTTCAGCCCCTATACACCGAGGTGCCGTTTTCCTGCACATAGTTCTGTGTATGTGCAGAATCCCCGCTACACTAGCGGCAGGTAAATCCCAGATAACTGCTGCGAAACTACAGCAAGCCTGCTGTTTGAAACACCAGATACTTGCTGCAACATTGTATTAAAAGGACTGAATAATTAACAGCAACCCTGCTGTTTGAAACACCAGATACCTGTGGTGACATCATAATAAGAGTGCATAAAGCCCCGCTGCAGCTAAACACTTAACAGCAAGCCTTTTGTTTGAAATGCCAGATAACTGTTGCGACACTATAGCAAACCTGCTGTTTGAAACGCCCGATATCTGCTGCAACATTGTATTAAAAAGAAGGGAATAAGATCAGCATAGCAAAACACCAGATAGCTGCTAGGCCACTATAGCAAGCCTGCTGTTTGAAACACCAGATAACTGCTGTGACATTGTAAGAAAAGGAAGGGAATTAGATTAGCATAGTGCTCCGCAGCATCTGAATACATGACTAAGGAGTGCGCGTAGTAAGAGTGCACAAAGCCTAGCGGCAGCTAAATACTTAACAGCAAGCCTGCTGTCTGAAACGCCAGATACCTGCTGCAACATTTAAACTAAAAGGAAGGAAATCAGATGAGTGCTGGCAGTGCAGAAGGTTGAGTGTGACTCTGGCATGGTGAGGCTGCTACTTGAAGGACAGACACAGCTGGTATAGCTGGTAAAATTGTGAGGAGACAGCAAAGCACACAAATGCACAATAGTAATTAGGAACATTAATACATTTGTGAAACTGCGAATATTGGTACTTGTGAACAAGAGTTAGTGCAATGCCTTTTTAGCAGCATTGAGCAGTCTACGAAACACACTACCGCTAATATACAACCCCCATGGGTAGAATTAAAGTGCATAGAGGTCAGTCTCGCCTATCATCCCCAATGCTACACTCACCAGATCGATGTAACTAGGAATCTACCCTAATCCAGCCAGTGCAAGACTCCACTGATAAGTTGGACATTATATTACAAGCCATAGAGACCTCGCGCACTTCAGTGGAGTCACCAATTGAAGAGATCTGGGTGGACTTTGGCCTCCTCAGGGAAGATCAACGGAAATTAGCTAGCAGGGTCACAAAAACTGAACGTTATATCTCAGACATAGTGCTGCGGCTGGCAGACCAAGTTAAGAAGACTCGCGATCTGCAGGATAGAATGCAACAACTGGAGTATCGGGTAGAAGATGCCGAAGGAGGAGCCTCCAGAAATAACATAGTATAGTGGGCATGCCAGAGGGTTCGGCGGGATCCTGAACTATGACTGATTTTCTGGCAGAATGGGTAAAGTCTTTTACACCAGCACTGCCACTCTCCCCTCCCTTTTCTTTGGAAAGGGCACACCGAGTGCCAGCCCCTAGGCCTTGTACCTCCTTGTTCAATAGTCACAAAATTACTTCACTACAAAGATAGGGATGAAATACTACAAGCTGCCTGACATGCCGCCCCCCTCAAATACGAGAACAGTTGAGTCTCTATTTTCCCTGATAATATACTCTGTTGACGCAACGACAGTGCTCCGCTTTTCTTCCAGTGAAACGGCGCCTTCAAGAGCTGAACGTTGAATATTCCTTAATGTTATCAGTGAAGTTATAGATTATACATGAACAGCAAGCTTAGTTCTTCATGGATCTGGAATCAACTTGGGACTAGGTGGAAGCCCACTTTGAGGGGAGCTGTCATCCCCTGATCGCAGCCTGGATGGCGGGGGCTGGTGAAATGGAAGATGCAATAGGCCCAGGGATGTCAGCAGAATACCCTCCCCAAATGAGCTGCGACAGAACCAAAAATCTGCCATAGAGGCTGCCTATGCCTTGCATCATCCTTATCTCTCATACCACACAGACTCAAATTCAGCAGCAAGTGATGATGACATAACCTCTGCGGGATAGGGGAACGGGGGGCTTCCGATCGGTCCAATTGTCACGCAACAAACAGCAGAGGACTTAGTAAAAAACACAATTTTCTTTATTATTCATGGGTGTTCCAGATAAATCCTGTTGGATGCCATACAGTATCAGATCATACACATGTAACATGATTTAGTTTGCAGATCTGCTGGCAATTACCCCCTCTACGACTTTCGCACCTACATGGTGAATTGTCACTTCCCCCATTTCGAGAGTTAGCTTTTAGTACACGTTGGGGCGTGCAGCCTTTGACTGCAGGCTCTGGTTTCCATTTGAGCATTAATGGCTATACCCCACGTTAATTCCTATAAGGCACGAGCAAAGTAGAATTTCACTCGTGAACAAGTACAAAGGAGTGGATGGGACGGGGTGGGGCGGTTTACCCTACAGATAATGCACATGACAACATGGACCATCACCGTAATACTAGATTTTCGACCCTAAACGTGCAGGGATTGCACTCAGCACACCGTCGATACTCCATATAGTCATATATCAAACGGCAGCAGGCACATATTTGGTTTTTTTCAAGAGACTAATCTCATTGACAGTGAACTTCAAAGGCACAGCAAGCGCTGGTGGGCCAGATCTATGGTACAACATACGCCTGTTATGCAGTAGCCTTATTATGGATTTGTCTAGGGACACCCTTTTAGACTCTCCGAAAGGTGATTGATAAGGAAAGTAGGTATATTTATTTATTTATGAGTTTTATAGAGCGCGAACTTGACCCGTTAGGGTATCAGAGCGCTTTACAGGAAAACATAGCCGTGTACAGATTAGGCATAGCATCATCTAGTTGCGGATTGAATGAGAGAGGGTAAGGTGCAGGGTACACAAGGGAGATAGGGCATGTATTTACAGATTAAATATCCAAATACTCAGGAACGAGGTAACATTTTTACAGATTACGTTAACCAATGTTCGCGACAAGGCCCCCAGTTTCTGATGGGGTGAGCTAGATAATCCGAAGGGAGGCAATAGATGGCCATAGATCAGGGCTGTAGTAGTTGTAGAGGCAAAGTTTAAACGAGAAATTTACCCATAAGGAATGTTTTGGCATCCTTTTAAGCGAGTCAGAGAGGGGATTCTTCTGATGTCCAGTGGGAGAGAGTTCCATATTCTTGGAGCAGCCCCGGAGAAAGCCCGGTTGTAAGTTTTTTTTTTCCCGAAAGCGTGCAGGTTGGAGCAAGAGGTCTCTGGCAGATCGTGAGTTTCTGATTCCTCCGGAGATCACAAGTTTCTGCCTCAAATATGCAGGAGAGTTAGAATATAAGGCTTTGTGCGTGATGCATGCTACTTTGAGCTGTATTCTTGCCTCCAGGGAAGCCAGTTGAGAGCTTTCAAGTGTGGGGAAATATGGTCGTATTTCCTCGACTCGGTGAGTAGTCTGGCGGCCGCATTGAGGCAGGCTTTTAGAGGTGCCAGGGAGATCTTGGGTAGGCCCGAGAGGGTAGAGCAGCCATATTCCAGTCTAGAGATGACAAGTGCTTGGACTGCCATTTTTAGGTCGGGAGCATCGAGGAAGGGTTTCAGTTTCCTAAGGTAGCTCAGGTGGAATCTGGCTGATTTGGCCATTGAATTTATGTAGTCCGGCATGTTCAGGTTGCTATCGAGGGTGATTCCCAGAGATTTGGCCGAGTCCACAATGGTTGGTGAGCAATTTAAGGCTGTAATAGCCTTAATCCATGATTGAATCTCAAGGTTGGTATTGGGCGGGGCGATCAGGAGAAATTCAGTTTTCTTTCCGTTGAGTTTGAGTTGATTGGCTGCGAGCCATTGGACAGTGAGTTTCAAGGCTTCGTTCAGGGAGAGGATCTCTGCGAGAGATGAGGTTTTGATGTAGATCTGAGTGTCATCAGCGTACATGTGATAGGAGATATTGGCAGTGCGTAGTACTTCGGTAAGCGGTTCCAGGTAAAGATTGAAGAGGGTGGGGGACAGTATTGATCCTTGAGGGACTCCAACCGTGACCGGGGATGGTGCAGATAGGTTGCTGTTGACAAGGAATCTCTGGGATCGGTTTTTGAGGAAGGACCTGAACCATTCTAGAACAGTGCCATCCAAACCCATCCTAAATTTGAGGCGTTCGAGTAGTTTTTCATGGTTGACCGTGTCGAAGGCCGAGGATAGGTCTAGGAGGATTATGAGACAGGCCTCGCCCAGGTCAAGGGCCTGGAGAGCATCATCAACGATGTGGAGCATAGTGGTTTCGGTGCTGTGTCCTGGTCTAAATCCGGATTGGAAGTCATCGAGCAGGTGGAAGTTGTTGATGTGTTGACTTAGTTGCTGCTACACACATTTCTGCATCACTTTGGCTAAGAGGGGATGTTGGAGATGGGTCTGAAATTGTCAGGGAGGCTGGATCCAGCGACAGCTTTTTCAGAATGGGGAGGACTTGGCCGGCTTTTAGAGAGTCGGGCACCATTCCCTGCCGGAGAGAGGCGTTAATTATTGTAGTCCAGCTAGGAATAATGGATTGAGCGACGGTAGCTAGGCAGTTGGAAGGGAGCGGGTCATTAAAATGGTTGTTAGGCTTTAGGGAGGATAGGATTTTGGACACTGAGTCGTCATCATAGAGTTTGAAGTCAGTCCAGTGAGCATTGTTTTTGGGTGGAACCAGTGGGGGCGATGTGGCTGGAGGAGGCGGGTCGAGAGGTGTTTGAGGGTAAGTGATGGAGTTGAGTTCGCTTCCAAGGGCTGTGATTTTGTCTGCGAAGAAGGAGGAGAATTCCTCTGAGGATATAAGAGACTTGGGGTTTTCTTTTGAAGTTTTGGCCAGTTTATTAGATTGGTGTTTGACCAGTTCGAAGAGCTTTTGGGGCCTGTTCTTGGCCTTCTCTAGTGCAGTTCGGAAGAATTCTTTTTAGACTTGAGTATGTTCCTGTTGTAGGAGTTTCTGGCCTGGCGGAGGAGTTTTAGGTGTGCGGCAGAGGGGTGCTGCCTCCAGGATCGTTCAGCTTGTTGAAGGACTCTCCTCTCGTTGTTAAGGGATCCCGTGAACCAGGGGTTTCTGTCTTTGATTTGGGTTCTTTTCAGCTTTAGTGGGGCTAGATCATCCAGGATGTTCGAGATAGTCGCCGAGTAGTGATCGTTAAGGCCTCTGACTGTTGTGATATGCGAAGGGGGGGGGGAGGTCGGATTTGCAGCGAGCCTCGAGTTCCCTGCGGTCTAGGTTCTTAGTGTCTCTGATCCAGCGTTTAGGAATCACTGGTTGCGGTGCCCTTGTTTTGAGGGTGCCCGGTAGGAGGAAGGAGATGGCGTGGTGGTCAGACCTGTCGCATGGGTCTATAGAGATAAGCTTGACTGTTGATTCTTTGGAAATAATCCAGTCAAGAGTGGCCCCTTTTGAGTGAGTTGGAAGTGAGCAGGCTTGGGTCAGGGCTTGATCGGCCAGAAGGTCCTTGATGGCGTTGACATGTGAATCCTTTGGATCATTCCAGTGCAAGTTAAAGTCACCAAGGAAAATATCTTTGATATTGTTGGAACTCTTAGCTGTGATGATTTCCATGAGGTGGTCGGTGAAAGAGTCGTTCATGCCTGGGGGTGGTAAAAGATGTGCAGGTTGCACAGTAGGGTGGAGTTGCTGTGAATAGCGAGGAAAGGTATTCACAGGATTCAGTGGTGTCCGCCAGAAGTTCCGTGATCAGAAGGTTAGAGCGGTAGATGCAGGCGATGCCTCCTCCTTTCTTGTTAGATTGTCTGTCTAGCCTTGCGATGTTGTAGTTAGGGGGGACTAGGAGGTCCAGGTGTGGAGATGAGGATTCGTTGAGCCATGATTCTGTAAGGTATATGTTTGCAGAAGGGAGACTAGACAGTCATCCAGCCCTTTTGGGATGTATATACGCGCCAGACTCAGAGCAAGGGGCCTTTTGGACTACTCTATCCGGAGTCTTCGCACAATGGGTGGGTATCTCGTTGATATTGGGAGGGACTATAATAACATCCTGGATCTTTCTCTGGATCGCTCCCATCCCCACTCCTCTGCGCCCTAGCCTGTCAGCATTTGCGTCAGTTCGGACAGCGGACCCAGCAATGGTCCCTCCTATATGCATGGAGAACCCATAATCCAGACTTGCATCTATATTCACACTACTCGGCCCCACATGACCTATATGATTGACTAGACCATTTTCTCTGTTCCCCAAACCTTATTCCACGGCTAGCGCATTCTGACTTTCCAGGGCGGGTGGTCTGCAATCATGCTGCTCACATCACAGACAGTAGATGGGGTGAACGGCATCTCCCGGTTCCTACCTGGTGACTTTCAAAAGATACATTATATCACGCGGCCTTTCGCGAGGCGCAGCGTATACACATTACCCGCTATTTTACAGATAATCATGCTACTGCAGCAACCCGTGCCATAGAATGGGACTCTTCTAAGGAGGAAACCAGGGGCTTCTGTATGCAAAACATATCTGGAGCTCGTAGGAAGTTGAGTCAGGACTTGAAGGCTGCAGAGGAGGAGGTAAAAGCCATAGACCATAGCCATACCCCAGACGAGACAAGCGGCAACGCCCTGACTGTCGCTAAAGCACGTTATGCAGCACTGATAGAGCGTGTCCGCTGCTACAACTATACAGTATACACCACTCGAATTCATGCAATGGACGGCAAACCTGGGTGCCTGTTTGCTTGGCTTGCTTGCCAATAGGTATAAACTCCGCCAATCATGGAGAACCTGCGGGATGGGGGCCTAGTCCTTAGAACCCAAGTATACATACTGTGAGTGTTCAGCTCCTATTACAACTTGTTATATCGGGCACTACCCGCGCCATCCTCAGAGGTCATTCAACAATTTTTAGATCCCTTATCTTTACCATCCATCACTGCTATTGTGTGTGAGGAGCTTGACAGCTTGATCACCGTAGAGGAAGTGAAGGGTGCAATACATGTATTGGCCAGAAATAAGACCCCTGGTTTGGACAGAGTACCATTAGAATATTATGGTAGTTTCTGCAACCTCCTCGCCCCCAAACTGGTAGAAATTTAAGATGAGAGCCTTACCACAGGCTCGCTTCCAACTTCTCTTCAAGAGTCCCTTCTAGTTCCCTCCTCAAACCGGACAGAGATCCCACTCATCTCTCTTCATACAGGCCAGTAGCTATGTTAGATGCCAATTATAAAATCCTCTGAAAGGTGCTAGTAGAGTGATATGTCCAATTGCTACCTACGCTTAGCCACCCGGATCAGAATGGGTTTGTTCTGGGAGTAATACATCAAACAACATCAGACAATATTTTTCATGTTATGAATCAGGCATCGCTCTGCTACCCCCTAGCGGCATGCCTTATACTAGACCTAGAAAAGGCCTTTGACTCCTTGTCATGGGACTAACTGTTTGGTGTTTTGAGGGCCATAGGACTGGGATGGCATCTCTTAGCTTATACAAAACTATTATATACGAACGCTACTTCACGAGTTCGCATAGGGAAGTTGATCTCAGATTCCTTCTCTATAGACAGTGTCACGTGGCAGGTTTGTCCTCTCTCACCTATCCTATTTACTCTTGCTATGGAGCCCTTGGTGCAGCGACTAGGATTAGGGGAACGATATTTGAAGATGTGGTGCATGTAGTGTCCCTATATGTGGATGATGTGCTACTATATCTTTGGGATACGTCGAGCGATGTAGCCTCCATTTCGGCAGCTCTCCAAGACTTTGAGCAGGTAGCGGGTTTGTGGGTGAACTGGGGGAAATCATGCGTTTTTCCACTTAACCACGATGCTTCACTGCAGGTAATCCAATTGGGGGGAGAACCACTGACTTGCTCGAGAGCAGCAACTCGGTATTTTGGGGTCCGTCTTTATCACTCTCAGCACAACCTATTTGAGGACAACCTGCAGTTGGCGGTTACGGCCCTCAAATCTCAAATGCAGTTTTGGCAGCAGTTACCACTGTCGCTCTCTTTCCAAAAAGATTGTCCTCCCCGGACTACTATACTACTTCGTCAATGTTCCAGTATTTCCCAAACAGCAATTCTTTCTTGACCTGACTTGGCACTAGGGGATCTGCTCCAGGATAATGGGAAACGTAGGGTGGCCTTAAACAAGCTTCATTTACCTGTGGGGGGCGTAGGGTTAGGTGTATTGACTTTTGAGGCATATTATGTTACTGCACAGCTTCAATGGGTGGCCAAATGGCTATTGGGAAGCACTGTTTATGAAACTAGTACAGGAGATGGTCCCCTCCCTTTGTATGTAATAAAACAGTTTCTGCATCCCACCGTTAAGCTGCACCATTTGTGGACGACCCACATGTGGATAGCTCGCAGGTGCTTGGCTAGAGTGCTGCAGCTCACAAAGCACATACTTCCCTATTCACCGGCCACACTACTCTAGGGTTAACCTGGCCCCTTGGGGTACATTACTCCTTACCAGTTGGCAACCTGGCATCAGCACTCCATTGACACAGTAGGACATTTGTTTCAGGATATCAATTTACTGTAGTTTGACCAATTGTGTGATGATTACAACATTCCACCGAATCAGTTTCTTCTACATGCACAGGTACTGGGAGTCCTCAGGTTACTGTGGGGGTGTATTTGATGCCGAGTTGCCCATCCATGCAGCAATGTGTATACTAAACACCATGGGAGAAGGATGAGACCTTATCACATGGTTTTATATAGCGATTAGGGAACATACTGAGTTCCACTAACTCAACTCTGACAGGAATGGGAGGAGGATCTGGGGCACCCCTTACAGGATGCAGAATGGATACGGGCACTTGAATCTTCTCATGTCATCTCCAGAAATGCAAGATTTAAAAACATTCAGTAATGATACTTTACAGGGCTTACCTATTGAACCGTATTTTCTCAACCTCACTTGCCCCAAATGTCTAGCCCATTTAGCTGACTTTCAACACATGCTTTGGTCATGCCCAAAAATAGCCTGATGCTGGCATTCTGTACACACACTGTATTAGCTACTGTCACAGAGCTCAGAACACTTAAATCATGGGAAGATACAGCACTGGGCATATTTCCCAGGAGGAAGAGCCATAGGTTGAGGGTGCACTTTCGGAATCTAGCCCTTCATTTGGGAACACACCTACTGACCATGCATTGGCAGGCACAACAGTCACCGTCCTTTGCCCAGTGGTGTAGGGCTATGCATCGCTGGGGTGATGCAGAGAGTTCTGCTCTACACTGGAAAGAAGCCCGCAGAATACGGAAACACCTCATTGCAGCAGCCTGGGACACTATGCTAATGCAATTTAAAGAACTCACGGCTGAAAAGCACTCTGCACCTCATACATCGTAGAAGTACTCTTCCTAGTGAGTGATTAGATACTCAGAATGTACTGGGGCTCCCCTGCTCAGGACCTCCTTTCCACCAACTGCTCTCTTCTGGATGGGTGATTCTTAGATTGTGCCAATGCTTCCCCTACTTCCTGTCCATTGCTCTTCCTAGTGGGTGATTAGATACTCAGAATGTACTTGGGCTCCCCCTGACTAGGACATTCCTCCCACCCATTCAACTGCCTATTAATGTTAAATGCTTGTGCACTGCACTTTGTTTCCTCTCTCCAATTTGGAATTCCCTAACTTTACAAACCTAGGGGGAGATTTACAAAATCTCCACACAACGCAGCCCAGCCCCCCGCGAGGCTGCGCTGCGTTGCGTGACAGGGAGGGAGCAGGAGAGCACCATATTTCCAAAGAAATGGCTCTCTCCTCCCCTTTCCCTTGCGCCGGCGCTGATTTCAGCTGCCGTGCGCCATGCACACACCTTAGCGCCGTAGTGCTAGGGAGTGTGCATGAGTGTAGCATAGGTTTTGTACAGGAAGGGTATCCTTCCTGTACAAAATACTATGCTAGGCACAATGCAAAGCTTTTCCCACTTTGCATACGTGCTGCACAGTGCAGCACGCATGCAAAGTCGGAAAAGGAAGGAGAAGTGAAAGAAATTCTCCTTCCTTGCGCCCAGTTTAAAAGGGCGCAGTTTTGTCACGCTAAACCCAATCTACTGGGTTTAGTAAATTGGGTTTAGCGTGAGAAACCTTGGGTGGTTGCCCATGCACCACCCTTGGTACGCCCCCATGGCGCAAAGTAATCCGAAGCAGCGCAATGCGCTGCTTCCCATTACTTTTACGTTATTTCCAGCGCTAAACTTGTTTAGCGCTGGAAAGTTAATTAGGAAAAAAGGATTTTGCGCCGAAACACAGCGCAAAATCTTAGTAAATCTCCCCCTTAGTGTCTAATCTTATTTAGATAACTGATGTAATGTGAGCCTGGTGCAACAAAATATATGTGACTAAAAGCTTTAAGACAATAGAGGCTCACCATTAGAGAGATGTAGTACAAGTTATTATGAAAGATGGCACATATATATTTATAAAACTTTTATTTTGCCTGTTTATTTACTTTGCATTTTATGAGTCTGGAAATGTATAAGATCTTTCCAAATGTACACTGTGGATTGATGCTTATTGAATCAAATTTCTGTGTTAGACAGCATTGATTAATCTAAAAACCTAATTGAAACTATTTGAAATGAAACACACAATAACATTACTGTCTATTTGGTGCATTATCTTTGGAAAAGAAAATGGCCTTAATTTGACAGGTAGGCAAGAGAGCAGTTAAAACTAAGATGCATCTTTTGTGGCAGAGAACGTCCTCAAATGCAATTCTAGCATCTCAGTTTAAGAGGTTAGATTTGTGGCAATATTTTCCTACTAGCTAATGTTAACCCATGCTGATTGTTTCTGGTCCTCCTGGGGATCTTTCGGAATAGTTGGTCTTCTGTATTTTGTGACAGTTTTTCTCATGCAGAGATAGTATATCGTTGGTAGGGCGTGCACATTGCAGGGACTCTAAAACCGACCACTGAGTCTTGTATTAAGCTTGGCTACTACATTATTATCAAGCCAAAAATAAAAGGTGTCATGCCCTTAAATAAACATACCAAGAAAACCCACTACCTATACTACTAAGACCTTACACAGCAAAATGACTAGAGTTAAATAACCAGTTTAGGAAGGAAATAAGTGCTCTGTTTTTTTTTTTTTAATGACTATATATAACACTGAACCAGCAGTGACTAGGAAGGTCCTGTGTGGTTTTTACTTTGCCTGACAGTATCTTGGATTCCATCATTTGCAGACTGGCAACCAGGACCAACTCCGACCTGTACTATTAGAATTGGTTGATGATTGTGACTAAAAAGTGTTAGGTTCTAGGAGCAACAGCAGATGAACATCCCTATATTATATATATATATATATATATATATATATATATATATATATATATATATTCGTATATATATATACATATTCTTATATATATGTATATATATATATACATCCAAAGATGCCAGTCATTTACATAATTCCTAAAATTCACAAGGACCCCATGAAGCCACCAGGAAGACCAATTATTTCAGCCATTGGTAGACTATATGAAAACATATTGAAATACATTGACTATTTCTTACAATCCTATGTCCACAATCTCCCATCATTCGTCAAAGATGCTGGTGACTTCCTGAGAGTAATTTATGCCTTGCCATGGAGGAGGACTTTATTATGATGTCACTCAATGTGTCATCTCTATATACAAGTATCGGTCACAATGATGGAATAGGAGTGGTTGAACATTACCTGAATAACAGACCACTGGCACTACATCAACACACTTAAATGTTGATAAAGATGATTAGGCTATGTCTAAATAACAACAATTTCCTATTTGATGGTTCGCCTGCTTCTCCCCCAGGTACGCATGTTTACACATGGGCTGGTGGGAGGAGCAGGGGCTCAAAGTGGATCATGCCACAGAATTAGAGGAACATGTGGTAGTCTGGTTACATTACATTGATGACCTATTTATTATTTGGAGAGGATCAGAACAAAGTGCCAATGATTTTATACAGCACATTAATGTCAACATTAATGTCAACAGTGTTAATCTTCATTTCACAGGAGAAATCAGCAAACATAAGATACAATTTTTAGATCTGAAGGTATTTGTCGCTGACGGCAAATTCGAAACCAAGCTCCACAGAAAAAGTGCAGGCGGTAATTCCCTTTTGCATGCACCCAAGACATTTGGTAGCTAGCATCCCTTATGGCGAATAAATGCGCGCCAAAAGAAATTGCAGCTTACCCCAACATATTAAATCTAGTCAGAGGGACATGATACAGAGATTCACAGAAAGAGGATATGGCATGCAAATAATTACCACTGCACTGGAAAAGATCAGTAAGGTAATCAGAGAACGTATTCTATTTGGCCAAAACAAAAAGGTTGAGACAGACAACTCAATAAGGCTAATAACTATATACAGCAACCAACATAAACAACTAGCGAAGGCAGTCCAAAAGAATTGGCATATAATTAGCTCAGACTCCATCATAGGCACTATGGTCCCAGTTAAACTCCAAATAATGTGCCGCAGAGCCAGTTCCATGAGAGACAGTCTGGTTAGATCCCGTCCAGAAACAGGAAGACCCACTAATTGGCTTACAGGTACAAATGGCTTTCACAAGTGTCCTAGTTGTAAAGTGTGTACAATAGATATCAACATCAGGGAATATTTTCCCCCCTTTCTCAGTAACCTATTTCCATCACAGCCAATTATAATTGCAAAAGTGAGTTTGCTGTATATGTCTTTAACCCTCGGCGGAGTTCGCGGAGTTGCGTTACACGACTCCGTGAAGTGGAAAAAAAACTCTGCCCCGCTACGCGGAGCTCCGCAAGCGGCGGAGTGCGATCGAAAAATGCCGTTCGCGGTGATTTTCAGTGCCGGATGCTTGTCCGCACTGTGCAATCATCGCGAATGGCACCATGCACAGCGCAAGCGAGCGCTGCTTTCTTTCTGCTGCTCGAGTAGATTTTTACCGAGCAGCAGCTTTCTCAACGCTGAACGGGCAGTTTCTCAACGCGAGCGGTCGCGAGCATACGCGACCACTCGCAATGAGAAACCCGACCCCCCTGCGTTGAGAAATCTCGCCGGGAGGTTTATTTTCCACGCTCGCGCTCGCCAACTTGATGTTGACGATCGCAAACGAGGAAAAATCTCACCGGGAGGTGGATTTTCCTCGCTCGCGCTCGCCAACTTGACTTTACTGAACGCGAGCGAGGAAAAAAACTCTGCTCTGCTGCGCGAAGCGGAGTTTTTCGGAACTCCGCGAGCTCCGCGTAACGCGGAGTGCGGAAAACTCCGCAAACTCCGCGAGCGGAGTTCACCGCCCAGGGTTATATGTTTTACCATGTAGCTGCAAATTGAGATATGTAGGCAGCACTGTGTTGGAAGTTCACAAATGCATATTGCAACACATGTGGGCTATAAAAAACAAGGATCTAACCTACCCAGTGGCACGGCACTGTGCCGAAATCCATCAAAGTGATGTCACGCTAATGCCATACTATGATATAGACACAATACCTTACACCAGCAAAGGTGGTAAGAGGGTAAAAGCCCTACGAAGACTAGAAAGTATGTACATCGTGAACCTTGATTCCAAATACCCAAATACCCAAACGGGTTAAATATGGAAGAGAATTTACAGAAATTTTTATATGGGGAACCTACACTGCATGTCAGATCCAGCTAGAGACAGCTGTCTCTAGTTCAGGCCTAGCTCAACAATAAATATTAGCATCCCTATGGTATGTAAAATAAGTACAGACAGCACTGTGAGAAAAGGGACGAAGGAGGTATTATATGATAAATTTATCATCATAACATTCTAATCTGTTTTATAGGAAAGGTTTTAAGGTAAAGCACACTCAGAGATACTATCATAAATAGTAATTACAATATAGTTTTTTTCAATTTCTGTCTGTGTTAAGAAGTGCTGAATAACTGATTGTACCAGTGATAATATGTTTCAAACTAACATGAAAACTCATGAATTTAACTTTTGTAGAACCACGTATACTGGTGCTTACCATATAGTTTAAATCCTCCATCATTGGCGCCGCTGCGTTAGTGTGATCAAGTCCTCGGCTGTGGTCGAAACGTGTTACAGCGACCAAGCAACTGCAATAAAATTCCATAGCATCCAAGGTGGTCTGTGTTCAATTCTGCGCACGGATGCGCATGTAAGAAATTTATTCTGAAGATATATATGTAACTGCTGATTTTATATGGTTTTTGTATGAGTGAAATCTGAGCCAAACTATAGCGTCCCTGTAACCTTTGGCTTTTTCAATGAACACACATATATGCCCTAGGCAGAGCGCTGTCGAGTGCCTCTCACTGCTTTCGGGCACTTTGGAGAACAAAATATATATATATATATATATATATATATATATATATATATATATATATATATATATATATATACACATATATATATATATATATATATATATATCCATATTTCATTATTGTATCCGAACAATGATCCACGGCACCCAATTGCTTCAAGCACCCACTTGGGATTGAGATGTTGGGGAACTGCAAGTACCATGAGGCATCTTTGCACACGCCCACTTTGGGCGGGACTTGAGTGTATTTATCATGGTTCCTCACAGATGCTGTTGTTTTCCTGTTTATGCCAGTGATCAAGGAATGTGAGTTCCGAAACGCGTTTGGCTTGTATGAGGGAGCCGAGATGGAACTTTTAATTCTGCTGTGGTCTGCAATAAAGAGGTGATTATTCTCTTCGTGTGGGCGTCTTCAAGAAGGGAACCTTCGTTGTTGTATATATATATATATATATATATATATATATACACACACTCACACACACAAAGTAATTTAAACTTTAAAGCACACTGAATCAAACATTTCTATGGTCTCTGGGAGGGGCAAGATCTTCAGTGTGCCTGAATCGCTCCCATTCTCCTTTTCACACCACTCTCTTTTGCAGTCTCTTTGTTAGACATTTTTTTAAGTTTTAAAGAGAAGTTTATTTAGCTTAAGAAGGCATACAATAAAATAAGAATACAAAGCAATTACCAAAGGTTACAAAAAGGGGTAAAATAGAAATAAAAGTAACAGAGGAGGAGAATATACAATGCATAAAAAATCTTTGTTAGACATTTATCTTTCTGAAAACCAGTATATTTCTTACACTTTTTCTCTTTCCTCTTCAGCACCCTTTTTTTACTCTCTCTTCCACATACTTCCTTGCATCTCATTCCCTTCACCAATACCCTCCACACACACACAATGCATCCGCTAACCTGTACAAAATTATTTTTCTTTAACTTTCGACCTGTCAATATTTTGACAGCTGTGTACATCCTTCGCGCACTTTTGCATATAATCACAATTTCATTTGGCACACCTGACCCTTGCTCTATGCACTTGCAGAAAGGATAAGATTTGATGAGCATGTATTCGAAACCACTTTATGATCCACTGACAGGCACTGTGAGAAATTCGCACTGAGTTTGGCGCTAAATCCATAGCTTTCAATCATGTCTCACCCATAACCTGAACTCATAGGGCTTCATAGGAGTGACTCTTTTCACACTATGCACTATACATGAGTGATGTGTTGCATGAAAGCACTACAGAAACACACCAACATGGGAAAAGCAAATACTCTTAAGGAATGCAAGAGAATTTAAAATGTGAAATGTAAACTAGGAACAACATTGCAGTTCTTCCCAGACTGGGGGGGATATTCACAAGAACGTGCGCTAAACACCTCCAAAAAATGTTAACGCAACTTTACACATCGCAGGCTATCGAGGTGAAAATAACCCCGTGTTAATGTGGAATTCACAACACGGCGGTACCATGCAATAGTCTCCCAAAAACGCGGAAAATATCCGCGATACAACAACCTCGACGGTGATAAAAACCCAAACCCCAACGCAAAAAAACATGCGATGTGCCAACCCGCGATGAGGAAATCGGCGATAAGCAGCGCCAGGCCTGCCATACACACACAGCAGGCGGGAAAATCACTACAAAAGTAGAAAAAACACACAAACACAAAATGACCAACACCAAAGCACCATGGAGGCAGCCGGAGCAGGCGCAGAGGACGAGCGGAACCCCACAAGCACCCCGGACGACCAGCCTGGGACCTCGGGGACAGGGAAGGGCAAGGACAAGAAGAAGAGGAAGACGAAGTTCAGTCCGCAGGAGAATAGGATCCTGGTCACGGAGGTGATAGAACACCATCAACAACTGTTTGTCACCTCCAATGTGTCATTGGGCACCAGAAATGGAATATGGCGGTCCATCGTGGACAAGGTGAATGCCGTCGGAGAGCACAAGAGGTCAATGGACGAGGTCAAGAGGCGATGGATTGACATCAAGCGCAAAACCAAGGAGAAACTCGCAGGCAACCAGAAGGCAGCAATGCAGACTGGAGGTGGGAGCCCAGCGCCACAGCTGGAGCTGGATGACATGGAGGAGCTGGTGTCGACAGTCATCAGTGTGGAGACCATGGCAGGAGTCGGGGCACCGGACACTGCTCGACATGACACTACACAACAGCAACAGGGTGAGTGACCACCAGGTACCGGGGGACGGGGGAGATGGCCACAATGGCACACATGCACAATCAAGCAGAGCACAGTGCACACCCACAATGACTCTGGATCATGGCCCTGACCTACAGACTGTCACAATGTACATTGCCATGCTGTCTGAACGTGAACATGTACCATGCGGCTACATACATGTGGACACATTGAAACACAGCATCTCCCCTTCACATTGCAGGGACACCGTCAACACCTCCTGCAGAGCAGTCCCAGCCACTCTTCACTGATGACGAGGAGGACACCACCAGCATCGACTCCCAAGCCCTCCAAGACATCATTGAACTCATCCGCCAATCACCTCCAGGACCAGGGCAGCCCAGCTGCATCGAGGAGACCCCACCCACTCCACAAACCACCCAGCAGGAGGCACCCACAACCCCGGCTGTCCCCCAAGACCCCCCCGAACAACACATGGCCTTCCAACGCCGTGTGTTGGAGGTCCAGAGGGAGATGGCTGAGCAGGTGCGGGTGGGGTTCGACCTCATGGCTACCAAACTTGACGCCATCCATGGGTGTCTGAGTGCCACCAGGGACCACCTCCAGTCCCTAACGGACACCCACAGGCCGCTCCATGGTCTCCAACTAGCCCTGGCTGACATCGCTGGAGTCATGACTCGGAGACAAGAACACCTGTCCGCTCAGAGTGGCTCCAGCGATCTCAGCCGTGAGCTGGCACACATGCGGAGGCTCATGGAGGACATGGTGCGGATGGAGGCGGAAAGGATGGCAGCCACCGCTGCACATCAGCGAAATATAGCTGGGATCTACCATGCCCTGCAGATCCTCATCATGGCATTGCTGCCACAAGGCGTGGCGCAGATGAATGCTGCTGCTCCTACACCATCCACATCTCCGCCCCCTGGTGTGTCAGTGCCTCACGGTGCAGCAGGCATTTCCACTCCGGCACCTGATGTGTCACTGCCACACAGTGCGGGCGACAATCCACCTCCGGCCCCTGATGTGTCAGTGGCACACAGTGCCGCAGCCGGAACTGCACCACCCACAGGTGGGGCAGAGCACACATCCAAGGACGAGGACGTGGATCGGCTTGAGATCAGGAGGAGGCACTAGCATTCATGTCTGCCACCTGGCCTGTTGCTGCTTGGTGCCGCACATGGCCCCATGACCTTCCACTGACCCCCGATACACTCTGCTGCACTCACCTTTGCCCTCGACATGGACTGCCATAATCTGTTTGGTGACAAATGACACGGCGACCAGACTGCGGACTGTACCCTTCCTCTTCCGCTGTACTTGTCATTCCCCGATGGACCTTGGCTGGCCCTTCACGGGCCCATATTGTGAAGTGGGGTTGGCATGGCCCTGTACTGCTCCAGCTGCAAAACTCCACTGGATGTGCATTAAACATCCAGAAACACACTGCTGTGTCATGTCTTTCATCATTCATGTATGAATGTGTGGATGAATGTAGGGTCAGTGATTCCCCCTAACGTCAATGATGCTCATCTGGTGGGATTCCAGTCACAGTGTGCTACATTGCCGATTGCGTTCCGGGTGCAGTAGACACTACAACAGGGACACATGCATTAGTCACTTCCTTGTCCGGACATGGACTGAACCACGTCCAGCGCCCCCGAGTCATTGTTGCAAGCCCTGCGCTGGTCCGGCGTACGCCAGGCCAGACCACTCCGCTTACGCTCCGAGGGGGGGGCCACATAGCTACAAGTCGCAGGTTTACACGCTAGTGGTCTGCAGGTCACTGGTCTAGTTGTCAGCATGTCACGACCCCTCCCTGAGGGCAGGTTTGCTCACACACCACACCCATCCGGCACAGGTGTCACAGGCCATGTGACCCCGCCAATATAAGGGGCCGACAACGTCACATTCCCCACTGCCGGTGGTGACTGGATGACAGACGTTCCACGATTCTCAATCATAAAGGGCCCATGAGTTGTTGCGCACATGGTTGGTGGCACCGGAAGCCTTGCGGCCGTCACGGGCCTACCACCAAGTGGCGCTGACTGGGGTTGCACAGGGTTAGTGGCACCCGAAGCCTTGCGGCCGTCACGGGCCTACCACCACGTGGCGCTGACTGGGGTTGCACAGGGTTAGTGGCACCCGAAGCCTTGCAGCCATCACGGGCCTACCACCACGTGTCGCTGACTGGGGTCGCACAGGGTTAGTGGCACCGAAATTGCTGAGCGGGTGTGCAGCCTGCGATGATGATGTGTGCACTGATGTGGTCTCTGCCATTGATGCCTCAGGACTCAGCGTCATGTGTGGGACCTGCTGGGACGCGGTGCGGGTCCGCTTGATGTGGAGCACGCCATGGTGGTGGAACCTGGTCCTGGATCTTGCACAGGCACGTGGTGTGCCCACTGGTGGACACACCATTGGCGGCAGGTGAGCAGTGGGGCCTGGGTGTGCAAGTGCGGACAGCCAGCGCTGGCCGGCGGGAGGGGGTAGGGTGTGGCTGCATGTGTGAGCAGGGACGGACAGGCGTTGTTGCCGTGTGCAGTGAGATGGACTCTGCCATCATTGACTCTGGCCTGGTTTACAGATTGCAGACCTGGTGGCTTGCAGTGTATACCGGCACGTGGTTGGAGACACACCGGTGGCAGCAGGTGAGCAGTGGTGCCTGGGTGCGCTGGGGCGGCAGTGTCCCTCCCTCTCTCTCTCTCCCTTTCTTTCCTTCTCTCTCTCTCTCTCTCTCTCTTTCCCTTTCTTTCCTTCTCTCTCTCTCTCTCTCTCTCTCCCTTTCTTTCTTTCTCTCCTCCTTTCTCTCTCCCTTTCTTTCTTTCTCTCTCTCTTTCTCTCTCTGCCTTTCTTTCATTCTCTGTTTCTCTGTGTCTCGCTCCTTTGATGTGCGCATGACACACGTTCTGATTTTGTGCTTTCTTTTCCAGGCTGTGACATCATGATTGTCCCGGACGGACCCGACAGGAGTCTTCCGCATTGGTGTTTTGTGTTGTATCTCACTCAATAAAGTTTTTGGTTGTTACTTCAATGATGAGTGACTGTTTCTCGTTCTTCTGACCACACATGTGTGTTTCTTGTTGTCATTATGCGACATCATGCGCTTTTTGTGGCTCTTGTGTCGTGCACGGTATGTGTTTGTCCGGGGGGGGTGGGCTGGGAGGGGTGGCGGTGGGTGTTGTGGCACTCATGGGTCTCCGTGCTGCATGGTCATTGTCTCCATGGCATCTGTGGGTCTTCAGATTTGGCTCTGGGCTGGGCTCCCTTTCATGATGCAGGTAGTCGTCCTGCTTAACACCAGCATAAGGCAGGTGTTAAATCCCTGTTGCTACCGCGGCTTATCCCCTGTTTTTGGTTCGCATCGCAGATCTGGCAATTCTTTGTGAATGTGGTGTAGTGGTGTTTTCGTGTGTTTTTGCACGGGAACGCCTACTCTGCATCTTATTAGGGTTAGTTGGTGGTGTCACCCGTGGAGGTAAATTTTGCGGCAGTTATCGCAATACTGGCGATGTCTGCAGTTTGCACCCGCTTGTGAATGGGGTGTTAAATCTATCTCCACTTTTGATGCGTTAAGGTGGCGATAACTCGGAGATAAGTCCTTGTGAATATGCCCCTGAGAGTGCAGTGTTTGTTTTTTATGGCTGCAGCTGTTGCTGTGGTGGGACACAAATGGGGGCCAGGACATTTACAGATGGGGCACTGGCTCCCCATTTCCCCACCCAAGCAACGACACTAGATCCTACTCTGGCCACTGCAATGGAATGAACCCATTATTGTACTACAGGGTAAGCCCCAAACCATACCGCAAAATATGGACATCATATTCTCCGAATAGTGGCAGAGAATTAGGTCAACTGGGTTGAGATTATGCTGAACTGTGCCAGGGAATAAACAGAGCCATGTCTGAAAATGTGTATTATTATATCATTTTTTATTTGAAATGGTATTTTAACAAGAATTAATAAAGTGGACTTTCAAAGGTGTCCATGTATTACACAAAAGAAGCCTTAGCAAAGCCAATACATCGGCATTGCATGTACTAATGCATGTAAATAGAGATGTGCACAAAGGCTGGTTACATGCATTAATACATTAAAGCCGTATCTATGGCTTTGTCAATGTACAACTAATATTGGGAACTAGGTAGCTGCGCACCAGGAAAAGTCCGGAGATTAGTGAAAAACACCAACTGAGACGACAATACAGACCAATTAATGACAAACGGCACAAGTTACAAAAGATGTAAGTAGAGTCAACATGATCGGCTGAAGGTAAGGTAGAAAACTGAGATGCACCAACCAGGGAGACAGCAACACAGCTAGACGTCATTGATATGGGTCAGAAGAAGCAGAAGATGGCAGCATTTGTAAAAATGTAAAGGAGCACCAGCACAGGAGGGAAGACGCGGCATTTGAGTACAGTTAGAGTGGAAGGGAAGCAGAGCAGAGAGGCAGAATCACTCAGGTCAGCAGGGCCTAAAAACAGGCAGTAAAGGGAAAATGAATTTGACGAAAGAAGAGCAGATAGAAAAGGAATACGATTTGAACTCCCCCTTAAAGGGAGTAAAGCATGGTTATGAATAAGGAGAGTAAAGGGTAGCAAGTAAACAGGGCTGCAGGCTCAAGGTGAAGGAACCTGGATCAGCACTACTTCAGTGCACTGGGTCCGGAGCAAACACTTGCAGTTCTGTAGCTTACCTTACCATAGCCGACGTGGAATGAGAAAAGCCGGCAGCAGTATGTGAGCTCAGGGTTTCTCCCCAGTGGCTGCGCTGGCTGCTGCTCCAGAATGGCAACAACTGTCTCCTCTCTGGACCTGGCTGGTGGAAGAACAGGAGCACAAAGTCAGACAAACTTCTTGCATACCAAGTGATGCATGTACAGCCGGTGTGGGCCTCAGCACAAAAGAGCGCCTCCGAGTAGCTGGAGTAGCTTGTCCTACATCTGCTTCAGTTATCATGCGTGGGGCCCGTGCTGCTGTCTGCTGCTTTACCACTACACCACGTACAATGGCTGCTGTGAACTGAGCCAAGGAAGCCAATGGCGGAAGATGCTAACCCAAAACCCGCTAATTCTGTGTAGTTCTTGACAAAGGTCTTGGCTGTGCTAGACATGTGCAGGATTTCTGTGAGAAAATCCATCAGAACTATATACCAAATAATCTAAAGTTTGGAGTTGATGTTCTAAGTGCTTTTCTAAACTTGAAATGTTGGATTTTGTCCCACAATGGCAACAGGAGAGAGTTTCCCAGAGGATCAGTTTTAACTCAGCAAGCCCTATTTGCAAACTGTGATTGGTGCGAAGCAGGGGAATTTAAAAGCCATTTAGAAGATAAGTTCAAAATGCCTTACTAAAAGCACTTCTGAAATTCTCTGGTTAAAAACGGTCCCAGCTCCACAAAATGCATGATTGGTGAATCACAGTCCAAATAAATTCTTCTGAGGTCGGTGAGTGAAGTATGTGCAATGTGGGGACGTTGGATCACATTCCTCCGATCTGAGCAATAGCCCCATTAGTGCATTCTGCACATATGCACATTTGCCTCTAACAGTTGTGTTGTTTGACACAGAAGGGATTATTTACCTGGTGTATTTGGAGCAATATCGTTTTGAAATTAAGCCAGTTTAGTGGCCAAATGAGAGTTCAGTGTCCACTATAAGGCCAAATTTCCATAATACGCTCCTGGGCATAGGACGAACCCAAGGAGGAAGGGCAAAGATTGTCTTCATATATGAATAAATTTACTTTTTGGCCTTATCATCCATGGCTTCTGGGGGATTTAACTTAAAGAAGCTAGGTGCTATCAACAAGCACAAGACTGTGAACACACTGGAAGTAGAAGCCCACTATCCAGTAGATTTATCACTCAGCATAATAATCAATTTTGCATTGTCAGCACACTTGAAGACTTAAATTCATCTGCGTTGAAGAGGCTGTCTAGTGCATGAAGTTTGAAGTTAGAAAGCAGAGGCGATGTAACCAAACCCTGAGGTGCCCCTCATTTAAGTAGCTTAGGTATTGATTTAAATTTGAGCAAGGGCACCGAGTGATTTGTTCCGATAAAAGATTTTAAAGAATTAAAGGGAGTTCTATTGAGTGCTCACATCAGTGAGGCATTTGTTTGACTCATTGAACTTGGTTTTATTCCTTATTCTAATGTTCTTTGGGCCATAGGAGGCTGTCTTTGCACAGGACGTAAGACAACAATCTTGGATTCCCTGAATTTCGCAACAAAACCTGTGGTGTTTTATAACATTGCTGTTATCAGAGTCATTGTGATAAGTATCTATATGGTCCAAATGATCAGACTTCAGATTAAGGATCAGTGCATTTTTCCCTACATACGAAAAACATAGGGGCATATGTACAAGAACCAGGGAAAAATATCACTAACGTTAGTTAGCGGCAAAACTTTTATCGCCGCGCACCGCTGCAAACTATCACCACGTTAGCGACGTATGTACAAGCCGACGCTACGTGGCGATAGTTTCTGATCTAAGCGGGAAATGTCAACGTTAAAAACAGCGTCACAGCGATAAAAATCTTGCCACTAACGTGAAAAAAGTGGCGGCAGGCCAGTCAGCGGCCAGAAACTGCACGCAAATTAGCTTGACGCCACTTTTTTTCACGTTAGGCCTGAAAAGCGACTACAAAACGCCCGCAAAGTATCACAAACTGAAAGAAAAAAAAAACATGGATGAAGCTGGACCCAGTACTGCAGGAGAAAACGACCCCCCAAACAGCCAGGAGGACCAGCCAGAGAGCCAGGAGAAGGGCAAGGAGAAGAGGAAGAGGAAAACCAGGTTCAGCCAGCAGGAAAACCAGGTCTTGATTGCGGAGGTGACCGATAAACAACAGCAGCTGTTCGTCAGCTCCACCATGTAATTGGGGACAAAGAATGCAATATGGCAGTCCATCGCAGCCAAGGTGAATGCTGTCGGAGAGGTGAGGAGGACAGTGAACGACTGCAAGAAGCGATGGCATGATGCTAAGCGCAAGACCAAGTAGAAACTGGCGGCCAATCGCAATGCAGCACTACAGACCGGAGGTGGGAGTCCAGCGCCACAGGAGGAGCTGGATGCCTTGGAGGAACAGGTGTCCACAGTCATCTGCGAGGAGTCGGTGGTTGGAGTCCAGGGACAGGACCCTGCTGAACACGACTAGCAACATGGTGAGTAACAACCAGGGACTGGGGGGACGGGTCTGTATGGGCCCAATGTCACTCATGCACAATTAAATATCTACCAGTGCACATCCACAATTACTGCAGATCTTGTCACAAATACTCTTGTCCCTGGGTGTAGAGACACATATCACCCTAGTCAACAAATATATTGCAAGACACATAGGGCCATATGTACGACGAAGTGGCGGTGCGTGTCGTTAGCCTCCTGGGCTTAACGACACGCTTCGCCACTTAGGAAACGCAAGGCTGCACCATATTTACAAGAATGTGGTGCAGCCTTGCGTTTTCCCCTGCAATGGCGCTAAGTTTCACAATTTAGCGCCAACGCAGGCACCCTTGCACCAGAGTGCAAGGGTGTCTGTGTGCAGGGGAGGATTGGTTATGTGTAGGAAGGTGTCCCTTCCTGCACAGAAACAATCCTAAAATGCCATTTTGTAACTTTCATGTGTGCTGCTATGTAAGTTACAAAATGGCATTCTTAAAAAAGGTTTGTTTATGTACAGGAAGGGACACCTTCCTGTACATAAACAAACCATGGCATTTTACTTTTTCCATGTGTGATGCACAAGGCAGCACACATGGAAAAAGCAAAAACGAGGAGAAATAATGCATTTCTCCTCGTTTCGCCACCTGAAGACCAGGGTTTTCCTGGTCTTAATTTTGGCGCTGCCTCCTATGTACACCACCCTTGTATATAGGGGGCAGCGTCAAATACAATGGGTGTTGCGGTGGAACGTCCACCACAACACCCACTACACGCCCATTTCACGCTAAACATAGCGTGAAAGGGTGCTTTATGTACAAGGCAGAGTTAAGCCACATTAAGTGGCTTAACGCTGCCTAGTACATAAGGCAAGGCCCCTATCGCCTCGGGAACATCACAAAAAGTGACGTTCCCGTGGCGATAGGGGCTTGTACATATGCCCCATATTGTTGGGGTCATACACTTGGAAACATGCACAGAAAAGTAATTCTAAACATAGCCAAAGATCCATATCATACCACAATATAAGGGCAACAGAAAAGAGCTAAGTGGTACATAGCCTGGAGATGCGGCAGGCTGGCAAAATGTCCCCCTTGCCTCAACACCACGCACATACAATTGTCTGCACAGGGCTGCATCTCTTTGACGACTAAATGAGGATGCACTGTGAATGCGACAGATGATGTGCACAAGTGAGCATGCCCCCACTGATGTCAGCACACATGCACCATTGTGCAAGGGTGTCTGAGTTGAATTTCAGATTGTCTATGTGCATGAAGGGGAACCTTACTGCACATACACATTCTTGCACACAAGTCAGACAGACGTGCACAAAGGTGCATGTGTGTTGACATCGGTGGGGGCATGCTCACTTGTGCACGGTAAACAGTCAAAATATCGAGTTTTTTATTTCGACCTACATTTATATCGAGTTGCACACATCGTAGGGACAGAATATCGACATCAAGAATATTGGTGACAAGAATATCGACCTGAAGGTAAGAAATATCGTTTTTGTAAATATCGAAGTTAGTAATATCGATAGCAAAAATATCGATGTTAATAATATCGAAATTTCTGTTAGTGTTATGTATTTTAGTATGTATTTTATATGTATGTGTTCTACATGTTTTGTATTTTTAAAAAAATATATATATTAATTGTTTAGAAGTTAGTAATTTTTTTTAAAGTAAATTTTGCGTTTTAGTACCTTAGCGGGTTGTGGGTTTATAGGGGAATAGGGTGGGAAGTAATTTAATTATAGTAAATTAAATCATAATTTTTAGAAATTATTAATTATTTTTATTTAATTTTTGCATTTTAGTTCTGTAGCGGGTTATGGGTTTATAGGGGAATAGGGTGGGAAGTAATTTAATTATAATTAAGTAATTAGTTATTTTTATTTATTGGCATTGATAATTAATTTATTGTTAATTAATTATTAATTGGTGATTAATTTTTATTAATTGATTAATTGCTAGTTATATTAATTGTGTTAATTTTTATTGGAGTGGGTTGTGGGTTTATAGGGGAATAGGGTGGAAGTAAATTAATTATAATAAATTAATTAATAATTTTTATTTTTGATATTGATAATTAATTTATTGTTTATTAATTGGTAATTAATTTTTATTACTTTATTAATTGATAAATATATGAATTGTGTTAATTTAGTTTAGGAGCGGGTTGTGTGTTTATAGGGGAATAGGGTGGGAAGAAATGTATTATAATTAAGTAATTATTTATTAATATTTATTGGTATTGATAATTAATTTATTGTTAATTAATTATTAATTGGCAATTACTTTTTATTAATTCTTAATTTTTGGTATTGATAATTAACTTATTGTTCATTAGTTATTATTTGGTAATTAATTTATATTAATTGATTAATTGGTAATTATATTAATTGTATTAAATTTTATGCTGAGTGGGTTGTGTGTTTATTGGGGAATAGGGTGGGAAGTAATCTAATGTATTAAAGTAATTTTAAATTTTAATTTATTGGTATTTATAATTAATTTATTGTTAATTTATTAATAAATTATTATTTAATTAAAAAAAATTATTTAATTGATAAGGATGGGCCCGATTTACAGAACTAAGGGGTCGATTACGATGTCGGGCGGATCGCCACCGCTCGCATGGCGTGTGGCGATCCGCCCGCCATTTTCGTCCGTCCGCCACCAAATTCCCCCGCCATATTACCATGGCGGAGGGGACCCCGGCGGATGGAAAGACCGTCCGCATAGCCCGCCCGGCCGAACAGTCGACCGGGCGGAAAAGGGATTAATATGGTGGCGGTGTTTGCAAGACACCGCCATCCACATTATGATGCCGGCGGTGATGAGCCTTTCCATGGCGGCGTCGCTGCCATGGAAAGGCTCGCGGTCCCTGACATTGGGGGCCCGCAGCGGGCCCCTCCAGGTATTCTGGGGGATGGGGGGTGCACATGGGGGGTACCATTTGCATATACAACATGGCAGGCACCGCGCGGTGCCTGTCACGTTGTGCATACAGATGCACAACATGCATTTCCAGCACTGTGGCGGGCGGTGTTGTGAGCACCGCCCGCCACAATGCTGGAAATGGGGATGCCACCGCCACCGTGGCGGTGGCATCCTAATCACATGTGCGGGACCGCCGCACACATAGCGGGCGGTCCCATTTACCGGGGCGATGGCGGGCGGACAAAGTCCGCCCGCCATCATAATCGGCCCCTAACTTACTACAAATTCCTAAACTTACTACCATTTTGGTATTCACAGAAGGCACTTACTCATTTTGGTATTAACAGAATGCACTTACTCATTTTGGTATTCACAGAATGCACTTACTCATTTTGGTATTCACAGAATGCACTTACTCATACTAACTTTATGTCCGCACTCGGGCCGGAGATTCCGGCCCGGTGGTGGAGATTCCGACCCGGTGGTGGAGATTCCGGCCCGGTGGTGGAGATTACGGCCCGGTGGCAGAGATTACGGCCGGTGAATACCAAAATGAGTAAGTGCCTTCTGTGAATACCAAAATGAGTAAGTACCTTCTGTGAATACCAAAATGGTAGTAAGTTTAGGATTTTGTAGTAAGTTAGTTCTGTGAATCGGGCCCTATGTTATTTTTAACTGCTATGCTATCCAACACTTTCCCTACTGTTGCACTCTTTGGAGTGGGAATAGTAATTTTTACCCCTACGCTATCCAACACTTTCCCTACTGTTGCACTCTCTGGAGTTGGAATAGTAATTTTTACCCCTACTCTATCCAACACTTTCCCTACTGTTGCACTCACTGGAGTGGGAATAGTACTTTTAACCCTTTCGCTATCCAACACTTTCCCTACTGTTGCACTCTCTGGAGAGGGAATAGTAATTTTTACCCCTACGCTATCCAACACTTTCCCTTCTGTTGCAATGTCTGGAGTTGGAATAGTAATTTTTACCCCTACTCTATCCAACACTTTCCCTACTGTTGCACTCTCTGGAGTGGGAATAGTAATTTTACCTCTATGCTATCCAACGCTTTCCCTACTGTTGCACTCTCTGGAGTTGGAATAGTAATTTTTACCTCTCCGCTATCCAACACTTTCCCTACTGTTGCACTCTCTGGAGTTGGAATAGTAATTTTTACCCCTACTCTATCCAACACTTTCTCTACTGTTGAACTCACTGGAGTGGGAATAGTAATTTTAACCCTTTCGCTATCCAACGCTTTCCCTACTGTTGCACTCTCTGGAGTTGGAATAGTAATTTTTACCCCTACTCTATCCAACACTTTCCCTACTGTTGCACTTTCTGGAGTTGGAATAGCAATTATAACCCCTACGCTATCCAACGTTTCCCTACTGTTGCACTCTCTGGAGTGGGAATAGTAATTTTTACCCCTACGCTATCCAACACTTTCCCTACTGTTGCAGTCTTCGGAGTGAGAATAGTAATGTTTTTCCCTCTGCTATCCAATATTTTTGTGTATTGTTTTAGTTAATGTTGTGTTTAATTATATTGTAGTTTTTTAATTTGTTATATATATTTTTTATAATTTTTTAAATATTATTTTTGTATGTGTATATATGTATTTATAATTTATAAAATGTTTTTAATAATTTACAAGTTATTAAATTAATTATTTATGAATATTATTAAGTAAGTATATATATTATATTTTATATGTATATGTTTAATTTATTTTAACATTATATGTATTAGGGGCCCATTACGATGGCGGGCGGAAGCACAACCGCCGTGCTGGCGGATGCAAAACCACCAGTTACCGCCGGCACGCAGCAGTCCACACGCCCGCACAATTATGATGCGAAAAGCAGGCCAAACACCGCCGGCAAGCCAGCAACACCGTCCGCCATCAAAGTGCGCCCGCACACGTAGCGGCGCAGCATAACTGACACACACCGTCCGACGAAACACGTCCCGCCCGGCGCATAAATTACGATGCCGCAAACAAACGGCTCCCACGGCAAAGAGACACCGCACGTGAAAGAGAGGCGGAAACACGGACGCAGAGCACGGACAACGAAGAAGCGGCACCCCGGGCATGAATCCAGCACTGCAGGCCCTTCCCATGCTTCTGCACCACCAAGGACGCAACGTACCGCGGAGACGCAGGTAGGCACACACACAACAAGTGCACGCAAACAGCGCACACAGTGCAAGGGCAGAAAAAGCGGACAACCCCCCACCAGCGCGTGTACACTACACATCCACCATTGCATCCACATATGACACACAGGCCAAATCCTAACATCGCGGAACACATGTGTACACACCACCTGGGACTAGGAACCAACCACCCCGTCACGGCCACAAAGCGCCGATGACGCCGCCACACATGCGCACAACGCAGAGGCCAACCGCAGCGCCATGCATGCGTCGCACACAGACACAGGGACACAACCAAGCAGCACACACATCAGCCCCACCCCGAACGCACATGACACGTGACAGGCCGGCCACAGACATGTCCCCAACGCCCAATTCACGGACAACACCCAACGCCACACAACCGACGCACACATGTCAGTGAAGACACGCAACAGCAGGACACACCCCAGTGTAACAAACATGGCGTAGCACACAGCGGCGGCAACACCAACTAGGAGAAGCAGGGCCCCTTCGGGAAGAGGAACGCCAGTACCACACTGAAAAACCCATACCACCCTGCACATATGAACAAGACACATGAAACGGAACACCAAAGAGCCCGGGGACCGACAACAGGTGGCCCAAGAATTACATCCACACACAAGGCCCAACGCAGAGCGGAAAGGCAGCCTGCCGCCCACACAAGGGAGAGCAGACAGCACTGAATGACCTTCCATTCCAACACCGAAACCACAGCCCTACGACAGAAGCCGGTGAATACAGCCATTGTCCAAGAATAGACCAACACAGGCATGCCGAGGAGACCGACCACAGGGCAGATAGCGCATATCACAGAAGCACACAACGGACGGGGAGGAAAGAAGAAAACACTCCCCATGTCGGCCACATGCAAGTTAATTGGAAGGAGTCACACAGCACTGACCTTGAACTGTCTGAGAAGCATGTGGGAAGAGGGCCCGTGTCCTCCAAACAAGCCAACAGAACACAAGTCCTGTCTCCCCACGACTACACAGAGCTCACAGCAACCCCGGAGCGTGCACATTGCAGACTGCACACACAGCCGGAGCACGCCACCTCTACGAACCGCTGCGAAATGGCAACCGCAACACACCTACCCAACTACGCCGAACAGCTCAAGCTGTACCAAACCAACACGATACATACATTGGGATGCGATCTCCTGTCCCTGCTGAACGTAAGTTACCGACTGACTTACCGCATCACATTGTTCAGCTGCGTCATGCCCGTCTTCTACTGTCGGAGGTGTCCCTACCAGCATCCCGTCGAGATATGCCTCTCCAACCCGGCATGTCTGAAGGCGGACCTGCTACCACTACTCCTCCCTCTGGACGCACACGACAGGGCCTGCTCTGCCTATGGGGGCATGGCGTATGTGGCCAACATCGCACGCGCACTGAAATGGAACCACTGTGCCTCCACACGACGGATCATCGAGAACAGCTACATCGAATGTCACCCAGCATGCCCCATCATGGTCCTCCAAGGGACAACCTACGAACAACACCTTGACAGCCACCATCCGCTTCATTGGCTGGCAAACATGTACACCACCAATGACATGGAAGCCCTGCTGGACGGCATCGCATACCTGACAACCTGTAAATACGTCGGACCACAACGCAGGTTCCCCGAGTGACCTATGAAGTCCAACCCCGCACCCATGCTCAGCTTCCGCACGGACTGGCCAGTCACCACCACAACAGCCATACCAAACGACCGGCAACTGTAACCACACCATCAACGACATCGCCATGACATCGGATATGACCGGGACATGCACACTGTTCCCCATCACATCCAGGAACACCGCATGCATCGTGGGAGGCAGTGGCATGGGCTCTGTGCATCGCACCCACATGGACGGAACTGCACGAACAACCAGGACACGACATGGATCCAGCGCACATGGACACACACACCGCTCAGTGGACATGAATAGGTCGCCTGGAGTCTGTGGGTGCTGCACCCTCCCACCCCCGCCCCGGGAATCCCATACCAGGACCTTTGCATGGACGACAAGTGCATACAACAACAACACGACCCCAGTGACTGTGACATGTCCAGTAACCACCACAGTGCAACAACAAGTGGCACGCCGCTGCATGCACGCAAGCACATGCCCTGATGTCATCTCACATGCATGCGTGCATGAGGAACAACCGCAGCAAACCTGTCACATGGAACTGAGATGGACTGTGCCCATGATGCCGAGCGGTCTGGTAGGCTACATGTATACCGTCTGTGTCAAAGTCCGCAGCTCCGCAGCTATACGTAAATGTACATTAGCACAGCCTTGGCCAAGCAGATGTAACCCCACACCCTATCCCATTTGTAATCATGCTCAGTATATCCTCAACATGTATTCCGCTGCCAGTAGTGTCCACTATACTGCATCACAGAGGACAGAAGACTCAATATAATGTTTGAAACCAGAACTGTCTCCGCTGACTCATTTCACAAGTACGAATGAGAGAGGATGAGAGTATGTGAAGTACACGGCAGTCGTGACATGACCATGTAGTCCACTGGTATTGGATGTCAACGCAAATGAGTAGCACTACTGTGGAAGACACACATGTGTTGTGTGAAGTCGTATGGACGCAGTGCTCAGGTGGGTGGGTGCGACGGGTAGATGCGCACATGCCAAGTTGGAGCACGCCGTGTTGGGAGGGGTCATGAACAGTACACCACCGCTTCCCTGGGCATTGTGAGAGGACACCTGTCGGGGGGAGTGAACACGTGTGTGCACAGCAGCCGGGCACACGTACAAAGCGGTACCAGGCGCACCTCAGCCCACCCTCTGTGGACAAGCTGGATCCTGTTGTGCGCCCGCCATGCCCCTTGACAAGGCACACACAGCCCCAGTCGACCAGGTGTAACCCCAACATAGTCAATCCGCACAGGCGATACAGGGCACGGGATGGCAGTGGAGCATGGTGTGTGAGAGGTCTCCTCGCGCTCCTCCTGGTCATATCACGCAGGCAATAGAACCTCAACGTCTAGCATGGCACAAGTCAAATGGAAGTGTAGGGGGACGCACCACAGCACGAGCAGCACTGACGTCACGGGAGGTGGCTCGCACCATCCCATCCATTGCCCATCATACCAACCACGCCACATGCCATTGCGACTAAGTGCAAGCGCGTGCGCCACCACCCCCGAGCCCTCCCCAGAGAGGCCAAAGAGTGAATGTGTGGGCCAACAGCCACAGACGGACGCGGCCTGGCCGCAAGGGCAGCCACAGCCACTGGGTGTCGCAGGTGGCGGATCCGGAAGGCGAAGACTGTGATGCATAGTCCATGCAGGCCGGGTCTCCATTTGGGGCACCACGCAGGTGGACGGCGTCCCGCCACACATCATACCCTGAGACAGCCCACTCGTGCAACTGGACCCACACATACACTCCTTGCCCTCTCTGGTGCGAGCTTGGGGCTGCCTGTGCAGGCGCTAGCCTCGCAGGTGAGCATTCATATTGGGGGAGCGAGGGGAGGACATGAGGGCTGGGGCGAAGATGACTGTATCACTGTCAGTAAGTACAAGGGATGACCCAGATGTGGAAAGGAAGAGACGTGTCCCGTGTGTACTGCAACTAGTCGCCAATCCAACTACCCCCCATGTCCGGAATGTAAGCCCGCACCTAGGCCCGCCCATCCGCCACATCGAACATACCACCAGCACGACAACCTTCCCATTCGAAACACTGACTGGGGTGGCGACCAGTGAACAATCATGTGTAGCCTACCCACGCGTACATGTGGGCCCTCCATGATCCATGTCACCTGCGGCAAAGACATGACATGCGCAATGAGGGAAGTGAGGAGAGCTGCCCGCCCCACGCGCAGAAGGTGCATCAGCTCCACAGACCCAGCAGCGAGTCCAGCAGGGGTCACATGTGCAGGGGCAGCTGTGCCTGGTGTGAAGGCACATGCATATAGACAGCACATCGACCAATGTGTAGTCTGCCCACATCCACAGTCCATCATCATGCGGACATAGGAATTGAACACAGGGCAACACATCTTAGTTGGTGCACCCACCGTGACCAACAATGCGCAATCATCGACGTACCCGCCCTGTGCATGGCCCCCACCCAACGGAGGCACATCCAGTGCCACCATCCCACACACACAAGCCTTCCACGGAACATGCTGTGTCCAATGGTCAGTACAGAGTCAGCGCCCATCTGGTGGATCCTGTACAGGAGACACATGCACACACATGCCAGCTCCCACTATGTACGTCTGCCACCTGGCACGTGCAATGTAACCTCTCACCTGTGACGTGTGACTGCAAGCACACAGCCGTCTTGGCATGGGGCTGTCAATGTGGACACCAGTCAATGTTTCGGGAGCTGTGATCCGTACAGTGCTGTACATAGGGTGCAGTGCTGACACCTACTACTGTCTCATATCCCCTCGTGCCACAGGTCCCACTTGTATTGGCCGCTCAGCCCGTGCCCACATCGTCGTCGTCGTGTGCCATACTCATCCAGCCTCGGAAGCAGTTCCATGCTCAGCAGACACTCATGTTGCCGTGGCGTTGCCGCTTGACGAATATGCAGTCAGTCCCCATCAGCACGCCCGCAAGTCATTGGGGCCTAGATCCCCATGTGCATGCACATGGCAGTGGTATGTCTCACTTGCCATTGCCATTGTTGGGAGACCTGTGTAAGTGTATTGTGGCCGTGCCGTCCCAGCTTGACAGCTGGGCTGTGGCTCATGTGCTTGCTCAGTCATGTCAGTGATGTGTATGCGAAATTGCTATGTGCCGTGTTGCTTTGACATGTGTCCTCTGCCATTTAACCCAGGCGGAGACCGAACATTGACCGCCCATACCAATTGCTGGCGGACATGGACGATACAGAGGTAATCAGGAAGTTTCGGCTGGACAGGCCAACTCTGCATCGACTGTGTGCCATGTTAGAGCCCCATCTCCGTCCCCGCAGGGTGTATCCGACTGCTGTCACCCCCACGGCTAAGGTGATGGCCGCCATGCATTTCTTCGCCACTGGGTCATTCCAGCACACAGTGGGCAGTGGAGGAGGGATGTCCCAGCCCATGTTCAGCAAGGTGCTGAGGGATGTACTGGCAGCCATGATGCTGTACCGGAACAGGTACATCCGCTTCCCCAGGGCTCGTGAATTGGCGGCAGTGAAGGGTGCATTCTATGCCCTTGGCAGAATCCCACACGTCGTGGGAGCCATTGACTGCACTCATGTTGGCCTTGTTCCACCACAGGCCACTGAGCACCTGTACCGCAACAGGAAGCACACGCACTCCCTGAATGTGCAAGTGGTGTGCCTTGCGGACATGGTGATCACCCACGTGTGTGCCAAGTTTCCAGGCTCGGCACATGACGCACACATAATGCGCAACAGCATCTTGCCACGACTGATGGCCAATCTGCAACAGGATCGTGCCTGTATTGTCGGTGAGTATGTGGAGTGGTGTAGCGTGCTGGTTGTGCGATGCTGTCCCCTGTCCAGTTGGAATAGCTACGGTTCTCTGTGTCCCTCACACCCAGGTGACTCTGCGTATCCGAATGGGGCATGGCTGCTCAGTCCATTGAGGAATCCTCGCACCCCAGCAGACGATCGATACAATGAGGCACATGGGAGGACCAGACGTGTGGTCGAGCGTACCTTTGGCCTCCTCAAGTCCAGGTTCAGGTGCCTGGACCGCACCGGGGGTGCACTGGCGTACTCCCCACAGAAGGTGTGCCAGATAGTGGTGGCGTGCTGCATGCTGCACAATCTGGCCATTCGGAAGCAGATCCCCCTCATTGTGGATGACGGAGATCAACCAGGGCCCCAGCCCGCAGACCAGGACAGCTCGAGTGAGGTGGACAGCGGAGAGGAGGAAGCTGGGAATGTGCGCCAGCAGCTCATCGCCCGCTACTTCACTTGACGGTGAGTGTCCATGTACGACGGATGATGTGTCTGTATCTGTGCAGGTGTGTGTGTGCTGTGTCAGGGTGGCCGTATGTTCACTGCGTGCAGTGTGTCAACGCTCCATGGCCAGGGTAGTATGCCACTGTTGGTGACTGTGGCATTGTGCCCTATTGCTCCGTGCGATGTGTGTACATTGCTTGTAGTTGTTGACATGTACTGTGTGATGGGTGTGTGACACACTCATTGAATGTGCTCCTGTTCTGTCTCCCACCCCTAGGTCCCTACAGGCCCTCCGGATTCCATTGCCATGCCACGCATCAGGTGCCCTTCCGCCCAAGGTGGCCGTTGTATTCCGTACAAATAAAACACAGGGCACAAACAGCAGTTAGTGAAAAAGGTGCATTTATTACAAACTGTGACATGTGATTGTGTGTAAGGTGATGACAAAAGTGGTGCGTGCAGTGACAATGAGCTGTCGGTCATGGCTGCGTGATGATCAGGGTGTACCCACTGGTTCTATGTCCATAGTCCAACACACACATGCCATCCAGATGGCTGTGTGGAGTGGGATCGTAGAGCAAGTCAATGCAGTGGCTGGTCAAGGAAGGCTGGCGGAAGGCTGGCTGGCTGCCTCACTTGCGACTGGAGCGTGCGAAGTCCTCCCGGGAGATCTGTTTCCTCTTCGGACGGCCCCTTCCACGTTTGGGAGGGGGTGTGTGGTGGCGACCTGCTGGTGGTGGGTGAGGTGTGCTCACTGGCTGTGGACGCAGGGGAAGTGGACACTGCTGGCCGACCCTGCGCCCTAGCAGGTGGTGGCGGAGGTGGTGTTGCTGGCCTTGCCTGTGACCCCACCGCCACCACCAGCTGGCCCATGAGGTCCACGAGTTGGTCCATACGGGACATGAATTGGCCCATATGGGCGTCCATGGACCTCAGCACCCCCAGCACCTCCCGCGTGTCAGTAGCAGACCTGGCCCATTGTCCTTGGGCCTCTTCATAGGCCCCAAGGACTCTGGCCATTTGAGGCAGGGCATGGCTCCCAGGGGAGGCTGGCGTTTCCCTGACCCTGCTCCTCCTACCAGTCCTGCTGCCACCGGCCTGCCCACTAGCCACATTGCACACCACGGTCCTCGCTGTGGCTCCCAGGGTGGATCCAGTCGGCCGGGCCACCACCTGCGCTGGGGCTGGTGCCAGCAAAGACGTGGTGGTGGTGGAGGCGGTGGTGGTCGGTGCGGCGATGGTGGCGGTTGCGGCAGTGGTAGTGGCCGCAATGACCGTGGGTGTGGCCGCAACGACAGTGGCAGCAGGGGACTGGGACTGTTCAGCGTCCCTGGATGATGGGTTGGTGGGTAGGAGGGGTCCTGGGGAGCGGCTGGGCCCTGCCACGCCAGATGGGCCAGCTTGGTGGTCCGTGTCCGAAGAGGTGGACAGATCCTCCAGATCCGTGTGTCCTCGTTGGGGGCTTGTAGGCTGGCTGTGCTGGCTGCTGTCTCCATTCCCAGCGTCCAGCAGTTCGTCACCTGTGGAGAGAATGAGATTTGTTATTGTGTTGCACCTGGCGAAGTATGTATTAGTCGTCTGACATTGGCAGTTCGTGCAATCTCGTACATGGGTTTCCCCGGAGGCGAGTGTGTGGCTGTGGCATCTGTAGTTGTGTGTGCTAGGCAATGGGACTGTGTGCTGTGCACATGTGGCATGGGACGGATTGGCCATGCCGATGGGTGTGTTGCTGTGCCCCTACTCATTGTGACTCTGGTGTATGCGGGCTCCTGGCCCATCCTGGGTCTGGTTTGTACTTTGCTTTTGGGGTTCAAATGGAACGCTTAGGAACGCATATGGCAACATGGGGGCCATGCCCCAGATTCGCATTTGGGAGGGGATATGCTTTTGGGGTTCAAATGGAACGCTTAGGAACACATATGGCAACATGGGGGCCATGCCCCAGATTCGCATTTGGGAGGGGATATGCTTTTGGGGTTCAAATGGAACGCTTTAGGAACGCATATGGCAACATGGGGGCCATGCCCCAGATTCGCATTTGGGAGGGGATATGCTTTTGGGGTTCAAATGGAACGCTTAGGAACGCATATGGCAACATGGGGGCCATGCCCCAGATTCGCATTTGGGAGGGGATATGCTTTTGGGGTTCAAATGGAACGCTTAGGAACGCATATGGCAACATGGGGGCCATGCCCCAGATTCGCATTTGGGAGGGGATATGCTTTTGGGGTACATGCTGTGAGCCATGGGTGCCGAACGTGACATGTGTTGTGGCAGCATGACAGTGCATGGTCTGAGGTGTGTGCATGCCTGACATGCCCTGCATATTTGCTGTCTGTTGTGGTTACTGGACATGGCATTGGACGCATCGTTATGAGTGAGTGATAGTTGTGTGCCAGCCAACGTATTGCAGTTGTCCCATCTCCTTGGTGTGCGTGCTGCCCTGTGCCATGTGCATCACTGCAGTGCTCGGGGGTGTGGCCCATGTTGTGTGTTGTTGCTCACAGTGTGTCGTGCGCTTAATTGACTTCTGGCACATGGTTGGTCATGGGCATGTGTCTTAGCGTGACTGCTGTATGTGTGGCAGCTGTGCGGATGACATGCCTTTCATGTGACTGGGGCTGACGGATGGGATGGATGGTATGTTGTATGTGCATGGTGTGTCTGTGAGTTTGATGGGTTCAGTGGTGTTCGTGTGCATTTCTGTTGTTCCGCTCTGTTGCGTCTAGTGTTGTTTGTCTTACATAGGCGTAGTTGTGGGGTGTGGGGTTGACAGGCAGTGGGGGCTACATGGACAGGACTTCAATGGTGTTTCGGTTGTGTGTGATGAGTTGCACAGTGGCTGCCGTGTGGGACTATATTCAGTGTGGCTTGTGCATGCAGACGTGGCTCCTTGGGTGTTGCTATGTCTGTGATGGGTCATGTGGGGTGTGAGTCTGTTGTTCATGTCCGTGTGCACATTGTTCACTTGTTCGTGACGGTGGGCGGTGCTGCGTGTTCGTCTGCTACGTGACATGTCCCATGTGTTGGTGGTGTTATGGTCCTCATGCCTCCAGTAATCCAGCCCTGTCCAGTTTCCCACCTGCAAGTTGTTCGTGCGTGCACTGTACTGGATGCCACATGGCTCTAAGCGGGGGTGCTCCATGTTGCAGGTCTGTGGGGGTGGGGGGTGTAGTGGGTCGTGGGGGTGGCTGTACACCCACTGACACCGATTGCTGTGGACCGTGATGTCTGCCTTTCGGCTGTCGTTGTGCACTGCGGTGGCTGACACGTGGCTGTGGGGTGTGGGGATGCTCCTCCTTGCTGTGCTGTGGGACTGGGGCCTGGTGTGTGTTGTACTTGGGCTGTCCACCGTCCCACCCACTGCACTTTGTGTTCCTGCCACTTACCTGTTACTTGTCGGTTAGTGCAGCTGTGGCGGACACATGGGTGTGGTGGGTGCTCGTTGTGGCGCTTCTGGCATATTTGGAGACCTGTTGGTGGTTACGTGGCTGGCTTAGTGTACACATGTCCCCACGCATCTTACAGTTGTTCGGTTTGGGCTGTGTGTGGTAGTGTCTGTTGCATGTGCGTGTGTTGTGTTGTGTATTGTGTGCTGGACATGGGGGTGTTTGTCCCTGGGAGCTGTGGCATGGTAGTTGCGCATGTGAGTACATAGCGGTGTGCTGGTATACATTAGTTTGTACTTACCAGCCTCCACTCCTCTGCTAATCCGGCGAGGATCTCCGGATGGATTATGACTCGCACCTTCTCCTCCCACGCTTTGAAGGTCTTAAAGAGCGCGGGATTCCCTCCGCCAGTGACGGCAGCCAGCTCTCTGTTTTTGCCCTCCTTCTTCTTGACCAGGCTCTTTACGTCATTCCAACGTTTGTTTATCTCGACTCTGTTCCTGGGCAGGGTCCCGACTGCATTGACCTGGTCTACGATCCGGTTCCACATTCTGTTTCTGGTGGCTAGTGGTGTGTGCTGGACCATGTTCCCATAGATTTGTGGGTACACCTTGATGATCTCGTCGACCATGACCGTCAGCTCCATGGGCGTGAACTTGGGCATCCTTTGTGGTGCCATGGTGTTTGTGGTGCTGGTGCGGTGTGTGTTGTGTAATGTGCAGGGGTTTGTGGTGCCGGTGTTTGGTGGTGGTGGTGGTGGTTGTGATGTGTGCGTTTCTGTGGTGTGCTGCTGTCCTTGCTGTGTCACTGTGTCCTCTCCTCTCCTCTCTGGTTTGCAATGTAGCAAGGGGTTGTGGTCTGTGGGAGTGCTGCTTTTGTACTCACCTATGTGGGTGTGTCCTCATGGTCTGTTGTTTTCAGGTGTGTTGTGTCTGGGGTTCTGGCCTTTGTATTTTTGTTTGTCCGGGGGTGTTTTCGGGATGTGTACTGTGCTTGTGTATTTGTGTGTGCCTTGCTGTGTGGACTTGTTGGCCATGTTGTGTGCTATTGGTTTTGTGTGCGGATGGTTTCTGTGCAGGTACGTTGGCGCCATGGCTTCTGCCGTGTCGATTCTCATCGGCGTTGTTTGCGCTGGCGGGCGGTATATTTGTTGTTTTTCCGCGCTCATGGCGGTGCGATCGTAATTTCACGTGCGGTGTGTCGGCCGTGTGGGCGGGCGGTTTTGTGTTGTCGTGCGTGTTTCCGTCCGTGGCGGGCGGTTTGACTCCGACTCGGACGATGGCGGGCGGTATTTTGTGTGATTTTTCGCCGATGGCGGTTTTCGGTTTGTGTACTCATAATGGCGTGGTCGGTGTTCAGGCGGTGTGTGCGGGCGGATTTTTGCCGCTTCCATGCCTGGCGGATTTTTTTACGCCGGGTATCGTAATGGGCCCTTAGTTATTAATTTTTAAACATTTTTAAATATGTTTAACTATGTTTATTTTAATTATATGTATTATTTACTTTATTTTACACTATATTCTTAAGATTTTAAAAAAATGATATTTTTTACAACAATATTTTTGACATCGATATTTTTTTCTCGATATTTTTGTACTTACCATTATGTAGATAGGATGTCGATATTCTTGACTTCGATATTTTTGTCATGATATTTTTGTACCTCGATATTTTTGTAGTCGATATTTTGTCAGTGATTC